>CM028678.1:35038059-35718059 GCA_016760335.1 Gastrodia elata | reverse complement strand
GTTATAATTTTGGATGGTTCATTTAGAATATCAAGAATAGAGATAATGTGTTGATTTTAGAGAGCAGATTATAATTCAAGGAATAACTATTATCATTCTTAGCTCATTAATATTATTTAAAGATTACATAAAATGTTTTATGATTTAATTGTAGTAATTGTTGATGTATCCTTGACATTTTCAAATTTGGAACTTTATGATTAACAACAAGAAGTAGGGAGCTTGCTAAAGATTAATTTGTAAGTCATGGGGAATAAGTGGTGATCAACAAAACTTAAACGAGGTAGAGATAATTTTGAAAAGATGAAGATTTGACTCTGGATGTAAAGAGAATTTCTATGAAGCCTTATTAAAGAGAATGAAGTGTCACTGGCGCATTTATAGCGATGAATTAGTAAGTGTTTTGCTTATAAACTATCAAGAAGTCATTCTCCCAACTTGATTTCAAATCATCATAAGTTTCATGTATTGTGATAAATCAATGATAGGAGATATCCACATGTAGTACGTTAGATGGATGACGATGGAGTTACATGAAAATAGTTATCTTTCTTGAATCAAGGAGTTTGTTTCTCCGATCTCTTAAATGTTAAAAATTTTAAAGTAATTTATTTCTTAAGAGAATTACTAATCTAATTACACGTCTAGTTGGCAACAGAATATTTCAATAATAAACCCAATAGCTACTCATAATTACATTTTCTATTAGAGACATCTTCTATCTATAAGAAGGGATATAAATATTTCATACAATTAAATGACAAAAGTTTATCAAATGTATTAGGAATAATTAATTTAGATATTTGCTTAAAATAACATTAGACATTAAATAATCTTTCCATGAGCAATAGAAATGTGTGTGAATAACCACTTGGCTACTTCAATTTGGCTATTTGAGTAATAAATCATTTGATATGTTCCATTAAGTCACTCAAATATGTAATCTAATTTCTCGCTTATTCATTTTGATGTCAATATAATGCCTAAAAGTTGAATATCTATGATTAAACAAAGATTGAAATAAATAGTTGAAGTCTTAAATTGTATATAAGTCGAAAGAATTGAGGAGTTTTAGTCAGTGTTCAACATCTGATACAGTCGGTGGATATTTCATGAAATTCCAAGTAATATTGGGGTAGACCAGGCAAAGTTGTGATTGTTAATGATTTGGAATTTATCAAATTGAAAAGTAGCTTGGGGAATTTTTTCATGTTTGTTAATTTTGATTGATTTAGCATTGAAACGTGATTCTTAGGGTATAGAATTTCATTCACAAGTCAATGATTTTAAATTTCAATTTTGAGAAAGACATCTTTTAAATAATGGCTAGGGTAAAATATATATTGATAAAATAATAAAACTTTATGTGTTCTTAAATACTTGGTGAGTTCTTTTGTGAATTTAAATTCGCTTGATGTTTTTAAATATTTTGTATAACCTCCGCTCCTTTTTTGATTGTTATGAATAACTTTTGAGGCAGTGGTTTGTTAAGAGATATAATAGAGAGAGAGAGAGAAAAAAAATTTGTTTTGAATATGATAATGAATTTTAGTTATTGGATTTGAGTCTGAATTATTGATAAGGAAAAATTTAAAATATTTTGATATGCTACAGACATTGTAATGATAATACAAGTAGTTTCTATAACAGAAAATGGATAAGTTGTTGGATTCATATGGTAAGAATATAAGTATAAAACTGTAAGTAGAGAATATGCACCAACTTTGTTTGGTAATCACATAACTACAATGATACTAATACTTCACCTTATTAAGTAATGATATCGATGACAACATCATTTTTAATTGAGGGAATCGATCTAATTTCATTATGTGGACATCTCATTTTTATTTACTCGATTCTTTAGGCTTCAAAATTTAACTTAAGATAAATTTATGCAAAAATATCATTCCAAAGCTTGCAAATTCATTATTTTTGTATATTCTTAAATCAAGGTAAATGTCTGTGTTATATAAAATGGATAGAAAAATAATTTACATAGCATTCTCATGGTTATCAAAGAGTAATCCCATACTTAAGATACTTTCTATATTATGATAAAATACTCTTACCCATTTTGCAATTTATTTTTAGAAATAAGATATAATTTAGTCTAATATAAAATAAGACTATACAAGGTATATTTGAAAAGTGTATGTACTTATCACAATGTCTCTATCACTTTTGGCTTCCATCAAAGTGAGAATCATGTGTCATGGTTGGTACTGGAGATTTAGTAGTTGCCTCTCTTCTAAAGGCAATTTCCATCCTTTAGATGATTTTGCCATCCACAATTTTGAAGGCTCTACAATCTCGAATGCAGTAGCTATTATAGCCACATTAGTAACTTTGATTACCGTAATAATAACATTTGCCGTATGGGTGCGGTAGTTGGCACATCTCTACTGGAGCTGGCCCGAGTGGTTCGAGTGCGATATTGTACGTTATAGCTGGAGGTGAGCTGGGACAGGGCCTCTTAAATCCCCACTGGCTGGCATTGTTATAGAATTGTCTCTTTTGGTCCCTTTATGTGACTATTTTCTCTTAGTATTCTAAACATGACAACACACTCCAACGATTCAAAAAAATTTGTGTGCTTGAGCAGCTAGGCTCCACCAAAGTTTGCTCTTCGAACTTATTAGGAATTGACAGCACCTAACAGCTCCCATATCTACAAACTTGTGAGTGTATCTTGAAAGCTTAGAGAGCATGATAACTCAATTAGATTTAGATGTATAGAATGATCAAATCACATTTTTCCAATTTGATGATTTACAAATAAAATGTGATATTTACAAGCTTCTGATTGTTGCATAAATTAAGATATAATAATCTACATTTTCAAAGAATAAATAGCACAATGCTATCAATCACTGGCATGTATGAGCAATATTATTGTTTATATAGATTAAGATGTACATCCCAAAAATTCCAAAGACTATAGGAAATAACTTGCCCGAGTTTAAAACTAAGCTCTCAACACGATGCTAACGTCAAATAACACAACGCCTCCAATTTTTGGCAAGATGACAATATATTTTCAAAAGTTGAGAAAATTCCAAATGATTTCATGGGGTAAATATAAGCTCTCGGGACGTGCCCGAGTGCCCAAGTTAGCATATGGATAGCTTGTTTTTGGCCCCTACATGAATTTAATAATATGCAATAATTTCTTTAGTAATAATAATATAATATTCAACATATTAATCATAATGACTAAATATTCAACATATTAACCATTTACTTTATACTTCTTTGCAATACAAGTTTCTCAACTAAAAGATAGAGAGCATCCAAAAGTATTATTTAACTCCTAAATAACTATAAATAGCTACAAAAATGAGGAATGATTAGTATTTTATATTTAAAATATATATTTTAATGAGGCTCACACAATAAAATAAATTTTTAGAAAGTATTTGGGGAGAGTATCAGCGCTTGATTCTGCAACTAACAGCTTTTAGCATCCCTCCGGGCGGCGCTCCCATCAACACCCTACACCGAGAGCGCAGCCAATAAGTAACGCTGAGGAATCCCCCAAAGCGAGAGGTGGTCTTCAAAGCCGAGCGCAGCTCCAGCAGCACCTCCTTCCCTTCCTCCACCTGCTTCCTCCACTTTTCGGCCTGAGCCTCCGACAATGCCACCTGACTCGCCACCAAATGCACGCTCTTCAAAACCGACTCCCCCCTCCGCTCAGCGAACGGCTCCACGGCCGTCGCAGCCAGAAGCGCTCCCCCAAAGTACAGATCAAGATCAAGCATGCCGAAGGCCACATCGATCCTGCGGTTAGGGTTCGAGAAATTGGCGAGAATGGTGAGGTCGGCGTTGAGGAACGCGGCGCTGCTGCCGGTATCGACGTCCAGGTAGGCGGCGTTGAGAGTCGCCTGCGGAATTTCGAGGCGGGGGTTTCGCGGGCGGATTAGAAGGTAGACGATGAGCACGGCGAGGCCGCCGAGAATGATGACCGTCCATAATAGCGCGCAGCAGATGGCCGCGAACCAGGCGAGGGGGCTGGTGCGCTTTAATGGCGGAGGCTTCAGCCGCGGACGGTGCTGCGAGGAGATGTAGTATTCCGCCGGCTTTAAATGGCTTGCGCCGTGCATCTTGTTGGCTTTCGAGGGACGGGGGGAAGGATGTGGATGTGGGGTTTAAGGGAGGGGAGGCCGGAGGAAGAGGAAAGGAATCCAAGGTTTTGAATTTGGAGCTCAAGCAAGGTTTGGATTCCGTCCCGATTGCCTTTTTAATGGTGCGGGCTGCACAGAGGAGATGAGCATTATTAAGCTATGGAGGCTCTGCCAAGGGAGACGAGCATTATTCATAAGTTCAATTTAGAATTAATTATATCATTTTTTTTTTTTTTGAGAAATTATATTTAGATCCGCTAACTATCTCGATATCAATAAAATTTGGATATTATTTTATTAATATTTATTTATTTATATTAAAATAATATAAATATTATTTTTAAACTTTGTAATAAAATAATACTCAAATCTGGCCTATATAATATATATATATATTTTATATGAAACATAATATGTGAAAAGTTGTTATATCCTAATGGCTATGGCTCTTAATAGAGCTTCATATAATTAGTTCAGTTATTCAAAATAATAGTGTAATAGAGAGATGCACCGTATTTTTTATATGGGGTTTAATGTTGGCCCCAAAGAAGAATTTTACTAATCAAATAAATAAATATATTGCTTTTGCATCAAATAGAGAAAAGAATAAATTATATATATCTATATAAAAGTATGAAATCTGCACATTGTGCAGGGCGACAACATACTGAAAGAAAATAAAACACAAAATATAATATCGTAAAAGACCCATAATTTGGGGATGTAATTCTTCAAAATCAAGTTGCACTTACAATTAAAAAATGCACAAAAAAATTAAGAAAATAACTAAAGCTTAAGATTACATTCTTCTCAAAGTTTGGAACAGAAAAGAAGAGTCTAAATTGTTGTCATATAGATAATAATAATTCATGAATTAAATAAAGTTTGACATTATAATTAAATTAAAATTATGTAAAAGAACATTAAATCATATATTTTTTCATTAAGCATAAAGTAGTATACTTTTTATGTTGTTACAGATGAACGATATAAATTATTTCAAGCAAAATTTTTTCTTTTCTTGACTTCTAAATTAAGAAAATCTTTTTTTTTTTCCGCATAATTAGGCAAAAATAAGCACTAAGTAATATTTATTAAGTAACTAATACCTTCAGCAAAGCAATCAAAATGAAAAAAAAACTAAAAAAACTTATAAAATTACTTCTATAAATTTGATATTATGATGTTTGAGGCTATAGATATCAAAAGTATTAACTCACTTTTATTGATGATTATTCTTATTGAAAATGAATTTATATTTTAAAATCAATATTTGGTGGCTAAAAACATTATATTTTATAATCAATATTTGATGGCTCGAACATTAAATATATGTAGATTTTCTCAAATATTATAAAATATTTGAGTCATATTTACCTTCTCAACATATATTAGAATGAGAATAGTTTAAAGCAGCCACCATAATTGGCAAAATTTATTGATACATAAAACAGTTTATGCAAAGTATCATTCAAAAATGAGAAGAATAAATTGTTAAATAAAAAAATTAAGATAAAAGAATCCGAGTGCAGAGATCTATATGAGAAAAATAGGGCGGATCAATCGCTGAGGTCGAAGCGCCCGTGCCTTGCTGACGTAGAGCTTCTTGACATTGCTACTCTGGTGGCTGAGCAGCCTGAGCAAACTGCGCTTGGCGTTGGGGTGAAAGCGGCAGCCAGCGCCGCCTCCGAGGCTGTCGATGAGGTGAAGATAAGCCTCCAAATCGTGGCAGCAGGAGGGGTCGGCGTCAGGCTTGAGAAAGAGGGAGAACCAGTTGTCAACCCTAAGCTCCATACCCACGTGCTCGTAGCCGTCGAATCCTGGGACTCTGGTCACAAAGTCATGCATATTGACGACCCTCAGCACCTTGACCCTCCCCTTATCCTCCAGCCTCTCCTTGAAGGCCCTGTTCCCCACTCGCGGCCCCCAAAGGAGAAGACCGCCACCGGCGGCATCCCCTCCCCGCTGCTGAGCTCAACTGCGATCAGCACCACCAGGGAGGCGCCGTGTGCCCCGCAATCGTGATGCTCAGCTCCTCCCCCCGTAGACCTCCACAAGCCTCCTTACCTCCCCCACCACCGCCGCCTAAAGGCTCTGCCTTTCCTCCCCGGGAGTTGTGTACAAACTGCGGAACCCGCACTCCACCTTCGGGAGCTTCTTCCCCACCGCCATCGTCCACATTCTCGCGTGCTCCACCAGGTTCACATGCAGGTTCTCCGTCCACTCCAGCCTGGTGGCAGTGCTGCGGAGCACCACCACGATGTCACGGCGCCCCATGCTGCGGATCTCCACCTCGATGTTACACACTGCCCGCGAAGCCGATCAGGTTGGTGTTCCCCGCCGGCGACAGCCAGGCCGGGACCCTGAGCGCCGCCGTTGCGTACAGGTGGCAGGACAGTCGGTACAACCTGTCGGGGAGGCGCACCCCGGAGCGCCGCCCGTTGTGCGCCGCATGGACGAAGTCCCCGTAGTGCAGAAAATTACTCAATTTTATATAGTATAGATTAAATTTAAAATTACTCAAATTTGAGTGTTATGCATATAATTTTTTTTTAAAGAGAAAGATAGGAATAAAATATTGAAAATTAATAAATAACAAAATATATTTTAATAAAAATTTAGCAAATTATTTTTATTAATCTTTAAATATAAGAGAAGAAAGCAAATATATATTTTTTAAATTTAATAATTCTTGATGATACAAAAACATACATTTTAAAAATATCAATTAATATAGTTTATACAAAATTTTCAAATTTTATCAATTTTTTAAATACTAATATATCTATCTTTATAAATGGATATTAATTAATTATCAAAAATTTTTGTAGCAAATAAATATTTTAAAATAAATTTATAACAAATTTATTAGTGCCTATGAAATATTTTGGGTAAAAAAATTCATAGCTAATAAATATAAGTAAATTAGTTTTCACATACAAAAATAAATTTAATGATAATTTTTTATGAATTTTTTATTTTTTTTAATTATTTGAGAAATATTCATTAAATAGATTGGCAGCTTAAAATTGATTGACAGCTTGAATTGATAATTTTAAATAATTTTGATGGTGAAAATTATTTTCTACGAAACTTTCTTAAATAAACTGTATTTTTTAATATATATAATTTAAATATTTGATAAATAATTTTAAAAAAAATCTCAATTTGAATAATGTCATGAGTATTCTCTCTCCTAATGAGATTTTACCATTTTGAAATGGCTCTCTCACACACTCTCCACCTCTCTCTTATATTAATATATTATATAATATATATATATATATATATATATATATATATAATGAAAATTTTTATGTGGCTACGAGTTTACAGAATCGTCTCCACATGAAGAGGTGTTTGCATCAGATGTAAAAGGGTATTTCAATTGATGAATACCTAAATTTGAATAAAATGATGGAGGATTAGGACAAAGCATTACTTATTCGCTATTGGACAAGTTCGAGTATTTCAATATGACACTTATTTATGAGAATGATGTTATAAAATATGAGAAGATGATTGCAGCCCTATTGAACTACGAATTCTATCGCAGGGACAAGAAGTCAACAAAATCAAAATGGCCAAAGAAGAATAGTGGGAATTCTAAAAAAAAAAGGCAAATCCATCCGAAGCATTGGGCGCAGACAATGTGCATTTTGAATAGATGATTGCAACCCTATTGAACTACGAATTCTATCGCAGGGACAAGAAGTCAACAAAACCAAAATGGCCAAAGAAGAATAGTGGGAATTCTAAGAAAAAAAGGCAAATCCATCCGAAGCATTGGACACAAAAAATGTGCATTTTGTATGAAGACTGGACATTGGAAAATGGAAAGCCTTAAGTTAAAAGAAAAGGAAATGGCTAATGGATCTTTGGAAGTAAATACCAACATTACTCAAAATGTGACAGAGTGGTTAGACTCAGAGGTTTCACTTGTTACATTTTATATGAGAGTACTTGTAGTGCCCCGCACCGTCGTCATGCGCAAAAGAGATAGCTTAATCAATTCAGCGGCAGAGCGGTGCGCTACTTAGAAAGGAGTATCTCATCTCCCCGAATAGCTGAAACTAAAATACTGAAGGCTGCTGACTCAACAACAAGAATGATCGAGAGCTAATACTTAAGATAAGAGTAGTATTCATATCCTAAATATTAAACTAATACATACATTAGATTATAAGTATAAAATGAGGAATCCAATATATGTCTAATAATATCAGTATTTCCAGTATGCTAATCACATCACAATACTAAGTATAAGTAATAAAAAGACAGAGTGTGAAAGCTAAAATATACATCCAAAAAATATTCATCACAGAAATTGAAATAAACATTCATCTAAAAAAAGAAAAAAAAAATACATCCAAAATTATTACAAACGGTTTACTAAAAATACAGAGCAGAGTTTAAGTATTGAATTGAAAGAAAGCTAAACAAAATAGTAAAAGCTGGAGAAGAAGAATCCACTAATGCTCCACAAACTCCTCCTAGATTTCTTGAGTGTCTACTTGATCTGGCTCAATAAGCTGCTCAGGATCTAACAAGTTACCGGATCTCAAAAGTATCACATGTAAGTCTAACACATCGAAACTAATTTAAATAGTTCTAATTATTTACATAACATTTAAATAACGTAAACAAAATTGAAAAAATATTATAAGAGTAACTGAAAATCTGAAACCGTACAAAACTGAAGTAAGGTAAAGCTGACAGTATACTAAATATTGAAAATGAATAAAAAAGGTATATGATATGAAACTAAGTAATTGTAATGTAAAACTATGTTGTATGCCAATGAAGTCATATAATTGTATATGGCATGATATTGTATGCCACTGGTATGCAATTGAAATATCACTGAACTGCTATGAGTCATACAACCCAATATCTATATACATTCACTTAGGAAATACAATTTACTATGGTGTAGTTGCATCCTAAATTTCTCCTATTGATGTATACAATATTTTGTAACCCATAAATCATTACTGATACTCATATATCATGCTTATGTTCATGCTCATGTCTCTACACTACATGTCTTAAAATCCAAAAATCCAAAAAATACTTTAAAATTAGATAATGCATCAGATATCTCCATTATGCAGAATCCATCTAAATGGATTCTAACTCTTAGTCCTAATTCCAATAAATTGTTTTAATTATAATTTTACTTACAAATATTAGTTGAAAATGTTGTATACATATATTTAGTATATTTCTAAGAAAGGTGAATTTAACACTCTGTTAAAGCTGCACCTATTGAAGCGTTCTTCGATATGAAGCATCACCCGATGGCAATTTATAGCTCAAACTAAGCTGCTAAATATCATAATTACAAGCATACTTAGTATCCTAAAGAGGGTAACTTGAATTACTTAGTTTGTTTAAAGCCTCATCTATGGAAGCAATCTTTGATAGGTGGCATCACCCGATGGCGATTTATATTCAATCAAACTAAGGGTTTATGTCCCTAATTATAACACTCTTAGGATTAATTTTTATTTTAAGTGGGATTATATCCAACTAAACTCGCAGAATAGAACACAGATATAGTCCTACATTAAAGTGAATCAACCAATCTTAAATACTGCTAAAGTGATCCAGCACTGTGGATATACACTACTATACTCAACTAATAATCTGAATTCAATCAATTATACTTAATTAACAAGGATTACCAAAGCTATTAATTTAGATTCCATTGGGGTGAATCCTATATAAGGTTCCAAGGGTATGACCAAAAGGTCACTCAATATAGGTTTCCACCACATGAGAGAAATCTCATTCTAAGCCCCTTTAGAAAATTCTACAATAAGGATTTAAGATCAAATATCTAAGGTTAAGAAAGATCATCTAAGTTCATACCTCAAGATTTAACAAGAAATTTTTCCTATCTCAAAGTATCATCAGTTAATAGGCCCTTCCAATTACTTCATTAATAAGCTTATTGTAAGAACATCAAGATCTTATATTATTAATCATTAAGTTAAGTTCATAAATTTTACTTATTAAGCTTGAATTGATAAGATCAGATGGGTAAACCTATCTGATCAACACCTATGCTACAATTATGAGGTTTAATCAAGAATACTATTAGAATTAGATCACCTTGTAAATTAACATAATATTTATTATGTTTCTCATGCTAAGGTCTTATACAAGAGAAAATCAGAAATCTCAAGCTTAGATTCAAAAGCTTAATCATATAAGTTCTTTAATAACTTTAATACTTCTAATTCAATGATTTAATATCAATGTTAAATCAAATGTGTTATTAGAATCATATCAGTTGAATTATTTTTTAATTAAGGTTTATTGATTAAGTGATTAAGAGTTTAGATCTAAATCAGATATGCTAGGGTTTAACCCCTAGCCTCACTAAATTAAGACCAATAGTTGGTTTATAGATTAAATGACATATCAATACATTATTAGTGTATTATTGATGGCAAATTTAAGATTAAGATCAAGTGTTAATCACTTGATCAAGATCTTAAGATTCTTAAGAGTAATTAGAGATATAAGTCAATTTTATCAATTCAATTGCTTGAGCTACATAAGAAATGTTATTAACATTCAAACCACTACCATGATTACATAAGAGCATAAATTAATAAAAAACAAAAAGTAGTTAAGGCTAATCAAACCCTAAATCAATCCAAATGGATTAGCACTTAATTACAAATTCAACCATCAAAAATTTATGAAACATGGCATTTACATTCTACTTATTCATATGAATAATTAAAGACTGAGTTTACTAAATTTGAATAATCAAAAACCCTAATTTTCACTAATCATGTATTTACAAGTTTATGGCATAATTAAGAATATAATAATAAAAAATTATGCACCTAGCACATGCATTCTACAAGGTGTAAGGAACATAATGGCACATAAATCATATAATTTGGCTGTCTACAAGCTAATCAACCCGAATTATGATCTGGAGTAATTAGGCAAAAATAAAAATCTAACCATTAAAATTGCAATATTATTTCATATTTTGATTTCTTGCATTTTTCTAATTAATTTGGTATATAATAGCATAAGGTTTGGATTAGTGGATTAAAAGTTATTCAAATAATTTATTATGCATTTTTATCATTTAATTTCCCTATGATTCCATTTAATTGACTTATTTTCCTTAAAGAAAATAATTCCAATTATTCATATATTAAAATAAATAGGTTCAACCCGATTACAAAAGGTGCAGGTTGGATCGGCGCTGGGGACCCGTTACTGTCGAACAGCGCGGGCCATCCCTGACCCTTAGCTAATTAGAGAAACCCTAATCGCTTAAATTCTTAGCAGATAAAACACGCCACAGCCTCAGGTCGATTGAAAATCCATCCTCGAGTCATGGTGAGTCGACTGGGACCAAAAGTTCCCGACTAGAAGGTTTGGTTCGCCCGGACCTTACTCAATTGAGAGTTATGCCTACGGAGCTACTATGGAGAGTTAATTCTCTCCATAGAGCCTTCAATTGACCCAGAGCTTAATACCTACACCTTCAGGGATGTGAGGCGGTCGAAGCCTTCTGGTCTGAGGATCTAGAGTGGGCTGGATCAATGGGTCCTTACTCGGACCCAATAAGTGCGAGAGGAGTTGACCTAATCGATTGATTGGATCTACCCTAGAGTTTACAATCATTTAGGATAATCTCATCTACCATAATAGCACTAAAACAAAATAGTGGAGAGGATGAATTGAGCCTCAATAGCTCAATTCGACAGAGAAGGGAACTTGGTCTGACGGGATTACTTGGATCGGTCGACAGAGAGGAAGGCATGGGCTACAGAGCTTCAGAAGAATGCACTTAGGATTCTTGAACACCATGAATTATCTACATCAGTGGTATGCACACCAGGGATGCTTAGGGAATCTCAGGCAGACATCAATGGCAATTTCGGATGGGGAGCTCCAAATGGATTCAATCAAGCAGCAAAAAGTGCAAGAGAGGGATCTTGAGGCTATTTATAGCCTCAAGGAGAAGTTAGGATCATTCCATAAGGGATGGAGCGGGCTGGGGGTGACCCGAGAACTCGGGCCACCGAGAGCTCTTAGAGCTTCTAAATGAGGACTATCGGGCAAAGGGGCCCGACCGTCTTGCGATATAAATTGAGGAAAGAATTCCCAACAGTTTGCTAAGGTGGAGGAGGTCATGGGGGACAAGGATGGTAGCTGGCATACTGGGGATCTCCTCTATCAGGAGTGGCCGAGGGCGAGACAAATATCCACATTAGCAGAATCTTTGGACGTCATCTGATCGATCGAGGGAGAATGTGCTACGATTGAGATCCTTTGGATCCTAATGGCCAAATCTGACCGGATCAGCACTGTAGGATTCACGTGGTATCATCTAATGACGGATCCGTGGTTCCGCAGATCCAAATCCTAATCGTAGGAATAGAGGGATAGACGATGAGCTCAGTGGGAGCACAACGAATCCTGACCGTTTAATCGGGTAAATGGGTATAAAAACAATTATCAATTTATGCAAACCCTTAAGTGCAATTAGACTATTTTAATTTAAATTGAATTATAGCCTAAATGACCTCCAAACATTCCCAAAATTTCACCCCAAGCTAATTTGGGGGTGAGGAATTCAAAAATACAATCAGATTTTAATTCTAAGATCAAAATATTTTGCTATTACTTAGGGTAATTAATTTGATCAAAATACTGATTAACCTTGAGAGGTCTGATTGAAGCTAAGCTTTCAGGGTTAACTTCTAATGATGTACTAAGTGCACTGAAACTAAAATTAAGGTATATGTAAGCTTAGATTAAACTGGATATCAACATATGGTTGTTATAGACTCCCCCACTTAAGAACGATGTCGTCCTCGACATCATCTTAAGAAGAGAAAGAAAATACATAATTTAAGAACAAAGTTCAGAAATTAAAGGTACCTGAATTTTCAAAGAGACTTGGATTTTTTTTTTTCTGTATATCGACCTCTTTCTCCCAAGTGGATTCTTCAAGAGAGCGATTCTTCTACTGAACCTTCACCATGGGGATAGAGCGATTTCTTAGCTGCTTTTGGTCACGAGCTAAGATTTTTATCGGCTCCTCCACATAGGAAAGATTTGGCTGAAGAGAAACTGCTGGGAGTTGAATCAATTGGGAGGGATTACGAAGACATATTCGCAGAGAGGAGATATGGAACACATTATAAACTGCATAAAAATCTTCAGGGAGTTTCAATCTGTATGTTGTAGAACTAATCTCTTATAAGACTTTGAAAGGTCTGATGTAGCAAGGACTGAGCTTCCCAGCCACACCGAAGCAATATACACCTTTCATCGGACTGAACTTAAGGTATGTAAAATCTCCAATATTGAATTCCAGAGTACGATGATGAGCATCATGATATTTACTCTGGTGATCTTGAGCTGTCTTAATTTATTGCTGGATTAACTGCTCTTTCCTATTTATTTCTTCTACTAAATCAGAACCATACAGCTGAACACTGCCTGTTTCTGACCATGCTAAGGGACTACTACATTTTTTGTCGTATAATGCTTCATACAGAGCCATGCCAATATTCCCTTGGAAACTGTTATTATATGCAAATTCTACTAAGAGAATATGGTATTATTAGAAACCTCCAAAATCTAGAATACATAAACAAAGAAGATCTTCAAGCACCTGTCATTCTGTTTGATCATCTATTTGATGGTGAAAAGCGGTGCTCATGACTAGTGTAGTTCCCAAGTCTTGATGCACTGCTTGCCAGAACTTAGAAGTAAATCTGCTGTCATGATCACATGTAATAGACCTTAGAATCCCATGAAACTTGATAATTTTCTTGATATACAGCTTCGCCAATCTTTCTACAAAATCGGTCTGATGCATATGAATAAAATGTACCGATTTGGTTAGTCAATCGATAATGACCCAAATTGAATCAGCACCAGACCTTAATTTAGGTAAACCCATAATGAAGTCTATAGAAATATCAAACCACATCTATTCAGGAATTTCTAAAGGATGGAGAAGTCCTCCAGGCTTTTGATGTTTGGCTTTGACTAAATTGCAAGCATAACGCTTTGCTATGAACTCTGCCAAGCTTTACTTCATTCAAGGCCACCAGAATGACTTCTTCAGATCTTGATACATCATAGTACTACCAAGATGTACTTGGTAATCACAATTGTGGCTTTCCACTAAAATCTCTTGATGCATGGATTTGGGAATCCATAGGCGATCTCCTTGATATATTACATTTTCTTATAGCTGCAGGTCAAATCGATGACCACTTTCAATTTCCATTTTAAACTTCAGATAGTCTTCATCCTTTGTTTGGGAGATGGAGACATTGCGATGAAACATTGGTTCAACGGTACTCATAGATATCAGTTAGCTTAGCATAGCACCACGAACTAGCCTAATATCGAGCTTTTTGAATTCTTCTTCTAATGAACTTGACGCCATTATTGAGGAAGTGTAGCATGACGGCTGAGCGCATCAGCCACAATATTGTCTTTATCGGGATGATACTGGATAGTTAAGTCATAATCACATATTAGTTCAAGCCATATCCGCTGATGATAGTTGAGCTAACGCTGAGTGAAAATATACTTTAATCT
The DNA here is from genome assembly GCA_016760335.1 of Gastrodia elata. Lineage (NCBI taxonomy): Eukaryota > Viridiplantae > Streptophyta > Magnoliopsida > Asparagales > Orchidaceae > Gastrodia > Gastrodia elata. The sequence continues at coordinate 35,703,330 of CM028678.1, read as the reverse complement.
TCGATGATCTGTAAATATGGAACATTGGACGCCATACAGAAAATGATGCCAAAACTTTAAAGCAAAGACTACAATGGCTAGTTCTAGGTCGTAAACGAGATAATTCTTCTCATGTGGCTTTAACTGATGGGATGCATAGGCAATAACTTTTCCTTCCTGCATCAGAACACATCCCAAGCATATCACAGATGCATCGATATAGACTTGGTAGTTGAGACCTTCTTTAGGTAAAGACAGTACTGGGGCAGAAGAAAGAGTATCTTTTAATAATTTGAACATATTCTCACATTCGGGACTCTAGATGAATTGCAATGCCTTCTGAGTCAACTTTGTGAAAGGAGATGCTATCTGCGAAAAGCTTTTGATGATTTTCTTATAATACCCTTCCAAACCCAAAAAGCTTCTGATATCAGTCACATACTTTGGCTGTGACCAATCCTGAACGACACTAACTTTATTTTAATCAACTCTGATTCCTTGTGTGTCTACGACATGACCCAGATAAGAGATTGAGCCAAGCCAAAATTCACACTTGGAATACTTGGCGTGTAATTTGTGGCTTCTAAGCTCTTCTAACATTATCCTCAGGTGATTCTCATGATCTATTTTACTCTTTGAATAAATCAAAATATCGTCTATGAAGACGATGATAAATTTATCTAAATATGATTATAGCACTCGCTGTATTAAGCCCATAAAGATGGATGATGCATTATTTAAGCCAAATGACATTACTAGAAATTTGTAATGACCATACTACATTCTAAATAAGGTTTTTTCAATATCAAAATCTTTGACTCGCAACTAGTGGTAACCAGATCACAAATTGATCTTAGAAAATCCTTTAGCTTTAGATAGCTGATCGAATAAATCAGCGATGTGAGGCAGTGGGCATTTGTTTTTGATGGTTGATTTATTCAATTCTCTATAATCGATGTACATTCGCATCAAACCATCTATCTTATTTACAAATAGAACCGACGCTCCCCAAGGAGAAGAACTTGGCCGAATAAGGCCTTTTTCTAGCAGGTCTTAAAGTTATTTGTTCAATTCTTGTAGTTCCTTGGGTGCCATGTGATATGGAACCTTTGACAACATTTGAGTTCTAGGAATTAACTCAATCGCAAATTTTACTTCTCTAATTGGACGAAGACCAGGTAGGTCCTTAGAAAAAATATCAGGAAATTCACAAACTACCTGATTCTCAGAAATGGCGACGATTTCTTTCTTTTCTCCTAACATTGTCATGAGATACGCATCGCACCCCTTTCTGGCTAACTTTTCTGCTTTCATTGTGTTGATCAACGATGCTTGGGTACTAAATCTTCCAGCGAAGGTTTTTGACTAACTTCCACTGCCCAAAGTGATTTTCTTCATTTGGCAATTTATGGAAGCATCGTATTTGCTTAGCCAATTCATGCCCATAATTATATCAAAATTTGTGATTGACAATATAATTAATTTAGCTCCATATTTTTGTTCACCAATAGGAATATCAATATTGTAGAATTACTAGGAATACATATGGACTCCAGAAGATAACCCGTTGCTCAACAAGTTTGTTAATCGATAGGTTGGTAGCTTACAAGTTTTCATCCAGCTTTTCTATACGAAGGAATGACTCGCTCCAGTATCAAAAAGAATATTACAAGATTTATCATTTATCATTAAGGTGCCTAAGAATACAATAATTTAATAAGAATTGCTATTCAAACATTCAAAAATACTGAAATAATAAAGACTGAATAAAATTAATTTAAAACAAACCTGAAATGACATCATTATCTTCAGGCGTTGATCTGGGACTTAGCATATATACTTTGGCAGAAGCTATTGGTTGCTTGCCCTAGGGCTGCTGGCCTTAGAGATTATAGGCCGGCTTCTGCGTAGGTACAACTACCTTAGAGATTGAAGTAAGTGCTGGCATCACAGACAGGGCAGGTTCTCGGCTGTTCCTCGATTGTGCACGGAATACTTATTTATGATGGGAGTGGTCGATGAGCACTCCATCGATTATTATTTTAGAATCTTAATTGAAATAACGGTGGCCACTTTGACCACATGTAAAACACAAACCACCAAAGTGGTAGCATTTCCCATACGAATGGTATCACTTGCATCTGAAATTTTGGGGTTGGGATTGTCCAGCTTCAATGTTATAGACTTTCTCCATCTTACGATGACCAAAGTGCTCCTTCTTTGGCTACACAAACGCAACCTTATGCTTTCGGTCCATCGGACCTTGGAATCCTTCCTGGAGACGAGCTGCCTCGATCAATTTTACCAAATTCTTGACTTGACGGTACACTAGATGAGCTTTTATAGAGTCCTTTAGCCCTTTCAAGAATCGATGGCACTTGGCCGCCTCATTTTTAACCAAGTTCGAAACAAAATGCGACAGACTCCAGAACTCGTGTTCGTAATCGAACTCGAATTTGTTTCCAAGAGTAAGATGGAGGAGTTCGTCCTCCAGGATTGCTTGAGCCGATGCTAGAATAAAAGTCTCTTTAAGGGATTCGAGGAACATATCCTAGGGGATATCTTCCAATTCATAATCTACAAATTTACTGTTTCGCTCATTTTCCCACCAATATTCTACCTCTTCTTAAAATAGATGGGTGAGAAGACAGATAGCTTCGGAGTTCAGACATTTGATGCTGGCCAAATTCTTTTCATCCATCTTTAACTAGCTAATGATATCCATAGGGTTTAGAGCCCCGTTGAAGGTTGGTGTCCTTAGATGCAAAAAACTATTGACAGACTGTAAATATACGTCTACGCTTGCACGCAAGTGTACGTGATCTGAAGTAATAAGTGGAAAGTGTGACTTTCCGAGAATTTATTGATCCTCGGAGAATTTATTGGTTTGGAACTAAGGTGTATCTATTCTCACTAATATTTAAGCTATAATATGTATTGAATGAGTGGTCGAAAATTAGCACAAATATTCACTAAGTAAAAATAGCAAGATTTAAGAAAGATGAGAGTTGGGGTCATCCCACATGCCATGACGTAATATTTATGTAGATTGGTTCCTCAAGCTTTATCAATTAATATAATTAAAATCAAGTGCACATTGATGTCCTTGAGTTTAGCTCAAGCTCTTACAAGTTCAAATCTCGTGCACAAAATGAACTCACATTCGGTTCTACCTTAGCATAAAGATTCTTGTAAGATTCTTGGGATTTAAATTTTAATCTTATTCTCTTAATCAAGGAAAGCTTGATGTTTAAACCTTAGGATCTTACAAGCATTGATTTCCATTACGAGCATCACTCGCATCATACATAGTTGAGATTAGGGATTCACATGTTGGGCTCAACGACTACGTCACTTAGTTTATGAGCACTCAACACTTCCTTCCTCTACCTCAATTATGTTGAGCTAAGGAGCTCATTTAGTGGGTCTTAGCATCACTTACATCAACTCTTTGGTTGAGCTTAGATTGAGGTGCATTGAGCTTATGAACTTTCTCACATAGTTCCAAGCCTTCATGCACTCACAATCTAGTATCCGACCTAAGGTGAGCTAAGGAGCACAAGATAATTAGTTCTTGGAGTTTGTTTTTAGTTCTTTTCTCATAATCACATTTAAGACTAATTAGATAAAAATTTCTTAGTAAGGCATTAAAATCACAAACAAATTATGCTTGAGGGAAAACATTCATACATTAAGATTACATCATGCAAATAGGACTTAACCCTCAACCCTCCCCAAGGGAGTTTAGCTACTCATTGCACAAGAAAAGAAGAAAAACACAACATAGATAAAGACCCTTTCATGGTCAACTAAAAAGAATTACAAGAGTGGAGTTTAGAACATACTAGGAACACTCCGTAGAAGTTCTCCGAAATCCTTCTACTCCTTCTCAATGTGCTCTCCTTAGGTCTCTAATGCTACCTTCTTCCTCCTCTTCCAAAGCAAGAGCTTGCTTTCCACCCTTGAGGAGCTCCTCTTTTTCCCTTGGCCCTCCTCCTTACTTAGTAAAATTTTTGCTAAAATTGTGAACCCCCTCTAGTCAAGAGGAGGGGTATTTATAGGAAAGGGGGGCTGCCATCCTCCTTCACATTTCAAACCAATTTTTTCATATAAAAATCTAAATTCATCATGACAATAACCTCCATTTATGGTGAGGTGATAATAATCTTCAATTGTTTACCCAAAACATCATCTCAAAGCTTTCTTTTTCAAATAAAATGGGCTGCAGCAGGGAATGATGGCTGGGGACAAAATGCAGGATAGAGGTCATGTCCTCAGCCGCATTCAATCCTTGTTCTAGAAAAATTTGTGGCGGGCCGCTGTAGTGCGCTATAGTGCGTCGTGGCACGCTGCGGCGTGCAATGATCCTTCGCACATTCACCAAGTCCTATGCTACCGCGCGCTACCACGTTTGAGCTTTTGAAGATGTCTTGCTGCAGATCGCTGCAGCGCGCGACCGCGCACTGTAGCAGGTCATTCCGTTAAAATTATTGTTCAATTAGTTGAGCCCCCGTTTTATAAAGTTATGAATTTTTTTGCTGCAGCGCGCGACCGCTCACTGTAGCGGGTCATTCCGCTAAAATCACTGTTCAATTAGTTGATCCCCCGTTTTATAAAGTTATGAATATTTTCGCTGCAGACCGCTGCAGCGCATGACCGCGCACTGTTGCGGGTCATTCCGCTAAAATCACTGTTCAATTAGTTTGAGATAAATTTTCATATAGTTTAGATATTTCCGCTGCAGCCCGCTGCGGCGCGCGGTCGCGTGCTGCAGCACGCTGCAGCGGTTTTCCCTTAAAATTTTAAAAACTCTGCAGAAATGCCTTAGAACTCTTTGGATTCCATTTCCCTGGAAAGATAGAAAAAATTAATTTTATGAGCATCATAAAGATCTTAAATAGATGAATTTTCCCCTTTACTTGGATATAATCTATGGATTCATCGCACCCCCACACTTAAATTCTTGCTCGTCCTCGAGTAAGCTCAAAATGATAAATTTTTTTCTGTTTTAGAGATGAAAGTCACAATAATGTTCATAAAGTAAGTATAAGTCAAAATATATGCGTGGCAAAAAATGAAATAAATAATGTAGCAATATTAATATTTTTAATTGTGGCACTGAGGTGGTTTAATCAATGAATCTCCAAATATTTAAATTTTCAATGCTTGAAATTAGGTTATGGGTACAATTCATTGTGGACTTATTTAGACTAAAGAATTGGTTAGAGATTTCTAGAGTTGTGTCATATGTGCTCCTTCTTATGAATCACAAAGATGAATAGTTTAAAGGAGAGATATTTTTCTTCATCATTTCTCAATTTGTTCATTTGGAAGAAATATTTTTCATCATCCCTTTCCAATAAATATTTTATTCTTTTCATTCTTAGAGAGAGACATTTTTTTTCATCCTTAATATCTTTGTGATCATGAAGTCCTACGGGAGCCTAGCACACTCCATTTAGAATCTATGCCATATTTTCTTTTAGTTTAAATCATATGCCTTCCCCCACACTTAGCTCAAGCATTTATTTAAATTTTTGGAGATTTAGATTTTCCTCCATTCATTCCTCAATTACAATATTTTATTGCTTATAATTTATTTAATCATTTTTGTTAAGCATACTTTTACTTATATCACATTTGATTTTTGCATTTTTGTGATTTTCATTTCCTTTGAAAAATTCAAAAAAAATATGTCAATTAAGAATAACTCAAAAATACGAGAATATGAAAATTCATAAATTAAAATCTCTAAACATACTAAAATAAAAGATACAAAAGAAAAATGAAAAAGAATAAATACAACCTAATTAGTTGTTGGGTTGCCTCCTAATAAGTGCTTGTTTTAGTGTCTCAGCCTGACATAGGAAAGATCTTATGTGATTCCTTCATCAGGAAGGTCATGAAGGGTCCATCCGCCCTTCTCTTGAAAGACTCCTTCCTCCAAGTATAACTTCAGATGATTTCCATTCACCTTGAAAGTGCTATTATTGGAGGCAACTTCGACAACTCCATGAGGAAAAACTTTAGTGATGGTAAATGGTCCTGTCCAACGTGATTTTAGTTTTCTAGGAAAAAGTCTTAATCTAGAGTTAAAAAGTAATACCTTCATTCCTGGTTGGAGGTGCTTCAGTTTAATTAGCTTATCATGCCATTTTTTTATTTTTTCCTTATACAACTTGGCACTCTCATAGGCGTTTAACCTAAATTCATCAAGTTCATTTAGTTGCAGCAGTCTCTGCGCCCCTACCTTTTGGTGGTCAAAATTTAATTTCTTTATTGCCTAATAGGCACGGTGCTCAAGTTCCACCGAAAGGTGGCATACTTTTCCATAAATGAGCTTATACGAGGATATTCCTAGAGGGGTCTTGAAGGCAGTTCTATAAGCCCAAAGGGTGTCTTGAAGTTTTGAAGTCCAGTCCTTTCTATTTTGGTTCACTATTTTTTCTAAAATTTGTTTAAGTTCTCTATTGGAGACTTCAACTTGCCCGCTGGTTTGAGGGTGGTAGGGAGTACCCACCTTGTGTCTCACCCCATAGCTTTTTAATATATTCTCTAACTGCTTATTGCAGAAGTATTTTCCTGTGGCGACCCACACCCTTAATCCGCCAAAGGATTAAGCTAAGGGTGGAGTGTCACTCTGGCTAACCCCTCACTTACCATTGGATTAGGATAAAATCCACAATCCATCTGATTAGAAAATGATTAACACAGAATCAATCTAACAGTCACTATATAAGTAAACATACAGAGTGCGTAAGCAGTAAATGACATCCAAACATCACAATATAATATAAGTGCAAAATATGGCTCAGAATATAAGCATATAAATCTAAATACACGGTCAATGGTACCTGTATTATTACAATAATTAAAGTTTAAATGAAAAAGGAAATGCAAATGCACTCATCCTCACATATAAATCTAAAGACTAGATATGCTCTAGCCCGAGCTGCTGCTCCTCCTCTAGGTATAGCTCCTCCTCAGGTACTGGATCCTCTATCTACTCTATGCCTGCCATTGTCAGTTTCACAATATAGGGCCCCAGCCAAAAAGAAGAAAATCTTGTGTTAGACAATTGTCTAAGTACATTTTAAGCTGATAAGTTTTATATGTATTTTGTAATATCACCATTTTACTATTTCTAAGCAATAACTATACAAATATAGGAGCAATTAGCAATACAATAAAGAAGTAAAAAGCTATAAATAATCATTTATAACTTAAGCAAAAAGAGAGGCTAAGACATGCCTCGATTGTAAGCTAAATAAGGTAAGGCATAAATGTAGATAATCAAATAAGTAGTGTAAGAGAAATACTACATCCTAAATATACTGGTGATCAAAAGAAATATGCCAATTAAAATAAAATAACTCAGCAGTGATACATATAAATAACTGTAAGGTTCTAACATCCTAAAATATACAAGCAGTACAATAAATAGTTGACAGAATAAAAATACTGAAAAGTAAACAAAATATCATAACTGCATATATATAAATGTCCATGCATCAACTGCCATACAAAAAAGAGCTAATCTAGCCCATCGAATATCAAAAGATCTTAGCACCATCACGGCTAAGTCACAAAACTGTGTACCCTTAGCGACATAAGGAGGTTAGACAACTAAGCACATAAAGTAATCGAAGGATCTTAGCACCAGTATAGCTAAGGCACCAACGGTGTACCCCTAGCGACATAAGGAGGCTAGGCAACTAGGCACACAACAAAATAAAGTCCTTCCCTTAGTGACGTAAGGAGACTAAGCAATAAGGACATATCTGAGAGGTAGCTCATATAACTATTATCTTTTCAATAATCACTTTAATATTTTCACAAGGAATCTAAGGAGTCTCCATATTTTCCTAACATTTTATTCATGCATCAAAAGTCTTATATGACATGCTCAAGAAAATATGGCACAAAAATTAAGGAATGCGTAACAACAAAATATCAAATAGATGCAAGGGACTCTACTAAACATGGTGATATCATTTGTTTTTTACTTAACCATTCTAACTATTCCAAGTTACACAAGTTCAGGATCACCATTTTCCTACTACCGAGTGTAACTTAGAAATTCGTCCTTATAAGTTAAAAATGATTAAAACTGATCAGGTTCTACTCTTGTTCAATCAGATAGACAGCTATGAGTTAAATCAATAAATCATACATCTTAATTTTGGTGAATTTAGATGTTCTATCTAAGATCTGATCAAGATCTTCTAAACCTATAGATTATGGATTAAATACTACGAGATTTAGGCTTAATCACATAATCCCAAAAGGATAAGACCTAAGTTCTAAGTTTTATTTTATGAGTGATCTACTAGTTAAGGTCAATCCTATTAAGTAATCAAACTTGATAGGATGAATCTACGATCATAAATCTAAGGTTTTAAAGGCAAAATAATCAGAACAAGTTATAAAATAAAAGAAAAGTCTAGAAACTAATAAAACCAAGGTTTCACCTATTGAATAACCTATTTACCCAATGAATGAAATCTAACCTAGGATCTAGTCATAGTGTCCTTATGTGATATGTAATATCCTAAGGAAAAAGGACTTAGAGAAACTTTTTAGGGATTTTGACAAATTGACCTAAATATTGATTTTACTCACTTAAATGATTCTAATATAGTTCAAATATTGATTTTTAGTGAATTAAAAGACTAATTAGAGGTTAAGGATTGCTTAACCTAAATTTTGAGCAAAATGACTGTTTTGCCCCAACTTAAGGGTCTAAAAAGTTAATTTTCAATTTAAGGCTCCAAATTAGGATTTCTTATTGTCAAATGATTCATTACTGTCTAACATGGAGATAGTTAGTAAGTATGCCGAATTTGGATAAGAAATGGGTTCATAGGTCCAAACTAAGGTTTTTGACCTAAGGGTATTTTGGTAGGTTGCACTTAATGAAATCTAAATTTTTATATAGTTTACTGTTAGTTATTGTTCAAGGATTCCTTCAAGTCCAAGAACACTAAATTCTGAGGTCTAATGAATTATTTATAGACATTTGAATTCCTAAGGGTAAATTGATAATTTTCTAATTTTCTAGGGTTCAAAACTTAAATATTACTTTAGATTATTGTTGGCACTTGAAATTCTAAGGTATCCAACAATTTGCACGATGCATTTTAGGTTCAAGGTAGATTTTGATCACTTATTAACAATGGCAAGGTTTTCAAATTTAATTTTCATATAAAATTTTATGCAATGTTCAATTTTAACGCAACCCCACTAGGGTCCTAGGGGTCTTAAAACACCAAAACAGTTGAGTTTTAGCTATTTCAGCCAAAACTGGGCAGTTTTACAAAATCTGGGCAGTTTCTGGAATTTCTAGAAATTTTGCAAAATTTGGGAGCTGGAGCATGCTGTAGCTCTTTTCACGCAGTAGCGCGCTGTAGCGCTTCCCGCATGGTAGCGCGCTGTAGCGCTTCCCGCGCGATAGTGCGCGGTAGCGCCTTTTGCGATGCGGCTTGCTGCGGTCCGCTGCGATTCGCTGTAACCCACTGTGACCCGCTGCAGCGCGCTATGACGCGCTGTAGCGGTTCATTTTGCAAATCTACTATTCAATTAATTTATTTTCACATTTTCTAAAGTTCTGAATTTCCGCTATAGTCCGCTGCAGCGCTCTATAGCATGCTGTAGCGGCCCATTTTACAATTTACTGCTCAATTAAATTTAAGGCCGTTTTCCTAAGTTCTGAAATGCTGCTGCAGACTGCTACATCGCGCGACCGCGTGCTGTAGCGGTTCACTTCGCATTTTACTATTCAATTAGTTATATTAACACATTTCCCTAAGTTTTTATGCCCGCGACCAATCGCAGCGACCCGCTGCAGCGCGCTGTAGCGGCAGACGGTGAGTTCCATGAGCGGCATCATATATCAATGGAAGGGTATTTTCGATACCTTTCCATTAACACCAAAATCGGCACGAACGGACTATCCTAGCTATACTAAAAATATAGATAAATGACAGGGTGTACAAAATACATGAAAAATAGAGCATTTTTCTATGATGCTTTCAAGAGCCTTAATGGCTTCCATACTTAAACATGGATATCTAGAGATGTATTCAAGCATTGTAGCTATATGAAGAAGACAAAAGAGATGGGTAAAGGGGTACCTTTGTCCTTGCGAGAGAAGAATGAAGAAGAGGAAGAGGGTGCTTTGCTTCCTTTAAGGCCTTGGAGTGGAGACTTCTCCTTCAACACAAATGCAGCAATGGGGAGTGGAGGAAGTTTTAGCTCTTTGCAAAGGAGATGAAGAAGGAGCTTGAGCTCCTTCTTAAAGGAAAGGAGTGAGAGGTGATAAGGGGCTAAGCCATCATTGGCCTAGGGGGAGATGCCATCATTTGGTAGCTCAAAGATATGGAGGCGCCGGTTGAGGTGATGGCCAGCCGAAATGGAAAATAAAATAAATGGAGAAATTGCAAATAGGGGATCCAATGATTGCTTATTTATTTTCCTTATTATTTAAAAATTCTGATTTTTGAAACGTGTTCCAAAAAATCTCAAAAATTCACCCTTAGCTAATTTGGGGGTGAGGAATCCAACGGCGAAGTGGAATTTCAATTTCGACGATTATTTAATTATCCTATTTTTCGACGCATCTAATTATATTAAAATATTCACAAAAATTCAATGACTTCCAAACGCGTCCAAAACATCACCCCTAGCTAATTTGGGGGTGACGATCGCAACGACGAAGTCGGATTTCAAATTCGAGGTCAAAATAAATACCTCAAATTTCTAATTAATTAAATATTAAAATATTTCAAATTAATCGATTGGTCTCCGAATTGTTCCAAACCTTCAGGGTTTAGTTCTAATGACTGGATGAACGTGATGGAATGATAATTATGATATAATTAAGCTAGATTTAAGTTGGGTAACAACCTTGGGTTGTTAAATTTCCCCCATCACTGATCAAGAATCTGGGTGTCCCAAAACTAGCTAGCACGTGTTCCTTGAGATATTTGATCACAATTTTAGCATCATTGTTGACACATGCCATAGCTTCAACCAATTTTGAAACATATTCAACTGTCACAAGGATATACATATTAGCCTGGGACGAGGGAAAGGGTCCCATAAAGTCAATTCCCCAAACATCAAATAGTTCAACTTCAAAAATCCCATTTAAAGGAAGCTCATCTCTTTTTGTTAAATTCCCGATTCTTTGGCATTTGTCACAACTTTTGAAAAATTCAGCAGCATCCTTGAACAAATGGGGCCAAACAAATCCAGATTGAAGCACCTTTGTAGTCATTCTCTCAATTCCATGGTGTCCTCCATAAGGAGATGTGTGGCAGTGGAAGAGAATATTCCTGGTGTCAGAGTCAGGAACACATCTCCTTAGGAGTTGATCATTGTAACATTTATACTGAAAAGGATCATACCAAAAGTATTTTTTTATATCTACGAAAAATTTCTTTTTTTGTTGGTAACTCATATCTTTTGGTATGATTCCTCCTGCAAGGTAGTTTACAATATCAGCGAACCAAGGAGGATCATTTGTAGCTACCCCATAGAGCTTCTCATCGGGAAAGGATTCACTAATATCGGTTGACTTATCATGATCAATGTGGGTTAATCTGGATAAATGGTCAGCAAGCACATTTTCACTCCCCTTCTTATCCCGAATTTCGAGATCAAATTCTTATAAGAGCAACACTTAATATATCAAGCGTGGTTTTGCCACTTTCTTTTGGAAGAGATACTTAATGGCAGCATGATCCGTGTAAACGATAGTCTTAGACCCAATGAGATAGGACCTAAATTTAGTGAAAGCAAAAATGACGACTAAAAGCTCATTTTTCGTGGTGGTGTAATTTCTTTGAGCATCATCAAGGAGTTTACTAGCATAGTAGATCAAATAGAAGGTTCACTCTCTTCGTTGCCCAAGAACAGTGCCTACTGCAAGGTCACTCACATCATACATAATTTCAAAGGGTGAATTCCAGATTGGAGCAAAAATTATTGAAGCAGAGATCAAGGCAGTTTTTAGAGTATTGAATCTTTTTAGACAATCATTATCAAAATTGAACTCAACATCCTTTCTGAGCAATCTACAAAGTGGCATACTTATGTTTGAAAAATGCTTGATAAATCTACGATAAAAACCAGCATGCCCTAGGAAGCTTCTAATTCCTTTAACATTGATGGGAGGAGGAAGTTTTTCAATTACTTCAATCTTAGCTTTATCGACCTCTATCCCCCTCCTAGAAATTAAATGACTAAGAACGATACCCTCTTCAACCATAAAATGACACTTTTCTCAATTCAAGATCAAATTTGACTCTTCACATCTTTTTAACACTTTTCCTAGATTAATTAGGCAATGATCGAAAGAGATTCCAACCACAGAAAAATCATCCATAAAAATTTCTAAGAACTCTCCTATCATGTCAGAGAAAATTGCCATCATACAACATTGAAAAGTAGCTGGTGCATTGCATAATCCGAATGGCATTCTCCTAAAGGTTAATGTTCCAAAGGGGCAAGTGAAAGTTGTTTTCTCTTGGTCTTCGGGAGCAATCAGGATCTGATCATATCCTGAATAACCATCAAGAAAATAGAAGTAAGGATTTCCTGCTAATCTATCAAGCATTTGATCGATAAAAGGAAGGGGATAATGGTCTTTTCGAGTTGCTTTATTTAATCTCCTATAATCAATGCAAACTCTCCACCCAATCACAATCCTAGTAGGGATCAGCTCATTGTTGTTGTTGAGAATAACGGTCATCCCACTCTTTTTGGGAACCACATGTCTAGGGCTCACCCAAGGGTTGTTAGAAATGGGAAAAATGATCCCAGCATCTAAGAGCTTGATGATTTCCTTGTGAACTACTTCTTTGATGTTAGGGTTTAATCACTGCTGAGGTTCAATTGAAGGCTTAGAGTTATCCTCCAATAGGATACGATGCATACACAGAGTTGGGCTAACCCCCTTCAAATTCGCAATACTCCACCCCATTGCTCTCTTATATTCTTTTAAAATATTACATAAAAGATTCTCTTGATATTGAGTTAACAATGAGGAGATTATTACAGGAAGTGATTCATCTTCTCCTAGGTATGTGTATTTTAAATGTGAGGGAAGAGGTTTTAATTCAATTTTAGGAGGGCAAATTATCGAAGGTTGAATCATCTTCCTTTCCTCAATTAATTCTTCAATAACTTCCATTTTAGTGGGAACTTCATATTCCTCACTTCCCATCATTCCCTCTTCTCCCACATCTTCCATTAACCCAGCTTCTTCTAATAAATTGATCTCCCAACAATCCTCGTTTAACATAGAAGGGTGTTTCATAGAATCATTCACATGGAATTTAATCTCTTCCTCTCCATAATGCAACATCAATTCCCCTTTGTCTACATTAATTAAGGTTCGTTCTGTGGCCAAGAAAGGTCTACCTAAAATAATAGGAATCTCTTGATTTTCATCTTCCATGTCCAAGATTATGAAGTCTGCTGGGAAGATGAACTTGTCAACCTATACAAGTATATTTTCCACAATTCCTAAAGGAGATTTTATAGATCTATCAGCAAATTGGAGTAGAACAGAGGTAGGTTTTAAATGATCAATTCATAGTTTCTTGAATGTGTAGAAAGGCATCAAATTAACAGAAGCACCAAGATTACAAAGGGCTTTTTGAAAAGATTGGCATCCAATCGTGTATGGGATAGTGAAACTCCCTAGATCCTTCTTTTTAGTGGGAATTTTTCTTTGAAGGATTGCACTGCATTCCTTTGTTAATGCCACAGTCGCCTTTTCATCAATCTTCCTTTTCTTGGATAAAATGTCTTTCATAAACTTAGCATAACTAGGCATTTGTTCGAGGGCTTCAGCGAATGGGATATTGATATGGAGAGTTTTAAAGGTCTCAAGAAATTTTTGATATTGGATATCGAGTTTCTCCTTAACCATACGCTGAGGATAAGGTATATGAGGGGTTTCCTTATGTGGGTCTCTAAGTTCTTCCCTTGCGGCATCCCTTGCCATACTCTCTTCTGTCCTTATTGTTTCTCCTTCCTCCTTTTCCTCTCTAGATTTAGCAATATCTTCGCTATTCTCTTTTCTCACAATCTCATGAGTAACCCTTCCACTGCTTAAGGTGATTGTGTTACCTGATTCATTTTCATATTCCCTGATCACCCCTACTAGTGAAGGTTATTCTAACTGCTTCATTATATCTTTCAATTTTTTGTTCAATTCTTTTAATCGTCTCCTCTTGTCTGAGGAGAGTGTGCTCACATGCCTGTTTAGTGTGGCGTCAATTTTATTCATGAATTCAATAGTGGAGTTTTTAAATTCTTTAAGAGAGTTTTCTAATCTTTATCCATTCCTTCCATGATTCATGATCATATTAACATCTCTCAATTCTCCATCTTTCTTCTAAAAGGGGCTTATATATCCAAATTCTAGCTTCTTATTAAGTTGGAAAATTTGATTTTGCAGTTCTAGAATTTGGTGTGAGTTTCCTAGTGAATTACACTCCTTTTTATCCTTGGAATCATTCCTTTGGAGGGGCCATTGGTAAGCATTATTGGCCATTTCTTCTAAGAGGTCGTAAGCTTCCTCTTGGGTTTTACCACTAATGGAGCCACCTGCGACCGCATCAATGAGTGTCCTCGTTGGAGCATTCAAACCATTGTAAAAGGTTTGCACTTGCATCCATAGAGGGAACCCATGATGTGGGCAACACCTGAGGCACTCCTTAAAGCGATCCCACCCATCATAAAGAGTCTCACCTTCTATCTGAGTAAAGTTGGTGATCTCAATTCTCAACCGTGCAGTTTTAGTCGGAGGGAAGTATTTGGCTAAGAATTTCTTATCCAAATTGTCCCAAGTATGGATAGAATCACTCGGTAGAGAGCTGAGCCAACTCTTGGCTCTATCTCTCAGTGAGAAAGGAAATTGCCACAATTTAACCGCATCTTTGGAGACACCGTTAAATCTGAAGGTATCACATATTTTAAGGAAAATTGAAATATGTGAGTTAGGATCTTCAGTGGCTAATCCTCCAAACTAATTGTTTTATACCATGCTTAGTATGGAAGGTTTGATTTCAAAATTGTGGGCTTCAATATTTGGCCTTACAATCGCATGGGGGATTCGCCTAACAGTGGGTAGTGCATAATCTCTAAGTGCTCTACCCCTAGGCTCTTCTAAATTTTCAGTGAAATCATCCATAACAGCCTGTTGGTTTGATAAATTTCATTCTTGCCTAGCTTATAAGTATGTTCTTTCTATTTAGGGGTCAAAAAGATATTCAGTACAGACTCTTTTACTCATACAAGTTACAATATGACTTATCAAGAATGAGTTTGGCAATAAAAATCACACAAATTTTTCAGAAATAAAATATCAAAAAGAAATATAAAATGTTAGCTTGATAATTACAATAAATCTACAACAACTAATATATGCAATCAAATGCTTAAATCGCTAGTTACTTATAGATTGTCCTTAATTCAAATCAGAAACCAAATTCCCCGGCAACGGCGCCAAAAACTTGACATATTGTAAATACACGTCTGCACTTGCACGCAAGTGTACGTGGTCTGAAGTAAAAAGTGGAAAGTGTGACTTTTTGAGAATTTATCGATCCTCAGAGAATTTGTTGATTTGGCACTAAGGTGTATATATTCTCACTAATATTTAAGCTATAATATGTATTGAATGAGTGGTCGAAAATTAGCACAAATGTTCACTAAATAAAAATAACAAGATTTAAGAAAGATGAGAGTTGGGGTCATCCCACATGCCATGATGTAATATTCATGTAGATTGGTTCCTCAAGCTTTATTAATTAATGTAATTAAAATCAAGTGCACATTGATGCCCTTGAGTTTAGCATAAAGTCTTACAAATTCAAATCTCATGCACAAAATGAACTCACATTCGGTTCTACCTTGGAACAAAGATTCTTGGGATTTAAATTTTAATCTTATTCTCTTGATCAAGGAGAGCTTGATGTTTAAACTTTAGGATCTTACAAGCATTGATTTCCACTACGAGCATCACTCTCATCATACATAGTTGAGATTAGGGATTCACATGTCAGGCTCAACGACTATGTCACTTAGTTTATGAGCACTCAACACTTCCTTCCTCTACCTCAATTATGTTGAGCTAAGGAGCTCATTTAGTGGGTCTTAGCATCACTTGCATCAACTCTTTGGTTGAGCTTAGATTGAGGTGCATTGAGCTTATGAACTCTCTCACATAATTCTAAGCCTTCATGCACTCACAATCTAGCATCCGACCTAAGGTGAGCTAAGGAGCACAAGACAATTAGTTCTTGGAGTTTGTTTTTAATTCTTTTCTCATAATCACATTCAAGACTAATTAGATAAAAATTTCTTAGTAAGGCATTAAAATCACAAACAAATTATGCTTGAGGGAAAACATTCATATATTAAGATTATATCATGCAAATGGGACTTAACCCCCAACCCTCCCCAAGGGAGCTTAGCTACTTATTGCACAAGAAAAGAAGAAAACACATACATGGATAAAGACCCTTTCATGGTCAACTAAAAAGAAATACAAGAGTGGAGTTTAGAAGATACTAGGAACACTCCGTAGAAGTTCTCCGGAATCCTTCTTCTCCTTCTCAATGTGCCCTCCTTAAGTCTCTAATGCTGCCTTCTTCCTCCTCTTCCAAAGCAAGAGCTTGCTTTCCACCCTTGAGGAGCTCCTCTTTTTCCCTTAGCTCTCCTCCTTACTTAGTAGAATTTTTGCTAAAATTGTGAACCCCCCTCTAGTCAAGAGGAGGGGTATTCATAGGAAAGGGGGGCTGTCATCCTCCTCCACATTTTAAACCAGCTTTTCCATATAAAAATCTAAATTCATCATGACAATAACCTCCATTTATGGTGAGGTGACAATAATCATCAATTGTTTACCCAAAACATTACCTCAAAGCTTCCTTTTTCAAATAAAATGGGCTGCAGCAGGGAATGATGGCTGGGGACAAAATGCAGGATAGAGGTCATGTCCCCAGCCGCATTCAATTCTTATTCTCGAAAAATTTGCGGTGGGCCACTGCAGTGCGCTGTAGCGCGTCGTGACGCACTGTAGCGCGTCGTGGCGCGCTGCGGTGTGCAATGATCCTTAGCATATTCGCCAAGTCCTACGCTACCGTGCGCTACCGCGTTTGAGCTTTTGAAGATGTCTCGCTACTGATCACTGCAGCACGCGACCGCGCGCTGTAGCGGGTCATTCCATTAAAATTACAGTTCAATTAGTTGAGCCCTTATTTTATAAAGTAATGAATATTTCCACTGCAAACTGCTGCAGCGTGCGACCGCGCGCTGTAGCGGGTCATTTCGCTAAAATCACTGTTCAATTAGTTGAGCCCCCGTTTTATAAAGTTATGAATATTTCCGCTGCAGCGCGCGACCGCGCACTGTAGCGGATCATTCCGCTAAAATCACTGCTCAATTAGTTTGAGATAAATTTTCATATAGTTTAGATATTTCCGCTGCAGCCCGCTGCGGCGCGCGATCGCGCGCTGCAGCAATTTTCCTTTAAAATTTTAAAAACTCTACAGAAATGCCTTAGAACTCCTTTGGATTCAATTTCCCTAAAAAAGATAGAAAAAATCAATTTTAAGAGCATCATAAAGATCTTAAATAGATGAATTTTCCCCTTTATTTAGATATAAACTATGGATTCATCAACTGTGAAGAAGTCTGGCTCCCGAGAAGTGGGCGTAAGATGGAGCTCCTAATTGTGGAAGAGATTGCTGGCATACACTTAATATAAGGGCATGAGTTTTCTGCGCATGTTGGGCAATACTCTCGATTAGAGCTTTCATCAAACTAGCCATAGGATTCATTTCATCGGGTCCGCCCAAAGACGAGACCACATTTTTAATCGGAGTAAGAGCAGAGGGAGACCCTGGATTCATGACTGTGAATAAAAGTATATATTTGGCGAATAAAATTCCACTATTATTCAATCATTACTTTTTCAAAAGAAAAGCTACATAGATAAAATGGATAAATTGTGATGAAAGAAAAGACATGATATGATCTCTAAATACAATACTCAGCCAAAAAGGCAGCACATAAATCATCTTAAGTGGCTACTTGATGCCTCCTAACTAGCCTTCAATAAGTCTAAAACCACCACTGATTGGCTGGTCCCATAAGTAGAACCTCCAAAATCAGAAGATGGTACTCGTCGGGACAGGCTGTCTCTCAAAAGGCAGTTGTTGCACGATCCAACCACTCTATTGCAAGGATTGGGAGGCTGGTGTCTCTGAAGAATGAATGGATAAGGATTTTGTCAAACACTTCCATTCCACATGGTGAAACTCCTTCAATAACTCTACCATATATCTTGTTGTCTTGAAAGCATCTGTCCGATAATCTTCAAACCTTCTAAGATAGAACAAGAATACTGACTGTGTATACTCCATGCCTAAAATTTTATTTAAGAAATGGTTTAATCTTATAAGTACTTTACTTGCATCTGTTATTTTCTTTAAGGTTCATTCCAGTCCTTAGATGTTCAGTTTATGTTTTATCATTCACTATTTTAATAATGTTATTATGTTCATTCGACTCCTAGGATGTCCTCATTCTAGACATTTTCAGTTTTCATTTCAGAGATAAGCTTAATGAACTTTGGATGTTGCTTATCTTATACTTAGTAACTTGTGAACTTTATCTGATACAGAGAATAGATCATAAAGTAGATAGGAACAAGCTCCTTATTTGACACTTTATGATACTTCTCTGATACCAACTGTAGCTCCCTGCCCTATCGCAGCGCGTACAAGAGATAACTCAATCAATTCGGTGGCGGAGCAGTGCGCTACTTAGGAAGGAACTTCCCATTTCCCTGAATAGCTGAAACTAAAACACTAAAGGCGGCTGAGTCAACCACAAGAAGGGTCGAGAGCTAATACTTAAGATAAGAGTAGTATTCTTATCCTAAATATTAAATGAATACATATATTGGATTATAAGTATAAAATGAGGAATCCAATATATATCTAATGATATCAGCATTTCTAATATATTGATCATATCACAATATTAAGTATAAGTAATAAAAAGATAGAGTGCAGAAGCTAAAATATACATCCAGAAAATATTTATTATAGAAGATAAAATAAACATTCATCTCAAAAAAGAAAAGAAAATACATTCAGAATTATTACAAATTGAAAATACAGAGCAGAGTCTAAGTACTGAACTGAAAGAAAACTAAACAAAACAGTAAAAGCTGGAGGAGAATAATCGATTAATGCTCCACAAACTCCTCCTAGATCTCTTGAGTGTTGACCTGATCTGGCTCAACAAGCTGCTTTAAATCTAGCAAATTGCCAGATCCCAAAAGTACCATGTGTTAGAGAATAAATCTAACTCATCGAAACTAATCTAATCTAAATAATTCTAATTATTTAAATAACATTTAAATAACATAAATAAAACTGTAAAAATATTATAAAAGTAACTAAAAATCTAAAATTGTACAAAATTGAAGTAAGGTAAAGCTGATGGTATATTGAATACTGAAAACAAATAAAAATAGTATATGATCTGAAACTGAGTAATTATAATATAAGACTATGTTGTATGCCACTGAAGTCATGCAATTGTATATTCCACGATATTGTATGCCACTGGTATGTAACTGAAATATCATTGAGTTGCTATGAGTTGCACAACCCAATATTTACATACATCTAGTTAAGAAATACAGTTTACTATGATGTCATTTCAGGTGGGGCTCCCGTACTGACAACAAGGAAGTACGGTGCTCCAATTGTGGCAAACCCCTAACTTAAGTAAAGTTAGGTAAACCCAACTTGCCTTAAACTAAGGACTTGTCACCAAGTACTATAACATTCATCAATATATATATATATAAATATCAAAGTGGCAGAAGCAATAGGCGAGTAGTAACATCCACAAGTATACATAGTAGAAAGAGGGAAAACAATATAGTAACTCATTAAAATGCAGAAATGAAACACATCCATAATTAATTATTACAAACTGAATTTTAAAGAGAATGAAAATGTCTCTTAATCTCACTGAAATAAAATGCAATATCTAACTAAGCAGCAGCAGCACGATCCTCCTCCTGAACCTGCTCCTCTTCTGCGACATTGCCCACGAACACATCTGAATCTGACATTTGTCAGTATCACAAATGCCAGGGCCCCATCCAACAAAACAAAAAGGTTACAGTTAAATAATTGTCTAAGTACATTTTAGGCTATTTTAATAAACTGAATGATTTAAAGATATCACATTTAAATTAGCTAAACATGCAAGCAGTAATAGGTGCAACAAGCTATGGAGAAACAGTAACTATAAGCCATCCATTTATAGCCAACAACTAGTATGAAGAACATATAATATAAAATGAACAAGGTGAGGCTAAAAGCTAAAAAGAAATAGCAACTACAATACAATTCTAAACCTAACATGCTTATGATCATATTAACACATGCTGGGTATATAAAAGAAACACAAGTACTGAAAACATGCAATTCTAGCATCCTAAATATGCTAATATATATATAAGTAACCCATATGAGTATACATACAACATGCTAATTAAGAAAAGGAAAAGGAAAGGCCACTGAGACATGTGGCAAAAGCAAAGCAATCTATGTAAAGTAAAGCCACTGAGACATGTGGCAAAGCAAGCAAGTACTGAAAATAAGGCCACTAAAGCATGTGGCAAAGCAAAATAGAAAACAATACTAAATAATCTAGCTAAAGTAGTAATAAGCCTAAGACATAGTACTGCCATACCAGCTAATAGGCCATACAAGGCCTCTAATATCAATCAATCAATCCCCAGTCTAGCCATCCAAATATACTAGTTCTGAGTCCAGTCTATACAATACTACTGCTGAAGAGGTAGACTAAGCTAGGACATATTCTACCAACTGCAAACAAGGCAAACTGAATGATATGCAATTCAAATACTAACTTAGGATGTATCATCCATATCCTTAGTTTTTCTATTATGCTCAAGGAATAAGGCTCAATAACTAAGGTATGATAAGCAAATCAAATCAAAGTAAGCAAGGGACTTAATTTAAACTCATGTGATATCTGATATTATCTAATTACCCAATCTAGCTACTCTAAGAATGTACAAGTTTAAGATCTCTAATATCTAGTTATCGAGTAAAATCTCAGATTTACATCCTTAAAGTTAATATTAAAACTTAACAAATTCTAATCCAAAATCATGTGATGACTATATAGTTTAAGTAAATAAATTAATGACCTAATTTATTAATATTTTACTCTCTTACCCAAATATTGATCAAGTAAATCAAGATTTAAGAATTCAGGACTTAAACTCCACTTGGTGTTCAAAACCTAAGCCCAGGGGGAGTCCTAATAAGGATCTAGGGTTCACACTCTATTCCAAAGTTAAGGATAAAGGATCTTATAAGCTGAAAGATCCAAGAACTACAAACTTAGTGGAGGGTTATTCTACTGATTATAAGATAAAATAATCAATTAAGAACTTGAGAATCTAAGATCTATATTCAACCTTTAAGATGATATCATTATCTTTAGAGATTGAATCATCATATACCCACATTGAAGGTTTCAAAGGGTTAAACAATCAATCATTTGAAGAATTTCAATTGGAGATGGTTCAGTTCAAATTGAAGATCTAAGATCTAAGGATCTGATGTTTGATCAATTTAGACTTTGAACTAGATTTTTACTTAGAAGTTTCCATTTGTATTTCTTTTAGAATTTAGGTTTATAATCTAACTGTATTGAACTCATTAAGGTGATAATTGATAATCTTAGATATTTGTTTTAAGCATCTAAACTAGGTGACCTCTTTTAGATTACTTAAGATCTAAGTGTCTTAATTAGGACTTAAGTGAAGATTTCTTAAGTTTAAGGATCACATTAACATTAATATTGGTATGAGAATTCAAAGAACATTTCTAATCTATGTTAGGGTAGATTATTAAAATTTTTAAGGTTTATAGGGCATTTAAGCATATTTGATCAAAATGACCAAAATGCCCCTCTTAAGGCCAAAATTGGAATTTTAGGGTTTAATTGTCCAAATTACTCCTAATCTATTTTAATGTGTTTCATATTGATTAATAAAGTGGGAAATATACTTATTTCAAGTTTTAATAACCAATTAAGCTTAGTTAGCACTAATCACTTATTTTTAAGCCCATTAAAGTGATTAGTGAAATTAAGGCATTCCAGGGCAATCCAACCTTACACTTAGGTTCTAATAGACTTAAGATGGCACTAGGAATTAACCTACCCAAAATTAGGGACTAAGTTAGGGTTTAATTCACTAATCTTTAATTAAAGTGATTAAGGAGTGATTAAGGAATTTTAATATTTAAACTTGATTTTAAGGGTCTGTAATTGTTCTTTAAGGTTTACTGAGCAATCAGAGCCCTTAATCAATTAATTTAGTTATTAATTGAATTTATTAGGATTTAATGAAAAACAGAAAAGGTTTAATCAATTATTTTAAATCCAACCATTGGATATGTAATTTTATTATATATTTAGATTCCTTGCATTTTTCTGATTCATATGGTATATTGGATCATACCATTTGTATTTATATAAATAAAGTTATTCAATTAATTTAATCTGAATTTTTATTTAAATTATAACCATAGGTTTCTATCTAATATTTAATTTCCTTAAGGATTTTAAATACAGAAATACTTTTATTATCTGTCGGCCCATTCTCAAAATGCGCGTGTCGGGGTCGGCCCGACCCAAATTCCACCGTCTTCTTCCTCTCGCATGCGCCCGCAGCCCGAACCCTAGGGTTAGGCTCCAGCGCCAAATTCTCCGCGCTCCGGTCACGCCATGCCCCGATTTCAATGGCTACACGATCCCTGACCCAAGACGCATCAATTAAGCCAAGAAGCCCTAACTGGGAGGCGTCGGATCGATGGAGTGCCATTCGACCGAGACCTCTCAGAAGGCGCACCTGTGAGGAGTGAATTCTCCTCACAGAGTCTATGGATCACAGCCATCTTGATCTCTACACGTCCAGGGATCGATGGAGAAGCGATAGGACGACTCGGGAGGTTCTAAGGTGGTCTGGATCACTGGGATGCTACTCGGCGTATTTTGTCGTCTAGAGCCGCGTCTGGATCGATCGATTCCAGTCGAATCGATCGACCTGGTCGAACCCATCCATCGATACCAGTTTACAATCATTGCCCAGAGGTTTTTGATGCTAACTAGACGTCTAATTGTGCACAAGAACGTCACATTAGGCAAGCCAGAGAGTTATGCCTATAGAGCTACTGTGGAGAGTCAATTCTCTCTACAGAGCCTTCAGTTGACCCAGGGCTCAATTCCTACACCTTCAGGGAGTTGAGGCGAATTAAAGCCCTCTAGTCTGAAAGTATGGAGTGGGCTCAATAAATGGGTCCTTACTCGGACCTAATGAGCATAAGAGGAGTTGACCCAATTGATCGATATGATCGATAGGATCTACCCCAGAGTTTACAATAATTTAGGATACTCTTATCTACCCTAATAGCACTGAAACGAAATAGCATAGAGGGTAAATTGAGCCTTAGTAGCTTAATTTGACATAAAAGGGTACTTGGTCTGACGGGATTGCTTAGATTGGTCGATAGAGAGGATGGAAGAGGCTACAGAGCTTCAGAAGAATACACTTAGGATTCCTAAACACCAGGAATTACCTCTATCAGTCGTACGCACACTAGGGACACCTAGAGAAGCTTAGGCAAGAAGCAATGGCGCTTTGGGATGGGGAGCTCCAAATGAATTCAATTAAGCAGCAAAAAGCGCAAGGGAGATATCCTAAGGCTATTTATAGCCTCAGGGAGGAGTTAGAATCATTCCAGAAGGGAGGGAGTGGGTTGGAGGTGACCCAAGAGCTCAGGCCACCAAGAGCTCTCAAAGCTTCTAAATGAGGACTATTGGGCCAAGGGGCCCGACTGCCTTGTGATATCCATTGAGGAAAGGATTCTCAATGGTTTGCTGAGGTGGAGGAGGTTCTGGGCGACAAGAATGGCAGCCGGCGTACGAGGGAACTCCTCTATCGGGAGCGGGCGAGGGTGAGATGAAGATCCACATTAGCGTGATCTTTGGATACCATCTGATCGATCGAGGGAGAAGGCGCTACGATCCAAATCCTCTAGATCTTAACGACCAGATCCGATCAGATTAGCACTGTAAGATTCATGTGGTATCATCTAATGGTGGATCTGCGATTTCACAGATCTGAATCCTAACAGTAGTAAATTGAGGGTTAGACTGTGGGATCAGCAGGAGCACCTGGGATCCACAGCGGATCGCCCACGGCCCGCACAACGGATCGCCCGCGGCCCGCACAATGGATCCTAACCGTTTAATCGGGTAAATGAGTAAAAATGCAATTACCAATTTATGCAAACCCTAAAGTGCAATTAGATTATTTTAATTTAAATTGAATTATGGTCTAAATGACTTCCAAATATTTCCAAAATTTCACCCCTAACTAATTTGGGGGTGAGAAATTCAAAAATATAATCAGATTTCAATTTTGAGATCAAAATATTTTTGTTATTATTTAGGGTATTTAATTTGATCAAAATACCAATTGACCTAGTGAGGTCTGATTGAGTCCAAACTTTTAGTGTTAGCTTCTATTGATGTACTATGTGCATTGGAACCAAAATTTAGGCATGGGTAAGCTTAGATTAAACTAGATTACAATCTAGGGTTGTTACAGTACTAGCATATAATTCTAGATGGATCATGGACACGGTGCGAGGTATCACATTTTCCCATAAAGAGACTAGTTTTATTCGTACATTGAGCAGACAATAGAGCAATCATGATGAGGAATTACAGCATATATCATATTGCTGGCATTGGATGTGTGTTGAATAGGACTCACAATGGGATGATGCATGAATAAAATGAAGTCAAACATGTGCCCAAGATCAAGAATATATTGCTTATTAGGACTTTAGAATCTAAAGGCTACAAGGTGGTGATAGGCATGAACTTTGAAAATCATTAAGGGTCATATGGCCTATTTATGTGGAGTTAGATAACAAAACCTATACTATCTTCAAAGGAGTATGGTAACTGGATCAATTGTAGTGGCTAACAATTCAGATGTTGCCATGATAGTATGGCATATGAGATTATCATATGCAGAGGAATCTTCTCTAAGAATTTTGTAGAATGAAGGACTCATTAAAATTATAAACTTTAGCAAATTGTCATTTTGTGAGCATTACACTTTTAGTAAAAAGACATGTGTATCATTTTGTGTTAACCTTTATAATACCTAAGGCATACTTGATTATGTGCACCCGGATGTATGGAGACCAATGAAGACAACATCATTCAATTGTTAGCAGTATTTTGTTTCTTTCATAGATGATTTCTCCAGATATGTGTGGATGTACACCATGAAGATCAAAGACAGTGTACTGAAGATTTTCAAAAATTAGAAGAAGTGGGTTGAAAACTAGATTGGTAGGCAAATCAAGATCTAATCAGATAATGTTGGAGAGTACAATTCATATTCTTTCTTACAATAGTACCATAGTTCAGGAATATAGCTCCACTTCACTATTAGAGAGAAATCACTATAAAATAGAATAACAGATCAAATGAGTTAGACTTTATTGGAAAGGGTCTGATGCATTTTTTCCAATCCTAGGTTGGAGAGAGTTTACTAGGAGGAGGTCTTAGACTACGCTTGCTACTTAGTAAATTGTTTAACCTATGTTGCAATTACTAAGAAGACTCCAATAAAGTTGTGCTATGAATATTCTGCTATAGATTATATCCAATTAAATATTTTTGGGTGCACGGCTTATTCTCATGTGAATAAAGATAAGTAGGGATAACTGGCATGAAAGACAATCTTCATGGGGTTTCAACGTAGTGTCAACATCAAAAAGTTGTATTATTCAATTGAAAGAAAAATTATGATAAACAGAGATGTTACCCTTGATGAGGAGTTCTTTCTAAGGCACAAGAGTTCACATTAAGTGGAGGATAGTACAATGATTTATACATGAAAGTAGAGAGTGGGGTTTGATGATGCCCCATTTGTTCCACAGGATTATTTTTCTCATGTTGATACTCCTATAGCTGAAGTCCACATTGATGATGACGATGAAGAAGATAACACTATTGGTGGCACTTCTATTCAAGATTTAATTTTCATGGATAAAACTTGACGACAGACAACTCAAAGGCTTATTTGGCTTAAGGGCTACATTACATATACCTTATCAACATCAGAGGCTGAGGTTCTCTCTCAGTATAAGGAAGCAACGGTGAGTCCAAAAAGGAATTTGTGGAAGCAAGCTGTGAATAAAGAGATAGAATCTCTTCATAAGAATTTAGTATAACGATTGTAGAAATTCCCTTCAAGAAAAAAAGCCATTGGGTGCAAGTAGTGTTTAAAAAGAAGGAAGGATCCCTATGAGTTGATGTGTGATACAAAGTTAGATTGGTGGTGAAAGGTATTGCTCAAAAGGAAGGAGTTGATTATTGTAACAATCCAAGGTTGTTACCAAGTTAATTTGACCTAAATCTAATTAAATTAAGATAAAAATCAAGATCCCAATTTAAGTCGAATAAAATTTAAATAAAATATCATCAGATAAAGGGTAATGAGGGGATCCTACTGTTAAAGTGTGAGCATTATTGGGATTCTGGATCATCCTAAATTAATTCGTGAAGTTTTAACTTCGAAAATTGATAATAAATAAACTATTAATTGAAATTTAGAAATTTTTTTATTTTTAGGTCAAGCATCAAACGAGGATAATATGTATTAAGTTTCATTAATTTTTGTAGTAAGCATTAATTGATTGTAGTAAGCATTTTAATCTGGGTAAGCATCAAACCAGATTGATTGTAGTTGTAACAACCCTAAGTTGTTACTTAGCCTAATCTTAGCTTATTTGCATCCTAGTTATCATTCCATTGAGTTTAACTAATCATTAGAACCAGTCCCCAAGGATTTGGAGCGATTCGGAGCTCAATCGAATATTTAGAATATTTTAATAATATTTAATTAAAATAATTGAGGTATTTATTTTGACCTCGAAATCAAAATCCTACTTTGCCATTGCGCTCGTCACCCCCAAATTAGCTAGGGGTGATGTTTTGTACGTGTTTGGAAGTTGTCAGATTTTCGCGAATATTTTAATTAAATACTCTGAAAAAATAGAATAATTAAATTATCATTAGAATCAAAATCTGACTTTCTCGTTCGATTCCTCACCCTCAAATTTGCTAGTAGTAAATTTTTTGGAGCTCATTTATTCATCCAAATTTTAATTAGAAAAATGGGCTAATTGAAAATTAAAAAAAAAATAATTAATCATTTTTTAAAATCCATTTTCTCTCTTTATTTTCTTTTCCCTCTGGCTGGCTCCATACCCTGCATTCGGTGCCCCTACCCTCCCTTACGCACGCTAGAAGCCCTGCCTCTCCCCTCTTCTCCTCCATGTTAATGGGAGAGATCAAGGGAGAGCTATGCCTCCATCTCTTCCATAAAGGCAGCCCCCAGCCCTCCTCCTTTCCTTCATTTGGCCATCAGCTGAAGTTCCTTCTTCCTCCCCAAGCTCCACCCTAAGCTGAAGGTTATTTCTTTTAAGACCTGAAGAAAGCAGAGTTCTTTTCTTTCATCCAAGGCCAAGGTACCAATTTGCTACACTCTTCCTTGGCTACTCTCTTCATCTAATTTATCAAAGTATTGTGAATGGCATTTTCATTAGCTATTATGTGGACTCTATGTGTGATCATCGAGCCTCAATCGGACTCAAATGAGTCCGATCGAAGCTCATTTCTCCATTAAAAATGCTGTCAAAAGCTGTAAAATTTTTGTATACCTGTAGCTAAGGCATCTTTTTCTGCTCGATAGAATGATCCATTCATGCTGACTTTAATATCCATGGAAAGGTCTCGAAAATAATTTTCCGTCAGTATATGGCACCACACATGAGGTGCTCTAAATTGAGAGTATTTGAGTGTGAAAGGGAACCCATTACGGTTTTCGCATAAGCGAAATCACCGTCAGGCGCGACTGCGAGTCGTAGCGCCCGCAACTTGAGTGAAATCTGTCGTGGTGCATCACAATGGCATAAAAACTTGATGAAATTAAATTAGATCTGCTACTGCGCACTACAGCGGATTTGACTCGTAAGTTCGCCGCTACAGCGCGCCGCAGCACCTTAAAGTGCTGCTGCGAGCCGTAGCACCCAGATCTCAGAAAGTTTTGGCACCGTTGTGCATCATAGCGCTGCAGCGCGCTGTAGCTCTTGGCCAGAATGTGCTACAGTGTGCCGTAACGCCCAGAATTGTTCGAAAGTGCCCAGAACTGCCTGGAATTCAGTAAAATCAAGCATTGTATGAATTTGGAGGAGAATTTCAATGGGGAATTTACCATTTACTATGAATAGTATGTTCTAAATCTCTTAAGGAATTACTTGAATGTTTTGTGCCAAATAAAAATGTTAGAATCTTTGATTGTTTGTATGACTAAGTAAAACTTAATAATAAAATTGCATAGAACTTAAGTGCTTTACATTTGTAGTCAAGTACTAATCCCTTTTAGGTTTGATTTAAGATTCGATTAGCCTTAATTACTTGTTATTTTAATCAATGTGATGCTTATGTATGTTAGAGAACTTTAACTTTGATTTGGACATCTTTATTTAATTAATTTGATATTAATCAATATATAATCCTAAAACCTTAAGAATTCATTTAGTTAATCAATACTTGATCTTAAACTTGAAGTGAACACCAATAATTCATCAATAATTCACTGATTTGTTATTAATCCTTAAACTAAACAATTGATCTTAATTTGGTTAAGTTAGGAGTTAAATCATAACTTATTTTGTTAAGATCTAAACCTTAATGACGTTAAATCAATTAACTTTGATTGAAAGACAATTTAACTTGCATAATTTCAATAATATATCTGATTTGACATTAATCTTAGACCATTGAATTAGAAGTGCTTAGTTTATTAAAGAACTCATGTGATTTAGTATCTGGACATATACCTTAAGATCCCTGATTATCTCTTATTTAAGACTCTTAGCAAGAGATAAATCATAAAAAATATACTAATTTGCAATGTGATCAACTCCTAATAATATTCTTGATTGTATCCCATAATTGTAGCATAAGTGTTGATTAGATGAGTTTACCCATCTGATCTGATCAATTCAAACTGAAAAAGAATAAGAATTAGTGAAAATATAAGACTTAATTGCCCTTTTTTGTTAGAAGTGTAAGATCTTTATGATCTTGCCTTAGGTTATTAATGCAATAATTGTTAAGCCTTAATAATTGATATGATATTGAGGTAGGAAGATCTTATTATTGAAACTTAAAGTAGGAACCTATATGCTCCTTCTTAGCCTTAGATGCTTGGTCTTGGACCCTTGTGGTAGGATTACCTAAAACATGTAGAATGAGTTTCTCCCATGTAGTAGTAACCTATATTGAGTGACCTTTTGGTCACATCCTTGGAACCTTGTGCAGGATTCCCCTCGATTAAGTAAAGAGTCATAGTTTTGATATTCCTCAGTTATTAAATAGAATTGTTAGAACTCATATTGTTAATTGGATATAATAGTGTATGTCTATAGTGCTGAGTGACTTCAATAAAATTTCAAGATTGATTGAATCTAAGTAGGATTATAAAGTCTTGGTCTTATCCTATATGATTAGATAGTACAGTCCAGCTTAGAGTAAATCTTCCAATCTTAAGAGTGTTGTGATTAGGGAAATGAAATTCTTAATTTGAGAGAATAAACTGTGACCGAGTTCTGCCTCCTATTGTCGTGCACATCGATAAGCACAGTTTAAAATAAACTAAGTATCTTAAGTCACCCTTCTTAGAACACTCAGTATGCTTATAGTTTGAGTATTTAACAACTCAATTTGAGAGAATAAACTGTGACCGGGTTCAGCCTCCTGCCGTCGTGCGCCTCGATAAGCGTAGTTTTAAACAAACTAAGCATTAAATTCACTCTTCTTGGAAACATACCAACTATACATATACAACCTTTCCAGCTGATGATTCTAAATGAAATATTAAGTAAAACCACCTAATAATATAAAGCTAGGTGTCATAATACAATTATATGGATTCTACGCAATGGGGACAATTGAATAATTTTAGGTTTTTTATGGATTTCTTGATTTAAAGCATGCAGTCATAAAAGCCTTGGCATAATCACAAGTATCAATGATTATTTATGGATTACATGATGTAGCATACACCAAAGAAGGAATTATAGGATGTAATGAGCATCAAGGTATCATAATTCCTAATGGGTTGTATGTGAGCATCAAATTGTATATTCATGGCAATTCAGTCATATTCCAGATGCATACATAGTGGCATACAGTATAGTGGCATATTCAGGTGCATAATCTCAGTGGCATACAACACAATTTTACAGCATTACTTACTCAGATTCAGATCATTTACTATTTTACTTATATTCAGTATTCAGTTTACAGCTCAATTTTGCTTTACTTCTGTTTTATACTATTTTCAGATTTTCAACTATTGTACAATTTTTCTTCATTTTTATTTAAACTATTTAAATATCAAGCTTTAGATAACTGTAATTGTTTAGAATAGCTATCGATGTGTTAGACTTATTATCTAACACGTGGTATTTTTGGGATCCAGTAATTTGCTAGATCCGGAGCAGTTAGTGGTGCCAGATCAGGTGGATACTCAAAAGATCTAGGAGGAGTTCGTGGTGCACTAGTGGACTCTTCTCCAGCCTTTACTATTTTAGTAAGTTATTTTTCAGTTCAGTATTTAGATGCTATTTCTGTATTTCAGTAAACTGTTTATAATAACTCTCAATGTATTTTCATTTTCTTTTCTGAGATGAATATTTCATTTAGCTTCTGTGATGAATGTTTCTGGATGCTTGCTTTTAGCTTCCACACTCTGTCTTTTTATTACTTATACTTAGTATTGTGATGTGATCGACATACTGGAAATGCTGATGTTACTATACATATATTGGATTTCTCTTTCTTATACTCATAATCCAATGTACATATTAGCTTAATACTTAGGATAATGATACTATTCTTATCTTAAGTATTTGCTCTGAACCCTTTTTGAGGTTGAGTCAGCAGCCTTTAGCTATTCAGGGAGATGCGGAATCCCTTCCCAAGTAGTGCACCGCTCCACCGCCGATTGATTATCTCTTTTGCGCGTTGCGATGGGGCGGGGCGTTACAGTAGTAAATTTTAAAAGTTTTTCACTTAAAAATTAATATAAAATAAAATACTCATTCAAATTTAATAATTTTTGGACACGTGTGTTCATCTCATCGAGAAAAACAAATCGGTACCACTTTGTCATTTTTTGTAACGCCCCATCCCGTCACCGCTCGCAAAACAGTGCGTTACTCAGGATTGACTACTGAACCTCCCCAAATATCTGCTGAGTAAAATAAGATGAAGTGCTGATACTCAACCCCAAAGGAAGGAGATTTGAGTACTAATCCTTAAGATAAGTATAAAATCCTTATCTTAAGTATTAGGCATGTAACTTATGTACATTAGATCATAGGTGGAATGAAGATCCAATATACATGAGTATTAGCATTTCATATATGTTGATCCATCACAATACTAAGTATAAGTAGTAGCAAACACAGAGTGCGGAAGCTAAAGCATACATCCAAATCATTCATCACAGAAGATAAGTAAATCATTCATCTCTGAAAAGAAAAGAAAATATCATCAAGAATCATTATAAATAATTTACTTTAAATGAAATAACATCAAATAGTATATCTACTAAACTGAAGTAAACTAATATGAGAAAGGTAAGAGCTGATGTAGAGTCCACCGTTGCTCCATGAACTACTCCTAGATCTCCTGTGAAGCCTCATGATCTTGTTCCACAAGATGCTCTAGATCAAGCAAATTGTCGGACCCCAAAAGTACCATGTGTTAGATAATGAGTCTAACACGTCAAAAGCTACTAAGCAGAATAGTCAAATAAAACTACAGAATATATTAAAATAGTTGAAAAATCTAAATAGTACAAATTTGAAAGTAAAGTGTTTATATATATTTAATAGTATAATTATCCATTTATTTATTCGGTTTCGCAGGCAATGATGGCGGGCGGGACCCACACCAACACGTGGGGCATCCTGATTCACCGTGACGGAACGACGGGCCCCACGGGTCGACTCGGCGGCAGACCGAGCCGTTGGGGTGGGACCCACGCGGTCAGCCGACCGCGTCCACGGGACCCACCACCTCGGCCTCCGTGAGGCATGCGGGTGGCGCGTGTGGCCCGGTCCCTCGTCGGGCTGGCCCGGCCCGACCGAGAGCCCTCATCTTCTTCGCCTTCGCATCGAGGGAGCGGACTAGGGCACGACGGGGGAGGCTCACCGGTCAACGTTGGGCTCCGAGGCGCATACCGATGTGTAGGTCTCGTCAAGAGCTACACGACCCGGGCTGGGTTAGAAGGTGAGGTGGCCTGGTTGAGCCGACATCTCTAACCCTAGGTGAAGCGTTTCGAGCGGCAGTGCGAATCCTAAAAATAACAGATTCTACTGTATCCGGATGATCAAATTCACCTAATCTTACTGTCGATTCATCAATCCATCCGCAATTGTTTACAATCTATGAAATGGAATAGCTCTACAAATTGAAAGTGCAGTAATCGAATGTACAAAATGGAAGGACGGGGGTACCTGAAGTTTGACGGTCCGGGGTTCACCGAGGCTCAACAGGGTCTCAAACACGCAATGGCGAGCCTAGCCGCACGGAGGGGGTCCTTAAGGTCCGAAGGGCGGAGGTTACGAGGGCTCGGAGGCCGTGGCTGGGCGGTCTCGGCGGCTGGGCGCCGCGCGGCAGGCTCTAGCTCGCGGGTGATCCCAACGAGGGAGACGGTTACCAGCCGTTCGATCGCGCCCAGTTTAGATGGACCGGATTGGCCCGATCTGCGGATCGCGGATCAGAGCGCTATCGGGTCGGATCCGAAAAGCAATGGGGATCCGACCCGATAAGGGAAATAATAAATAAATAAAAAAATTTTAAAATCTTATTTAATTATCTATTTTAGCTAATTAAATAAATAATTAAATTGCACAAAAAGAAAATTCCAAATATTCACCCTTAGCTAATTGAGGGGCGATGAACGTAATGTCGAGGTCAGATTTTTTATCAGACGAGTATTTTGATTTCTCAATTTTTCGGGGTATTTAAATAATATTAAATATTCGTCGAAATTTTGACGACTTCCGATTGACACGAAAACTTCACCCCTAGCTAATTTGGGGTCAATGAGCGCAATGGCGAAGTTCATTTTTTGATCGGAAGTCAAATTAAATAGGTCAATTCTAGGGTTTCTGGATTTTTGTCTAGAAATCAAGATTCGATCCTTTTGACTCCTAATTTGGACTGGGTCTTAGAGGTTGACTCCTATTGAACTAATTAGCATTTATGATATCTTTAAGACTAAGAATAGCCCTAATTAATAGTGGTAACAACCTGGGTTGTTACAGTGCCACCATCTACAAGGCAGTCAATGAGGAAGGAATTCTTGAATTTAGAGTAAGGAAGTCACACTGTGACATGATATGACGAAGAATTTACTCGCTTAACAAGTTTTGCTCATGAAATGGTGGCAACGGAAGATGTGAGATGCCACTTATTTCTTAGTGGTTTGAGAAATTCTTATCAGCGCATCTTAACTCCTCTACAAATATCAAAATTTTCTCATCAACTGGAGAAGGCAAAATTAATGGAGATTCAAAAAGGCTAAGTATTTCATAATCATAAAAGGCCAGGAACCTCAAACTTCACTCCAAATAAGAAGACTTATTTTCAGTCACATCAAGGAAGACTTCACAATATTCAAGGAAACACTCCTCCTACACCTAAAGGAAAATCTACATGTAAATTTTGTTGAAGAATTCATTCTTTAAGATTATGTTTCACTGATTTAAATCAATTTCATCAATGTGGAAGAAGAAACCATCTAGTTAAAGATCGTCATACATATTTTACAGTTTATGGGCATCGTATTCCTAATGATAGAAAGAAAGTAGGTGAAGCGCCAAGTCAACCACATAATATTAGAGGAATCAATATTGCCTCTTATAGTAGGAACCCTCCTACTCATACCAGGGTCTTCAATTTATCTCAAGCAGAAGCAAAAGAAAAGCCTGTTGTGGTGACAGGTACTATATTACTTTTCAATAATCCCTACATAGATCTACATGATACTGAGCGGCACACTCATTTATTTCTTCAAATATTGTGCAAAAGTTATCTTTACCAATAGAAATACTTTTAAATTTATTCAGAGTAAATTTACCATTAGGAGATCATTTAAAATCAAATACTTATTATTCGTGTAAGTTAGAAATTGATAATAGTAGTTGGGAAGCAAAATTAGTCATCCTTCCTATCATTACTTTTGATATTATGATTGGAATGGATTGGATGAGTCAGAATGGGGTAATGATTGATAGTACTAAAAAGAATGTATGCTTCAATAAAGGAGGAAAGAAAGTAATATTTGTAGGACAAAAGAATTTAGTTTATAGTCTTATCACTGCAAATAAAGCTTCAAAGTTAATGAGGAAGGGATATTCAGTATTTGTAATCTTGCTTTCAAGTTTAGAGGTCAAACCTAAGACTCTTGAAGAAACACCCATTGTTCATGAGTATACTAATGTATTTCCTGAATAACTTCCTAGTTTACCACAATAAAGGGAAGTAAAATTTAGAATTGATTTAATCCCTGGATTGAATCCACTTCAAAAGAATTACAATAGCTTAAGGATCAACTTCAAGAATTATCTGAAAAAGATTTTATAAGACCAAGTAATTCCCCTTGGGGAGCCTCTGTATTGTTTGTTAAAAAGAAAGATGGAAGTATGCGATTATGTATTGATTATTGTGAACTTAATAAGGTGACTATCAAAAACAAGTATCCATTGCAAAGAATTGAAGAACACAAAGAACACCTTAAGATTATTCTAAGTCTCTTAAGACAGCACCAACTATTTACAAAATTTTCAAAATGCAAATTTTGGCTGAAGTCAGTATCATTTTTAGGATATGTAATAAGTAAGGAAGGGATATCAGTTTACCCTAATAAGGTGAGTGCAATCAAAGAATGGCCACAACCTACTTCAGTTACAAAAATTAGAAGCTTCTTGGGTTTAGCAGGATATCATCGCAAATTTGTTAAGAATTTTTCTCAAATTACAGTTCCTCTTACAAGGCTTACACAGAAAGGTGTGCCTATTATTTGGTAATCTTCCTGTGAATTGGCATTTCAGAAACTCAAGGATTGTCTTATATCAACTCCTATTTTAGTATTACCTTTAGAAGAAAAAGACTATCAAATTTATAGCGATGCATCAAGAAATGGTTTGGGCTGTGTACTTATGTAGGAAGGCAAAGTAATAGCATTTGCTTCTATATAGTTAAAAACTCATGAAAAGAACTATCCAGTTCATGACTTAGAACTTGCAGTTATAATATTCGCATTAAAAATTTAGAGGCATTACTTATATGGCATAAGATGTGAAATTTTTACAGACTATCAAAGTTTTAAATATATATTCACTCAAAAAGAGTTAAATTTAAGGCAACACAGATGGTTGGAATTAAACAAGGATTATGATTTATCTATTCAATATCATCCAAAAAAAGCAAATGTTGTAGCAGATGCTTTAAGTTACAAAATAACCTCTCAATTGCATATGCTAACTTGTAATCCAATCTTAGTCCAAGAAATGGAAAAACTCCAATTAGAAGTGATTCTACCAATAGATGTAATATTACTTCAATTGAGTGTAGAGCAGTCATACTCGTTGAGATTAAAAAGGCTCAGAAGATTAATAAAGAGTATGAGCAGCTAGTTGCATCTATTCAAGAAGGGAAACATTTAGAATTGAAACTAGACTCAATTGGAAATATTTGGTGTGGATCTAGAATTTGGGTACCTAATAATTATGAGTTAAGATCAAAAGTACTCAAATAAGCTCATTATTCCAAATATTCAATTCATCCAGGAAATAATAAGATGTATCAAGATTTAAAAATACACTTCTGGTGGTCATGAATGAAAAGAGATATAGCAGAGTTTGTATCAAAATGTGAAGCATGTAGTTTAGTAAAAGCAGAGCATCAAAGGCCTAATGGATTATTACAACCTCTACCAATTCTTAAATGGAAATGGGAAAATATCTCAATGGATTTTATAACAGGTTTTCCCAGTTCAAAATTAAGTAATAATTCAATTTGGGTAATTGTGGACAAGCTTACTAAATCTGCTCACTTTCTACCAATTCAATAAAATAATTTAGTAGAGAAATTGGCTAAATTATATCTTAAGAAAATAGTGAGATTACATGTCATTCCTAAGACTATAATATCTAATCGTGATAGTCATTTCACTTCCAGATTTTGGAAAATGGTACAACATGATCTAGGTTCTCGATTATGCTTGAGTATTGCTTTTCATCCTCAAATAGATGGGTAAATAGAAAGAGTGAATCAAATTTTAGAAGATCTTCTGCATTTATGTATTTTATATTTTGGAGGAAGCTGGGATGATCATCTTCCATTAATATAATTTACCTATAATAATAGTTATCAAGCAAGTATCAGAATAGCTCCTTATGAAGCCATAAATGGAAGGAAATGTGTTACACCTTTATCCTGGAATGAAGTTGGAGAAAATAAATTAATGGGATCGAACTTAATTTTGCAAGCTACTGAAAAGATAAAATTTATTCAACATCGAATGAAGATAGCTCAAGATAGACAGAAGCAATATTATGACCCAAAATATTGACATGTTGAATTCTTCGTAGAAGATTATGTTTACATTAAAGACAGTCAATATCGAGGAATTTCAAGATTTTGGGTTACTAGAAAGCTAATCCCACGATATATTGGTCCATTTGAAATAATAAGATGAATCGGACAAGTCGCTTATCAACTTAAACTCCCACTACATCTGAGTTTGATGCATGACATTTTTCATATTTCATCTTTGAGAAAGTGCTAGATAAAATCAACCATGAGAATTGAAGTGGAAGAAATCAATCTCATAGTTGAACCAGAATAAATTTTGGATCGAGACATTTGAAAACTTCAAAGTAAAACTATTTCTATGGCAAAAGTTCATTGGAAGAATTATCGAAAAGAAGAAGCAATATGGGAAGAAGAATCTAATATGAAGAAGTCATATCCTCAATTATTTGATTAAACCAATGAAGTACTATATTTGAGTTTGAAAATAAAATTTGATGTCGAAGCGACATCCTTGAAAGTTAGGGAGATCGTAATATACATTTATTTCAAATATAATTAACTAAATTTAATATTAAATAAAGTTTGAATTTTTTACTTATTATTATTTTATATTATGATTATAGTAATGTTAGAAATGAATTTATAGAATATTTGATTAATTTTGAAAATTATTTTATGTCAAAATTTTTCATGGTTATTTTAATAAACATTTAAATTAAAATAATTATTTAAAACTATTTATGTGTCAGAATTGAAAATTTTCAATATTTTTGAATTCAGGACGTCGCTGTAAGCTAAAAGAGAAATGTTCATAAATTTGAAACTATTTTGAAAAATAGTCAAAAAAAAAAAAAAGAATATTTTGTAAATTTCCTGAGCTAATTGCCGCTTAACCGTTCGTCCAAATTTAATATTTTCGGTATCATTGGAATCATATCGACGAGATGAAATATGAAAAAAGTCATGCATCAAACTTTCCAAATTCCTCTTTATCCCTTAAGGTTTTTAAAGGATCAAAGGTGAATAGTTGAAGCTTGCAAAAGACTAAGGTTTTCTTCTTCTTCATCTCTTTCAAAGATAAGATTCATTAAGGTATATATATCTTTTAATTCAAAATTTTTCTTTTAACTTGATTTTATTAATAAAATCAAATATGCATACAAAATTTCTCTTAATTTGATTTAGATACCTTCATACTAAGTCAAGATCTAATACATGATTATTTCATTTTCTTATAAATTTCTAAGGTTGTAATTTCATTCAAATATTTTTCATACTTAAGAAGTATATTTATGATAACTTTGCATATTTATATCTTTTAGATTCATCATATTTAGAGCTTGAAATCTTTTCTATTATGTTTTCCTATATATTAGTTGCATGTTAATAGAAGAAATTATTTAATGATTTTGCTTCTATGCTAATTTAAATTAATCCCAAAGTATAATAAAATTCCTGAATTCTTACTTATAAAATTTTCTGGATTTTCTAAAATTTCAAAATTTTGGTAATACTTTGAAACTTTTTGATCACCTAAAATAAAAAGCTACACTTTTACTTGTAGATTCCCCTATATATTAGGAAGAACTTCACCGAAGACTTCCCATCATTTTGAATACTTTATGGTTATCATTTAAGCGCTCAAAGTTAAACAAAAACTAAAAAAAGTTTCAAATTTAAAATAGATTTCTCTGAAATTCTTCTTGATGTTTAGCTTAGTATAATTTTTATTTCAATCATAGTTAGATGTTGAGCTTTGGCAAACATAATTTTCTCTGTTAATCACTTCAGTTTATTATGTCATTAAGAATGTCATTTAAGTACTTATAGTTTGCTAGGAAAATCATAAATTTGAACGTAGATAAAATTTTTGGAATTTCAAAAAATTCCCAAAGTTTAAAATAATATAATATCCAAAATACAAAGAATCCAAATATGATGTTTGGCATGCATATTCTCTGATACATAGAGAACAATTTATGTTTAGACATCAATAAAAAATAAGCACCTTAAGAACATCTTTTGGATGATACAAAATCAGCTAAAAATCTAAATTTCTTACTTAGCCAAAATTAGGAAAAGTTTATAATAATGAAATTTTTATTTCAAATGATATAATTAATTTACAAAATTTAAAACTACTGTAAAAAACATAAATTTTGATATTTATGAATAATTAAAGTAATAAATTTGATTTTTGAAATATTTATAAATATAATTTCTCATAATAATAATATTATGAGTTTTTTTCATATAATTTATTAAATAAATAATTTAAAGTAAATTAAGATAGTTGATTAACAAATTTAGATGTTGATTTAACAGATTGAAATTAACAAATTTAAGAAAATTATTCTTCAAGTCAGGTACGAAATTATTCTTAAGTTTTATTTCAAGTATCTTAATTTTGAGCTTATTTCCATTTGAATATTGCTTATTCATTTTATCATTCAAACTGCTTTATTAAATTGCAATATTTTCATATAAAAGCGTGTGACAATTAGTAAAAAAATTTCATTTTCTGTGTTTATCTTTGAAGGTAGAAGTGAAAATGTAACATGTACATGTAGAGCTTATTAGTAGCTCACGGTGAAATAAAAAGGGATCTAGCCCTTGTGGAAGTGGGCAGAAGATCCAGAGGAAAGATACACCATTTTACATCTATAAGATGAGGCACTACCAATGAGTGGTGATAAGCTTCCATGGCCAATAGGTTTTACTTGTTGGATGATGAGTCATAGGACCCATCTTTGTGTCATAATTTACTTTTAATTGAAAAAATTTTACTTAATGCTTTTCAAATGTTTAATTTCATATCTAACATGCAGTACAAGCTTGGTAAAATTTGCAGCATTTCTTTTTATTATACTTCAATATGTAAATCTAATTACCTTGCCATTTTATTTGATTTACACCTATTATAAGATGCTATAAAATAATTCTTAATTGATAATTTTCGTACTTCTACCTGACTAGCTTTATTGATAATTATTTCAGATTTTGAAAATTAAGGCTTAAGAAGATACTCACTTAAGAAGAGCTTATAAGAAGAAGTGAGATTGGAGTGAATATATTTTATTTTGCTATATGTTGTAATAATATTTGAATATATGTAATTTTATATGATTGGCTCTGTGATGAATAAATTACTTATAATTTTATTATCTTATTCTCTATTTATTTCAAATAATGAGTTTATTATTTAGAAATTCTCAAACTTGATAACTCGGTCGTCACATTAAGCATGCTCAAGAAACTGAGAAGTTAGCTTCTAAGAATAAAAATTGCAAAGCATATAAGATCAAAGTGAATAATACATTGGTGATTAAGAGTTTTGATTATTATATGATTAATGGGGATCCTCAGAATTTAAGGGTCCTTACAAGATTAAGGTCAAATTCCATGACTTTTTATGATAAATAAGCATTAAAATACCATTTATAATTTCAATTTTATGAAGTTTGAACATGGGAATGATTACCAATTATCACTCTTAATTAGTTTTATTTACGATTTAAAGATAAATTATGTAAGCAAGTTATTAGCTTAATTTTCTCGTATGTGTATCACTTTAGTTTTAGTGAATCTTAAGATGCTTTTTTAGACTTATAATGAACTTAAGAGAATCTAGTTCTTATAAATTCAATAGGCAAAAGTTTCTTAAATAATCAATTAAGTGGGTCTTAAATAAGGATATCATTCTTTCACTTAAAATCTAAAATGAAATAAATCTTATTTTAGATCTTATAATTCACCTAAAAATGGAAAATCTCAAACATAAAATACTTTAGGAATATTATCAATTACTTCTTTTAATAATAAGGAAATCAATCTTCCAAAATTCTAATAAATTAAATATTTGAATAGGTATGAAATCAACATGCAGCAAAATTTATTATCCTAAGGCTCATCACAAATGTAATTAAGGCTTAAGAGAATGTTAGATCACATGTAACAACCCAAGGTTGTTACCCAGCTTAATTTTAGTTTAACTGTATCTTAATTAAGTTCATCTAGCTATTAGAACCAAACCTTGAAGATTTAAAGCAATTCAGAGCTCAATAAAATATTTTAGATTATTTTAATATTTAATTAATCAGGAATTGAGGTATTTAATTTGACCTCAAAATTGAAATCCGACTTTGTCGTTGCGATCGTCACCCCCAAATTAGCTAGGGGTGATGTTTTGGAAGCGTTTGGAAGTCGGATTTTTCGTAAATATTTTAATATAATTAAATACACCGAAAAATATGATAATTAAAAAATTTTCGGAATCCAAATCTGACTTTTCCGTTGGATTCCTCACCCTCAAATTAGCTATGGGTGAATTTTTGGAAATTTTTGGAGCGCGTTTCTAAAATTTGAATTTTTAAGAAATTAAAGAATTAAATATTTATTTATTTCTAATTTCTTTTCCTACTTTTTCATATTTCATTAATTGCATTGCTGACTACCCCCTTACCTCCATTCAGCACCCCCTTTCCTTCCTCTTACGCAAGCATGGCAGAGCCCCTCTCCCCCTCCCTTAATTGCAAGACTTTTTGGCTGATGCCATCCCTCTTCCTTCTCCCTTAAACCATGCTTCCTTCTCCTTCTATAAATGGAAGCTCAGCCCTCCCTCTCCATGTTTTGGCTATCAAGTTAAGGCTCCCAAGCTTTCTCCCTTCCTTCATTTCTGCACCTTGAAGAAGAAGCTCCTCTCTGAATTTTAAAGAAAGCAGAGGTTTCTTCTTCCTCTTTTAAGGCTAAGGTATCCATTTGCTCATCTTTCTTATCTTCTTCATGTTGCTATAATACTTGTTTATATCTTTAAAAATTCATGAATGTGTATGGAAGCCATTAAAGTTCATTAAGGCATCATATTATTTTGAAAATCTCATGCTCTATTTTTCATCCATTCTGTATACCTGAACCTTTAACTTCATGTTTTGTATAGTTAAAAAAATCCATTTGTGCCAATTTTGGTATCGATGGAAATGTATCAGAAAGACCTTTCTATTGATATATGGCACCACTTAAGGAATTCTCTAAATTGAGAGTATTTGAGCTTGAAATGTGACCCTTTATGGTTTTCACACAGGCGAAATCACCGTCGGCCGCTGCAGCGCGCCGTAGCGCCCGAATGTCAAATAGTTTCCACTGCAGCACGCCACAACAGGCTGCAACATCATTTTAGAAAAAATCATATGGAATTAATAAATAAACTAATTGAATAGTAACCCAAAAGTTAGACTGTTGCAGCGCGCCACAGCACGTCGTAGCGGGCTGCAGCATCATTTCGAGAAAAACTATAGGAAATCAAGAGAAAAATTAATTGAACAGTCACACAAAAATTGGACCACTGTAGTTCTCCATAGAGAGCTGCAGCATTATTTCTTGAAAACTATATGAAACCAAAAAATAAATTAATTGAACAGTGTTGTCGCAAGTTAATCCGCCACAGCGCGCCGCAGCGCCTGAAAGCACTGCTGCGCGCCATAGTATCCAACTCTCGGATTGGTCTAGCCGTAGCACACCACAACATTAAAAGCGCAACAGCGTGCAACAGCATCATTTTCTGTTGTAGTGTGCCACAGCGCCTGGAAGCGCTGCGCGCACCGCAGCGTCTGAAAGCGCTATCGCGCCGTAGCGCCCAAAAATGTTTGAAAGTGTCCAGAAATGGCTGAAGTGGCCAAAACTTCATCATTTTTGCATTTTAAGGTCCCTAGGACCCTAGTGGGACTGAAATATATTAAATTTGAACTTAGTTTAGTTAAAATTGAGCATTACATAAAATTTTATGTGAAACATAAATTTGAAAGTTTTCCTTTATAATATGTGCTTAAAATCTCTTATGTGCCTTAAAAATTTTGTGCCAACTATTTAAGAATAAGATCCTTGAATGCTTGTGTTGGCTAAGTAGGTCTTAATAACTAAATTTGCATGAAACTTAAGTCTTTTAGAGTTGTAATCAAGTGCTAATCTCTTTGATTTGATTTAATATTTGGTTAGCCTTAATTATCTTCTATTTTATGTTATCTTTACATTCCTATATTTTCATGATATTATGATGTATATTAAAGAACTTTAACATTTATTTGGACACCTAAATGTGCTTAAATTGATATTAAACTATAAGTGAATATAAGAATCTTGAGAACTTGATCAAGTAGATGATACTTAATCTAAATCTAAAATTTAACATCAATAATACACCAATAATACATTAATTTGTCATTGAACTTTAAATTAATCATTGGCCTTAATTTTAGTAAGACTAGGGATTAAACTCTAACTTGTCTTAATTAAGATCTAAACCTTAAATTACCTTATCAAGTAACCTTGATTGAAAGATAATTCAATTGACATGATTCCAATAATGTAAATGATTTGAAATTGAT
Organism: Gastrodia elata; assembly: GCA_016760335.1. Classification (NCBI taxonomy): domain Eukaryota; kingdom Viridiplantae; phylum Streptophyta; class Magnoliopsida; order Asparagales; family Orchidaceae; genus Gastrodia; species Gastrodia elata. Next base: position 35,660,119 of record CM028678.1, on the reverse strand, counting down.
CTTAAATCATTGAATTAAAAGTGATTGAATCATCTGAATCTAAACTTTGGATCTTTAATTTTCTCTTATATAAGACTATTGGCATAAGATGAATAATAAAATTATAATAATTTATGAAATTATTTAACTCTAATAATATCTTTGATTTTATCTCATGATTATAGAATAGAATATGATCAGATGGATTTTATTCATCTGATCTGATCACTTTAATCTAAGTTTATTAAATAAACTTAGAAAGTTAACTTAAGAAATAAAAAAGTGATATCTCAAGGGTCTTGCTTTAGAATCATTCTTGAAATGCTTAAAGACCTTAAATATTGATACTTTGAGGTAGGAATAACTTTTGTAACTTATTGAGGTAGAAACTTAGATGATCCCTCATAATCTTAGAAGTTGATCTTGACACCTCATGGTAGGAATCACTTAAAGCAGTTAGAATGGAACTTCTCCCTTGTGATAAAAATCAATATTGAGTGATCTTTTGATCACATCCTTAGAGCCTTATGTAGGACTCACCCATTTAGAGTGAGGATTAATAGCTTTGATGAATCCTTATTGATTAAATAGAATCTTCTGAACCCAGATTATTGGTTGGGTATAGTAGAGTATATCTATAGTACTAGATTATTTCAATAATATTCAGGAATGGTTGAGTCACTCTAAGTAAGATTTATCTTTGTGCTATCCTATAGGCTTAGGCGGATATAACCTCGCTTAGAGTAAATTAATCAATCCTAAGAGTGTTATAAATAGGGACTTAATCCTTAGTTTGATTAAATACAAATTGTCAATAGCCTCCTAGCAAAGATCACTTCAATATGTGTGGCTTAAACAAACTAAGTAATTCGAGTCATCCTCTTTAAGACACTAAGTGTAATTGTGAGTTGGGCATCTTAATGACTTAGCTTGAGATACAAATTGCCATCGGGTGATGCTTACTATCAAAGATCGCTTCGTTAGTGTGGCTTAATCAAAATAAGTGTTAAGGACTAGCTTTCATGCAAACATGCTAAATATGTGTATACAACCTTCTCATTTAATGATTTTTAAGTAAACTCTCAACTTTAACCAATTATTGAGATTAGAATATATGAGTCAGAATCTCTCTTATTAGTAGGATTTTGCATAATAGAGACCTTGAATTCATTATTGGATTTCAAAGCATTTTCTAGATTTCTGGATTTATCTCATGTAGCTTAGAAGTATGAGCATGAGCATAAGCATGATATTTGAGTATCAGTAATGATGTATGAGTATCAGTGATGATTTATGGGTTATGGAATGTTGCATATATTGACTGGGGAATTTCAAGATGCATTAGCATTGTAGTTCCCAACTGGATATATGTATACATTGGATCGTACGACTCATAGTTGTTCAGTGATATTTTGGTTGCATATTAGTAGCATACATTATTGTGGCATATTCAGATGCATAATTTTAGTGGCATACATCATAGTCTTACATGCTATTACTCAGTTTCAGATTCATTATTATCTTTGTTTATTTTTAGTATTCAACTCAAGTACAACTTTACTTTAATTTACTTCAGTTTGTATAATTTTATACAATTTTATAATTTCAATTAGCTTTATAATTTTTCTGCAAATTTACTTACATTATGTAAATGTTTAATAATTAATTATAACTATTTAGATTAGTTTTGATAAGTTAGACTTATTGTATAACACGGGGTACTTTTGGGATCTGTCAATTTGCTAAATCTTGAGCGGTATATTGAGCTAGGTCAGGAGGACACCTAGGAGATTTAGGAGGAGCTCGTGGAGCACTAGTGGACTCTTCCGCATCATTACTATTTTGCTTAGTTTATTTCAGTTCAATTATTAGCTTTTATGTCTATATTTTAATAAACTGTTTGTAATAATTCTGGATGCATTTTCTTTTCTTTTCAAAGATGAATGTTTCTAGATGTTTGCTTTAGCTTTCGCACTCTGTTTATATACTACTTATACTTAGTATTGTGATGTGATCAATATACTGGAAATGCTGATATTCTATATATATATATATATTAGATTCTTCATGCATGTTTTAAATCCAATATATGTATTAGCCTAATACTTAGGATAAGGATATTACTCTTATCTTAAATATTAGCTCTCAACCCTCCTTGAGGTTGAGTCAGCATGCCTCTTTGCCACCGAATCGATTATGCCTAACTCTTTTGCGTGCGGCGACGGGCGGGGAGCTACATCACATGTAGATAAATTTGATTACGCCTTATCATCAAACTAACATGGAGAATTAAAATGATAGTTTAAACTCTAATTTTGGTTTATAATGTTTGTTATAATATAAATAAAGTTTTTTTAATTAATCATGTTGACCGATTGAAATTGTTCATATGTGCTCACACGCAAGTGCACGTAGTCTGAAGTAATATTGAGATTGTGAAATCTCAAGATTTATCATCTTCTGGGAATAGTATTGGTTTTGTTACTAAAGTTTACTATAATTCACTAATGTTTGAATGACAATTAAGCTTTTTTATTGTTTAGTCCTGATCTTACCAAATCAGGGTTTCTTTTATTAGAAACTACTTTTGGAAAAAATAGAGAAAGTTGGGCTTCAGCATGCAATTTATTAAGAATTCATGCAAATACTCTTTCTTATTGATTTAGTGTCAAATAAAATGGATGAATTAATTATAATCAAGAGATGCAGTTTTCTCTAGGGTTTCCCCCAAATGTACTACTTCTCGCCCAGTGCTCAGAGATGAACTCACGATTGTTCAATCTCGGCACATAGATCATCATGTGATAATTATCGGTAGAGTTCAAGGCTTATATCTAAGATATGAAATCTGCATTTGTAGTCTTGCATCACATGAACTTGATTCCACTAATGGCTCATATGCATCAATTTTAAATTTAGCTAAGAAGATGAGCTATTAGGCTAGATGGACTATGTCACATTACCCATATCACATAATGCATCTAGCTCGCGCAAGCCTAAAATGAGCTATGGAGCTCAACTAGTGGATCTTGGCATCACATGAGTCAGCTTCTCAATTCAAAAAGGAGTTATGCAATAACTCTCATCATGCACAAACTTCTTGCATAAACTGATGGTGAGTAATGGTGCTAAAAGATCATTAAGTATTCCATGGTTCTATTGATCATCTTAGATCTAAGGGGTTGCACTGGCCATTATCGCACAACAAATGTTGTCATTGACATTTGCGATGAGAATACTCAACACACAATCCCTTAGTTCTTAGTGATTGAATAGCTCAATGGTTTTCATAGTTAAAAAAATCATTTACTAAGATATTTTCATGTTAACATTTACTTTCCTATTTTGTTCTTCACAGCATTTAAATCAAAAAGATAAGAACAAAATACATTCATTGATATTTGAAGAGTACAGACACTTTTATTTCTTAATTCATTACATTATTACGCCCAACGCTCCCTAAGGAGGGTTTAGGCTGCCATTAATATGAAAATACAGAAAAAATTACAAGCAATAGGAAGCCCTTGCATGGATTTTATAGAAAAGAAGATGAGTTAGAATGTCAGATGATGCTGAGAACTATTGTTGCATTCATTGGCTTGTCTTCCCTTCTCTAGCTCTTCTCCCTTTAGTTCCTATGCTTAGTACTATTTTCTTCAAAGTACAACCTTTTCCTTCCTTGGGCAGGGGGTACTCTCCTTCTCTATCTCTTGTAGGAGCTGTTGGTATAAGATCTCTCTATTTTGTTAAAATCTAGAACCCTCATTTAGTCTTAAGTCCTTTCTTTTATAACCATTGCAAATCTTCTCAGCATTTGTGCATCCAACCTTTTGTTCTTCTTGAGAATTGAATTGCAATTAAGTTTTATTCCTTTATTCCATTGAAAATAAGGAGGCTTAACTAATTTGCCATTAATTCCTGCTATGAAAAGGGGAAAAAATTAAGTCTATACTTCTTCCCAATGATGATTTGGATGCCTATTCTAGAGCAGTTTTACGGTGGGCACTACGATGCACTGTAGTGCCAGGCTCTCTGTCTTTAGGGTGCTACAACACGTGATAGCACTGAGATTTCGGGTTGAGTTGTGCTGCGGCGCGCGATAGTGTCGTGCTCTCGAGTAGGAGGGTGCTACGATGCACTGTAGCATTGAGCTTTTTTTCCTAGGGTCGTTGTAGCGCGCTGTAGTGCCAGAATGTGCCATGCGTGCGGTAGTGTTAGAATGCATTGTGGCATGCTGTGCGCTTGACTTTCTATTTTTGAGCATGCTATGGTGCGCTGTAGCGCCAAGCTTTCTATTTTGATCCGCCGCAGCGCACTGGGGAGCGTTGTGGCACGCTGTTGCACACTGAATTCTCCATTTTCATCAATTTTCATCTTTTTTGTAATCCGATCACTTCCAAGCTGCAATGAAAATAAAACATAATATAATAGCAACTGGTTTAAAAAAAAATCATGCATTTTAAATATGAAAATGACTATATATGTGGCTCATCACATGTATAAGTAAAAGAGATAATCATATTGTACCAAACCCTAGAATTCTACACATGGTTTGAAGATAGAGAGAAGGATACATACCTTCATTATTAATTTTGTACAAGCAAGGAGTATGAATTCCGGAGAGTCCAATTGCCTTAGGAAGGTTCAAGAAGAGGTTCTAGTTTGATCGGATCAAACCCCAAAGAATTGCAATAGTGGCTCAAGATAGTTAATTCATTTATTTCTTTAAAAACTCTCAATTTATAATGGTTGCGCTCGATCAACCTGCTCCCAAGATTTCAACTTTAAACAAATAGTCAATTCATATGTTTCTCCAAAATTTCTCAATTTATAATGGTTGTACCCAATCAACATGCTCCCAATCCCTTAAATTAAAACCCACATGATTATCAAAGGTATATGTGCTTACTTAAGCAATTTTTTAGCCTAAAATGTGCTATGTAGATCTTGTAGAGGAGTGGAGGTCAAGAAATGGTTTTATGATCTAAAATGTTTTGAGTGTATTTGGGTGCTCCTAAAATCTTGGTGGAGTTTGTTTGAACGTTAGGAAGCTCTTCAGGTTAATAGATAGTGTCGAAAAGGTTAGATCAAGTGATACCAAAAAGGACTTTGGTATATTTCAAGGTTCTTAATTATATCTTCACAAAATGGCTATATTAATTTTTTAATATCTTTTATAAGCTCTAAAGGGCATGTTGAGTTGAAAAACTAATAATTTGGTGGGCAATTAAGGTGAGTTTTACATTAATAACTACCCAATCAAACTTTAAGTTCTCCCATAGCACACTGAATTAATGCGTGAGTTTATTCCATTAAGTTTCAATTAAGGTGGCACTTCAATATGATTAACTTTATGTGATTTAATCATATATTTAGTGAGCTTCTATCTTTGAGGTTTTCCCCATGTCTTAATCATGTCACAAGGTCAAGGATGATCATGTATCACTAGGCCATCTCGAATTTAGTTGATCCATCTAAAATTAAACCAGAATATTTAGATTAAAATAAAATTGTGGGATTGAATATGACCATAATCATCCAATGAATGCAGTATTTTATATAAAATCTAAAATATGGGATTAACTGTAGCCTCCGGATTAAATACATTTTACATGTTGATAATAGCTATTGTATCACTGTGATTAATAGTTATCTATTAAAATTGTCATAGATTATATGATTGCTTAAGTATTTGATGTCTAATTCTTCTATGATTTTAAAATTCTCATATTTGTTGGATCAGTCAACCTTCTGCATTTCTTACTTATTTTAAATCTAAAATTATTATAGAATATACAAGGATATATATTTAAATATTTTATTAAAATATGTATAATTAAATATTTGTATACATGTAGTATGTTTTATATATTCTTATAAGATAATTTTAGCATAAAAATAGATTTTAATATTTTTCTTAATGGCTCTATAAAATATTCAAATTGGTGTGAATCCTGAGTGTCATGTCTACATTTTTTGTTTGATTCTTTTTAGATATGCAATTTTTTATTATGTAGAATTATTACCATATATTATATTGATATTCATATATAATACAAATATTGCATTTTTTATTATTGTATTTTTATTTTATTAAATATCATAAAGAAAATGTGTGAGTTTTCATTCAGACCATTATGATGGATTATTATGCATATCTATATATTATTACAACAGACTCCACGAAACCCTAAAACCAAAGTTGACCCAAATTGGCCAACTTAGCTCTATCAATGTGCTATATTGATTAGAACCAAAGGGCACCAAAATTAGGATTTAATTGCACATGATTATAGAGATTTTTGAAATTAATATAGAGCTAGTATTTAAATGTAATTGATGTGACAAAGCAAACCTTATTTATACTTTCATGTTATCTCTCAAATAGCCCCATGTCACATCGACCTTCACTTTTAACAATCCCAAACCACAAATGCCGCCATTTTAGTACTCCTCTCTCTAGCCTTCCCATTGACCCAAAACATTTAATAAAACCTTCCTCCCACTTAGAGGAGTTGATTAAACATCTAGCAATAAAAAACAAGCTATGGTGATTGGGGTGATAAAACTCAATTTGTCAACAACCCTTTTCTTGACTCGGCCGCTAGAACCTTCAAATACCTTCAAGATCTATAAAGAATTTAGTGGATTTGTCCACAGAGTCACCCTAGTTTAGAACTTGAAAAATTAATTTTTAATTGAGAAAAGTAATATGTTGAAAATTAAGCAAGATTATAAAAATTATAAAACTTTATTAAAAATATATTACAATTTTGGATTTTTATGTACGACAAAAAATTGAAACCCATTTAATGGATATCTTGTAAGTTTTCCATTGACCTAATATAACATTATAAAATAGGTTAACGGAATATATGCACTCATAAGAGTTTTCTTCTTCTATGCGATGAATCAATTTTTCCATGATTCCGAAATATTAGGAATCGTCTTTAAGACTTTATAAATTTATTTCAATCAATTTGTCAATATGTTACAATCTTTCAACTGGTTTTATATAATTATTTATTACAGTAGGATGCAAGGATGTTTTAGGAAACCAATATTGCTACCATGGAAAGGTTATGTTTGTGGTGTTAAAAATTATAAAGAACTAAACTACACAAATTAACATACTAGATTCTTCACTTATTGGTGCCCAAACGAAAAGGTAAAGTGAGTTGATGTGATAATAAAAAGTAAATTTAGTAGCAATAAAATATCACTTGATTATCATTGAGCAATTAACATTTTACTGCTTTATAATTACTCATTCGTTGTACGTTCAATTCATGAATGATATGTTTCAAAAATTGTATGCTTATTAGTACTTTGGCTATTTTGATGAATGCTATTTATATATGTTATGATTATATATCTTTGCCAAAGTAACAAATGTTGATTATTTAAGAATATTTTATCTCTTTTGAAAATAGTTTTGTTGTATTATTTTGTGTTAATGCATAGTTGAGAAATTGTTATACAATATAGCATGTATCTGAACTTAATTAATTGTGCAAATTAAGCCTTAAAATATAAATATAAATTTTCAATAAAAATGCAAATCATAATTATAAATGTAAAGTGCAATTGCAACTATAAATGCACATGAAATTATGCCCTCCATATTGAAATTATGTTTACCGTCTACAACAGAGTGAACAGAAGGATAGATGTCTTAAGTCAGGCCATCAAGCGCTCTAAATACAATCTTGAACTATTATTGGTATATGGTTCTTAACCAACTGTGCATATATGCCAACCAGTATTGAGTCGTTCGAGTTGTTGTTATAGTCGACGGTGTTTGTGACACTTAGGAGAAATTTTGTGGTGCTGTAATCATAGTAAGTTGTCCAAATGTTTGTGAAAAAACAAATGCTTCAATGTAATTATTGGGTTTTTGGAATGTCCCCCAAAGAATGTTAACTAATGCTTTTCACAATTACTGATAATTAAAAGAAAATACACAAAATACAACAAAAAAATGAATAAAAGAATTTATGATGGTTTGGTCTTAAGTAGCCTACATCCACTAAGACACATAAAGAGCAAGTAAATTTCATTACATAAGTATAATTGTAAAGGCCCGATGTTAGATTAGTAAAACTAAACCAACATTATGTGTTACTGTGACTCTTTATCTTAGATTATAGGTACTAATCCAACATAAGGGGTCATATTTGCCAATGATCCTATTGATGTGTAATACATAATAAATGCTTATAAATGAGTAATGAAACAACACGACATCCATAATTTCATACATCCATGATAACTTAAGACATCTTAGAACAAATAGTAAGACATCCAGATACAATAGTTTTATTACAATTAAATTTGAATGAATCAAACTCTCAACCTCACTAAAATAAAAATAAAATTTTGAAATAGAGAAGTAAAGCAGCCGGCCACTACTAAACTAGCTCCTCTTCCAAAACTATCACCTCATCGAACACCTAATTTGACATATCGATATCATATGCCAGAGCATAGCCAAAAAAGTAGAAATCCTATTAGACGTATTCACAAAGTACATTTTAGGCTCTTAATTTATTTTCTTTTATGATATCACGTTTATTTACTATTAATTTAATAAGTAGATGCATATGCTAAAATATTACAGGTAGAAAAAGAACTGAAGCAAAAAAATTAAAGGGTAAGATACTTATCTCCAAATCAAAATAACTTATGGAAATTGTAACAAACATGTGTGTATGTGTGTGTGAATATATATATATATATATATATATATATATATATATATATATATATATATATATATATATATATTGGCCCAAATAAGGTAATATTGGAGTATCTCCTAGGAGCTTCTAAAGATTCTGAAGTTGGTTCCAATTCTTTTTCTTTTTGTATGAATGACACTATGAGTTCACTCAGTCACACACACATATATATATATATATATATATATATATATATATATAATATGATATAAAGATTAAAATCACCACAAAAATCAAAGATAAATATCACAGATAAGTTATTAATACATACTGAGTAAATGAATTACTCATCCTTATAAATAAAAAGGGAAATAGCAGTTGCAGTTTTCAAATAGTCTCCTACTGCTTGGGATCTTCTTTAAGTATCATATTTGATCCAAGCTCATGATCTAATATATTTGGTTTATAATATGATAGGGCGTTGCCAACAAAAAGAAATAGATGATTATATGTGGCGCTCGACCCCTGGGTTATCAAGGAGCGGTGTGCCACTTTGGCAAAGTCCTCATTTATCATTAAATTATGGTGTAATCTCCAATCCACTAATAAGGGGAGGATGTGCCCAAATTAATGCAGTGAAATCATTCACTAAGTATATATATTCAACAGAGTGCGAAAGCAATGAAGAAATAAAATGTTACATCCAAATCCACCACAACACAAGATAAGGAATAAACATGCAGCTCATAATAAAATAGTACAGTAAAAAGACATACATGGGTACCTGTATTATTATTTCATCAATTAAAAAAGTTTAAATGGAAGGGAAATATATCGCTCATCCTCACAGAATTAAAAAAATACAACTACTCTACTACTCCTCAGCTCCAACCTAATACTCCTCCAAGAATGACTTCTCTTCAGGCACAAGATCTTCAAAGTACTCAGAACCTAATATTGTCCATTTCACAATGCCAGCGCTCCAGCCAAGAAAAGAAAAATCTGTTATACATATTATTTAAGTATGTTTTAAGTTGTTTATATTCATGAGTTCTATGATATCACCATCTTTGCTTAACTACGAAAGCAAGCAAACATAACTGGGTGCAACAAGTTACAAGAGGATATGAGGAAGTTATAAATAAATGTATTTATAAATAAGGAATATGGGAGGCAAAAAGAATATACCTCAACACCAAAGCTGTGACAAGGTTAGACATATATATATATATATATATATATATATATATATATATTAAAGTAAATATTGAAAGAAAAGACTCATCCTAAATACATTTATAATCATATAATTTATGAAAATTTAAGAAAAAGTAATCTAACTGTGATATATATAAGTAAGCAAGAAAGAAATCTAGCATTGTATAAGTATATAAGTAAGCAAGTAATGTAAAGGCTAACTATAGTAAAGGTAAATTGTAAAGTAGAAAAGTAAATATGTAAAGTTGTCATATCAGAAGGGTTGGCCAAATGAGCTAAAAATCCCATAGCCGTTCTGGGCTATGATAAGATATGTAAGATCCCATAGCCTTTTTGAGATAGGGCAGGAAACAAAACTGTACTGAAGAGGCAAAAAATACACATGCAGTAAGATTTTAATTATTTGTATATACAACCCCTTCAGGTGATAAGCTTATGAATAATCATAGTGATATCATTCAGTATATTAGAATTAGAAGTCAGAATTCATTTATGTGAAATCTGTATAATGAAAATAAATGGAATTAGTATTTGATATTAAATTGATTTCTATTTTTTTGATAATTTTACAAATCATGTTAAATTGAAATCATTGGCATAATTGTATAAGCATAAGCATGAAAGCACTGTGAAATACGGGATGCAACATGCATTAATGTTGGCAGGATCTACGGGAGATAGCATGCATCATGAATATTAGGATTCTTTGGGGTGCATGAGGCACAAATGCATAATGATAGCATAAATTAGTGGCATAATCAGATGCATATTCAGTGACATACAACACAATTATATTTTAGCTTTTATTCACTTTTAGCTTCTTTACTATTTTATGTTTTCAGCACTTAGTCTTTTAGCTACCATTTTATCTTATTTTCAATTTTGTACAGCTTCACACTTTCAACTATTTTAGTGATTTTTTACAGCTTGTTTAAATTGTTGAAATGTTAAATCTTAGATAATTACAACTGTTTAGAGCAGTTTTCGATGTGTTAGACTTATTGTCTAACATGTGGTACTTTTGGAATCCAGTAATTTGCTAGATCTAGAGCAGCATGTGGAGCTAGTTTAGGAGGCATCACAGAAAATCCAAGACGAGTTCGTGGAGCACTAGAGGACTTCACATCAGTATTTATCTTTTTGCATTAGTTTACTTTCTATTCAGTCACTAGACTATTTAATATATTTTTATTCAAGTAAATTATTTGTAATAATTTTAGATGTGTTTTTTTTTTCTTTTTTGAGATTATACTTTATTTAGATTTTGTGATGAATATTTCTGGATGTATGCTTTAACTTCCACACTCTATATTTACTACTACTTATACTTAGTATTATGATGTGATTAACATACTGAAAATGCTGTTATACTTATATAAATTAGATTTCTCATATTCTACTCATAATTCAATATATATACTATATTGTATAATACTTAAGATAAGATTTTACGCTTATCTTAAATATTAGTCAAACAGCTCATTATTTAGCGGTTATTCATGGAAGTTCAGCAGTCCTTCTCGAGTAGCGCACCGTTCCGCTGCCAATTATTAACTTATTTGCACGTGACAACAGGGTGGGGTGCTACAATTTACAACACCAGGAATCAGTAGACCCCTTATTTGTTCAAATCTGAATCCAGTATGCTAAATAAGGTGAATTCTCCAAAGGAAAAAATGCAACTTTCATTATACTTGTCAAAAATTAAATTTTATTCCACAAAAATATTCCTTTCATTTTTTAAGTAGTTTGATATATAACTTGACTATGTTTGGATTTATATTTTCAATATATTTAAATAATTAAATCCGAATTTTCTTAAATCATTTTACTGTTCAATTAAATTTGGGATACTCTAGGGAATATTCCTTCTAGGTTAACGACATGCGTCATATTCCAACAAAAATCCTAATGGTACGGTAATAATATACGAATATTCTCTTAACAACTAACGACAGTTAACGGTAGTTGACGGCTCGATTAAACCTGTTCGATATAGCAACTGGTCTGCTATAGTAATTGGTTGTTGTTCATCTTCCCGTCGATCCGCCGTGACAGTTCATCTTCCGCAAAGGTTACTGGCGTTGTCCGGCCACCTCCGGCAACATGCAACCCGCATGCGTGCTCCTCGTCCCACGACACTTTGATTGACACTAAAAGCTATTTCAATGAACACCGACGACTAGAGTTATAATTTTTATAGTGCGTTACTATTCACTAAAACTCTATAGAGAGCAAAATATGCTAGTTTAGGTCTTGATTTTGGTTTGAAACTACAATTAAGACAATGGAATGGAGTTTCGAAATGGAATTGAGAGGAATCAAAGTCGAATTGATCATAATTTGGTCGTTCAAAGTTCCGCGACACGTCATCTTCAAACACCAGTTTCTTTGTCATTCGGCCTCCGTTTGTCGCAATTTGACCACAAATGGGCTCCTCTCACCGAGATGCATCAATGGGTACCAAATGCTCCTTGATGGATGTCGAAATCAGAACCTAAAGTTTTTCTAGCAATGTTATTGTTTACTACGGTTCACATGTTTACTTGACTACCAAATTGACCTGTTTTGGGCAAATTGACATTTCTAAAATGAAGATAAACATATGAAATGGTATTTCGAAATAGAATTTTCAAGAAAATGAACGGGGGATGGCGATACCTCTCGACGGAGCAGGACACGATGGTCGAGGTTCTCTAGGGAAATTGGGGGTTTTCTTGGGCTCATTGTGTGCTCGAGACCACCCCAATGAACTAAGGAGATAATGATGTACACTTTCCTCGATGGCTTCGTTGAAAATGGACGTGCGGCGACAATGTAGCTCTCGTCGGCATCCCTGCAAACAGGCGCCTGCCACGTGGGAAAAGAACTTGGGCGGGTTCGATTGCAGATGTCGGATATGGGATCAAATCCGACGATCCATATCTAATCGGGCCATGGGTTTATCATTCGACATCCGATCTAAATCAAATGGCACAAAATGGTTCAATCCATTTTTTCGTGTGCAAATCAGACTACAAATTTTTGTCGTTCTAATTTAATTAAATTTCAAAAATTAAATAATTCATTTTATTTAATTTAATTTATATAATTTGATTTAAATAATATTTTCAATTGTATTTTATGAATATTATGGCTTCTTAAAATTCAATAATTATGAAACTTGCACTCATAATATATTTTGATGTGATAAATTCAAATATGCAATCGAATTTTAGGTTTAAGGTCAAAATATTTTTCGTATTTTTCTGAGCTTTAATTTAATAATAAAATATTCTAAAATTTTGTTTTTGCTCAAATTGACTCAAAATTTCACGAGCAGACTCCTAACAACGTTTTGAGTCTAATGAAACAAAATATAAGTCTTAATTAAGTCTTATTTAGCATGATAAAATCACAAGTTGTTACAATAATGCATACTAAATATAATAGATGGTCTTTGGCACTTAAAAATCAAGTGACCCAATGCATCTAAGGAATAAAAATGCTGCCTAAATGTAACCATAAAAACCAAAGAGTATGTCATCCTTTGAGGTGAGGGCTATTTAGAAACAATTGCAATGGTCTACGTGGTGGTATGGCTTTTGATGTTGAATAGAGAGATGTGACATGTTGGGCAAGCATTTGTCGCCGCATGAATAACTGACAAATATCTTAAGTTTAAGGGGCTCTTTGATTTGGAGTAAAATTTTATGAAAAATTAATATTACTACATTTGGTTTGAGGTAAAATTGGTGAAAAATCTTTACACTGTCATTCAATTTTTGCATTGGTATATATAGAAACGTCGTAATCGAGTTACGCCCGAATTGGGGTAACTCGATATTACGCGAACAAGTGTAGCAGCGGTGCGATGGAGCGGAGCAGAGCAGCGAGCGAGCGGGTGAGAGGTTGTCTCCATCCACAGCAACAACTTTCTAAATCGTTCTAAATGGATTTCGATCAAATCGATTTTGAACGCCATCGATTCCGCTCGAAATCGATTTAACCAGAATCCCTTTCGTTTGAATCAATTTCAAACGATCGGTTTTGTTCGAATCGAAGGTTTTCTTCTTCATCCACTCTGAATCGTTCAAATAGATTGCAAACAAAATTGTTTTTGTTTGGAATCGATTCGTTCATCGAATGAAACCTAATTTCTCAAAAAAGTTTTTTTTTATTGAGATAATCTTGTCCTATAATTGACTCAAAATACTTTGCTGTGATAATTGTATTTCAAATAAGAAAATTTTAAATTTTCTTTAAAAATTATCAAATAGCAATAAAGTAATATGATTACATGCAGTAATCATATTATTTTATCCTCATATTTTTTAGATTTACTCATGACAAATAACCCCTAAACAACAAAACAAAATTATTATTTGCAAATGATTGTTCACCTTCTTATCAATCCAAATATTTTTGAATCATATATTGTTCAAATATCACCACTTCAATGAGCTTATTTTATTAAAAAGTGATAAAAATTGATGAGATTATATTTTGATGTTGTGATTTGTGTCGAACCCTAATATGTCAAAAAAGCAAATTCCGTTTGCCATACTAAAAAAACAGGTGTATAGCAAACACTGATAAAATATACGAGAGTAGCTCAGATTTTTTTTTCTCATCCAACAGCCCCTTTAAACAAAATTCCTTTATTCTGCGCCACCGGTCTTTTCTCTGCGACGAGAGCGGGTGAAAAAGGACACATGTTGCTGAAAGGGCTAGTTCCTCTCACCTTGTTTGGCCGAAGAAGGGCCGGTACCATGGCGACGAGCCATATACATCAATTTTATCCTGTGAGGTAACATTTCGATTCAATGCACTCTTTATTCTTTTTATTATCAACAATGGGTGCCATAATCCTTGCGGATTCTCGTGGATGCAGCTCATTCTCTGCTTCATCGGAGCAGGCCGGTAACGGGATGAGCACTCTTCGCCGCAGGGTGATACCGATTGTGCTTCTTAGCATCACTGGTGGATTCACCCTCAGCGCTGTTAATGATTTTACGATTTTTTATGGGTGCAGCAAGTAATTATATATTCTTTCATAGTGTTTGCTTATTTTATTTTATATTATTTTCATTTGTTTATGAAGGCTGAAGAATCTAGAGAGCTTGGAATGCTAATTTCGATCAGCAGTTATGCTAAAATTGCAATAATGACTGAAGCTACACGCACATAGGATGACTCACTGTAA
The DNA here is from genome assembly GCA_016760335.1 of Gastrodia elata. Lineage (NCBI taxonomy): Eukaryota > Viridiplantae > Streptophyta > Magnoliopsida > Asparagales > Orchidaceae > Gastrodia > Gastrodia elata. The sequence continues at coordinate 35,645,056 of CM028678.1, read as the reverse complement.
AAATATCCGGTAGACGTATTTAACTAATATGAGATAGGGTTGGAGGAAGTCATCTTAGATGGTTAAAAAAATCTAGGGGCTTTTTGTCTGCTAAGGATTTAAGAATTTATGTAGGATTTGAGCTTTTAAATCATTAAATTCTTAAAACAAGAATTATTTTTTGTCACTTTTTAACTGCAATATAATCTTATAAATTCTGAAATTCCTATAAATTCTGAATTCAGTAATCCATTAGTTAATAGAAATTAACTATATATTTGTGTGTAGGAAAGACTTTTAGCCAAACAGCTTTTAGGATTTAACATTGTTTATTAATTCTTATGCCAAGCTATTTTTTGGATCTAGTATTCTCAAGATTTACTGAATCCAAATTTTTGATTTAGTAAACATCCTACTCAAATCCTATAGGTGCGCCGTCATGAGTAAAGGTGTGCCAATCAAATTTGAACTTGCTAAAAGAGGAAGGCCCAAATATGCAATAAATTTTATTTGTAAGTAGTTTACATACTGCTAATGGAGGGGCTATTATTTAATAGAACATAATGGACATAGAGCATTCATGTGGTTATCCCTACTTAGTTGGATTAAGGTTTGGTTTGTTATTGTTATAAGGTTTTATTTGAATACAATATGCATTGTTTTTAATTTAATAGTGCCTTTATCTTGCATAGTTTCTTAAATTATGTATATTTTTTATTAATCACCCAAATATTTGATCCATAATTTACTTTAATATGTCAAAATATTCAAGAAGCGCTTTCATCTAATGTTTAGGGTATTTTAAACCTTACTTGCGCACCCTCATTACCCAATCGCATGCATGGTTCCTCTTAGACTATAAGCACTTCTCTATAGCAGTTTGGGTTCATAGACTTCTTCTTTTCTGTTGTCAGAGCACTCAGGGTTTGTTGATTTTTCTTTTGTCGAAGCATTTTAAGGTTTGCTGAGCTCTCATTCACTGAAGCACTTAGGCTCACCAAGATCTCTTTTGTTGGAACATTTAGAGCTTAACAGGTAAAAATGAATGTAACTCTTGCGGTTTAAGTCATGATATTTTATTTCATTATTTTAATTTTCTTGGGTTATTCCATTTGTACCATCCAAATTATTGAAATTTATCTTTAAGGACAAAAAGTTAAATGCTAACATATAATGCACTTTAATTTTTCAAAATTTACAGAAGAAGATCATATCAAGTTTAGGGTGTCTTTGCTAACTAACAAACTCTCGTTAATAATGCCAAAAATGCCATCCCATATACGGAAAAATCTTGTGGTGTAGATGTGTTCATCGTCTCATACTTATTCACCTCTTGACGACTTCATTTTTGAACATTTAATTTCTTGCTTGAAAAGATGAGAAAATTTGTAATTTCTCAATTTGTAGGTTTTGAAGCTTCTCTTCTTCATTACATGGGTTTCATTTCGTCTTTGGAGCACTTCATGATCTTTTATCAATAAATCATCTATTACTAAAACATTTTCAATGCCATCCTTTGATGCCTTGATATAACTTTACTTTGATTGTAGGGATTCGATTCATTTCGTATTTGATGTTACTAATGTACTGCTTCACCTTTTGAGCAGTCTCTTTTTGGTAATTTTTTCTTTGTCAAAATTATTTTAGTGCAATTTCTTTTTCACTTCGATATATCAATGCTTTGATTTTTTTTTGTTGCATATGAATTTGCATGATGTAAATGTATAAGTTGTTAGAAATTTTGATGGCATAAATAGAATAGATTTGCAACTCAGGATATTTAATTTGTGATTAAAATTTTGTGCAAAAAATATGCATACTGTGATTAGAATCATGTGTTAGTGCTGACTACTTTAAACCTATTCAACTATTTTGATTGATTCACATTGTTTTTGTTATTATATTTGATTTTACTTGAGTATTATAATAATGTCTCAATTTAAAAAATTATATTCTCATTAATGTTTAGAGCCAGAGGTTATTGGTAGCAAGTTTTGAACATTTATAGAATCAGATATGAACGTGACATATAAAAATGATCAAAATTAGTATGAATTTATGTGTTTTCCTTAAGTCACAAAGTCTTTGTGGATAATCTGTATCTGACTAAAAGGTTAATATTACAAATTTTCTAAGTAAATGACAATAGTCTAAAGCAATACAAACCATTACTTAGTGATATTGACATGATTGAGATCAATATACAAGTTATCAGGACATATAATCCTGCAGTAGTTGTTTTATTCTGAGAACATTGGTCGACAATTATAATCAATATCGACATGTAGAAGGTGATTGAGAATATTGCAGTGAGAATAAAAATGATTTATTATCCTTGATACTCTCATCATCTTAAAAGGAAAGCGTACCCTGTTTTTTTTTGGTATCCTATTTGAGATAATTGAAAACAAGCAATGCGTTCTAATGTAATTTAGATCATTTTAGCATCAACATTAAATCAAGCAATAGAAGTAAGGTGCTAATTGTCATTTCCCATTGAGGTTACAAGGGCAGCCAAATGTCACTTTGATAAGCATTTTGAAATAAAAATGATATTGTAATATATACATATTGTAATGCTAATAGACCTAGTAATAAACAATAAACCACTAGATGAGTATCTAATTAAACTAAAATACCATAAAAATTTAGAAATAAAATTTAAAGAAGCCAATGATAGATTGGAGGATTACAAGCTTACACTTTTGTATATGAATTTATGAAGATTGAGAGATGTCATTAGAGTATGTTTGGTGCTATATATGACACTTATTGATGGGTGCTGACATTACATAGAGAACTCATACAAATGAATTTAGAAAGTTATATTATGCACATATGATAGCCATGATAATTTTTTAATAAATTTTCTTCTTAGTTTTTGGGTTTGCATAAGATGTTTATTTTTTGGTAGGTCATAGAAAAGATTGACTACATGCCACTTGAATTCAAATTATTTTGGCATGCTTTAATGTGTAATATTTAGCAGCAATATCAAGATATACAAACCAGAAGACTGGACGCCCAGGTGCTAATTGTGGTCACTAGAACCATCGTTTAGAAGAGCAGTCGGGTTGTGGGAGAGCTGATTGTAGGCGTGATCTATCCGATGCCAGCACACTTTGGCCGTGCGTCCTGGTTTTTGACATTCACCGAAATGTGATTTGAGGGTTCTCTGGATGGCCTGTCTGGGCTTACGCCTAGGTGCCTAGGTCTCTAGCTGACTTGTTGGGCTTGCGCCTGGGCGCCCAATCCCCTGGTTATTGCTACTAATGTGTGTGTGTGCCAATTGGTTAAGAATATAATATAAATGTTAGCCCAAATAATGATCCGCATGTCTGAGATAGTTTTGTCCTATTGTAGTTAAAGGTTAGGGACAACATGCACAGTAGAAATAAATTAGGATAGATGGAATGCGGATGTAGGTTTATGAAAAATACAAGCAATGTAACAATAAGGCATCACAAAACAAATCCAAATCTAAGCAAACACACGCATGCAAACACAAATCACTTTTACATGGAAAATCTCAAGACTAGGAAAAATCACAGAACCACGACCATGAGAATAATCTACTAAATGAAGAAGGAGGTTACGGACTTATAGTAGTCAGTGAGCTCACTCAACTTAAAGAAGAAAATGAATCTTCTCTATACTCACTCCAACAACCAAAACACTATTGAAATGCAATGCATCAGTCACAAAAACTTAAGGAAATTAAGGCTTAAATACCTAAACACCCTTGCTCCCAAATGGACAAAATATCCCTCAAAATCATACCATAAATTTGGCCTTGTGTAAGTTACGCTCCTCCTAATGCTTGGGAACGCCCAAGCACTGGGGCAACTGTCCCTGGCTGTTTAAGAATATGGCTTCGGCGCCTAGACGTGCCCAAGTGCCGGGGTCTTGGGTGGAATACTGAACACTCCATAACAGCAGGCGCTTGGGCGTGCCCAATCGCCGCCCCTTTGGCCACTAGTTCAATTCTTAAAGTTGAACGGTTGGCCATGCCCAGGTGCCCAAGCGTCGATCTCAGAGTGTTGATTGCGTCCTTCCTAATGCTTGGGCGCGCTCAAGCGCCCAAGCTTCTGCCTGTTGCTTGTGCTACTATTTACCACTACGCTTAGGCGCGCCTAAGCCTCCGTCTTTCCCAGCTGCTTCAAAACACCCCAATGCTTGAGTGCGCCCATTTTGAGTTTGTTCTTCTTCTGAATGACCTTCAATCAATTCCTGATCTTTGTGTGTATATTTTGACGCACTTGAGGCTCCATCACACAACCTTCCACTTGAAGACTAAGTGTGAATCGAACTAAGTTCTTCTTCGAGCAATGTCTTTCCATAGTAGACATGGGGGGAACTCTACCCCAGCCTCATTGTCACGTTGCAAGGCCAATTGAAGCCAAACACAGCTTCAATTTGTCCAATGTCATCATTTTTGTGAACATGTTCGGTGGTTTTGAGAGTAGTGCATCTTCTCCAACTTGAGACATTTTTTCTCTAGAAGTGTCCTGATGAAATGATAGCGAAGCTGGATGTGCTTCGCCTTGGCATGGAAAACGGTATTCTTTGCTAGATAGATTGCACTTTGAATGTCATTGTGCAGTTTGCTATCTTCATACTTTTTGCCCAACTCCTTCATGAAACTTTGCAACATATCATCTCTAAGTTCATCTCTGTAATGGCGGCATATTCTGCTTCCATGTCGACAGGGCTACCAATTTCTATAGCCTTGATAACTAGTGACGGCGGTTTGTCCTTCATCAACCAGCCTATTGCAGTGCCTTCGACAGTAAAGACGTAACCCGTCGTGTTTCACATGCTGCCCACATCTTTTGCCAAGTCCAAGTCTATGTAACCTTGTAGCTTGACTTCAGAATTTTAAAAGCATGGGGTTTTTTTTTGTTACCCTTCTCAAGTATTTGAAGATCCATTTTACTACATCATAGTGCTCCTTCCTTGATTTGCTCTTGAATTTGCTCACCACTCCCACTGCATAGGCTATGTTTGGACGTGTGCAGATCGTCGTGCACATCAAGATCTCGATGACAGACATATGAAGTCTTCTCATTTTCTTTTTTTTCTCGGCATCCTTCGATGATTATTCCCTTGACAGGTGAAAGTGACTTCCAACGTTGTGTTAACTAGCTTTGCCATCTCCAATGCGAATCTTTGCAGAATTATCACATCGTAGTCGTATTGGCCCAGTTTTAGAATCTTTGCCTTCCTGTACCTGTGGATCCTCATTCCAATAATTTGCTGGCACACCTAGGATTTTTCATTACAAGCTCGTTCGATACCTGCTCCTTCAAGTTTTGATAGCTCCCATATCCGCTCCTGCAATCAACATGTCATCGACACACAATAAAAGGATTATGTAAGCATTGTCGAGCTACTTGTAGTAGCAACAATGGCTTGTTTGACATAGGGTATATTTATTCTCCTGCATGAATCTGTCAAACTTTTAGTATTAATGTCTTGGCTCCTGCTTCAAACTATACAAACTTTTGTTCAGCTAGCACATCAAATTCTTCTTCTTGTGAACTTTAAAACCATGCGGTTGTAACATTTATATTTTCTCATCCAATTCTCCATAGAATGATGTTGTTTTGATATCAATTTGCTCTATGTGCAGATCCTTGTTGGCCACTATACTCATCACTAGGTGAGTCGTCGCCATCTGGGCTACCCTAGATAATATCTCTGTGTAATCAACTTCATGTTTCTGCTGAAATTCCTTCACAATAAATCTAGCCTTGTAGTGTTCGCTATCATCGTGTTTTTGCTTCAGACCGTACACTCATTTATTATAGAGTGCTTTCTTTCTCATAGGTAGCTCCATCAAATCCCATGTCTGATTAGTTGCTAATGATTGCATCTCTTGCTCTTTTGCAAGTTCCCACTTGCTCTAGCTCGTTACTTGCATTGATTTCTCATAGCTTTCTAGCTCACCACCGTTTGCTAATAGCATATAATACAAGGAAGGTGTATACGTTTTCGGAGGGCTTGATACTCTGGCGGATCTCCTCAATTGTACAACTAGAGTTTGATGCTCATTGAACCTTGCCATTTAACTCAATTTTCTTCTTGTCTCATTAGTGTCATCACACTCAATATACTCATATGATACCGCAAGGTCCTTTAGCTTGGAGCTGCCCCAATTCTTGTATATCTCCTTTTCATTGAAGATGATGTTTCTGCTCTGAATGATCTTGTGGTTTTGGTAGTCCCAAAACCTATACTCGGATTCATCAGAGTCGTATCCGATGAATGTGCATTTCAGTGCTTTAGTGCTTTAGGATCTATCTTGTTTCAATCTCCTACATCATATAAAATATGCAGAGCAACCAAACATTTTGAGGTAAGATAAGTCCACCTTTTTACTGCTCCACTTTTTTACTGCTCCACTTTTTTTCCGGCAATTCTTCTTTTAATGGCATCGATAGTTTACGATTAATCAGGTGAACCACTGTTTCGTTCTGTGATTAATTGGTTTGGTTATGTCATTTTGCGGTGACGTTCTTGGGGTGAATTCTCTTCTTATCCCTTTCTCAGCACAAGTCTTTGAACTCTGTCACTATACTCACAGTCATTCTCGGATCTCAATCACTTCAACTTGAGTTTTGTCTAAGTCTCTCCGCAGCTTGCCTCCTTTTAATATCTCAAACATGTCTGATTTCTTTTTCTGAAAATATACTCACACTTTCATCTGGATGATTTAAAATTTGCAATACAAAGGCCCAAAATGATTTTCCACTTTACTTTTTTTAATAAAAGTGGAATAACCCAAGCATATAATACAGTAAAAGAGATGAATTAAAGATTGAAGAAAAGAGTATCACTATATTATCACTGATTCAAGCCTATTGCATCCTAGTTTAATTTGTGATCTTGTTGATTTGCTTATGTTTCTGGTGGTTGTTTAAATTATGCTTTTATGATTCATCAGGTTTACTAATTGCAATAATTCAATTTTATTTAATTATATATTGTTAATGAGGTGATCTTACTGAAGTCTTAGTACTATAGTTTGAGGAATGATATACGCTAAAATATTCTGAACATCTTATCTTGAATTATTGTGAATCTTTTAGAAACTCTTATAGATTTGCTTATAGAAATTTCCAGTTCTAAGAATTGAAGTATGTGTAAGCAACAATGACAAGTAAATTTTATCTTGTATAAGTACATTTTATGCTTGTGCATTTGACATATTATCACAGTTCACTTTAAGTGATTTAATGTTATATAAGAAGCTGATTTTTAATGCAGTGTTCCCTGAAGTTAAACCCTTGGAATACAGTAAGAATCTTTCGTTGCAATTTGACATGGAATCTTTTTAATGATATATGCCCCTCAACATGATTCTACAGTCATGCCTTCTGAGTATTTTTTGCATCTCCTAAAACTATATTTTATATTGCAAATTAGCAAACATTATTTCCATGTGCAATCATTACCATTTAAGTGAATGCTGACAAGAGATTAATTAGAACAAATTTGAGGATCAATTCGTTGTCCACATCTTCCCCTGACCTCTTGCTTTTTTCCTCCAATGAATCTTCTTTTGTGCTTGCTTCGACACTGTTTTGCTTGTTGCTGTAGTCCCTTGTGCTAGAGTTCCCTTAATTTTCCGTTGATTGAAGTTTAAAAGAAGGTAAGTGCTTTCTGAATGAACTAAGCGGGAGTTTGATGGCATGGTTGCAAATTTGGACGCCAGAAATATAAATTTTTAAATTATTTTAATGTTGCTAGAGTAAACCACCTACTTTTATATTTGTAAACTCCTTTTGCAACGCTAATGCTCTTACCATGCATTTCAAAAGTCCTTGTATTTATTGCTCATTTTAGTGATTATGATGGTCATACTATTTGCAAATTTTACTGGCTTTTTATTTCGTTGGTCCTTGTTATAGGATGGCTGTTGAAAAGGCAAGCGAAAATAAAAAAATAATAGAGGCACTTGGGACTCCAATTGTAAGAGGGCCATGGTATGATGCATCCCTTGCCATAGATCGTAGTAGAAATCGGGTATCATGCACGTTCCCAGTTTCTGGTCCCCATGGATCTTGCACATTCCATTTGAAGGCTGTTCACAATAGAGGTTTGTTCTTTCCTTTTTTTACCTATCATACTTATGTTTTTTTATTGTTTGGAGAAAAAGTGTTCTTATAATTGTTGGATATATTTGTCTTTTTTTATAATACTATTTTGGTCATTTTCTACATTTTTCAGTTTAAATTTAGTGTTACACTATTTTCATGTTATTTATTCTTGCGTCAAATATAATTGTGTTTTGTGTACTGTAGTATTAATATACTAGGTAATTTGATTACGTAGCTGTGTAAAGTGATGAAAATTACCAAACTCTTGAGAACTTGTGTTAGATCCCCTTTTGTTCACGGTATTAGGTTCAGGGTATTTGTGATAGACAAACAAAAATAAACTTTACTAAGGGCTAATAAATTTGTTATGTATCTCTAACATTATCAATAATAGAAGTCAATTATGTTCTGTTTATTTCTCTCACAAGTGCTCTGGATCTAGCACCATGAACAAACGGGGATCTAACGCAAGCTTTTGCTAAGAGCTAATAAATTTGTACTGTTTCTCTAACATTATCAATATTAGAAGTCACTTATGTTCTGTTTGTTTCTATCACAAGTGCTCTGGACCTTGCACCAGGAACAAACAGGGATCTAACACAAGTTCTCAAGAGTTGTACTATTTTAGAGATAATGCTAGAGATACATTACAAATTTATTAACTCTTAGAAAAGGTTTAAATTTAAAAAAAGTCAAGGGAAAGAGCCTTGAAGGGTCTAAAAGCAAATTAAAAATATCCAGAGAAGTTGTCGATCTTCTTATAACTCTTATTGTGTTAATTACATGCAATATTATACTAGTTTGGAATTACGTGTAAAGTATAACTGCTACTGTGTAATTATATTTTAAGATTAACCATAACTAGTTAGCCGATATGCTGTGGTTAGGGCCTTGAGCCAAGTAGGCTTATGAGTTGATTCAAACTTGATGAGCTCGTGAGTTGAACTTATCGAGCCTACCGCCGAAGCTTTGATTTGAGATTGAGCTTGAGCCTTATATGACTTGACTTGGAATCTCAACAAGCTAGCTTGCTTGAATAATTTAATTTGAGCCATTAAGTGCTATTTGGATGAAGCTTAATAAGACAATGTTTTGCTTGTTTAGCTAGCGGTGGTGCAACAGAGGACCTATGCGATTTTTGAACTGCTGATTGCTACTGATTTACAGATTACCTCAAATGGTGATTGTGCTTTGGATATGACATCTTAGTCTTAAATTAGTGCTTAGATTTGATCTTATAATCTTGATTTTGATAATATCTCATTAAATTTGATATTATCTTTTATGATTTAATAATTTTCATTTAATATCATAATTATTAATTATAATATTAAATAAAATTTTAAAAATTACAAAAATATAAAAAAATTTAAATTTAGCCAATTTTAAGAAGAAAAATGCATTGAACTTAATTACAAAGTTCATTTTTGATATGGCAATGATTTTAGTTATTATTTATTCTAAAATTAGAAAAATAACAATTCTAATAAATTTAATAAAATGACCAAGTGGGCGATAATTGTAGATTATAGGCTTAATTCACCGCCCAATAATCATTAAGAAAATTATTAATTAGTAAATGTATTTAGTCTTTTCTGTTTATAATTCATGCTAGCTTGAATCAAAATTCAAGTGAGCTGATACAAACCCGAATGCATCTTTAGGTTTCAATTTAGACTCATAACTTGAATTTAATTTAATTATTTAAACTGAATTTAAATAAAAACAGTGAATAAAAATGCCATACATTTGGATATAATGAAATTTGAATTTTTTTAGAAGTGCACTATCTTTAGATTGCCAACATCTAATTTCTTGAGAAATAAAAACTTGAAACAATGGATGATTAAAAATATGTTAATTTTGCATTATGAAGTTCAACTTTGATAATAAAGATTGTCAAGTGTTTCGAGTGTGTGCTGTATTAAAATATTTAGGTGAATTTGTCAAATAAAAAATTAGTGGTGAGATATATGATATGGATGTTGAATATGGTAGAAACTAGGTAATACTTTGAAATTGGAGCACTCAATAATAAAAATCTTGGATATTTTTGATATTGAATAATTTGAATGCTAGATTGAGTTAGAGCATGAATAACAATATTCTCAATTTACACGGATATTTGAAGAATTTGAATGCCGTATTGTTGTAAATTTGGGTGCCAGTTTTTGTTGGAAAATGCTTTATATCTTGAAGCAACAAAAGGAAGCAAGAATTAGCCTCAAGCTTAAGATGGGAAGATGATACTAACATTTAATGGGAAAGAATTTTTTTTTTTTTTTTGATAAAATTAACAAACCATCCCTTAGGCTAGAGATATAGGTGCACCATCCTTGTTTATTCCATCACTTGGCTGTGAATCTTCTCTTGCATTGCTAGAAATATAAAGCCAGAGTTTGATTGAGTTGAAATAGATAGCTTTTTTTATCGAAAACATGATTATAGCTGATGCAAAGCTTGCACACTAATTTTTCTAGCATTGATTGGTCATCTGATTGGTCTTTAACAGTGGTTTGGCACTAATCAATGGTCTAAATTTTGAAATCACATTATAGGTCAGCCGACTAAGCCTTGCTTAGTATCGCTAATTTGTTATCTATTTGCTAGCGTTTTGGATGTCTTATCCTAGACAAAACTTTTGTAGTGTTACCCTTGGCATCTTTGTTTTCTATATAAAAAAATGATATTGCTTTATATTAAATAGTGTTTTCATTTTAAGGAGAAAACTAGAGCTTAAATTCAAGATCCAAAAGCAACTTCTCAAGTATGGTAGCCTTAGGGCAAACAAGAAAGGTAGTCACATGGCCTAGAAATGTAAATTAAATGGTAAAAATTTTGTTAGATAACATATTTGATGTCAATTATTGTGAGTATAGTTTAGTAAGTTATCCTATGTCATTGTGATCATTAGAGAATATCTTGGTTGCATTTGTGATTGAATTATTGGGTTCAAGACAATAAACTAATAGCTGCTAATGGGCAAATTGCCTTAGCCCAGGAAAAAAAGTGAGAATTTCTTAAGAAAGATCTTGAGTTCATTTAATATCAAAAGGTTATACTTAGGTAAATACTTGAATGTGCAAGTTTCCCAAGCTCATTTAATATTAATGAATGCACTTGGGTTCTTGAGTTCAAGAACTATAGACTAAATATAAATTGCCAATCTCTATTAGCTAGCAATCAAGGCCAATCCTAAATATAATAAGCATTCAATTTGAATTTCATCTAGTATCACCAGTGGTGAGTACAAATATTTATACATTTATATATAATTTGTTATTCAAGAATATTGTTTATTTAACACTTTTCCTTGTGATTGAGAATATTTAGTTGATGGGATGATTTCATTACATTTTGTTGTTGTCAAAGAGTCCAGAAGTGTTATAAAATGGTTACCTTCTTTGTAAGTGTCTCCCAAGTCTTGGTGAAAGACGTAGTAAAGGTTTTTTTATCATGCAGACCAAAGTGAATCTCAGGAGTACCAATGGGAAAAAGAAGCTCTTTTCTCGAGTTAGCTCAATTACTACAGCCATAGGTATCTTCATAAGAGGCTCTAAGGTGTGACCAGGTTGAGCACCTGAGTTGCATCTCAATTAGCTGAAAAATGGGGCCCTTGTCCTCTCTCTTTAGTAAATCTCACCAATTGACTATTGACTATTGACTGTTTGCTCAATTTTCTTTCTTAGGTACTTTACGTAGTGAATTTGCTTTCTTAGCTTTTTCAGGGATGCTAAGTAGCAAGCTCACATAGTTGCGAATCATAAAGGGAAACTTTACTTAATCTTCAACATCTATGATGTGTTCATCTTGAGTAGACATTCTTCTTGGTGCAGATGTTGTTAAATGACGAGCTTAATCAATTGGACAGATTGAATCATGCTAGGGTTGCTTGAGCATTTAATGTCTTGCTTTTCTTGGTTACCAAATTGTCCATGCTCATCGATTTGTCTATGGTGTATGAATGGAGTTTGAAGAGATTGTTCAAATTCCAAAAGATAGGGTTGAGAAATGTAAGGGTTGACCATTACAGACTAAAATCGAGTACTACAAACAAAAGACCATTGACTTAGAATTTTTATTGTTGTTTGAGATGATGCAAAAGCATCTGCTTTGAGCGATAGCTATCAATGTAGGCATATGATAGAACCCTTGAGTACGTTTTCAGTTAAGATATATAGGAAAGATTAGACAAAATGAAATATACACATTAAAGTTTAATAGGCACTTGTGTAGGACACAATGGCTAACTTAAGACTATTATAGTATGTTTATTCTAGTGCATCTATTTGACTAACCAATGCTCAACATAAACTGGGGCTAGCACGCATTAGTTATGGGTTTTGGTGATCTATGAAAGTTTATTTAATCTCATTAATTGCATATCACATTCATATCACTATTACTTGCATAATACTGCTGTTTCAAGATAAACATCTTATTTTGTATAGGCTCATGTGAAGCTTAATGATAAAAAAATCAATGAACTATCCGTTATGCTGTTTTGGCTGATTCACTTAGGCTCATTCTCATTGGAAATTTTAAAAGACCGGTTTATGTGATAGATGGCTGCCCAATTTGTTTGATTTCCTCGAATGCATTGATGCTCATCTTTGCTAGTTGATGACCAGTCATAGAGGTAAATTCTGAGAACATTTTATCTTAGCAATGAAGGAAAATACTATGTTTTAAAATTGAGATTTTGTAGGATTAAAATATAGGTTGGTTATAAAGTTAGAAATCGACGCATGACTGAGGCCTAGTAATTTAATTTTGGATATCTGCTCTGCTGCGCTCTCATTGTGATATTGTTTGGTAAGCCCCATTTTGTTGGTTAAAAGATGGTCATACATGCTAATAGAAGCTGAAAAAGCAGTTTATAACATTTTAGCTTAGGTTTATTTTTATGGAGAATATGGGGTACTTTTAATATAGTAAAAGCATAAGTTTGGTATTTTGAGAAACTAGAAGATTAATATATATTCAGATTGCTAATATGTTGTATAAAAAAAATTTTATCATGCATATAATAGAGAACCTCCTACTTACTTTTCTCTATTCATGCATCATGATTTTGCTATTTCATTCTTTTACAACTCTATGGGTTCCTATAAACTTGTGGTGGAAGCAATTCCTTACCACCAAAACCCTTCTTATTTATAATATCTATAACACACATTTCTATTTACACCCAAACTACCCAAATCCATCATGGCAACAAAATTTGCATACTTCTTAGGTATCTTTGGTGAAAGAGATTCCATGCAAAAAAAATGTCACATTTGCAAATCTTAATGTTTGGGTGTTAGATGTTGTTAGATATTTAAATAGCCTAGATTTTGGAGTCCTGTTACAGCCTCTCTTAAAACTGACATATTTGAAAGATAAGTGCTCGATGTCAGCTATTGATAAAGTTTATAAGCGTCTTCAAGTTTTGTAAAACAAGGTATGTTCTAATAAGTTGAAAGTTCACCAATGTTTTAAAAAAAACATCTGCTACACTCCCAAAAACAGCTCCAATAACCATCCCAACATTCCATTAGTGCTAGTTAAATATAATTAAAGCTAGCTACTAGTGAAATACACTGGTTAAATCAAGTATTAAAGCATGATTGGAATGGGTATTGTGACTCATCTTGAAAAGTACATCATTTTCATTAAGAAAATAAGCTTAAGCTAAAATATCATCGAATAGTTCTTTCAGCAAGCTTTATATGCCTAAAGAAGTATATTCTTAGGAAATAACCTACAATTTTGTAAAACCTTATTAAATCTTTTAAACTCAATTACGTTTTCTACCATTTTAACACTGGTTTTCTTAAAAAATAATTATAAAGTTACATTTTAACATCCAAATTTTGAAACGGTGAGATGTTTACTTAATCCTTGTCTTCAATATCTCTTATGCTCTAAATTTAGATTCTAAATATATTTTATTATACACGTACGTCCGTCACAATTTTCATGCATATCACCCCAATCCTCATTATTTACATGCTGACCTCTACATTTTAATATATCCGATAATATTATTCCTATGTTTATCTTATTACACCATAACTGTTCTACTTAGGCTCTCCCAATAATTACAAGTGTGAAATTTAAACTTTTTGTGGTGATTTAAAAAAATGATATTTTGGTGCTAAAAGTAATAAAAAAAGTTTTGCATTGAGTGCTATGAGAGTAATTATTTGTCTTGTTTATTATTTGATCTTCCTGTAATTATTCTGTTTTAACACAGTTTTTGAAAATCGATTCTAATCATTACTCGTATATATTGCAGAAGACAAGTGGTTTTCATTTTTACAACGCCATGACTGGGATATTATTATTTTGGAAGCTTTTATTGAAATTCCTTCAGATCATGAGGATCGACATTCTCTTCGAATAAGCCTCACAGATATTATCACACCTTCCAACGCTCTTTCCAATTGCAAAGCTTGCATATCCCCGGAAACTGGAGCCACACGAAACTGAAGATTTTTATTTTTTAATTTCTTTATTTTTTATTTGGCTCGAGTATTTATAACCTCTGCATTTTGTCAATAGCTTAAATAGCATGCATAATAAATAGACAATGCAGTTAAGAGTCATCTTATTTCTTAAGTAGATATATGGACTTTAATTTTTGTAAGCAGGCCATCATCAAGTTGATTGACACTGCTTATTTACTTATTTAGTTAGTTGATTGGGAAGATGTGCTCATTTGTGAGTTCTATTCATTATCTACTGTTTTAATTGAAATGGAAATGAAGGGAGCTGTGGTTTTTTTTATTAAAAAGATTTTATTTGACAGTCGATGATACTCTACCATCTTCTTTTACTTCTCTTAACCTTTTTATGCAATCTTGCTGTGTTTTGTGTTGGTCGGATTTCTAGAACTTGGTGGTTTGAACAGACCTGTAAATGTTCAATGAGGTGAGATTTGGGGGCAATTCTCCATCTCTTAAGTGACTTGTTTTTCGAAAACTTATCCTCCTAATTCTTGGGGTCCTATTTGGATTATGCTACCTGCTTAGAGGTTGCCAATTTTAGGTCAAACGTTCTCAATTTGATTGGCTGTCCCTATGGCAATTCCTTTTGGGTTAAATCTTCTATAGGGAACTGCTCTTATTTGCCTAAGTTTTAGCAGATATGGATTCTTCCATTGAGCATCCGTCATGTCTCTGGTTGTGATCTTTGCAGGTTGATATTGTCTGCAAATGGAGCTTGAAGAGGTCTCTGAATATGCTGTGAATTGCATTTGCTTTGATTTTGTGAAATGTACAAAATATTACAGCTTTTATTTCTGATGAGTCAGATTCGAATTTGATGAATAATATGGGGAACTCTGATCATAGAGTGAACTCCTCTTCAACCAGTAGGCTGGTTTTGAGACTAGTCCATCATTTCCATTCCCATTGATAATGTTAAATGGAGCGTTGGGGACGCAGAATATAATGGCGAAAAGGGTAACTCTTACCTTACCAATATTTTACTTAAACCTAATTATTTGGGCTCTAATACTGATTACGGAAGCTCGACTTTGTGGATCATGAGGTTAGTCACCTTTGAGGCCTCTTTGTTTAGCCAATATTTGTAAAAGATGAGAGTGATGTAAAGTCTCAAGGATGAGGAAGGCGGAGATTTAGGCAGTATGTTGTTGATAGAGTACTTATGAATAAACTTTCCTAGTACCAAGGGGCGAAATTATTCTAATTGGCTTACCAACCAACTTAAGGGTTTCATATGTTGTCTGTTTGTGGCCATGTTGGACTCAACTTCTTTTGTATTAAGTAAAATTTTCTATGATGTGCATATATATGTGTGTATGTGTGTGTATATATATATATATATCATTTAAAGGGGTTCATAATACAAAAAAGATCAAAACCTAGCTGCAGAATTGCATGCATGCACTCATTAATGAAGTTTGAATCAACACTATTCGTGCTAGTACTAAGGAGGAGTTTTGTTGAAGAGTACCTTACGATATTATTGATTAGAATTGTCGTTCCAATCTTATTTTTATTATGACTTGATGAAACTGTTTGTAGTTCCATCCTAATATTTGTGTTTTGATTTACTTGCTTAACAATTAAATTTTTTAGATCATTTTAAGGTAGAAAAAAACTATTAAGCTCATTTGACAGTGGCAAATTTATGTTGTTAATTAAAAGACTATTAGAGTGTGAATGTAAAATGGTTGTCCTACTGGATGAGGTAATTGAATGATAAATATCTTTCAAATTTTCTTTGATTAAGTTATGATATTATAGCTTTTGTTAATATACATGGCTAAAAGAAATAATAAAAAAGTGCATTGCTATCTCACCATTACCATATTTTGTATGTTGAAAATTTGCTTTTAAGATTTCATTTAATTTTAATTGATTTTTTAACAATGATAAGCATCATAGTTATTTGGTGAGATTTTAACTTACATCATTTGAAGACAAACGCTCAACTATTAGCATATTGCTAGGTTTGAGCATTTTTTGCAAAAGTATCCAACTATGATATGTTTCATGTGTTCAAATATGCAAACATTGACTACACCTATAATTACTTATGGCTAACTGAACCTTGGTTATTCCTGGTATCTTCTATTTTGACGGCTGAAATCTCTACAGAGATCTTTATTATTCATACATAAGCTAATTTTTAGTTGACCGCTTTTTAAATTTGAGGGGGTATTAAAATAATCTTGATTGTTGATTTGCATCTAAAATTTTTACTCCACAATTAAGTTTAATGATTATACGATTGTCTTATATGAGCATGCACACATTATCTAGTTCACATTTCATTATTCTTTTGTGATGTTTGTTGTCATGCTGATATTTGATATATTGTCGTTTTTTCATGCACAAGTGCTTGGTTTTTAATGAAATAGAAGCTATTTAAGAAAAAAGATTTGAATATTTTTAATTAAGTTGTGTATTTTCACTGATAAAGCCATGATGGACTTATCGTATCATTGGCCTTGGTGCTTATTTATGTTATCATGAAGTTGCTATCATTTCTCCAAAAATATTTAGTGTTCTTAATGTGATGAACTTAGATCTCATTTCTTATAAACATTTACCCATCTCATTGTACTTTTTAGATTATTTGATGGCTAAATTGGGTAAAGCATTATATTGTTTATGAGTGTATAGCTGTTTTTTATAAATGTGAGTGTCTTCTTTTCTCCATAGTTTTTTCCCTTAAGATTTCTCCCCAAACTAACTTTAATTATGGAATGTGAAATAACGACATTCTCAAATACATCCGACAATCTTAAAAAATAATGCCTTTGTACCAATTCATATCATAAGAAACTTATAATTGATGTGTTGGGATTTAGGCACTATCAAGTTATGGATGCAATACAAAGTCAACATAAGTTCATATTCTCTTTAGGATTTATGATTTAGGATTTATTATTATCTCTCAAATATCTCCCCGAACTCTTAACTTCAATTATAGCAAAGCATGTGAAATATCAAGATTCTCAAATACATGCAACAATCTTAAAAAGAAATGCCTTTGTACCAATTCATAACATAAGAAAATAATAATTAATGTGTCAAGATTTAGGCATTAACAAATTATGGATGCAATACAATGTCAACATAAGTTCATATTCTCTTTCTCCCTCTCCCTCTCCCTCTCTATGTTTTTTGCAAACTCTGTTTTCTTGCACTTTGGCATAATTTAAAGCATGAGCATTTTTGCATTTGTTCCTCTAAAATTGTTGATGTGAGAAGAACTAGATAAATCAAATGGATGCAATTTTAATATTTGACAAAATGATTAGTGGCCAATTATTCTTTTGCCAAACAGTTTATGCTTTTAATTATTCTCTTAACTTAAAGTTGCTTGTATTTGCTACCATCAGTTTTATATGCTTGTTTTTCCACAATTTCAATTTATGAAGAAGTTTTTGATACTGGAAGCAAAGAGACTGTGACTCCTATGTATACTGCTTATTCAACTATTGATGAAGTAGAAGATCGACACATTGTCTACAACACAGTAAACCACTGATTTATAAACTTCAGTTGGAAATCAATTACTTGATATAGGGCTGTTTGGATTAAGGTAAAACTAGCGTAAATTAAATCTTTTTAAACTTAATAGGCAAAGCACTGTTCAGGCCGCTCTTTACTAAAATTGCTCTTTGCTTTTTTTTTTTTTAAGGTCTGTTTTGATATATGTGATATTTTTTGAGCTGCTTGATGAATCGCTTTGATTTGAGCTTTATTTGAATTAATATGTTGGCTTATCTAGTCTCGTTGACTAAGCTCAGCTCGATTTGGGTTTAACAAATTAAGCCTCCCTCCCCTTCCCTTTTGATCAAGTATTTTTTCTGAGGAGCTATTCACAAGGATAGATTAAACTTCACATAGTTTGAATTATTTAGATTTAAAATTGATTTAAAATAGTCTATAATCTCTGTTAGATCATGAGGGCAGAGATAGAGTTAGAAAATGTGACAGTATATGCAAGGTGGCATGCTGATCCATTCAGAGAGCATGGATATTTGACCGAGTAAGGTATGTACATAAAGTAATTTGGAGATGGCTTGATATAAAGTTATGAAAGTTTAGCGAAACAAGCTCATTTTGGGGAAAAACTCTTTTGACAAAAAGTAGTCTATGAAAAAGGCAATTTCTGAAGAAAGCTTTGATCAATTTTGTGGAAAGCTTAGTGAAACAAGATTATTTTTGTTGCTTTACCTATTGTTCACTTTTTTCTTTTCTTGCAAGTTCACAATTTTAATTAGTTTTCATATTGATGTCAAATCATATGGTTCATTTGTTGAACTTTAAATTTGTAATTTATTGAACTTTAAATTTGTAATTTATTGAACTTTAAATTTGTAATTGAGCTCCAAATTTGCAATTAAAAAGTTATCATTTGGTATATTGTTTTGGTTGGAGATTATAACTTTGTTATTGCCTTACTCTGCTTACATTGTTTTGGCTAATGCTTACTATTGCAGACAACACTACTATTACTTCTATTACATTTTCTAATTGTAGACTAGCAAAATTTTTAGCTTATATTGCTTCTATTCAGTGAGATTTACATTTTGGCATATTGTTTAGTTTGGAGCGTGCAACTGTTATTATTTTGTTAGGATCAGCACATACAATATGTGAAATCAATCAATTCTTTAGTACAATATCCTTTTAGACTTGCCAAGCAAATAACTCTGTTAGAGAGCAAGTGTCTTGATTGTAGTGTTGAGCAAACTTGTGACATAACATGAGCTGGGCATCTCAGTAATGTGCTGAACAACTCTCTTTGCATATGGTTGAGCAGAGGAATCAATAGCTTGCCAAGCGAAGGCTTTTTTGTGAATAATGCTCCATAGCCATAATAAAATGAGTTTTAATATACTTCCAACTCGTTCACAAAAAAGTTTGAAGACAGCACATTTGTTTGTATTTTTATAGTTGGTGCATTACACTTTGAAATAGGTCAGCTTCATATATCTCTCTACTATCGATCTTTTTTTAACTTTCGAAATAAAATTAAGATATATTTTAGGAAATCTAGCATTTCTCTTCCAAAATATATTTAAATTTGAGTGCTGCTATGCTACACTTATATTCATACAAGCCCTATGCACTGACCAGTTTGCTCATACTGTCGCAAAGGATGGTATTTCTATTGATTCTAAGATGGTTGTTGCATGTTGTGAGTAGCCACAACCATTAGCAATATTTAGTTTGACTGAATATTATCAAAAATTTGTTAAGGGCTTTTCTCTGAACCCAAAACTTATCTTATACCCTAATCAAGTCCTAAAACTCTTAGGAATAACTTTCTACAGCAAGATTCACATTTGGAATCCATTCTATGCATTGGTTAAACCCATGGATTCCAAGATTTCAATTATTCCCCAAAGGGTGTCTTAATTCTAGCCATGTGAAGAGGGTCACATAGCTTGACCTAAAGCTAAAAACCAACCATTTAATTATTATATTTAGGAATTTGAGATTTGATATGCCTTTACATAATCATCACAAGGAATTTTACATAAAAGTTTCTTACTCTTGTAAAATCTCAAGATTGTAAGATAATTAAGTTATTATTTATCACTTTTTTTAATTTGAATAAACCAACTAGTTTTGCAAAAGAAATTTATCAAATGTTACGATTAATTTTAAAGAATTTTGGGAAATTTTTTCATGAGTGAATTTTCCTTAGTTATTTTATGATAGTTTTAAATCAAAATAATTATAAATTTAAAACTATCATAAAATAACTTAGGGTGTCAAAAGTGAAATATTTTTGCATTTTGGAATCTTATACTATCAAATTAGTTAGCAGTAAAATTTTTATAATTTTTGGAGTTAAAATGAATGAATTATGTTAAAAATATATTCTAAATTAATTTAATTGAATTAAATTAATTCAAAATTATATTAAAATTTTGAAAGGTATAAATCCTGTGTTCGGGGTCAAACACCAAACACGGGATTGAACGATCTTGGCCGTTCCACGAAATCTGGATCGGATTTGAACCACTGACAGATCCGTTTCCCGCAAACAACGTTAGCCGTCTAATAGAAATCAGACGCAATTCTGCTCTCATGGGTGGCGCAGATGGTGCTGCGTATCTGATGCAGTCAGCAGGTGTTATGCCCGTTAAAGTAACGGGTGTTATGCCCGTTGACTGGACCGGCCGTACCGGTCCGGTCCAGTACAGGGATGGCGAAACCCGAGTCAGGCTGGGTTCAAACCCAAATTTCAGCTCAATCACTTGGTCAAATTGGACAATTTTGGTGTCTTTAAATTTCTCTCTCTGTGACATATTTTGGACCCATTAATTTATAATTTGGTTGTGTATTTTTATTTTAGTTTTAAAAATATTAAAAAATTTTATTTTTAGCCAAAGTAAACATAATTAGGCTTGAATTTTGGGGCTTTTGCCTTTAAATCACCTAATCAAATACACCATTTAGAGTTTCACATAAATTTTCTCATTCTGAAGACAAATATAGATTAAATTATTTTGAGCCATTCAAATTCTCCTTTGACCAAACCATCATTATTGGATTAATCCCAAGGCCTTTACAAGCATTAATAAATATTTTAGCCCTAATTCTAAACTTACAATTCAGCCACAACTTTTATTTTATCTCATTTGAGAGTATTTGCCAAAACCCTCTTTTCTTCCTCCTCCACACCCCTCCAAACCCTAAGGACTTCATCCCTAAATGAAATCAAAGGCAATAAGAAAGTTTTGAAGGCTCCAAAACCACCTAAAAAGGAAGATCCAAGCTATACACACACTCAAATTTCCATCAAAATATGTTTGCTTGAAGGTAACATCCTCTCCTATTCTCTTTATCTCTCTCAATATCTTTTATCCACTAAATGTCATTCATGTTTGCTTATGAAATGAGTGATTAGATGATGTTTGAAGTATTTTTATGCTCTTGACACATTCATGAAGATTTTCTTAGATTTCATAGTTTGCATGTTTAGTTTCATAAGAAAAAAATATTAAAGAAAATTTTTCTAGATTTAATTATATATATTTTGTATTACCATAACTCTTGTTTTCTCATAGTTAGTTGCTGTAATTTTACACCTATATTCTCCTATATATTGTTAACAAATCACTAGAGTATACTATTTAGTTATGTCTCTAAGGTGTTCAAACATTACTCCAAAGTTATGGAAAATTTCTATTTCAAAAATTTCTTAGATAAAGCTTTTTTGACCTATATTTAGGTGTCTAAAGTTAATCAAAAATTATGATCATACCACTTAGCCAATTTTAGGATTTTTATCAAAATTTGTAATTTTGACACCAAATATATAGATTATCATTTCTTAGGTATTTGAATGGTAGATTAATGTATAAAAATTGATTTTTAATAAATTTATACAAGAAAATTTTTGTAAAATATATGAATGAATCATGTTCATTGAATTATCCTAATTATATTATTTTTTTAATATTGTTTGAGCATATTTTCTCTTCGAATTATGCATCTTTGGCATGTACCCCACTTTTTATGTTATTTAAATTATAACTATTTTCCATAAATGTTCGTGATAAATATCTGTGGTGAGAGTCTTTGGAGGAAGAACAAAATTGAACCTGTGCAAGTATAGTTTGCTAGCAACCCATAAAGAAATAAGAAAGGATCTAGTCCACTAGGAAGGGACAGAAGATCCAGAAGAAAGTCTCACAAAAATAAAAATATATGTGAACAATTACCGATAAGAAATTGTATACTTTCATAGAATAATTTTGATGCTAATATTTTGGTCTTCTAATGAAGCTTGAGAGTCCAAGGCCCAAAATGAAATATTTCAAGTCACATAGTATGTTATGCCAAGTCTTTCATTATTTCCATTTAATTTCATTACTTTAAAATTATTTGATCTCATTTGAATAATTTAGTACGAAACATCCTTATTAAAAATATAAATTACTTATTTTTAAAATTTGGCATAGCTCTTAAATTTTATTGATGTAAGCACCTTCAAATTTTGATGCATTTGATTTATAACCTATATATTGATGCTAGATTTATTACTTGGGGATACTCTACGTACTCCTGTCTGACTGTCAATATTGTAATATTTTAAATTTTCTGAATTAATTAAGAGAAGATCAACTTGGGAATCTAAGGGTTTGAAATTAAAGAAGTGAGATGGAAATGCATTTATTGTTATCTAACTTTTATTATATTAATTGACAATTTTTTGTATTATGGAAATGTTAAAAGACTATATGTATGATGATTAATCTTATGTTGGTTAATTTATTTTATTAATAATGTATAAATTATGAATTATTGCTTGAAAATTCTTGACCATGATCCCCGGGTCGTTACAATTGGTATCAGAGCAAATGTTTAGAAATTTTAAGTAATAATTCAAACATAGCCAAAAGATAAAATTAAAATATTGGGATATAATCAAAATTTAAGTGTAGTACTAAATGTCTAATCATAATTTACATATTAGCAAACTTTACTATTATGATAGAAAACCATAGCCAGAACATTAACATGATATATGAGAATAAGAACATTAGACATATCATGATTTGACAATTTTAGTGCTAGTAAATTCAATGTGAACTTCTAGTGAATTGATTTTGAATTGTTTGATAATAAAATGTTATGTAAAATTGTGAATTATTAAACACTTGTGTGAAAGTTATCATAATATAATATATTTAGACTGTTAGAAAGAAATAATTAGAAATATTCAATTGAGTGAAAAAGTGATAGTCAGGAGCACAACTTAGAAAATTTCATTTATTTTAAGTTAGTTTATTATTAAATTTATGTAAAGGTTTTGAAATGTGCTAGTTCCTTTTCTTCTTTACCATTAACTTTGGGATATAAATTCTTTTTGATCATTATATTGAGATGCATAAAGTAGTAAAGAGTTATGAAAGAAGCTAATTCAATATTTTTAGTAAAATATCAAGTAGTAGATTAATCTTTTCTTACAGGTGTCAGTAAGTTAAAAATTCGAACAAGGGAAAACAGACACTAAAACAAACATAAAATTGTCTTCTCTTGTAAATATTGCACTTTTATATCAAATGTAGGAAGAATTATTATTGACAAATTTTCAGAACAGATGTTGTAACGCCCCGTCCCGTCGCCGCGCGCAAAAGAGATAATTATTGATAAACAATTGGCGGCGGAACAATACGTCACTATGGGAAGGAACCTGAACCCCCCCGAATAAACTACTGAATAAAGGGAAATTGAGCTGCTGAACTCAACCTCAAAGGAAAGAGAGCTGAGTATTAATCCTTGAGATAAGTATAGATTACCTTATCTTAAGTATTAGGTATGGTACTTATGTACATTGGCTGATGAGTGGAAGGAGAATCCAATATACATGAGTATTAGCATTTCACATATGCTGATTACATCACAATAATAAGTATAAGTAGTATTAAACACAGAGTGCAGAAGCTAAAATATACATCCATATCATTTTTCACTGAAGTTAAGTAAATCATTCATCTCAGAAAAGAAAAAAAAAAATCCATAATTATTACAAATTGTTTACTTAATAAAATTACAGAAAAATAGTCTAAATATTAAATTGGAAGTAAAATAAAGCAGGGGAAAAGTAATGCTGATGATGAGTCCTCTAATGCTCCACGAACTCATGGATATTCTGAGTAGCCTCCTGATCTAGCTTCACAGGCTGCTCAAAATCTGACAAATTGTCGGATCCCAAAAGTACAACATGTTAGATTGTAAGTCTAATACATCGAAAGCTATTCTAAACAGTTGCAGTTATCTAATATTTAAAATTTTAAGTAATTAAATAAAATTATAGAAAATATTAAAAATACCTGAAACATCTAAACAGTACAAAACTAAAGGTCAAATAAAATTAAAATTGAAAACTGAGTACTGAAGGTAGAGAAATCAAAAGAGAAACTGAAATTGAATAATTAATGACTTAAAATTATGTTGTATGCTACTGAATTTATATATTTGCATCTGAATATGCCATGGAGCTATATACTGCAAATATGCTGACTTAGTATCACATGACACCCCATAGATCCTATGTGAGTGAATGCTCTGCTAATAGAGTTCGTAGGTGAGCCAAGCGCTTCGCTAATACTGACATGACGTATGCAATTATGATATGCCAAGACTGTAGTAACTATATATTTTAAAATCATCGAAATCCAGAAATTGATTAAAACCATATAATAATTCCATTTGTCTCTATTGTGCAAAATTCATCTAAATGAATTACGGCTCCTATTTTAAGTCTACTGAATCATTATAATTTCTTAGTATAATTGCACCTTAAATCACCAAACGGAGAGAGTTGTATATACATGATTGGTATGTTTCTAAAAAGGGTGGATTTAACACTTAGTTTATTTAACTGCACTTATCAAAATACATAACAATAAGGGACATAATCATTTCACAGTTTATTCACTCAAATTAAGTTGTTAAATACCCTAATTGTAAACATAACTTATAGTGTCCTAAGAAAGGTAACTTGAAATACTTAGTTTGTTTAACTGTACTTATCGAAACGTATAACAATAAGGGACATAATCTTTTCATAGTTTATTCTCTCAAACTAAGTTGTTCAATCCCTACTTATAACACTCTTGAACTTGGGATGTTTATCCTGAACTGAACTGTACTTATCTAATCACCTAAGACAAGATCGAGACTCTACAGTTCTGTTTAGGGTAAATCAACCAATTTCACCTTATTTTGAAATAAATCAGTCCTATGGATATACACTATCACTCCATCTGATAATTCTATTGAAACTTATTTTAGCAATTCTATTTATACATCTAGGGATACAAGCTAATGAATCCACTCTCCATTATGGTGAGTCCTGCACAATGTTCCATGGATGTGACATAAAAGTCACACAAATTAAGATATTACCATAAGGAAGAATCTATTCTTAGAATCTTTTATGTTATCTTACCATAAGGATCTAAGATCAGAATATAAAGATATTAAGTGTTCATCTAAGCTTCTACTTCAAAATCATACAATAAGCTCTTCCTACCTCAATAATTTGCCTAAATAAAGAGATCTAGCTATTGAATTATCCACTATCTTTAAGATCTAAAGATTTAATTACTAAAAGGTATAATTAACTAGCTACAATCTAAATTATAAAGATACAAATTAAGTATACAATCCTTAATACATTAAGATGGATTATACAAATTAGTAGGAAAACCCATCTGATCATTACCTATACTACAATTATGAGATACAACCATATGAATTATTAGAAATTGATTATTTCTTATAATTATTCTTATTTTATAATTCAGTTTATGCTAATGATCTTTTTTTTTTTGAGAAAATCAAAGATCTAAATGTTAGATTCAGATGATCAATCATATGAGTTTAATATAAATCTTAATACTTCTAATTTGCAGGTTTAAGATCAATGTAAAATTAATAAGTATTATTGAAATCATGCAAGTTGTTTAAGTGCTTAAATAAAGTGTCTTATTCAATTCGTTTATATTAAGACCTAATTTAATCAATTTAGGGTTTAACCCCAAACTTAGTCAAATTAAGTTTGTTTACTTATGTATTGGTTAATAATCAAATCAATAAGCTTATTCTTCATTATTGATGTCCATATTGATGATAATTTAATTATTGTTTAGATTAAGATTTTTCCTTAAGATCATTAAGGGTTAAATATTGTTAAATGCCAAATTATGGATTTAAGTGTCCAAACCATAGTTTAAGTTTTCTAACATGCATACTACTATTATTGAAGTATATAAAAATCAGATAAGTTAAAATTGGAAGTAATTAAGGCTAATCAAATCCTTAATCAAGCTAAAAATGATTAGCACTTAATTACAAAATTAACAATCTAAAATTCATGCAATTTAGCAGCTTAGTTCTACTTATTCATGTGAACAATCAGAGATTAATTTTGTTAGATTTGATTAAGTATAAACTCTAATTTTCACTAATCATATAATACAAGAATTAGGATATAATCAACAAAATTTTAATCAAAAAATTAATTCACTTAGCACATGCATTCTACAATGCATAAGAAGCATATTGAAACTTGAATAATCCATTTTGGCTAAGTATACATGCTAATTTTTCTGAATTCAGTTCTGGAGTAATTAAGCATAACTAGGAAATTCATTCACAAAAACTTAAATATGTTTGTATATTATTATTCCTCATAATTTTCTGAACAAAATGATATATAATTTAATATAGTTTGGATAAGTAAATCAAAAGTTATTCAATTAATTTAATTTGTATTTTTATAATTAAATTTTTCTATGGTTTGAATAATAAGATTATTTTCCTTAAGGAAAATAATACTAATTATTCTTTTATTATTAAACGGGCTCAGCCCAATTAAAAAAGGCGCGGGTCAGCCTAGGCCCGATCGACCCGGGACTATCGCACATCACAGGTCATGGGTCGGCCTGACCCGCATAGTGCCATCGTCCCCAATCCCCCTATCCCAACCATAACCGATTAGGGAAACCCTAATCACTAAATTGCCGAGTGTCCAGACCATGGCGTGACCACCCGAAGATTGCTACACGTTCACCATGACTAGACGCATCGATTGGAACACTAAGCCCTATCTGGGGGTGCCTGGATCGTAAGAAGGTTATTACCTTCAAATGATCCTCACAAGTTTTACTGTGGGGAGACAATTCTCCCCACAGAGGCCATGCCAGACCAGGGGCTTATTGGCAACACCGTCAAGAAGGTGAGGCACGCCTAAGCCCCATACTAGCAGGGTCTGGGAGCCACTGAATACCTGGGACCTTACTCAGCCCAGTTTCTAGAGAGGACGATAGCTCGATCGATCGATTCAATCGATCGAGGCTAGACTGAGCCTCAAAAATAATTACATTGGGTTCGCTTAGTGCAAGAGATCATTTATGAATCAAATGGAGGGAGGTATTGAGCCTAATTGGCTCAGTACAACAACAGGGTACCTGGTTCAATCCGAAGAGCTGTCTTGATCGATTAAGAGCAATCCAGAGGCTAGCTGAGATTCCAGAAGGTGTTAGGGGTTCTGAACTCCAGGAGACACCCTCTGATTTCAGTTGGAAGGAGTTGGGACAACTGGAGGAGTTTGGGTTGCAGAGGAAAACCAAGAACTAGAAATTGGGGGAAGAGCTTCAATTGGATCCAATTGACCAGCAATGAGCTCTCGGAAAGATCACGAGGCTATTTATAGCCTCATGGAATGGATCGGGGGCAGTGGGATGGGCTGGAGATAGCCCGAGATCTTGGGCCATGGCCGAGCTCTCAATTTCCATTTTGAGCTCGGCCGGACCACGGGGCCCGATTTGGTTGCCTAACCGTTGAGGGAGGATCCCCAACGGCTTACTGAGGTGGATTGAGGGAGTGCGGGACAGAACCTATGGTCGACAAATTTTAGCTATTAGGGATGTGAGCTATGTGGGGACGACGATCCACAGTCGAGGGTGCCTTGGATCCCGTCTGATCGATCCATTAGATGGCGCTACGACTCAGATCTGTCGGATCCTAACGGCTGATCGTGGGAGAGATCCGGGCTATAGGATCCATGGGGTGGATCAGATGGTAGATATGCGGCTCTGTGGATTTGAATCCGAGCCGTATAATCGGGGAGGGCGACGGTCAGATGGAGTGGGGCTCTACTGTCGCGTGACCCGGTGTAACGACCCAAAGTCGTTACTTTGCAAATTAGGTCAAAACCCGCCTTAGAAATCAGAATCACGGAGAATTTCAAATTAGGACAAACAAAAATACCATAGGTAAGATTTATTTTTAAAATAAAAGTGCCCTAGTTTGGAAGAAATTCGAATAACGGAAGCTCTCGTTTTATTATCTGAATTATTTAAATTCTAAAAATCTTGAACATTGAAATACGTGCCCGAATTTATCATTTTCAGTGTCATTATGATTAGCATATTATTTAAAGGCTGCTCGAGAAATTTCATCAAATTCTGAGCGCCGGTTTGATTGTAGTTAATTTTTGAACGTTTTTAACTCAAAAAATTAATATAAAACAAAATATTATTCTGAATCGAAATTTTCAGCGCGAGTGTTCGTAGTATTATAACACATCTCGGTGTCAAATTTCATCGCATTTAGACGCCAAACAGTGGAAAAATACGATTAATTCAAGTTTAAGTAGTTTTATTAATTTTCCTTTAGAATTTTCTTCCCTTCCCTTATCACTTACGCCAAAATCAGCGATTCTTCCGCAGGCGGAAGAATCTTACGCCCATACAGGCGTGCTCCTGCGCCATTTAAGCCCCCATTAGCACCATTAAGTCCCTCTTATCCATATCCTACATTCCCTCCCTCCTCCTTCTCTATTTAAACTTCTCCATTCCCTCCTTCTCGTCCCCACACAGCCAACTCTCTTCTTCCCCACAGTTGCTCCCAACCCCAAACAGCTCACCATTCCCACCCGGCAGCCCCCTACCAAGCCTCCAGCAACCTCTTCTCCTCCCATGACCAGCAGCTCCCTCCCTTCTCCTCTCAAACAGCAGCTCCCAGCCCCAACTAGCAGCTGGCTAGCTGCCAATCGCCACCTTGCTAGTCCACAGCAACCACACAGCCCACCTCAGCCCTGCCAGCTCTTCAGCCCTCAGCCCACAATAGCCGGCCAGCAGCCAACTGCAACCTTGCAAGCCAATAACAGCCCCACAGCCCTCCTCCCTCAACCTCACAGCATCAGCAGCCCCCAAACCCCTACCAACTCCCCTACCACAGCCGACAACCCCCTACCAAAACTCTCACAGCCAGCAGCTCCTTCTTCTCCATTCCAACCAGCTCCCAGCATCTCTCTCAGCCTCTCCTCCTGCCATTCCAGCCCTCTCCAACTTCCACAGCAGCTCCCCCAGCATTCAGCCCTCAGCCCTACAGCAATAGCCACCTTCTCCTCAGCTCCAGAGCAGTAGCCCTCTCCTCCTCTCAGCCCTACAGTAGCAGACAACTTCTCCTCTCAGCCCTACAGCAACAGCCATCTTCTCCTCAGCCCCATAACAGCAGCAGCCAGCTCCCATTCCAGCCCCTACCAGCTTCTCTACCAGTCCCACAGCAACTCCTCTCTCAGCCCATAACAGCCAGCAAGCAGCTAGCTTCCTCCGCAGCCCCCACAACCCTCCTCCAACCTCCAGCCTTCCTTCATTTTCTAAGCAGTCCTAATCTAAGGTAAGAAATAGAAAAGAAAAGAACTAAAATTTTTCTTTTTGTGCTTAATCATAAGTATGATAATAATAAATAATAATATTAACATCTCAAATACATCGTTCACATTATCATAATGGATAATAGTGAAAATGTAAATAAATATGTCTATTATATTTTTAATCAATCAATTTAATTCTGCTTTTATTCTTTCATAATATTAATATGATAGGATTACATAAAATAACTAAATAAAGACTTATATCATTATGTGAATATGAAAGAATAAAGACAAGAAAGAAGAATGCAAATCTTTAAAAAGAAATAATATTCCTTAAAGCATTAGTTAAAATACTAAAATATTGGAAACTTAAAATGCAGATTGAGCGAACTGTCACTCATCCAAACTTAAAGGACAAAAAGGTACCCAGTATATGACAAGTATTACATTTTGTATTGTTACTACTGCTTAGCTTTTAATTGCTTTGAGCCAAAATTTCAATTTGAAGCTTGGTTGGTTGTTCGGAACCAACGTGACAACATTCGTAGTTAGTTACTGAAAAAATGACATCAGTAACAGTATTCGTGGCTAATTACTAGAAAGAAGACTTCAGTAATAGCATTCGTGGCCAGTTACTGAAAAAATGACATCAGTAACTGCATTCGTGGCTAATTACCGGAAAAATGACATCGGTAATAGCATTCGTGGGTTGTTACTGGAAAAAAGACATCAGTAACAATATTCGTGGTAGGTTATTGGAAAATGACATCAGTAACCTGCATTTTTGTGCTAATATCTTTTGCAGGAAAATTAATTATTTCATTTGCGCTTTTACCTTAATATCTTTCCTGCATTTCTTTCGCAAATTGCATCTTTGCTATTATAAAATGTAATACTGCACTGATTACTGTGGCACTTAGAGTACTCTCTAATTACTGGGAATTCCAATCCTGGTATTGTTTGTTGTACAATACCAGGTCAGGTACTTCTGGAAGAGCCCTAATGCTTAAAAATTTTCAATCTGCAAATGGATCTACGACGACGCTATTTTTGCTTATATTTTATATTATATTTATTTTTCGCTTTTGTACGAGGAGTACGATGTTAGATCTTGTAATATGGAGCTTGAAATAAATGAGAAATGTTCTATATATTTTTATGTGCCCCTTTTCTTTCATTACTCAATATGATCCTATGGTAAGTGAACACTCGATGTTGGAACGGTTTCTGCTGAACCGGCACCGGGATATCAAAGTTGGTATCAGAGCAGGATTGAGTACTTTTGGAAGAAAAGAGTATACATAAAGATATATACAATCTAAGATAACTTAGAACTGTAAATATAATATTTTGTCATTATTTTATAGATGAATCCAAATGAGGACATTATCGAATATTTTGAGGACGAGGGGAGTAACAATGGCTCCTCACACTCCAAGATATCTGATCCAAGCATAAACATGGATACCCCCGCTATAGAAACAAGAGATGACACAGAGAAATTAAAAGAAGTGGAAAGTACCCTAGCTTGGTGGGTATCTACATCCAGGAACTGGATATATGAACTAGAAAAAGAAGTCCATGAACTAAAAGGAGTATTATTTGGGAGAATATTCATGATGGAGTGAGAAATTTTAAAGAAATACGACGTACAGAAACGTCAAGTCCTCCAGCTGCAGGATGATCTTCATAACTTAAAAAAGCTCATCAAAATTGACTACGCAACAGCTTCTTCTTCTAAAAGGAAGAGGAAAGCTAAAGACCACCTCACATCCACATCAAAGAGGAAGTCAACTAGTCATGACTCCTCTAATTAGTAGGAAACCTAGTATAGGATCTTGTATATATACCTTTTTTCATGCAAATCTTTATTAAATGGAAACTTTTTGAAAGTTTTTTTTAACCAAAAATTGAAATCTTTTATCACTGCGATTAATTGTGATTTCAGTAAATTGCATTTTTTTTCTTAACTCAAGTTTATTAATCATATCCAAACAGATGGATTCTGACAAAGGCTTCCTCTCTGTACCTACTGAAACCCCAGTTAAGATCACAGTCTCCTCGTCTACAGCAGACAATAGAACGGACCGTCTATTAGAAGCTATTTTGCAAGCACTTTCAAATCAAGGGAAAGCTTCTACCTCCCTGCTCGCACCAGAGCCACCTCAAAGATTGCGGGTAGACGATGCCCTGCAAGCATTTCTTAAGTTGAATCCTCTTACCTTCAACGGCTCAGCCCGACCTATGGAATCTGCGGACTGGATCCAGGCTGTTGAAAGTAAATTAGACAGCTTGAAGTGTCCATCAAGCGAAAAGGTCAGACTAGCAAAATATTTGCTAGAGGGTGAGGCCGAGAGATGGTGGAAAATCACATTCGAGACAACCTTTAAAGACGTCAGTTTAGAAGACATACCATGGGCAGAGTTCACGGCCGCATTCAGGAGCCGCTATATTATTCATTCAGCCTAGAGGATACTTGAGAGCCAATTTATAAAGGTAGCTCAGGGCGACCGATCCGTGACAGCCTACAAAACGGGGTTCACAAAACTCTCTCATTATGCACCTAAGCTTGTAGATTGCGAATCTTCAAGGTGTAGTAGATTTTTAGAGAGTTTAAAGGACAACATTCACACTAATCTGATTTCACTGAGGCATACAAAATTTGCCGATCTGTTAGATTGTGCGATAATGCTGGAACATAACAAGCAAGTGATCGCAGAAAGGCATGAAAAAAGGTCGATCACGTTTGATAGGGATCAGGAGATGTACAAACGTCCCCGTTACCCTCCTCCTGCCAAAGAGTACCAACTATCTGCAAGAGCTCCCAATACCGATGAAGGTGTTGTTTGTAATCGACCTCACCCAATTAGAAGATGCTACCACGGGTAAGACCGTTGTTTTACTTGCGAGAGCTCCGGTCATGATTATCGTCATTGTATCGCCAGGAAGACAATAGACAGAGATGTTATCCCAGGGGCAAGATCTGCCCCAAGACAAAATTCAGCACCAGCAGCCCCCTCCAATAACCCACGAAGAGGTGGTACTCCTAGGCAAGTTGCAATAACGATAGCACCTACCCAAAGGAATGGTCAAATCCCTAGAGCCACCGTTCCAACAAGGATGTACACCCTTACTCCTGTCGGGGCACCTGACGACAACGACGTAGTGTCAGGTACGTCCCTTTCCATACGTAAGTCTCTTCACAATTGCATACCTTTATGTTAATTATTTCTTTTTAGGCACCATTCAAATTAATTGCAAGCCTTTTAATGTCTTGTTCGATACGGGGGAAAGCCACTCCTTTATTTCAAACAGTTGCGCTAAAACTCTAGATATTCCGTATTGTGAATTGGCCAACACATTAAAGATCGAACTGCCCTCCGGTGCCACCATGAGCACTCAGCAATTTTGCATTTGCAATATTCCAATCAATAATGAGGTTTACAAAGCCACTCTACAAATCCTCCCTATAACAAATTTTGATATCATCTTAGGGATTGATTGGTTAAGTATATATAAGGCAGTTATTGATTGTCAGAAAAAGAAGATTACTTTTAAGAAAGAAAGGAAATCAAAAGTATTCGTAGGCAGATTAGGTGTTAACACTTCTCTAATCAGCGCACTCAAAGCAGAGAAGTTAGTCCGCAAGGGATGCGAAGCCTACCTAATCTCTATGATAAATAAGCTAGAAGAAGATATCTCTTTATTAGAAACCAGAATAGTAAAGGATTTTCCAGATGTCTTCCCCAACGAGCTCCCTGGCCTACCTCCAGTAAGGGAAATAGATTTTTCTATTGAATTAGTACGTGGGTCTCAACCTCTGTCAAAAGCACCCTACCGTTTAGCCCCAAAGGAGCTGCAAGAACTTCATGAGCAATTGCAGGATCTAATGGAAAAGGGTCTTATTAAACCCAGCATGTCGCCATGTGGAGCTCCAGTTCTTTTTGTAAAGAAGAAGGATGGATCAATGAGCATGTGCATTGACTATCGGGAATTGAACAAGATAACTATAAAGAATAAATATCCGATGCCTCAAATAGGCAATCTATTCAATCAACTCGCTGGGGCTAAAGTTTTCTCCAAAATAGATCTATGATCAGGATATCATCAAGTTCAAGTGCGAGAGGAAGACATTCCAAAGCAACCTTTAGAACTTGTTACGAACATTTTGAGTTTTTGGTAATATCATTTGGATTAACCAATGCTCCATCAGTCTTTATGGATTTATGCAGCGAGTTTTTAAACCCTTCTTGGACAAATTTGTGATCGTGCTTATTGACGATATCCTGATTTACTCCAAAAGTAAAGAAGATCACGAGAATCACCTAAAACTTGTTTTGAACAGATTAAGGGAACATCATCTATTTGCAAAATTTGCAAAATGCGAATTTTGGCTTAAATATGTTGCATTTCTAGGACATGTGATCAGTGCTGAAAGATACAAGTTGATCAGAATAAGATAAGCACCATTCAGGATTGGCCGCAACCCTCTTATGTGACTGAAATTCGTAACTTTTTGGGTCTATCAGGCTACTATAAAAAATTTATTAAGAGATTTTCACTATTAGCTTCACCTCTTACAAGGTTAACTCAAAAAATAGTATCTTTCATCTGGAGTCAAGATTATGAACAAGCATTCCATAAATTAAAAGAATTGCTAATCGCCACACCAATCCTGATCTTACCACAAGAGGGGATTAATTTTCAAGTGTTCACTGATGCGTCCAACGTTTGATTGGGATGCGTCTTAATGCGGGAAGGAAATGTAATTACCTACGCCTCAAGGTAATTAAAGAAACACGAAAAGAATTACCCAATTCACGATCTGGAGTTAGCATCGGTTGTTTTGCCCTAAAAATTTGGAGACACTACTTGTATGGAGTATGATGCGAGATCTTTACCGACCACCAAAGCCTAAAATATATTTTTACCTAGAAATAACTGAACTGCATGCAAAGAAGATGGATTGAATTCATCTGTGACTATGATCTTATTATCACATATCACCCCGGTAAAGCCAATATTGTCGTTGATGCCCTTAGCAGAAAAGCATCTCTAAATGAGATGATAATGGCAAGGCCCTTGGTAGAAGAGCTCCTAAAACTAGAGATAAAACCCATTTCCAGCAAGCAATTGAACGAACTGCTCCAAATAAGTATCACCAAACTTTCACTTCTACAACAGATACATATTGCTCAAGAACAAGACCCAGAGTATTCAAAGCTAAAGAAGAACATAGAAAGTGGGCGCCAATTAGACTTACAACTCCAACAAGAGATTTATATATACCATAGAAACAGAGTTTGGGTCCCTAATAATGCATACATTCGAAACCAGATACTAAGTGAAGCTTATAACTCAGGATATTCAGTTCATCCCGGAAACAACAAAATGTATTAGGATTTAAAGAGAGTATTTTGGTGGCCAGGACTTAAAATAAGTGTGGCTGAGTTTATTGCTAAGTGCCATGTATACCTGCTTAATAAAAGCTGAGCATCAGAAGCCAGACAAACTCTTGCACCCATTAGAGATTCCAGAATGGAAATGATCAGATATTTCTATGGACTTTATTATGGGGTTACCTAGGAGTCATTTAGGAGCAGATCCAATTTGGGTAATAGTGGACCGACTGAATAAATCAACCCATTTTATTCATATTAAGCAAACTGACACTGTCGAAAGATTAGCCAAGCTCTATATCAAAGAAATAATTAGACTTCATGGGATTCCAAAAGTCATAGTCTCATATCGAGATAGTAGATTTACGTCCCAATTTTGGCAAGCGGTACATCGCAATTTGGGAACTGTACTAGCTCTAAGCACGCCTTCCACCCACAGACAGACAGGCAAACTGAAAGGGTTAATCAAATACTTGAAGATCTATTACGGTTTAGTATTCTAGATTTTGGTGATAATTGGGAGAAACACATACCTTTAATCGAATTCACATATAATAATAGCCACCAAGCGAGTATTGGGATGGCTCCTTATGAAGCTTTATATGGGAGAAAGTGCAGTACTCAACTAGCTTGGACACAAGTAGGAGACGTTCAAATTTATGGCTCGGAGTTGATTGAAAAACAAATAAAAAGATAAGCCAAATCAAAAGCCGAATTGCGGCAGCGCAGGATCGATAAAAAAAGTATCACGATGCCAAACATCGGATGCTAGAATTTCACGTTGGTAATCGTTCCTATCTAAAAGTTAGCCCGATGAAAGGTGTTCATCATTTTGGAGTTACTGGTAAGTTGAGCCCCAAATATGTTGGACCTTTCGAAGTAACCGCAAAAATTGGGAGCTCGGCTTACATTCTTAAACTTCCTGAAATATTTTCTGCCATACACAACGTTTTCCATGTTTCGACACTCCGCAAATGCCTCCAGGAATCCTCCCAACAAATTTCTGATTCAACAGTCGAAATTCAGCCCGACTTAACTTATGTCGAAAAGCCACTTCAAATCATTGAGAACGACCCAAAGTTATTACTTTGCAAATTAGGTCAAAACTGCCTTATTTTAAAAATACCATAGGTAAGATTTATTTTAAAAATTAAAGTGCCCTAGTTTAGAAGAAATCTGAATAACGGAAGCTCTCGTTTTATTTTCTCAATTATTTAAATTCTAAAAATCTTGAACATTGAAATGCATGCCCGAATTTATCATTTTCAGTGTCGTTATGATTAGCATATTATTTAAAGGCTGCTCGAGAAGTTTCATCAAATTCTGAGCGCCGGTTTGATTGTAGTTAATTTTTGAACGTTTTTAACTCAAAAAATTAATATAAAATAAAATATTATTTCGAATCGAATATTTTCGGTGCGATGGTGTTCGTAATATTATAACACACCTCGGTATCAAGTTTCATCACATTTGGACGCAAAACGGTGGAAAATGTGATTAATTCAAGTTTAAGTAGTTTTATTAATTTTCCTTTGGAATTTTCTTCCCTTCCCCTATCACTTACGCCAAAAACAGCGATTCTTCCGCCAAGCAGAAGAATCTTACGCCCATACAGGCGTGCGCCTGCGCCATTTAAGCCCCCATTAGCACCATTAAGTCCCTCTTATCCATATCCTACATTCCCTCCCTCCTCCTTCTTTATTTAAATTTCTCCATTCCCTCCTTCTCCTCCCTACACAGCCAACTCTCTTCTTGACCACAGCTGCTCCCAGCCCCAAACAGCTCCCCATTCCCAGCTGGCAGCCCCCTGTCAAGCCTCCAACAACCTCTCTTCCTCCCACAACCAGCAGCTCCCTCCCTTCTCCTCTCAAACAGCAGCTCCCAACCCCAACTAGCAGCTGGCCAGCAGCCAGTCGCCACCTTGCCAGCCCATAGTAGCCCCACAGCCCACCTCAGCCCTGCCAGCTCTTCAGCCCTCAGCCCACAGCAATCATCCAGCAGCCAGCTGCCACCTTGCAAGCCAATAACATCCCCACAGCCCTCCTCCCTCAACCTCACAACAGCAGCAGCCATCAAACCCCTACCAACTCCCCTACCACAGCTGACAACCCCCTACCAAATCTCTCACAGCCAGCGGCTCCTTCGTCTCCATTCCAACCAGCTCCCAGTAGCTCTCTCAGCCTCTCCTCCTGCCATTCCAGCCATCTCCAACTTCCACAACAGCTCCCCCAGCCTTTAGCCCTCAGCCCTACAGCAATAGCCACCTTCTCCTCAGCCCTACAGCAGCAGTCCTCTCCTCCTCTCAGCCCAACAGCAGCAGACAACTTCTCCTCTCAGCCCTACAGCAACAACCATCTTCTCCTCAGCCCCACAACAGCAACAGCCAGCTCCCATTCCAGCCCCTACCAGCTTCTCTACCAGTCCCACAGCAACTACTCTCTCAGCCCATAATAGCCAGCAAGCTGCTAGCTTCCTCCGCAGCCCCCACAGCCCTCCTCTAACCTCCGACCTTCCTTCATTTTCCAAGCAGTCCTAATCTAAGGTAAGAAATGGAAAAGAAAAGAATTGAAATTTTTCCTTTTGTGCTTAATCATAAGTATGATAATAATAAATAATAATATTAACATCTCAAATACATCGTTCACATTATCATAATGGATAATAGTGAAAATGTAAATATAGATATCTATTATATTTCTAATCAATCAATTTAATTCTACTTTTATTCTTTCATAATATTAATATAATAAGATTACATAAAATAACTAAATAAAGATTTATATCATTATGAGAATATGAAAGAATAAAGACAAGAAAGAAGAATGTTAATCCTTAAAAAGAAATAATATTTCTTAAAGCATTAGCTAAAATACTAAAATATTGGAAACTTAAAATGCAGATTGAGCGAACTGTCACTCATCCAAACTTAATGGATAAAAAGGTACCCAGTATATGACAAGTATTATATTTTGTATTGTTACTACTGCTTAGCTTTTAATTACTTTGAGCCAAAATTTTAATTTGAAGCTTGGTTGGTTGTTCGGAACCAACGTGACAACATTCGTGACTAGTTACTGGAAAAAGGATACTAGTAACAGTATTCGTGGCTAATTACTAGAAAGAAAACATCAGTAATAGCATTCGTGGCCAGTTACTGGAAAAATGACATCAGTAACAGCATTCATGACTAATTACCAAAAAAATGACATTAGTAATAGCATTCGTGGGTTGTTACTGGAAAGAAGTCATCAGTAACAACATTCGTGATAGGTTACCAGAAAATGACATCAGTAACCTGCATTTTTGTGCTAATATCTTTTGCAGGAAAATTAATTATTTCATTTGCATTTTTACCTTAATATCTTTCCTGCATTTCTTTCGCAAATTGCATCTTTGCTATTATAAAATGTAATACTGCACTGATTACTGTGGCACTTAGAGTACTCTCTAATTACTGGAAATTCCAATACCGGTATTATTTGTTGTACAATACCAGGTCACGTACTTCTGGAAGAGCTCTAATGCTTAAAAATTTTCAATCTGCAAACGGATCTACGACGACGCTGTTTTTGCTTATATTTTATATTATATTTATTTTTCGCTTTTGTACGAGGAGTACGATGTTAGATCTTGTAATATGAAGCTTGAAATAAATGAGAAATGTTCTATATATTTTTATGTGCCACTTTTCTTTCATTACTCAATAAGAACCTGCGGTAAGTGAACACTCGATGTCGGAACGATTTCTGCTGAACCGGCACTGGGATATCACACCCAGGCTCCACAACGGATTGCCCGTAACGACTAAATTGGTTAAAGGTATATTTGTAATTATTAAATGTTGGGAACCTTTAAGTGTAATTTTTCCATTTTAATTTAAATTCAATTAAGGCTTAAATGACCTCCAAAAATTTTCAAATTTGTATCCCTAGCTAATTTGGGGGTGAGAAATTCAAAAATATAATCAAATTTTGGATTTGTGATCAAAATATTTTTGGTATTATTTAGGGTATTTAAATTGCCCAAGATACCCATTTGACCTAGAGAAGTTCGATTGATCTCATATTTTCAATGTTAACTTTTAATGATCTATATAATGCAAAGAGATTATAAAGTAAGAACATAATAAAGCTAAGGATTAAACTTAGTAACAACCTAGGATTGTTACAAATGCCCGTGTTCAACATCTGAGGGCAGTATGTTTCAACCCTATACCTTCTGCCCGTATAAACATTATAGTATTTTGTGACCCTACAATGTCCGTCCAATTTTAGTCTAATTTTATGTGTATTAACAACTGCATTCATTTTGTGTATCAAATAAATATTTAATATACATTAGATTGTCTTGGGATTTATAATATTGGACTTAGAATGTGTATAAATCATATTGTTGGATTATGAAATTCTAACTAAATTATGTTCGACCAACCCTTGATTCAAGTCATTTTATCATTGGCGAATATTCCATTTATTGTTATAAATCTATTTAGAACTTAGTGACTATGCGATTAAAGTGTATGTCATAAATAAAGAGTAAGGATGGATGATCCTCATCAGACATCTATATTTATAGCAAATTTACTTCATTACAAAAAATAAAGAAGAAGAATTCTTTCAATTTTATTATCTTAATTATTATATGCTTTTATTGAATGCTAGAGGAGAACTAGTCATTAAGCCTTATCTTTGAATGTCAAGAGGTAGTGATTAACCACAATTTTATTTATTTATTTAATGAAAATTTATGATTTCTCAAATTTAAATTTAAATTAGTTTGATTAGATCGTTATCGAGATTTTAATTCGACCTTAAAGTTAGTGAAGATTTTATTAGCAAGATAAAATCTTCAATTGATATTTGTTGTAATTTATAATTTGTAAATTTAAATATGCTAATTAAACCTTTATTAATTAATTAGAAGGTTGAAATTGTAACTTAGGATAATTAATTATTATGTTTTAGATTAAAGCTACTTGCTGTTATTATGATGGTAAGAAAATAATATGATTTCTTGGAAAGAGCTAATTTAAGAATAGGTGTTGCCTTGCAACATTTAAATGTGTAATTCCTATATTTACTATAAAAGAACTCATTTATGAGGAATCATTTCCCTCTCTTTATAAATTATATCGGTAAAGAGTAACAAATCAATAGAATTGTTAATAAAATGCTCTTTAACAATAAGAAAAAACAACTTGAGAATAGAAGTTGTGCATAAGTATTGTTCTCAAAGTTTATCCTAATAAATGTAATATGTCCTAAAAAGTTTAAAAAACTTTTTTAAGATTTATCATAATATATTTTTTATTTACTTAATTTAACATAAATAGCTCAATTTGATCAATTGATGTCTTTGGTAACTTCCCTGTCTCGAGCCTGCTATTGCACGGCTATCCAGACGGCAATATCGAGCTGCCTTTTTACACATCACCCTAAGTGATGACCTTGAGCCGCAACACCATCAACCATAATTTTAAACTAATTGTTTCACTGACTTGATTCAAACTCCAAGCCTTCTGCCACTCTATACAAATCCTTATGAATTAGTTAACCTTCAACCGAAGATCATTTTTGAAGAACTTCCTTTCCCTTTTTCTATCTCGGTGACAATCATATTTCAAAACTGCAAACAGACGAACATCTTCCTAGATTTAAGCTCTAATCATCACATATGCATGGCTCACTTCAAGCTCTTCTTTAAGAGCAACAATAAGGATGCCGATTATCTAAAAAGGATTGAGAAAAATATGAAGGAACCCCTCTACATATTTTATATTTCCTAAGTTACAATAATTTTATTTTGATTATTAATCCTTATTATGCATCATATAATGTAATACCTACTATATGATTTCATTTTAAAGTAGAAACTCCAATGTTGCATTGTGCTAATTATAGAGTTATGTTGCTTATTATTAATGAAAGAAATGCAAATTTTTGTGCCGACTTAATCAAACTCAGAAGGCATTATTTTAATGCCTCTCTTATAAGGATACCTGATTTGCTTACACGAGTATAAGTTTGAATGGATATCGGGCGACATCCTTTTCAAGTTTGGGAGAATGTAAAATCTTAAGATTTTAAGATGATTAAATTATTATTTATTGCCTATTTTAATGTGAATAAATCATTAATTAGTTTTGCAAAAGAAAACTACCAAACATGTTAAGATTAATTTTAAAGAATTTTGAGGAATATTTGGAAATTTTTTCATGTGTGGATTTTTTCCCTAGTTATTTTATGAAATCAAAATAATTATAAAAAATTATTGGGGTGTCAAAAATAAAAAAATTTTAAATTTTGAATTATACATCATCAAATTATCTAACAGCAAAAATTTTATGATTTTTAGAGCTAAAATGAATGAATTATGCTAAAAATACATTTTAGAATTAAATTTATTGAATTATTAAATTAAATTAATTTAAAATTATATTAAAATTTTGAATGACAGAAATCCCGTGTTCGGGGTTGAACAATGAACACGGGATTGAGCGATCCTAGCCTTTCTTGAGATCCAGATCGGATCCAACGACGGATCCGAACAGCCGTCCATTCCGTTTCCCACAAACAACATTAGCTGACCGACAAAAATCGGATGGCCGGAACACAATCTCGTTTGCATGGACGGCACAGATGGTGTCGCGCATCTGACATCGTTAGCGTCGAAAGCAACGGGCGTTACGCCCGTCGAACTAGTCTGGTCCGGTTCAGGGACGGCGAAATCTGAGCCGAACTGGGTTCAAATCCAAATTTAGGCTCAACCACTTGGCCAAATTGAACAATTTTGGTGTCTATGGATTCCTCTCACTGTAGCCTACATTTTGGACCCATCAATTTGTAATTTGGTTGTGTATTTTTATTTAATTTTGAAAAATACAAAAAAAATTATTTTTAGCCAAATTTTGGGGCTTGTCTATAAACCACATAATCAAATACATCCTTTAGGGTTTCACATAAATTTTCTCATTTTGTAAGCAAATTAAAATTAAATTATTTTGAACCATCCAAATCCTCTCTTAGTCAAACTATCACCATTGAATTAATCCTAAGGCCTTTATAAACACTCTAATCTTAATTCTAAACCTAAAATTCAACCACCACTTTTATTTTATCTCATTTGAGCGTTTTTGCCAAAACCCTCATCTTCTTCCTTTTCGACACTCCTCCAAACCCTAAGAACTCTATCCCTAAGCAAAATCAAATGCAAGCAAAAAGTTTTGGAGGCTCCAAACCACCTAAAGATGGAAGATTCAAGTTATACACTCTCTCTCAAGTTTCCATCAAAATCCCTTTGCTTGAAGGTAACATCCTCTCTCATTCTCTTTATCTCTCTCATTATCTTTCATCCATTAAATGTCATTCATATTTGCTTATAGAATGAATGATTAGATGATGTTTGAAGTATTTTTATGCTCTTGACACATCCAATGACAATATTTCTTAGATTTCATAGTTTGCATATTTAGTTTTATAAAAAAAAATTCAAAAATAATTTCCTATATTTAATTATATATATTTTGTGTTACCATAACTCTTGTTTTACTCATAGTTAGTTGTTGTAATTTTACCCTCATATTCTCCTATATATTTTTAACAAAGCACTAGAAGACATCATACCTTAGTTATGCTTTTAAAGTATTCAAATATTACTCCAAAGTTAGGGAAAATCCCTGTTTCTAGTTGGAAAACTTTCTGAAATTTTTTTTCGATTTTCTGTCAACTTTGGAGTGTCATAACTTTTTAACCACTAAGATCTGAGTACTGTAACTTTCATGTTTATTCTCCTATGTATAGACATTATTTTCACAAAAGCCTTTATAAGTCCGTTTGAACTCTACGATCCTCTTTTAGGCAGTCAAATTTTAGTAAACACTATTTAAATTCAAAAAATAAATTTGACAAAATTTAGAAATTTTCATGACATGTTTGCGAGATCATAACTTTTAATCTAACCATTGGATTTAGTCAAAATTTAGATGCTTACACTTTGTTAAATTAGGAACAACTTTACTGTCGAACACAAAACTTAGTTTTATCATTTAGGTTTTCATAATCATGCCCAAAGTTCAAAAAATAATATGACTGTTTTTTTGGAAATTTCAAAAATAACTAATATTTTTTCCTAACTTTTTATTTGTATAAATTTTATAAAATTTATAACCAGCAACTAAAATTTGGCATGCTCAATATCCTAATAATTAGGAATAACTTTTAATTAGACATTTGTAATTGAAAAAGCTTTTTTGACTTTCATTTAAGTGTCTAAAGTTCATCAAAAATTATGATCACACAATCTAGCTAATTTTAGGATTTTTATCAAAATTTATAATTTTGACAGTAAACATATAGATAAACGAACGAATCATGTATGTTTAGCTATCATAAATATATTATTTTTAGCATTTTTTTAACATATTTTTTTTTGGAATTATGTATCTTTAACATGTACCCCACTTTTCATGCTATTTAAATTGCAATTATTTTCTATAAATTGTTGTGATAAATATATGTGGTGATAGTCTTTGGAGGAATAATAAAAATTAACCTGTACAAGTATGATTTGATAGCAACCCATGGAGAAATAAGGAGGGATCTAGTCTATTAGGAAGGGGCAGAAAATCCAAAAAAAAGACTCACCAAAATAAAAATTTATGCAAATAATTACCGATAAGGAATTGTATACCTTCTTAGAA
The DNA here is from genome assembly GCA_016760335.1 of Gastrodia elata. Classification (NCBI taxonomy): domain Eukaryota; kingdom Viridiplantae; phylum Streptophyta; class Magnoliopsida; order Asparagales; family Orchidaceae; genus Gastrodia; species Gastrodia elata. The sequence continues at coordinate 35,601,218 of CM028678.1, read as the reverse complement.
TATTTTGATACAAACATCTGGGTCTCCTAGTGAAGCTTGGGAGTTCTAGGCCCAAAATGAGATATTTCATATCACATAGTATATTATGCTATCTTTCATTATTTCTATTTAATTTTATTGCTTTGAAATTATTTGATCTCATCTGAATAATGTAGTGCAAAACATCCTTATTAAAATTGCAAGTTACACCTTCAAATTTTGATGCATTTGATTTATAACTATATACAATGCTAGATTTATTACTTGGTGATACTCTACATACTCCTGTCTGACTGGTAATATTGTAATATTTCAAATTTTGTTTATTGCTATATAACTTTTATTGTATCAATTGATAGTTTTTTGTATTATGCAAATGTTAAATGACTATATATGATGATTAATCTCATGTTGGTTAAGTTATTTTATTAATAATGTATAAAGTATGAATTATTATTTGAAAATTCTCGATCTTGATCCCCAGATCATTACAATTGTTATCAGAGCAAAGATTGAGAAAATTCAAGTAATAATTCAAATAGAGCTAAAAGATTAAATTAAAATATTGGGATATAATCAAAAGTTGGGGAGTGTAGTAGTAAATATTTAATCCTAATTTACATATTAGCAAAATTTACTATTATGATAGAAAACTATAGCCAAAACATTAACTTGATATGTGAGAATAAGAATCATAGACATATCATGATTTGACAATTTTAGTGCTAGTAAATTCAATGTGAACTTCTATTGAATTGATTTTGAACTGCTTGATTGATAATAAAATGCTATTAGAAATTGTGAATTGCAAACACTTGTGTGAAAGTTATCATAATATAATATATTTAGAGTGTTATCAATAAATGCAATAGAATTGCATAATTATAATTAGAAATATTCAACTGAGTGACAAAGTGATAATCAAGAGCACAGCTTAGAAAAGTTCATTTATTTAAATTTAGTTTATTTTTAAATATATGTAAAGGTATTGAAATATATTGGTTCATTTTCTTCTTTACCCTTAACCTTCGGATAGAAATCTTTTTGATCTATTATATTGAGATGCTTTAAGTAATAAAGAGTTGCGAATGAAGTTAATTTAATATTTATAGTAAAGTATTAAGTAGTAGTTCCATCTTTTCTTGTAGGTGTAAGTAAGTTAAAACTTCGAACAACAAGGAAAAACAGACACTAAAACAAACATAGAATTGCCTTCTTTTGCAAATATTTCACTTTGATATCAAATATAGGAAGAATCATTATTGAAAAATTTTCAGAACATATGCCAATGTTCAAAATCTAAGGGTATTATGTTTCGACCCCATTCTACCTGTATAAACATTTTAGTATTTTGTGACCCTACAATGTCCGTCCAATTTCAGTCTAATTTTATGTGTATTAACAACTGCATTCATTTTGAGTATCAAATAACTATTTAATATATATTAGATTGTCTTAGGATTTCTAATATTGTCCTTAGAATGTATATAAATCATAATGATGGATTATCAAATTCTAACAAAATTATGTTGGACCAACCCTCAAATCAAGTCATTTTATCGTTGGCTATGATTCCATTTATTGGTAGAAATCATTTAGAAGTAGAGTGACTATGTGATCAAAGTGTAAGTAATAAATAAAGAGTAAGGATGGATGATCCTACATCAAACATGTATATTTATAGCAAATTTACTTCATTACATAAAATAGAGAAGAAGAATTTCCTTCAATTTTATTTTTAGTATTGTTTGAGTTTATTTTCTCTTAGAATTATGTATCTTTGGCATGCACCCACATTTTATGCTATTTAAATTGTAATTATTTTTCATAAATGCTTGCGACAAATATATGTGATGAGAGTCTTTGGAGGAAGAACAAAATTAAATATGTACATGTATCTTTTGCTAGCAACCCATGGCGAAATAAGGAGGGATCTAATCCATTAGGAAGGGGCAGAAGATCCGGAAGAAAAACTCACCAAAATAAAAAAGTATGTGAACAATTATCGACGAATAATTGTATGCATTCATAGAATAATTTTGATGCTAATATATGAGTCTCCTATTGAAGCTTGGGATTCTTAGGCCCAAAATGAGATATTTCATATCATATAATCCATTATACTAAGTCATTCATTATTTTCATTTAATTTAATTGATTTGAAATTATTTGATCTTATTTGAATAATGCAGTGTGAAACATCCTTGTTAAAAATGCAAGTTACTTATTATTGAAATTTGGCATAGCTCTTAAATTGTATTGATGCAAACTCCTTCAAATTTTGATGCATTTGATTTATAATCTGTATAGAATGCTAGATTTATTACTTTGGATGCTCTACTCGCTCTTGCCAAATTGATAATATTAAAGTATTTCAAATTTTGTAAACTAATTAATTAAGAGAAGATCAAGTTGTGAATCTAAGAGCTTGAGATTAAAAAAGTGAGATGAAGATGCATGTATTGTTATCTAATTTTTATTGTATTAATTAATAATCTTTTGTATTATGTAAATGTTAAATGACTCTGTATATAATGATTTCTTATGTTAATTAAGTTATTTTATTAATAATGTATGAAGCATGAATTATTGCTTGAAAATTCTTGACCTTATCATTAGGTCGTTACACTCATCCACTTGTTTGAGGCTTTAATCATGAATCCAAATAGTTTTATATTTAACCATAACACTAATTTAGTGGCTAATTCCAAGAAAAAAAAAAGGAGGCAAGGGTTATTGCTTAAGGATACATATTCACTTATCAAGCCATCATCAATCACTAAACTAATGGTCAATTCTCTGATATAAAATCATCCTAAGGGTTCATTGATTAAAATCCTCAATTAACCGTACATTTATATTAAATCAATTATTCTTATTTATGGTTCGATGGCTAGGATTACGATTAGCTTGGTCCAAATACTTTAATTAGTCCCAGCTATTAAAATCCTAGGATTGTTAGGCATAAAAATGAGGAAAACTGAACCCTTAACTTGGTCGAGTTTTGATTTTTACTCCTATATCTTATTATGATTAGCTTAATTATGTGATTAGATATATGATCAAGCACATATCAAGATAATCTTGTAAGGCAGAGAGAGAGAGAAAGGGGTTTTAACTAAATATTTATTCAATTAAAAATGGATAGTATATAAGATTATCCCATCAAAAATTCTTATATTAGGATATTTATTAGGAGTAATAATCTCAATTACAAGATCATCCATTAATGAATTAACTTAATGCTTGCAAAAGAAGAGAGAGAGAGGAAATGAAAATCTCATTCTTGAATGCCTTGTATGATTGATATAATCCAATAAAGAACCTTCATTATAAAAGATTACATATATTTACTTAAAATGTGCTTAATTTTTATCGGTATCAATGGCTGGGACTAATTAAAGATTGTCATCCTTGCGTTCAGTATTACCCACAAAGCCTATGTAGTAGCAGACGCTTTGAGTAGAAAGTCTTCTAATGATTTGTGTTGTTTAACTTCAGATAGTGAGATTGGTTCGAAATTGGAGAAATTACAACCAAAGATTGTTAGATGAGGACATATTCATGCTATTTTGGATTAATCTTCAACATAATTCCATTGAAAGAATGATTTAAGATAGCATAAAAAAGAAGTTCAGAATGAAAAATATATGCGAGGACTTAGACTTGATGCAGAATAATGTGGTACTTCAAGGGAAAAGGTTACGGATGCCAACATATTTAGAACTTCATCAAGTTATTTTAGAAGAAGCATATATTGTAAGGTATATAATTCATCAAATGTGGATGAATTTTCAAATGTGAAGCTTGCAAGTTAGCCAAAGTGGATTACTTCAAGCGATTCAAATTTCAGAATATAAGTGGGAAGATATGTGAAGTCCCAAATGAATCATTATATTCTCATATTATTAAGTAAAACTAAAAGATCTAAGTATTTATAGTCTTTAAATAAAATATCAAGTCCAAAAAAATAAAAAATATTTAAAAATATAAGCATAATATAGACTATACAAAGACAACTTAGGAATAGTTTATGACATCATTTTCATATATAAAGACAACAACATGATAAATAATTGTGTATTAATTGTGTAAACAAGTGCTAATATGCTTAGGAAATTTTGAATAAATGTGTAATAAATAAAATACTAAAATTTAAGGTATTTGGTGGGTAACCTACCAAATAATGTCCAAATAGCTAAAATACCATCTCAAACTTTTATTTGAAATTGATTACAGAGAGAATTTATTTTTTTAATTAACATGCCAATTAATTATATTTTTTATTTATTAAATTTTAATATTAAAAAATACAAAGTATAAATATGTACTTATAAGAGATAAAATAACAATTTTATTTACTTAAAATACTTTAAGATTTAATGATCAAACCCATTTAAGCAATGTCTAGATATTAGAAATCTTGAGTAATTTTCTCAAATTGATAAAACTTGATGTAAGCTTAGGTTCCCTAGGGTCAGATTACTTATAAATGATGGAGTTAAATTTTCCTAAGGAAATGGATTTTTAAAGGTTAATTAGGTAGATTCTTAATTTAAAATTTACATGTCTACTTATCAAGCCAAGATCAATCACTAAACCAATGGTCAACTCTCTTATCTAAAATCATCTTAAGGGTTATTATATTAAAAGCCTCATTTAACCATACAAATATACCGAAACAATTACCCTCATTCATGATTTAATGGTTAGGACTACAATTAAGGATTGTAGGCATAAAATGAGGAAGACTAAACCCTTAAATTGGTTCTCATTATGCAAGTAGAAAGAGAAAGAGGGGCTTAACTAAATCTTTATGCAATTAAAAATGGATAGTATATAAGATTATCCCATCAAAAATTATTGTATTAGGATATTTATTAGGAACCTAGTAATCTTAATTACAAGATCATCCACTGGACGAGAGAGAAAATGAGAATCTCATTCTTGAATGCCTTGTATGATTGATGCTAATCGTATAAAGAACCTTGATTAAACAATTTTAAACTAACAAATAATAGTATTAGATGAACAACAATTTAAAGATTTTATTGACAAGAAAAAATAAGAGAGAAAGAGAGAGAAAACTACCTTGCTCTTTAGTAGAGGAAGACTTGATGATATGGCCTACTACAGATGTGGGACTTGATGACATGGCCAACTGCAGATGGTTCCAATGCATCAAGGAGGTTCACCAAGATTGAGCTTGATCTTACATTGCAAGCTCCAGGTGGTTGGAATAAGGAGGCTTGAAGAAAGTGCTCAAGGGGCAAGAATGGTAGTTCTTGATCTTGAGTTTCTGAAGCCTTTAAGATGGGCAAAGCATTGCATGCGCCTTAATGCAGACCAACAGTAGTGCGCCCAGACATGCCATTACATGCGCCCTAATGCGTCCAAATATTTATAAATACAACATGTGGGAAGGTTTCTATATATAACTACCCAAATTCAAGACGTTTATCTACATATAGTATCAGAACATATATTTGCTACTGCAGCAAATCATAAAAGCAATAACAAATTGTAGTATAGACTATCTCTGAAACTGCAGCAGAACATAATTGAATTATTCAAATTCAAACATCACAACTAGCTTGACCTAATTTATGATAATGCTAATGTTTCTTCAGCCTTTGAACAAAACAGAGAGGTCAAAGCATCAAACAGAGAGCTGTGTTATATATATTATAATACTCCAAAACATCAATAAAAAATATAAAAGCCTAAACAGTAAATGACAAACAGCAGATGCTACAATAATACACTGAAATTCTCGATAAGCTACCATCTCCAACAAACTAACATCCCTCTCTCTGGAAAGTTCCTGTAATATATATATATATATATCCCTAATTCCCCCCCAATATTATCACATGGCATAGACTATCTCGCCGCTGCTGTCGACATCAAGCTCAGGATCAGAGACCAGGTCCTCCATGTCATCATCATCAAGGTCAAGGCTTCCGTTGAGGTAGTGGTTGATGGCAAGCGTCCCGGCGGCAGGAATGGTAGCCTCCGATATGATCTGCATTATCTGGTCGATGCTCTGCATCGGCTGATCCGGCTCCTCGTATTGACTGCTGCTTAACATGCTGTCATCCATTAGGTCCGCCGGAAGGTTCTTCAGAAACCACTCGTGGCTGCGAATCTCAGTCATCGTGCATCTCTGTGATTTGATGTTTCGTATAAATCAATTTTTGGAGGGGCAATACTTTTTTATTGCACAAAGAATGGGAAACCGGCCAAATTATACTAAGGCCCCGTTTGGGTAGGATACTGTTGTTTGACATCGAATATTTAATCATATAACACTCAAATCTTTAAAAATAATCAAACATTTCACTTCCAATTAACACCATCTCTCCTCCGGCGGCATGGAAATTAAATGCAAACGGTTTCACTTGGCGAAGAATGACGTCTTCCGAGGCATTTATGAGAGTTTCCACCTCAACTTCTCTTCCCTTCCTAGTCCCCTTCTGGAGCTCGCTGCTGGGGTTCTCAAAGCCGATGTTGTTGGCAGGATCGCTAAGGTCTATAATGACCAGTATCTCGAATTTATGACTCTGGAGGAGAACCTCTTCTCCTAGGTGCAGCGTACTGCCTATGCCCAGCTCAACGATCCTGCGGCCAGGGATCAGGAGATCCAGAACAATTTAGAGAAGATAGCCAGTGGGTTGTTTGGCGTTCTTGCCACGCTGGGTGTGGTTCCTGTTATCTGGTGAGCAAGTGGCGGCCCAGCCCAGATGGTCGCGGCCTCTCTTGACAATCGCCTACTCGATCACTTGATTACCAAGCACGATCTTTTTTCTGATAACAAAAACCTTGTGAATTCCTTCTAGCGAGGTCATCGTTTACAAGGTAGATCCTACTCCGGAGGAGAGGTGGATGACAGTGTTAATTGAGGTAGTAGGTTTAATTAATTTTAAAGATTTGAGTGTTATACGAGTAATATTTAAAAATTAGGTATTTTATGAGTAAATATTAGAGGTTTTTGTGTTATACAGGCAAAAACCCCAAAGTATTGAAGAGCTATGCCGTATAAAGTTGACAGAAAGCAATTCCCCCAAACAACAATCAAACAGATAGCAGCCCTGCATAGAAAGCTGCTCCAAACGAAACCTAAGCTAAACTTCGGTGCATTTTCGGGAATAAATATTGGCATAAAAAAGGGCAGAATGTTGGAGCATTCAATTGTATCCGAAGTGAAGGCATTTAATTATTCAAGGAGCGCAATAAAAAATGACTCGGCTACTTACAGAGGCGGGATTAGCGACAAATATCCTCGATATTAGGTGTCTGCACTCGGGGGATACATGAACGTAGTCCGGGATGGAGTATTGAACTCCCAAAATACGCTGCAATCAGTAGATGGTGCCGTTAAAAAAAGATGTTTCATTGGTTGGAAAGAAACGAAAATAGAGCTTCAACCTGTATTGTTTTCCGGAAGTTCTTTGGCTCTTCTGGATCCTCGAAAGGATACGCTCCCACCAGCATTACATAGAGTGTTACTCCACACGACCACACATCAGCGATCTGTGTTGCAGTGTTTTAAGAACAATAAGCAATAAATCACAGGCTTAAATGGCCATGAAATCAACTTAAAGCAGACTGAACATTATTATCGTATTAATACATCCTAAATTATTTTCATTTAATATAAACTTTCCTTTATCGTTCTTCCCTTGCCTATAAATAATTTTCTCTAGTTTGTAAATAGGCACCAATATGCTCGTACTAGCATGATGAGCATATGCAGCATGCATGTGAAGCTTAATGGGTTATCAATTGAATATATATAAGGCAACCTAATAGGTTTAGAGATCTGGTTCATGCAGTTTTAATCTAAGATGGGAAAAATATAAAATGGAGTCATTTATTGACAGAGTCATGAGGTCTATAAGTTAGTTCATGACGATATATCGAACAAATAAAAACTTGGAATATGTTAATGGCCTCATAAATCTATCATATAGGTCATATTTTTTTAACTGAGATTTTGCTAAAATGCAATTCAGTAGATCACAGCGGAACATTAGATGATCAGCTTAGTGAGTAATTTAGCAGCAGGTTCAACAAATAAGGTATGAAGTATAGCAAAGTGCAAAAACTTATTTTAACCAGTATATTTAGTGGATGCCTCAAATTTATTATTAACTTGACAACCGTTACATAGAGGAGGTGCCAAGGGCAACACCCTTGAAGTTGAAGGGCATACACTTGTTATTTTTTTTGTAAGACCCAATTTTTACAGGCACATTTGTAATTTTCTTTTGTTTTAAACACCCTAATCTACTTTATATCAACCAGTTCTTGTATTACTCAGTCTAATTTATTCCTTTATGCAGTTGTCCTCAATTTCTCCCATGATTTTCCTTCAAGGGTTTTCTACATAAATTTTACATCTATTGTGGCATGTTTGTGAGTTGTGAGACGCTTTATCTCATTGTTAACATCGTATAACAAGGTTCTTTATTACATGATAAATTCAAATGTGCATAAAGGATAAGTGTGGATAACAAATAGTTCAATTGAGAGAGAAACAAACAACATATCAAATGCATCAGTTACAGAAGAAGCATGGAATGTAACGGATATTTTTTGGAAAATCAAAATATCAAATGAAATATATGACTTATATGAGTTATCATGAAAGATGATTGGAATCAGTCTTTCAAGAGAAAAGAATAATTACTTGATGAAATGGATGAATGAAAGGCTAAGGGGTGAAATGTTCAAGGTTTTGAGAAGACGATCGGTTGCAGTTTGGGCTTCATAGCAATGGAGGGTTCAAGGCAATCAATTCAAACACGAAAAATTCTAATGAAAAGGAAAAGAACGAGTAGAGGGAAACCAGATGTTTTAAAAGATTGTAAATCATTCAAAAAAGACTTTAACACCCCTTGGAAGAACCATATAATAATACCTACAATAATTACAGCTTCCATAAGATTAGTATAAAATAAGGAAAAAAAAAAAGATAAGATGTATACCAAGGTTACACACATCTTGAACCCATTTATATATGCTCTCCAATTAAATTGATATACACACTATTAATAGGCACACATTGATAAAATATCATACTTTCATTGATTAAAATCAAAGAGAGTACATGGAACATTCTTTAGTTAAAAAACACAAGCCAAAGGCTGAATCTTCTCTTGGAACGCTACATAATATTAACATCCATGCATATACAATGTTTTATATCCCCAAGATACAATAATCATTCATTATAAAAATCTCGTCATTTCTTTCCTCCCAAAATTCCAAGAAAATACAATTAAAATAAAGAAAATTGATCTACTTTCCAGAGAAAACAAAAGAGCCCAAGTATACCAAAATTTTAAATCAAAAATATATTGAGCTCAATCATTTAACTCAAAGGTTACAAATACAATGAAAATACATGTAGGGGCTATTTGTTTGCAAGATAATAGATTTACAATAAATCCATCGCAATCTAAGAGTACGTGTGTGGGATTTATAATGCAGATAATTTTAGACGTACAAGGAACCCACTCTTCTACCAAATTGTGTATTAGAAATTCACCCAAATCAAGAGGATTGACATTACATTGAAAGTTTGAACAAGTGAACCAAAGAAAAAGAATGGTCGACCTGCCATCGCCAAACCTTGGCATCGTCGGCCATTGCCGACAACTAGCACTCACCGTCTGTCTCTATCCCACACTTGCACGAGAAGATTTTCATATGCAAATCAAAGTAAATGCTCAGCTAGCCACTGTCGGACCTCGGTCAACTGTTGTCAGCTATCACTGACATTCGGTTGGCACTCGTCGCACATTTACATTCCTAATTTGGGAGAATTCTAAATCCTGCAAAAAAGTTATGGAAGGAATTTAAATCCTTCAAAATGTTACATTGTAATTGAAATCTTACATGCCAAAAATCTTTAGTTTTATTTTATCTAAATTTACTTTACATAAACATATTACAAACTAAATTGGCTACATGAATCAAAAAGAAACTATTCGCTAAATTCCAAATTGAGAAAATTCTTTCTAATGGTTACTTCCCATGTCTTTGTTGGTCTTCTTCTTCCTCTTTTAATGCAGCAAAACTTATATACTCAGATTTTCTAACAGGGCTATCTATAGATCTATACTTAATATGTTTGATCCCTCTAGGACAGCATTCTCTAATCCTATTCCCCACTAAAGCCATTTCTAGCCTTGCTACGAATGAACTTATTTATCATTATATCCTTTTTGAGTATACTTGCTAATCACATCAGCATCATCATCTTTGTAACACTTATTTTATTAAGTTTCTTTTTGTTGATCAATATTTATGATTGAATTTGATTCGAGTTTGGTCGAGTCAGGCTAGACTCGAACTCAAAATTTTCGAATTTAATTTAACTCGAACTTGACTCCCATTCCCTACTGAAGCCACTCCAGCCTTGCTACGAATGAACTCATTTCTCGTTCTATCCTATTGAGTATACTTACGCATCACATCAACATCTTCATCTTTGCAACACTTACTTTATCAGTTAAGATTCTTTTTGTTGGCCAACATGTATGGTTAGATTCAATTCGAGTTCGATCGAGTAAGATCAGACTCAAACTCAAAATTTTCGAGTTGAGTCCCAACTCAAACTCCACTCGGACTCAGCTCGAGTGTGAGTTGAGTCAATTTCGACTCAAAACAACTCAAGTTCGAGCGAACTCGAACTTGATTCAACCCAGACTCAAAACATATAAAATAAAACACCTTATACCATTTGTCGAAAAATTTTCGCAGCCAGTTTGTATGGTTGTGTAATAACCCTAGGTCAATTATATAAGGAAGACGTTAATTTCCCGCAATGTTTAGATTTCGTTAATTCCCCGAAAAATTCAATTTTCAGTTAAAACTCCCGCTAAATCCGTTACAATTCTCTATTGAGAAAGTTTTCAAACTCAATTAATACTGAAATAGAAATTAAGATTTGTCATTAACTAATACTTAATTTTAGTAAAGCATAAATTACCTCATTAAGGCAGAATCGGCTACCCATGTAAAAACTGCTGAAAATTACGTTATTCCCAGATTTTATTTTTCGTAACATACAGGCGTTAGGTCCACTTCCAAACAGACAAAACGGGTGTGCGTTACACACGCACACCCTATTTAATCGAACGCATGCCGCTTGACTCTTCCCATCTCGGTAATTTCTTGCTCTCGACCCTCGCTCTCTTCCTCAGCCGACTGAGCCCCTCGATCCAACCCACCGACGGAGATGAAGACTCGTTCGACGCCGAAGCCAAAGGCGAAGTCGATTACAGACTCGCTTCTTCCGCTCGACCCTTCCGCCAGACCTCGGCACGCACGATCTTCTCCTCTTTTCGCTCGACAGAGATGCAGACGGAAGAAGGGACGGTCCTTGCCATCAACGTCTCAGCACACTGCATCAGAGATCCTCACGATTCTTCTTCTTCTTCCACACAACTCATTTCTCTCGATCTCTACCTGTGCTCGACCGAGCTATAAGGTACAAATCCTTCGTTTTGTCGATTCATTTAATATAGGATGGAGCCGTATAGATGAACTATTAATACTTCAAATCAGATTAACAAACCATACAAATAATTAAGATGTATGTGAGAAACTTATAATTTTATGAAGAAAGCTTGTTAAGGTTAATATATATACTTGCATTAAAAATGCAAATCAATTAAATGTCATGCTAGATGTCCAACTAGATGTCTATATGACTATGTTAGACTAAGTAAATTGATTGTAACTAAATTATATAATAAACCCACAGCCTTTTAGTACATTATTTGATCTATCTAATTATAGTTCTCAGTTCATGTAAATTTTATTGATTCAATTATAGCTCTCAGTTCATGTAAATTTTATTGATTCAATTATAGTCTGATTACTTTTCTTGCTATTAACATGTGTAGACTAATATTTTAACTCATAGTTCTCCAATAAAGACTTATTGAATCATGATTAGTTAGACTACTCTAATGATTCAATAAGATGATTCTTTTTCTTCCATACAATAATCTGATTTAGAATGTCATTCGAATAAAGTTGTCTAGTCCCTTTGAATCTAATCTAGTGTAAGTTTAGTTTAAATAGAATACTTAGATCGCCGCAATCAGACCTAATGCAAATCTTATAAAGATCCAAACCTTATGGAAAGTTGTATTCAAAAAATCTAAAATATAGATTTGTTAAGTGATTAGATCATTTTGATAAAACCTTCATCTTATTGCAAATCATAACTAAAATAAGATTTCAATTATAACTTTAGCAGACACATCAAATTTATGAGTGATTTGTCTTGTTAAGTCAAACACAAAAGGTACACTGAATATTACATTTTATACTTTCATTACTTCCATTATTGCTTACACATCATTTTGAGCCTTTTTTATATTGCTACTTAATGCATTACTTTTACTATTAAGGATGTAAGAGAAATAATATGATGTTTATATATCTAGTAAATGTTGCAAAGGGTTCCGAAACGGTGGTTGAATAGGTTAGAGATATGGCTAGTCCTCAGGAGCCATAAGGGTGCCATCTAAAGCCTTTGAGGGGCCCAGATGAAGGTTATGCTTTTAAGCTTTTATTGAACCCAACCTTAAGGTCTAGCTTTGTCCATCAGATCTATTATCATCGCTTCATAATATCAAATAATAAACATAAACATGAAATTTTATGTGATTACTAATTAAAAATTTGACATATGACAAGGAAATATTTATTTGCAGGAGTAGTGATTATCTTTTATTTGCATTTTTTTATTTGTTCTTGCAATTATTATCATATCAACTTTTGCTTTCCGCTTTTGCTTAAAAGTATATTATTTAATATCCTATATACTTAGAATGTGCACTAAGGCATTATTTTCATAATGTCAGACCAGATACTACTGGAGGAGGCTGATGTAGCTTAAGGAGGTTAAAGAGAATCATAGCGCGGGATATATTTAGTTTTTATTTTCTTATGAGAGGCAAACGCTTATATTCTGTAGTTTGTCAATTTATGTAATAATCTAGATGTTATTTACTTTAAATTGAATGAATGTTATTTCTTTATACTTGAATGGCTCTAGATATTATTTAGCTGTTATTTTACTTAATTGCCAATATGATTCTGTGGAAAGATGCACTCGATATTAATTTGGTTGTTATCAACCTAACATAGGCCATCACAAGTTGTCTTCGTTTCATCCAAGGGACCCAGGTTCAATTTTTGCGATAGCCAAGCTGTGATTTAAAAAAAAAATTAATAAAATAGCGCTCATTTGCATTTATTAGTTGTCGAACCTGAGACGCGTCAAAGGAGACAAAGAGTTTTACCATCTGCGTTGCTAATAATCTATGCTTATATGGATACTATATATCTATATTTATATTTATATTTATTTTATATATTTCAAATGACTCGAACCCATTTCAAGTAACTTGAACCCAATTCAAGTTTAGTCGAGTTCAATTCAGCTCAAAATTTAAAAGTTTAAAGTGCTTTTCAAGTTTCAGGTTAAATTGTCAGTTCTACCACATTCATCACCATATAATAGTCAATCATATAGTTAATCTATAAAATTTTTCTTCAATTTCGAATGGAATTTTTTGATCACCCCAAGAAACACTCCATTCCATCCAACCAGATCTTACTAATCCCATTGCTCTCAATTTCACTATTATTTTGAATAAATAAACCAAAGTATTTGAACCTTGCTTTTTCTAAAAGCATGGTCCTCAATAGTCATGTCCTCAAGAATTTTACTACGATCGAACCTTCCCTTCATATATTCTATTTTAGATTTATTAAAACAAAAGCCTTTAGATTCTAAAATAATCTTTCACAACTCAAGTTTTCTAACATTACGGTTGAAACATAGCAACCCCATTGTTTTCCCTTGGTCATCACAGGAAAAAAGCTTTTTAAACACGCAATTTCCTGCAGATTTCTGCTTAGCGTTAATTTCCTCGCTGATTTCTGTTTTATGCTAAATTTCTATTGATTGTTTCTCGCTGTAACACCCACTAGTCATCATGGAATAATCAAATTTTATTAGGTAACTCCCCAATTTAGAAGAGCAGCAATGATAATAATAATGTTAATAATAAATAAAAAAGAGAAATAATAATAATAATGATAATAATAAATAAAAAAGAGCAATAATAAAATGAAATAAAAGAAATGAACCGCCAAATTTAAAGCGTGCGGTTTCCTTTTAGGCCCTAATTTCTTCCTCTTCTAGTAACCGACGGATGCAGAACAACGGTCTCTCTCAAAAATAGCGCTATTTCCCTCTTTGCAGAAACCATCGACAATAAGGTCAACAGTTTCCAATGGAACAGCCGTCGCACGAACACTATTTAGGTTCCGGAATTCCTACGCCCCTCTACCGCTACTCAATTTCTTCCTAAAATTCTCAAAGTATTTTCTCTTTTCCAAAGGATCCTCCGATGCTCTTTAGCTCTTCTTCGACCCCTCCTGCTGATCCAATCCTCAAAATTGATCTCTCAACACTATTGGGCTTCTCCTCCAAATTCCAGACCTCTTCTGTGGATTCCTAGAGTTGAATCAATTCATGGAAGATATCAAATTATTATTGTTTTCTTGGACAAACGCATCTCAATGTAATTACCTGCATCATCTGCACTTAGTTCTGAAAAGCAACCCACTGTAATTACCTGCATCATCTGCACTTAGTTCTGAAAATTGACGTTATATGTTAAAAATTAAAATGAAAGCTTTTCGATGTATGGTTTTCTTGGTTTCAGAGTCTTATCTCAGTTGCTGATCTATGAATTCTAATCTGAGATTTTAGTTCAGCTGTACTCACAGCAACTTGTTCATTATGTAAGATTTCTGCAATGTGGATTATAGTAAGTGCTCATTACCAGTTCTGTAATAAATTGACATTGAGGTTCATGAAGTTTAAAAGTGAATATTCAATTGTAGTTAGTTGCAAGGATATGAGTAAAATTTTAAGCTTAATATATCAACATCCTAAAACCTTATAATCTGATCTATTATGTTAGATGCAGAACATAACTATGCCCTATAAAGTATTTGTAAATTATTGAGATTGGATTTTGTATTTTATAGAAATTCTTGCTCATAAATCTAAGTGGAACCTGCTATAGTACACCTATCTTTAAATAAATTTTTGATGTTAGAGACTTTTCCAAATCTTAATAATGGAAGTTAAAGTAATATATCTTGGAATGTTAAAGTAGAAATCGTAAGGCAGAATTCTGTGAAATGCTAATTACTTCTAATGAAACTCCATAGAATGAGTTCAAAATTTGAATACGAATCTGTAAAAGTTAATCTACTAATAGATGTTATTTCAATCTGAAAGTTGTAAGCATTAGATGTAAATTGCACTCTAATATACTCTCATTATGCACAGAGTTGCATTCATGATAAAGAGTTCTACACATGTATCCTTAAATAAATACAGAAAATATGTATTGACTTTTCCAAATCCTAAAATTGTAGGATTTCAGGTCTATGTAGGTCTGATGGGTTAATTTCTGCAGTTTCTGCAGCCCAAATGATGTGAGAATTAGATTCACTGAAATCTGAATGAACATGGAAAAGAACTTATATCCTCAAAATTAGACTGAACTTAAGCTTCAAAGAATCAACTTAGCTTTTCAAGGCATATGATGAATCTGCATTTTGAGTTCTGAATGCAAATAAATTCAGGGTTTAAGATCTGAATACTGATCTGAATGCAGACCAATTTTTGTAGAATGTGAATGCACTAGAATGAAACATTTGAACATTTGTATGTGGAGGTGGTATTTGAAAAACATGATAGGACTGAAAATGTTGGTTTGATGCATCACTTAATTCATTTGATAAATGCAAAAAAAAAAAAAAATCATCAAAATGGTTAACTATCGTAAATGTTCTTCTTAGTCTTTTAACTTTTGTTTAAGTATTTTTTGAGTACGTCCTGTATGCTCTCACATGTCCCTTTCCATTAAATTTGTAATTTTCAGCTATAATCCAGGGGGAACCAACCGCTGAATCTAGCGACCGATTTCGTCAGCTGAATTCTACGACCGATTTCCGTTGGAATCGGTTGCTGAATCCAGTGGCTAATTCCAGCAGCCGAAATCAGCCACTTACAGCTAGAATTGATTGTTGGATTTGGCGCCAATTTACAGCGGCTGATTCCCGCTGGAATCCAAAGGCATTCCAGCATGAAGCGGCAGATTCCAAAGAGAAACTACCAATTCCGGTAGCAGGAATCAGACACTTGCAACGGGAGCCGGGCGTTGGATTCAATGCCTTTTTCAACAGCCGATTCCCGCTAGATTCCAATGGCCAATTCCAGCTGAAATACGCAAATTTAACGGAAATGGACACAATAAATTAACTAGAGGGACAAAAAAAAAACACTTGAACAAAAGTTAAAAGAACAAAAAATAATATTTACAAGAGTTAATGACTTCTTTGAACATTTTGCAAAAGTGAAAGGGCCATTTTGATAATTTTTTCAAAAAAAAAAAATGTTTATAATAATAGGGATTATTTCAGTTTTTAAATGAGAAAATTACTGCAAGCACTTTACTCCTTAAGGCTGATGTTACAAATGATAATATTTATGAAGAAAGATTAATAAACTACAGCTGAAATGCTGAAAATATGAAATGGGTTTTAATGAGAGTCTCGATCCATTGCAGCAGATGATAAATTCTTCTTGATTGTGTTTCCTATTTGTCAAGTCATCTGCAATACCCCCACGAGGACTTAACAAATAGGAAACACAATCAAATTTAATCATAAATCAAGGTTTAATCCAAACCCTAAGGAGAGTCTAAGCTTATAAACTTTTGCAATTAACTCTTAAAATTAAGAGTGAGAATATATTTTTCAACATTTCACAAAATCATTTTCAAAGTCTAATAAAATAACAAATATAACTTTTGCAGACGCATCAGATTTTTGAATATTTTCTTAACGGTCTAATACAAAGTTTTCTATGTTGACATTAATTTGAAATGTTTATTTTATTGCTAAAAAATGTTACAAATATTTTATTGTTGTCATGTGAATGAATGCAAGGGCTCAAAAACAATGAATTTTTTTTTTTTGGAAGGGTGGGGGTGGGGGGGGGGGGGGTTAAGTTAGGAATGATGTTAGTCTACTTTAAGAGTTATATGGGTGCCATACTGTAGCCTACGAGGGGGCTAGTATGATCCCACGGCCATAAGGTTCTGAACTTGCCCAACATAACAAAGATAATGTTGCTACATGATATCAACATACAAATACATATTCATTGAAATGAGTGCATAAAGAATTTATTTTTATGCCATTATAACTGATTTTGGCAAGATCTATAATTATGACAGAAATGTTTGTTGCTGTTTAATTATTCAATTTGCATGAATTAAAATATTTTATGCTAAAATCATGTTTTCCTTCATTTGTATCTTTTTAATTTGCATATTGCTTCCAATACTTGAAAAGGTGTAATATGTAATATCCATTTGGTACTTAGAGTATTTTCTAATTACTGAAATTCAATTCTCAACATTGTTTTAAAATGACAGCGTATCAAGTACAACTAGAGGAGGCTAAATTGGCTTAAGAGGCAAAACTTGAGGCATTCATTCTGAAGTTTGAATAATAAAGAAGACAACAGCTTCACTTAATCTTATATTAAATATAATGCAGTTTAAAATTGTTGCTTATTTATTTAAGAACATTAAATTTGCGTTTGTAATATTCTAAATATTTTTATATTAAATGAATGGAAATTATCTCTATTTTATATGGCTCGAATGACTTGATAATGTGTATCTAAAGGAGCAGACACCAAAGTTATGATAAGATTATTCATTGGGCAAGATCAAAATATGGCTCTTACATTGATGAAATTGATGATCCTAACAGATTTTAGATTGGATGACTCAATTGGGCAAATTCTTCGAGAGGCATAATCTCGATGATTATCAGAAAATCATTTTTGCTCGTATAAAATTAATTAGCAATGTCAAAATATTTTAGAATAACTACCTCCAAAAAAAAAGAGATGATTGTAAGAGAATCAAATGGGTAAAATGCGATAGATTTTGTTTGATAAATATGCCCACATTATTAGCACAAATACTTAAAACACCTAACACATCTTAGGACGCCTCTCACACTAACTAGTACTACTTCAAGATCACTTCATGCACTCGTGACAATTCCATCCACTTCTCCACAAAAGAATCATATCGATGTGATGCCTATTACATCAAAGCTAAAGAAGGGGGCTAAGCTTCAGTTGATTCCCATTGTAACCTCACCTTTAACTTTTGATGCTCCACTTGCACCGATCTTACTTAGGAAGTCAGAGAGTCTTGTCCCTATAACAATTGTGGTCCTGGTAGAATATCACACCTTACATCAAGAGTTTGAGGATTCTAAAGGAGTTTAAATCTTACAGTCAAAGAAGTTGCCCAGATAATGAGAAATATACAATTCCTCCATCTATTATAGATATTCTTCAAGATTACCTAGAGACTCTTTTGAGGATCTTCAAAATGAGTTGCCATAATTACAAAAAAATTCAATATGTTATTGATGTAATATCAAGTTCTCAACTTCCCAACTTGCTACATTGTCGCCTTAATATTGTAGAACAAGCTGAACTCCAACACAAGTAAATCTTACTCCAAAATAGTTTCTTCTGTGCGAGTTCGAACCATGGTAGTTTAGAAAGCACACTTAAGTTTTTATCATTATTATATCCATAAGAGAATGTCATATCAAATTGACAAATAAATTCTTAAATAATCTATTAAGGAGTCTAATAGGGGGAGAACCTAATCACTTGAAATTAATACCTTCCTACAGTAGAATTTGCCTACAATAGCATTATTTGTAGAACAACAAAAAGGAAATTATTTAAGATTGTTTATGAGTGTAATCTTAGGAAATAGCTGACCTATCTAATTTGTCTCCTCAAGTATATTCTGATGCTGCTTTTACTTTTTTTAAGAAGTTTTATAAAAAGCAACAAGAAATTAGAAATAAAAATGAGAAATTTAATGAAAAATATGCTACAAAAGCTAACATGACTAATCTAGTAGAAATTTTAATAAAAGTGGCTATTTGCTCATTCGTATTCTTTCTATGACAAAATATAAAAAGTTACATGCTAGAGCAGCATGATCTTTCAAGATCTTTAGAAAAATTGAGTCGAATGCTTAATTGATTTTTCTTCTGATTATAATTCATGTAATAAATATTGAAGATTTATTTCATATTCTAAGAAGCTTTTACAAGAAAATGCAATTACTTCTCCAAAAGGAAAAATGGTAAATTGTTCATCAAAGCTCTCTAACCTTCCTTTTTTGAGATTGATACTATTATTTCTGATGAGATTGTAGGAGAACAACATGAGCAAGGTTCCTAGTGTGATAGAAGGACATACCACATCAAAGAACACTAGGATGACATATCAGGAGCTAAAAAACTCAACCCCAAGTTTCTTGATGACTACATTGACTTCAACTCTATAGAGCAAAGTTCTTGTCATGGGGGAGAAAATAATACAGGACAAGGAGCTCACATGGAAGGATGCCCATGACTCCAATATTTGCACAAGACATAGCTAGAGGTTGAACGGGAGTTGCATCATGTTGTGTTATATTTTTGGGTAGCATTGTTTTGGACCATATTTGTAGTGTCTTGTGTTATTGCATTTGATGTTTATGTTTTGTTATATTGTACTTAGTGTTAATATTGGTGTTCAAGTGGTATTAAATTTGGTATTTATTATTTTTAACTTTTCCGAGGATGATGGTAGTAACCTATGCATATTATATTTATCTTATATGATCATTTGAGAATGAAATATTGTTTCATCTACTTTGTGTGAATTTACTCTTGCGAGAGTGTTGGAGATGGCGGTGTGAATAAACACATCGCGTGCATAGCGGTATGGCCACAGGGGCACATATAATTTGGTGGAGTTATGGTCTGCAACTCAGAAGGACACTTGCTCGCTGCTGTTGGATCCCGTTTACAGGCCCTGTCTCCTCTGCAGGCTGAGATGCAAGCGGTTATTATTCTGCGACAGACCCTCCTACCCAGAGACGTTGACACTGAGGGAGTCATCATAGAGGGCGATTGTCTTGGAGCAATCCAGAGGCTCCAACGTCACTGGGAGAGGACTCTCCGTTCACGAGGCAGAGAGCGCCGCGCTGATCACCTTGCTTTCTTGTTGGACTTTCCTCGAGTGATTTTTGTTTATCGTCAGATCGAGCGGCGGACTTTTGTTCTACGTTAGTCTGACGGGGCAATTTTTTTTTGTTAGGGGAGATGCACTCCCCGGGGGGCTAATAGACCTCCTCGTTGAGGACACCATGGAGTTTGATCCCGGTTGATATGTAATGATGCTTTTACTTATTTATGCTCAGGCTGCATCCATCTTTTACAAATTGGTATTAATTTCAAACCTCTCAAAAGTTTGTTACAGCAGATTATTCAGAATTTAATTGCTACAAACAATGAACACAAAATTGTTAATGAGATTCAATCCATCCCACTACATTAAAAAACAATAACTCTCATATTAATCTCAATATGTGTACAAGAAAACAAGTGCGCAAATGTTAGAAATCTAAAGAATCATGTACTTCATGTAAGTGTGCATTCATACATTCAAAAATGCAGATGTTACAGGAATGCTGCTCCAATCATTATTAATTTCACTTAGCTGAGCTTCATTTTGGAAGGAATCCAATTGAACATAATAGTTGAATGCATAGGTCTTGAATGGTCTCCTTAAGATATCAATCAGCTACAGCTCAATTGAATACATGTTACTTGTTGATAAAAAGAATCTATGTTGATAAAAAGAATCTGATTAAAACTCAAAAAATAACCCAAGTAGAATTGTTGTTCTAGTGCATATGAATTTCAAATGGATAAAACTAAATCATTATTTTTTATGTCACCTCCTTAAATCATCTTGTTTAGTATAAAGAAGGCCCTAACATGATTATCACAAGTAATCGTGACTTGTTTTATAAGAAGTAATCCTCTAGTAGGGGGTTGAGGCAATGTATATAAGAGTACAGCAGTAAAAAAATTTCATTTCATTATGATATATCAATCCAACACACAGAAGTTGAAACAAGCATACGTATTGGATAAAAAAGCCAATAATACTTGCCTTTCCATCATACTCTTTCTTTAGTAAGACTTCAGGAGCAATGTATGCAGGAGTTCCAACAGTAGATTTTGGTTGAGAATGCAAAACGGATGACTGCGAAGTAACATTTTAACATTAAAGAAAGAAAATTCACAATGCCTGTCCAAGTAATATGAATAAGGACAGAAAAAGTAAGTATGAGCTTATTAGTTAAATTTGTAAATAGGCTGAAGATTTCAACTTCAAATTGAGTTATTAACCAGTTTGCAGTTTCTTTTTTCATCTCAGCTAATACGTTTAAGTTGAAAAGAAAATTCTTTACTAAGAGATGCAATACTTGCACTATGTCTGAAGATAACCAATATATCAATACTAACTTTTGCTTGATATTGCAAATGAAAACAATCTATAAAATCAGGCTATGCATACCTTAGAGTAGCCAAAGTCGCATATCTTCAAACGTGGAGCAACACTGCCATCAAGCAAAGTATTCTCAAGCTTTAAATCCCGATGGCATACTTGCTAAACAAAAGGTTAAACCCAAACAAAATTCAATTGACATGAAAATTTGACTAACACAAGATAAAAAACATGTAAGACAATCAAACATGAAGTAGTTACCATAGAGTGGCAATAGCTAACGCCGGATATGAGTTGCTGAAAAAAAAAGCGGGCCTGCAGGATAAATGCAGTTTGTGCAACATAAATACTAGAGAATTGAAGGAAAAAAGACTAAAGAAAATGCAGGTAAACACAAACCTCATCTTCACTGAATCGTCCAGCATTGCAAATACGCTCAAAAAGTTCACCACCGGAAGCATATTCCATGACAATAGCAAGATGGGTTGGAGTCAAAATTACCTACATGATTGTACTTTCAATCTCCAAAAAATTCCTAAGGTAAACTGAACTAAGATAATCGAGCTCACCTCTCTAAATCTAATAATATTTGGGTGCCTCAGAGATCTGTGATTTATAATCTCCCTTTGAACATTCTCATCGATCTACACAATACATGGACCAATTAGCAAATGGCGCACTGGATAGTCACCGAAGAAACATCTGACCTTACTAACTATGTATGTAGCAAGACTTCATTTTTTTTACCAATTCCTAGCAAGCAATTCAATTATGGGAGACTCGCAGCAGATTGCATTTTCTTCTTCACAAAAACTTGACAATTTAAAATAAAACAGAATTAGCCGCACCAGTGTTCATAAACAGCGAAAATCTAATATAATAAAAGGGCTAAAATGAAAAAATCCTTTATGCCGTACGAAACCAATAACTCTTGAAATCAATAATATGATGATAATCGAAACCCAAAAATCCAAAATAAATGAGAGAAAATAAGAGAAGATAATTCTTAAATCTTGAGTTATTAAAGACAATATTCCAAAAAAAAGCTCCCTATAATTTCGCCAATAAATACAGATATATTTTAACTATACTAATCCGGTATTAATTATCACACAACTTCACTTTAAATACAGCAAATCAAGGATCAGATAAAAAAAAAACAAAGTAAAGCAACACAGACTAAACTAGCGTCAAAAGTCGAACAACTCAATGAAAACAAGGTGATTCAGAAATCAAAAAGTAAAATAGATAACGATCAAGAAAAGCGCCAACAACGAACAGCAAGGAGTGAGGCAAATCAATCGGCCGACCTTTTCTCCCCTCTCTATGTATTTAACAGCCACCAGTCCCCTCGTCTGCTTATCGCGCATCAACCGCGCAATCCCAAAGTTGCCAGCTCCGATATCCCTCACCAGTTCGTAGCGGTCACTATCGTGCATTATCGGCATGTCCATCGCCGGTCCGACGGTCAGTGCCGCCCGGTCCATGATTGCTTTCTTCTCCCTCCCCTTTTCTCAGGGCGTCAACTACCGTACTATCAAACGCTCGAGATCCGGATCACCTTATCACGTAGGCTGCTTTAAACGAGGCCGAAGATTGTCATCCAAATACTCACTCGATCTCCCCCAAGTTCAAAGCCGAAAAAAGAGAAGAGACTAAGGCTGCGACATTGATTCAGAGACAAAATTGCATTGAAATAACGGGACGAAAGCAACAACAGCCGGCATCTCCGAGTCGCGCTCCTCACTTCTCTGCCGTCCCTTTACCTCTTTTATAAGATTAAGGGTTAGAGGCGTCGGATTTGGAAAGTTGCCGAGACGAAGAATAGAAAAGAGCTCGTGACCTCGCTCTCACTTGTGCATACCTCCCTTAAAAGCGACGGGATATTTTTTTCGGGAGCGAAGCACGAGTGTCTAAATTATCGGTATTTTTATAAAAAAAAGCGACGAATTAAAGAGATCCAACGCGAAAACAAAGATAAATGCAACGAAATTACGAATCTGGTCATCAATGGCTCGGTAATGGGTAGGGACAGGTCGAAAAGTCGATCGCCGCCCTCCAATCGTGATCATGCGGCCCATGAAAAGTTGACTGCTTATGTTATGCCGATCGGGCGGCTGCCGTTCGATCAACATCCAATTGATAATTTTAAAAGAAAAAAGAAAAGGGCGGTCGCGGCGGGCAAGCCAACATGACGCGGGGCTGACGGGCAGCCCGGGGGTGTTCCCATATAGTGTACGTTTTAGATATTTTTAAGAGTGACTAAATAGTTCCGGAATAATTCCCTCATAACTCACAAAAAAATATATACTTTATATTTACAAAATTAAGAATTAAATGCATATACATATTTTTAATATAAATACTAGTTATTAACACTTTTTTTTGGAGCAAATTAGAAATATTTTTTTTGGAGCATTCTCAGCGAGTGAATATGCTTTCAGCACTGTTTCATTTCTAATGCGAGAGAAGAAGTCTTCGTTTCCAACGAGATCTAGAGGAAGACGAGAGAAAGAGAGATTCATTCGATGTCAAAGGTGTCCAAGTTGCTCTCCTCTTTCTTTGTAGCTTTCTTCCTCTTCGCCACCTCCGTGTCTACAAACCCAGCTGAACCGCTCATTTGACTTGAGTTTTCTTTTTTCCCCATTTTTTCTCCTACGACATTTGTTCCTCTTCCCATCTGCTTAGGGTTTAATCCTCCATCTACCATCATTATTTCTTCTTGGAGGAAAAAAAACAAATTTGAAGGCTATGTAGGGTTTTGTTCCAACCTAGATACTCTTTTCGTTGAAATCATCTTTTGTTGTTGTGTGCGCAAGATTTTCTTCAACAATTTGATAAATTTGAGCTTGAACTCTAAGAAAATCAAGAGATAAAATTTTAAACAAAATGTAAAAAAATGGACTGTCGATAATCTTGCCCCCTAAATTACTTCACTTAAAAACTTGGGCTAATAGGTGTAGGCTACCATATGCTATTTCTAGATCACTTTATTTACAAAATAAAAGATATGAGAAAATAATTCTTGAAAAAAAATAATAATAAATAGTAAATATTTTAATTATCCAATTCAATTAATTATTATTGAGCCAAATAAATATAAATAAAAATTAATAAAATAATATATTATCATCCTTTTGCTCTGATGGTGGACTCGAGAAAATAATTCTTGAAAAATATTAGGTGAATCATAATTAGATTGAGTATATAATAACATGTTTACTTTGTCTTACTTATATGTCAGTTCAAATTTTAAGTTTGCAAGCAAGGTTGTGGGCGCATACCGCAGTTTCACTACAATGACATGGTATATACATACAAAAATAGAAAAAATTCATCAAATGGTAGAAATATGTCATTGATATGTAATTGAATGACAAAATTAATGATATAATATTGTATAGATGATTGGGAAACATATTAAGAAGTTGAGTTGCATCAATGGAACACCAAAGTATCATTCATATAAGAGACATTTAAATTAGACATCACAAAGTATCATTCATATAAGAGACATTTAAATTAGACATCACATATTTCATCAATAGTGAATTCATATTTAATATTGTATTGGTTCAATGTCCAATGTAGCATATATAATAAATAATTTACTTTTACTATGATCACAAACTTTAGACATTATTATTAGGGGATTTAAGCACGTCTGTTTGGAAGATATAATCTCATATGAATCAACCCTCCTGGAGATAGCAGTACATACTCCCTTATAATTTCAAGCTGGGTTAGCCCTAAATTATAATTTGCAAATTTTTATTCTGTCAAAAATACCTCAATTGCACATAAAATCACAATTTTTTATATAATAAAACCATGTCAAACATCCATTTTTATAATATATACACAATATTTGGTATTATATGATTAATAATAATCAGCATCAAGAATATCATCATGCATGATTACAAGGGGTACAACAGTCAAAGTGTGTGATAATTCTAATTATCAAAAGAGGCAGCAAAAGTTTATATAATAGTATTTTGGGAGACGCAACAATGATGTAATTCAATTATATAATTAAGAGAAAATTAGCATATTAAATAACTTAATAGCTCAATTAAATTAAAATATACCTCATACAGCCTGTCCAAAAGCTTGGAAAAATAATACACCACTCGCTCGCAATGGCCCATTCAACTCAATTGTCATGTTGTACAACGCTTACAGTACGTTGAGACCCACCTAAACGCGTATGGGCGCACTACAGGAAGTACTGGTCTTTTAATGCAAAGCGGCCCATCACAATCGAAATCACGTCTAGGCACAATTTGTTCATGTTTAGACACATCGTGCGTGAACTTATTTCTGCGCGTTTGGACTTGTCACAATTCTAGACTCACCTAAGATGTGCTTAGGCTCATCATGTATATGGATTGATAGAATAAAATATTAATATTTTATTTTATTTCTTAAAACTAGAATAATAATAATAATGATCATCATTAATAACAAGTAAATAAAATTGATTTATTTTTCGTTATGTCATAGACTCCCCCGTTTAAAAGAATATCATCCTCAACATTCAACGCCAAAAAATATAAGTAATTAATCAATCAACATTTTCATTTATAAGGATATATTTTTAAGTTGACAAAAGATAAGGATGATACATATAATAATTTTCTTATTTATGATATTACTTCAACAACTAAGACTTAAAAAATATAATATTCAGAGCTCACTACTCATATGATTCAAATTTTAATTATTCTTTGTCCATCAATGTTAATAGTAGCTTGGCATGTATTACTATTGTGACCCTTGTGGCCACACCTAAAACATCTATTATTGTAATGAAAACACCATCCTTATGGGTGAGGCTTATTGTAATCCTTTTCTATTAGTTGATTATCTTGACCTAATATTAAATCATATGGTTCACCTACAAAATTTTTATTAGGTAATTCTTAAAACTTTCTTAATATTGATATGCATAGTCAAATATTCTTTCCAACCATTCTATAGTTGTTTGATCATTCTTCTTAATAACTTCCCTTTTTTCACATTATCAACAAAATCTATAATTCGTAGAGGTATCATGCTTTTTGGTAGAGAACTTTGTAGACCCGATTAAAAATGACTGCTCTTTTCCTCTTCATAGTCTACTAATTTTGAAGCAAGATAAGCCAATTTTCTCATTACTTCTTGTGCAAATGATGAGAGATACTTCATTAAGATTACATCAATAAACTCTCCCCAATATCACATCATCAAGATTACATCTTTTTATGAACTTTGAGACCTTTTATCAAAGACCACTAATTATTTACTTCATCTATAAACTAGATAAGCTGTTAATATTACCTATTTTGTAGGCAGACAACACATTGATTTTTTTTTTCTAATTAGGGTAGCCAATCTTTTGTAACATTTTGGATAGCTACCACATTAAATTGGGGTGGATTTAACTTTTAACAAGCATGGAGTGTTTGAGCTATAGATGGGGCACTAACTAGTGGAAATGATGGTTTGACAAATTGAGCTATAACTTGAGATTTCAAAATTGAGCAAATAATCTCATAAGCTAATCCAAAACTAATGTCCATAGATGTAGTATAATTTGAGATTTATTGTTGGAGTGTCGTTATTTTTTATTATTATAGTAAGACTTTTGGAATCCATCTAAAATATGAACAATATATAATTTAATTAGACAATTTAAGAAAAACTTTCTAATTTCTCTTAAAGTGTTTTTAAATTTAAATAAATCTTTTTCATTTAACTTAAACTTCCTTAATTCTGCTCTAATACCAATTGTGAGCATTGTAAGATCATGTTAATGCATATAATTAATAAAAAAAATTGATAAATAATAATTAAATTGAGTATATAACAATCTAATATTACTTTATCTTACATGTATGTTTGTTCATATTCAAGTTTACAAAAATTAGTGTTTTGGGTGCATTTTGGTATTTCATAGTAGTGGCAAGGTAGATACAAAATTATATAAAAATATTAAAAGTTAAGATATTTAAATTAAAAAACATGAAAAAAAAGAGAAATCGATCAACAACAATATATCATTGGCATTCAATTAAAGAAAAAAGACAATGATAAATAAGTATGGTGACAAGAAAAAAAATTAATATTGCAAAGAAAATTAGAAGATACATTAAGAAGATGAGTAGCATCACTATAACACAAAAGTATGATTCATATTATATATATATATATATATATATATATATATATATATATATATATATATATATATATATATATTCCAAATCAGGTACCATATATATAATGACAGCCTCTTAACTGTTGTCGAGTAACCCTAACTCAACAATGATTAAGTGGTGGTCGTCACTAACACCACAGATAATAAGCGGAATATCCATGACATTAATCTTAAGATGTGAGCAAGACTTTAGCAGAAACATAAGTAAAGCAGTGCAGAAAATAAGAAGAATGCATTTAACATTATCCACATATCCATTCACATAAATATAGAAAATGCAGAATAATACGAAGGCAATTCATTTATTACATTTAAATTTACATAAGGGCAACTAAAAAATTACTATCATCCATTTCTTCTTCTTTGCAGAACATCAATCTCACCTAGCCTTCTATCATAAGCACACCCCCAAGCACAAGGTCTGAGCTAAAACCTGATGCTGCCATATGTACATATATGATAGGGCCAAGCCAACAAAGGAAAAATAATATTAGACTTGTAAAGTCTAAGTACAATAAAGTTGGAAAATATCATATGATTACATTTAAAAGATGTTATTCAACATAATAGTAAGATAGAAATCAAGCTGCATAAATGATGTAAAATAACTAAAAGTATAAAATTGTACAAAATTGAATTAAAGTAAAATTACAGAAAAGCTGTAAAGGCGCTGAATAACTGAAACTGTATGAAATTTGCAGTAAAGTAAAGTAACGCTGAAATGTAAAGCTGAATACTAAAAATAAAAAAAGATAGTAAATGATCTGAAACTAAATAAGGTATATGTGAATATATGTTGCATGCCACTGAATAAATGTATATGTATATGCCACTGAACTGAATGTCATGATATGTAACCAATATATCATTGAACTGCTATAAATCATACGGTCTAATGCTTACATATATCCATTTAGGAATCCAGTACCAGTCATCTTGCAAATTCCCCGATTGATATATATACAATATTTTATAATCCATAAATCATCACTAATACTCATACATTATGCTTATGATCATGCTCATGCTTCTATGTCTATATGACTTAGAACTCATAAATTCAAAAAATGATTTAAAATTAAATAATGAATCCAATAACTCTATTGTGCAGAATCTACCTAAAATCATCAGCTGGGAAGGTTGCATACACATAGTTGTATGTTTCCAAGAAAGGTAAATTTAACACTTAGTTTGCTTAAAACTGCACTTATCAAAGCGTACTAAGATAGAAGGCAGAATCTAGTCGTAGTTTATATCTCAAACTAAGATGATAAATCCTCTAATTACAAGCATACCTAGTGTTCTAAGAAGGGTAACTGGAGATACTTTGTTTATTTTAAATTGTGCTTATCGAGGCATACGATGATAGGAGGCAGAACCCGATCATAGTTTATATTTTCAAACTAAAGATTCCATTTCCCTAAATATAATATACTAATAGTGTCTTAAGAATAGTAACTTTAGATACTTAGTTTGCTCATAACTGCGCTTATCACCATTCACAACGATAGGAAGCTGAACCCTGTCACAGTTATTCCTTCAAACTAAGAATCTAGTTCACTAATTATAATACGCTTATGATTGATTGATTTACTCTAAGTGGACTGTATCTGCCTAAGCCCGCATGATAGCACAAGATAAGTCTTACTTAGAGTGACTCACCAATACTAAATATTACTGGAGTGACACAACTCTATGGATCTATAACATTATACTCAACCAATAATCTGAGTTACATCAATGCTATTTAATCATCATGGATTACCAAAACTATGAATTTATGATTCAAATGGGATACATCCTACACAAGGTTTTGAGGATGTGACCAAGGGGTCACCCAATATAGGATACTATCACATAGAATAAATCTCATTCTAAGTAGTTAAAGTGATTATACCACAAGTATTTAAGATCAACTTCTAGGGTCAAGTAGGATCATCTAAGCTTCTACCTCATGATAACACAATAAGTCTTTTCTACCTCATTAGTTTAAAGATGATTAAGGCTAGTATTATTATAATATAAAATCTAATATAAGATCATCAAGATCTCACATATCTAAATGCTTAACATAATCTTATAGGATTATTCGTTAAGTTTGGTTAACTAGATCAGATGGGTAGCCCTATGTGGCGACCCTGCCCCACCGTGGTCCTGTTAACTCTTAAGTTAACATGATTATAGTGGAGGGATCACCAAATGACAATGTCCCCACTTAAGATTAGATTAGACACACATTCTAATCCAATTTAACTAAGGACTTTGTCATTCATCCAAAAATACTATCACTAAATGATCATACAATAACTCAGAGTGCGGAAGCAATAAGAATATAACATCCATCCATACAGTATAAATACAACAATACAGAATAAGTAAAGAGCTAAAAAGAAAAGATTTAGCCTGTATTATTACAACAATTTAAGATAGTTTAATGAGAACTGAAAAGAACTCTCAATCTCACTGGAAGAAAGAAAGCTAAAGCTATAAATCTTCAGGAACGGGCTCCTCCTCTAATGGCAAGCTCTCCACTGGATCAGCTGCTCCAACAAATTCAGAATCTACCATTATCGGTTTCATAATGGTAGGGCCCCAGCCAATAAAAGAAAAACTGGTTAGACTATTGTCTAAGCACATTTTAGGGCAAACAATTTATTAAGTTACTTAAATATCACCATAAACCAGAACTGAGCAAAATAGGTGCAGAAAGCGTACAAAAAGAACAGTAATAAGTTATAAACAAACAGTTTATAACTAAGCAAATAGGAAGTAATACATACCTCCTCCAAGCAACTACAACAAAGATAGGTAAGCAAAAGACTAAACAAAACTGTAAGAAAAGTACAACCTAAACATGCTTATGATCAAACAGATTATGCTAAATGACATACAAAATTTAAATAGTGAAAAACTGAAAATACTAACATCCTAGGTGAGCATATGAAAACATTAAGTAAAACTAGCATCCTATATAAAAACACATGCAGGAAATCTGTAAGTAAAACAGTGCTACAATGCAGAATATGCAAGTAAAATAGTAACTGAAAACGAAAACTGCAGTGATCATCTAAGTCACTCATACTGAAAACATACTCAGCAAATCTTAGCCTGATGAGCTAAGAAACTCTGAACTGAACATCACTGAAAACTCTTAGCCTGATGAGCTAAGACAGAACTGAATGTAAGTGTACTTGAATTAGTATAACCATATCAGAATCCTAACTCTATAGTCAGTATGGCAAGAGTCTATCCATCCTATCACTCAGACTAGGCATGGCCATAGACTGTCGGACATTAAACCCTCGAAAGGTTGCCGACCCGAACGGGTTGATCGAAAAGGTATACTAATCAAGCTACACCTTACAAACCACTTGTGAAACGAAAACATAATATTGCTTATGAATGTTCCAAATTAACATAAGATATTTATCAAATATCTTAAGTACATAATACATGTTCAAGGTATAAGGCTCAAAATCAAGGAATGCGAAGCATCAAAATCAAAGTGAGCAAAAAAACTCTATCTAAAACACAGGTGATATCCGTTGTTATCTACTTTATTCATTCTATCTACTCTAAGTTACATAAGTTTTAGAATCATCAATTCTTATATATTCTGTAACTTAGAATCACGAATCATACTATTTGAAGATAATTAGGACTGGCCAAGTCTTAATTATACTTAATCAAAAGACGACTATTTGGTTAAAATGAATAAATTATCGACCTAATTTTTTAATTTAATTTACCCCAAACCTCATCTTGATTAGCCAAATCAAGATGAAAAGATTAAGAATTAGACTCCAGATGATGGGGTCTAATCACTTAATCTAAAGGTATAATCTAAGGGTCTAAGTTTAGAACCCAAAACTCACGGATTAGGTTAAGGCAAATACTAATGATAAATCAAATTCATTAGGATAGATCTCTATTCTTAGTTCTAAAGTTTAAAGATCAAATAATCATTTAATAAACTGAGAAAATCTAGAAACTAATAAACTTAAAGTTTCATCTAATTGAGTAACCCAATTTACTCAATAGATGAATTCTAATTTATGATCTATTCCTAATCTTAGGAAATAAGGCTCTTAATCACTAAGAGTATCTCTCAAGACACAATCCTAACTAATGTTATAAGGACCTAAGGAAAGATCTAAGAATGATTAAAGAAGGAGAAATCACTCACTTAAGACTTAGGAAATTTTCCTTAAGGAGCAAAATTTGAGATTTTAAATCAAAATCTATTTTAGACTTGGATTTGATTAATTTCAGCTATAAATCATTATAATTACTGATTAATAGGATTATAAAATGATTTTAGGGCTTTTGAAAGCTAAACCCTAAATTTGGGCAAAATGACCATTTTGCCCCTACTTAAAAGTTCAAGAGATCAAATTTTGATTTAGGGCTTTAATTCTAAAATTTTCTTTTGGAAAGTATTTCTTACTGTCTAATGTAAGATTAGACAGCAACTAAATTAATTTTGGGTGATTATTAAGCCATATGAGATCAAATTAGTGAATTTGACTCATAAGGGCAACTTAGTAATTTGGTTAAATGAAAGTTAAATTTTCTTTCAGATTATTGACCTTTACTGTCTAAGCTTTTCATAGAATCTAAATTTACTAAATTCTGATAAGTATTGACCAAGTTATGGCCAATACAAGATCTATGATTAAAAGGTGATTAAGGAATTCTTAATTATGAGTCAAAAATCCTAACTTTGTCAATTAATGTCTAAATTGAGTAAAGTCAGTGGCTATAGTTTACAAATAGTCCACTGATCACAATGATATGTAGTAAGCTCAATTTATATCTAATTTGACTAAGTTATGACCTAATTAGGGTTTAGGATGATTAGTGAATGATTAGCAAAATTAATCACTCAAACACTAATCCAACCTTACAGCTAGGTTTTAAATGACTCTATGAGTCCTCTAAAACTTAAATCACTCAATTTGGATTATTAAATTTGCTACTATTCACTAATCAAGTTTAAGGATACTTAAGGGTGATTAGCAAATCTAACCATTGGATCTAAAATATTTTTACAGATTACTATTAATTAGGTTTTTTTGATCTAAATTGATATTTGGATCATTCAATTTGGAGCTCAATTGACCAAGTTATGGTCAATTGAAGTTCTAGTTCTAATTAGGGTAATTAGGGTTAGGACCTAAAAGTGATTAGGCAAATACTAATCCAAACAGCAAAGTGAACACTACCAAATTAATTCTTAGGGTTTTTTGATCACTTTAAGATCCATATTCAATAAGTTTGGATCAACCTACACAAAGTTATGAGCTAAATAAGACTTGTAACATTTAATTTAACTTAAATTAAACCCTAAAAAATCACTTTGCTAAATACAGGTCCAAATGCAAAATTATTGGCATCAATAAATTCCTCATATTTTTCTGAATCCATTGGTATATAATTTTGCTATATTTGGATGTGTATTTTAGGAGTTATTAATGTTTGAATGTTTGGTATTTAAATTAATTAATTAAATGTTGTTTTAATATATTAATAACTCTGTTTATTATTAATATAGACTTATAATTTTCATTTATAATTAACTGATTATATATATATATATATATATATATATAAATTTATTTATTTAATTCTGCAGGACACGCGGCAGGCTGCGATTGGCTGGGACAGACACGTGGGGCCACCTCTGCCTGAATTTGGTCCGACTGACGCGGCTGGTCGTCTGTGGGTCCCACCACAGACGCGGAGCCACTGGATGCACGCCACGCGTCAATCGGATGCCCGAATCCTGAATGATCGGGTTGGGCTCGGGTCGGGCCCGGGTCAACCTGGCCGGACCCGACTCTTCGCCTTCTTCTTCCGCCAGAGCCCCGAGGATTCGACGCTTAGGGTTTCCATTTTTGGTGGACTTCGACGGCGACAGAACTCAACCCGCTCAGAAATGGATCGGCAGTGACGAGACCTTCACGCCGATGGTTGAATCGAGTTCTATGATGACCTGAGTTGATCACAAACTCTAACCCTAGATGTCCCTGCCCCGGCGTTTAACCTAAACTAACGGTATTGACCGTAGACAAAATGTGGATTTAGGATGATTCACAAATTCTATGCCCAATCGATACCGCACAATCATTAATCCATACATTGAAATAGCATTTCGAACTCATGAGATTGAGAATATTATTGAAATAAGAAGGATCAGGAGGTACCTCGATGAACGGTGAAGAAACGATCGAAACTTTATCGCCAGATTCTGGGTTTTTAGGTTTGAGATCGAGCGAATCAAGAGACCTAATGGTCTTATATGAGGCTTTAGGCGGTGGATGGAAGCGGTGGGGAGCGTTGGGGCAAACCTGTCGTGCATTAGGGCGACGCGCGATACAGCGCTGGACACGCGCTGGCTGCGCGAGGAAGAAGCACGTGGGTCGTTCGATCTTTCGATCGAACGGCTCACAGGAGCCGTTAGATGAGACGGCCGCAAAAGATAATTAAGGAACGACGCTAACTTGATCCAAACGGCACCGTTAAATTTAAATAATTAATTATTTATTTAATTTAAATTATACAGATTTAATTAATCAAATTTACCTATTAAATGCATCCCAAAAATTTCCAATAAATCACCCTTAGCTAATTGAAGGGTGAGGAATACAACGGTGCACTCAGATTTTCGTTTCGACGAGTATTTATTTATTTGATTATTTGGGGTATTTAATTATTATTAAAATATTCGACGAAATTCCAACGTCTTCCAAATGCCTCCAAAATTTCACCCCTAGCTAATTTTGGTGTTCTGAACGCAATAGTGAAGCCAGATTTTCAATCTGAGATCTAGATAAAAAGTTAATATTCTAAGGTTTGGGATTTTTCCAAAATTTCTGATTTTGACTTTATTGACTTCTGGTTTGACCTTATTTCAGAGATGAGTTCTAAATTACTTAATTAGTGACTTAGAACCTTAATTAAGACTTAGATTAGTCTTAATTGAGCCAAGTAACAATTTGGGTTGTTACACCCTATTTGACTGAGTCCTAGATCACAATTATGAGATGTAATTGAGAATCTTATTAGGATTTGATCTTGTAATGAATAATTATATATTTTATAGTTGATTTTATGCTAATAGTCTTATTTAAGAGAAATCAAAGATCTTAAGTTTCAAGTCCAGATGCTTAATCAGACCAGTTCTTTAATTTCTTTAGCACTTCTAATTCAATGAATTAAAGTCAATATCAAATCAAATAGATTATTGGAGTCATATTAGTTAAATTATCTTACAATCAAGTTGATTGATTATGTGTTAAGAGTTTGGGTCTAAATCAGATAGATTAGGTGTTAACCCCTAACCTTATTAATTTAAGACCAATAGTTACATCACAGATCAATGACAAATCAAATGATTTATTAATGAATTTTTAATGGCGATCTAAGATCTAGATCAAGTGTAAATCACTTAATCAAGCCCTTAAGATCTCTTAAGTTTAATTAGGGATAAATGAGAGTTTAATGAAATTAAGCATTCTTAATAGAATTAAAGCACCTTAATCCTTTAAAATAACTCGCAAAACTAAATGGAAACTAGCATAAGATTCAAGAAAATAAAAGCACGAAAATGGCAATAAGAACTATGCAAGTGATGTACGCACTTAACATAGGACTAAATAAATAATTAATTTATAAAACTCAATACAAGTTCTAAGTACTTACGTACCCTTATAATGTGGCTCCACGATTATGATTCCATTACAGATGATCTCTAATATAGTCGTATTATGGACAATATTGGCAACAGTTGAATTAAAGTAGCAAAATAAGCCTAAATAATAAATAAATGATTTATCAAACCCTAAAGAATAAGAGTGCAATAGACAACAAACCTTAATAAGGTCATTTGTGATTATTTTAGGATATTATCTTGGAGTCAATTCATTGTTTTCAGCTATTTCTAATTGCGCATGATATAAACAAAAAGAACTATATTACTATTTCTAGGAGCATTAAGAAAACTTATACATGCAGATAGACTTTGAACAATTTATTTACAACTAAATCATGTGATTGATAAAATAAACTTTAGCTTTTGATATACACATCTTAGTAATTCTAATGCCTATGATCATAAAGTTAGTATGAGGATGCATACATATTTGGATATTCATACTTACCCAAGCTTCATTATTTTATTTCTGGTTTATGGAAAGTAAGGGAAGCATATGAGTTCAAATGAACTTATATGCATGCTAAAGATGTAGGTAATCAATAAAGAGATGAAATAATCAAACAATTTATATTTAAATTCTCTAAAGATGCTTGAACATGCTTTAATAACATTTAGTATAGATAAAATCAAACTCATCACTAGGCTAACTTCTTCATGCAAAAATTTAATGATAACTAAGATGGGAAACTACAAGTAATAAATTATGAGATGGATTAATAAATCATTCTACTAGATGAATCAAGGTCTATCCAGAAATTAAATGAACTCCTTAGATTGCATGAGCTAACCCTTAAAAATGATGAATAAGCATGCTAATCA
This sequence comes from Gastrodia elata, assembly GCA_016760335.1. Lineage (NCBI taxonomy): Eukaryota > Viridiplantae > Streptophyta > Magnoliopsida > Asparagales > Orchidaceae > Gastrodia > Gastrodia elata. The sequence continues at coordinate 35,564,990 of CM028678.1, read as the reverse complement.
CATAACTAATTCTTACCTAATTCGTTAAGAAAAAAAAAGGAGGGCTGCATGCATATGGATTTATAAGTATAACAACTAGCATCCTAATAAAAGCAATGATTATTGAATCTATAAGCAAATTAAATAAATCTTCCTCAATAATTAGATAATGATTTATACATTTTTACTAAGGTTGAATCGATCACATTATTAAGGCTATCTCAAACTATTAAATGAACAAAATAATGGGTGATGCATAAACTAATTTGAACCATTCATGAATTACAAAGAGGTTTACATCAATGAAAGCTCTAAAAAAGAAAACTATTATTATAATCCCATTCGACAACAATACACACATGCATTTGATAATGGTTATTATCAAGGATCAAACCCATAGGGTTTAAGCTTAGAGGGGATTAGCACCTTGCTGGCATGGATCAGAAAAACAGCAAGGAAGAGGGTTGATACTCTCGGCGAGAAGGAGGCTTGGGATCTCAACTTCCAATTGAGAGGGAGAGCTACAATGCCTGATCACTAATCGGCTAGCTACAGGATTATTTGCCTCCATCCAAGGAAGGAAGAAGGGAGTGGTGAGCTCACGGCCGCAAACTGTCCTGGAAGGAAGTGGCTACAGGCTGGATGGGTCTCAGTCGCCCGATGGACGAAGGAGGGGCTTTGCACCTTCGAACAAATGTGAGGATGAGGGGTTCGGCTGAGAGGAAATAAATTAGGTATTAAAAGATTTATCTTAGAGGATGTTATATATTTATAAGGCAAAGCTATACTCCATCGCAACCATAGATTACCAATCCGACGATTGAAAATTCTCAAGCCTTGATTTATAGCCATTTGAACTCCAAAAATTTTAAACTAGATATTGAAACGACCGTCTCGATGAGACGAACGCAAGCACCTAAAAATTATTGAATTTGGATGAGTATTTTATTTTACATTAATTTTAAGTGGAAAACTTTAAATTTTTGATACGATTAATACAGAGCTCAAAAATTTGCGAAACTTAAAATATAGCATCCGCGTGGAGGAGGAATCCGAGTGACGTGAGTCTCGCTTGCGACACGCGGAGACCCCCAAGAACGATGAAGCCACAACCGTCCTATCGCCCGATCGGACGGATTGAGCAATCCGTCAAATTAGACGGTAAGTGCGGAGGGAGGGAACATTGTTAGCTGAGGTTCGACGGAACCGTTAGTTACTTAGTAAAATATTATTATTAAAATCATTTTTAAACAAATTTTACTAATTAAAATTAAACTATTAAACGTATTTCAAAATTTCCAATAAATCACCCCTAGCTAATTGAAGGGTGAAGAACGCAACGGCGTAATCGAATTTTCATTTCAACGAGTATTTAATTATTTACATTTTTAGGATATTTAAATAATAATAAAATATTCGACGAAAATCCAACGACTTCCAAATGCCTTCAAATCTTCACCCCTAGCTAATTTGGGAGTGGTGAACGCAATGACGAAGTTAGATTTTTGATTTGAAGTCAAATTAAATAGGTTAACTTCTATGATTTCTAGAAATTCCTAAAATCAAGATTTGATCTATCTGATCTCTAATTTGGACTGAATCTTAGAGGTGAGTTCTTAAAGACTTAATTAGTGTCCTGAAACCCTAATTAGAACTTGGATTAGTCATAAATAACCTAAGTAACAATCTGGGTTATTACAGTATCTCTTTTGTATTTCTTTTGACTTTCTTCGTACATTTTCATTTTTGTATTTTATTTATTGTATGTCGAGGGCGACACCTCTTTCTAAGAATGGGAGTATGTAACAATCATAGTGTTATTATTCTGTAATTAGTTGCCTAATCAACTTCTTTTCCTTTCCATTACTCTTATAATAGTGATAAGAGCGTCCACCTCAAGTTTGGTGCAATTTAGAGATTATTTGAGATTTTCTAACATTCCAGATTTTTTCGATAATTCTGAAAATGCCTATTTTATTTAGACCTCATAATCAAAATTGAAGTCTGCTATTGAACTCATCACCCCCAAATTAGCTAGGGGTGGTATTTTGGGAGCATTTAGAAGTCATCGAATTTTCCCTGATTATTTTAATAATATTTAAATTCATAGGAAATTAGGATACTTAAATTGACCTCTGATTAAAAAATTCGATTGCAATTTTGAGTTCCTCACCACTCAATTAGGTAGGGGTGAAATTTTGGGATTTTTGGAGTCTGTTTAATTATTTAATTTTGAGAAATAAATTAAGAATACTAAATTAATTAATTAAAGTAATTAAATTAAAATACATTTATGAATTTTAATTAATCATAATAGCTAAAATGTAAAACCATGCATTTCTAGTGCGCGAGTTCAATGCATGAGACAGTCGCGCGACTCCATCAGAATTGTCCAGTGCCTCTGGGTCTTGATTGAACGGCACATGATCGATCGATCAGATATGATCCTCAGATCAGTGCTTCGATCCGACAGTTTAGATAAGCCTTATGTACGTCTCTGCATGCGCTGCATTGTGCTCCTGTAGCTGCAAGCGGCAACTGCTGCACTGTACTCCAACCTTTTCTTGACCCTCCTTAGGCCGTAAGGATCTTCTTTTCTCCCTCATTTTTATTCTTTTCCCCTTCGCTTAAGCTAACAAGCTTGGGAGTCGCTTATGCTATGGTTTGTGCCTTGCCAAACCATAAACCTAAGCTGGCAGAAACCCGAACCTTCAAGACTCTCTGGGTACTTCCCTCTTCATTTCTTCCTCAATTAAACTGTCATAACCATATTTTGCCAGCAATATTATCGAATAAAAACTCAATCAGGATTGATCGAGCTTAATCAAGCTCCAATTTAAGGTTCAATCCACTGTGGTACACAGTACCATCGAACTGTCCGCCCTAATCCTTCTAGGGTTTGACCTTGTCAGCAGTAAAGGCTGACTTAGGTCGCAATTCAACTACCGTCCGATAGATAGCTTCAAGACATATCGAATGGTGGGCGAGCCAACTCGTGGGGTGATTGGACTAAGCTGTGGCATCAAACCCTAATTGAACCCTCTCGGATCTTTATCGGGAATACATAGTTCGAACCGTGCACTCTGCGGTCCTGGTTTTCTTGCTGAACCCGAGCGGTTCGACTGCAATTCAGCTTCGTCGGCATTATGGGCTCGTTTCGACATGCGGCCCTCTGGCGGGTCGTCGCATGTTCAATAGCTCAGAATTCCGTGCCACTGTTGAATTATATTTTCCGAGTCGCTGACTTTCATGTGTATGGATTTCAGTGCCGGCGGTTATAAGAATTTAATTAAATCCTAAATAATTAATTTTAAATTACAATTTCATTTCTTTCATAACTTTATTAATACACCTCCAAATAATACAAATATATCTTTTCGATCAGAAAAGCGAGATGAACATAATGTTATAATTTAATTTAGGTTTTGAACCCTAATTTTCATAATGACTTCTTAACCCTAATTAGGAGTCCTCCAAACCCTAAAAATCCAATGTTGTTCGATTTTGACCTACTAAGTATCATTCTTCTGCTTATTCTATATGAATTACATATTTACTTACATTATTTCATTTGGACAATAATTGGATGTCTTATGTATTTGGCTCCTTAAATTTGATAATTTTGTAATTTTATAGTTTCTAAATATGATACAAACTTGTCTGATTCTATTTACTACCTATGTCATTTCAATTGCATGTTTAGAGCTTGACTTTTCATAATTTAGATGCTTATGTGCTTAGTAAAATCCTTGATTGAATTATCAAGATTAGGATAGATGCTTTAGGATTATTTTTGTAACTTGATTTGCTTAGGATCATTAGAGTTTGATAATATTCTCAATTAGTGTAGTTAACCATAGTATATATTTAATCATAGGTCATGAATTTATTAGAACTAGATCTTAACAATAAGGAAGAATCTTAGTTCAGTTTTCCTTTAATTCTTAATTCTCATTTAAGCTCTCTAAGGATTAGAATAGAAGTTCCTTAGCTCTCCTAATGTATTTTAGATGTCTCATAGACTTCATCAACCTACAACCTATAGTGAATATAGAACGTGTAACTTTTAATCATTCCTCTTCCTTACACTTAGATTCCTCTACTACTTGATCTTAGTCAGATTAGTATTGATTTGGATAGAAACTTTCAATTGCAACCTAGTTAGATGAGTTTAGTAATTGAACCCTTAACTCCCATTTCTTTAAGTATAGTAATCCATCAATCTTACTTTTCCCTATTAGTTCCCTAAACCTTAAATCTAGTAATATATACTAATTTTGTGGTTTAGGATAAGTGTAGGATTAGTTTCATTTTGTCTTAATAAATTTATAAACTATTTTGTCATTCTATAAACTAAATCAAACTATTATTTTCTAAAGCTCCAATCACTTATATTATTACTTATAATTGACTTAAGATCAATATCTCTAAGTCAATTAAGAGCTTAATTAGTTCCAATCATTAAGTTAAATCATTAAAATTTGATAACAGTGGATATCACATACTTTATAATTACTTGCTTTTCCTTGAATGCAAAGCTTCGCATTGAGATTATATCCTTGAACATACATTCAAGATATTGTGCATAAATAAAATATTCTTAATAAAAGATAAGGGTTCTTATTAGTGATGGCCAAGTGTAGGCTTAGAAGGATATAAGGAGACCTCACATTCTCAGAGAATGAATGTGAGTGTTTATTTTTTATTTGTGACCCTATTTTCCTTACTAGTTTGACAGACATGCTTAACTCCTCGTTCATTCTGTAATTTTGCTCGCAGAACAGGAAAATTAAAATAACTTCAACAATTTACATAATTGAGTCATCTCAATCTTATTGATTATTTGTATTCATCATAGCTTTTGAGCTACGCTTACTTTTCATAGTCCTAGGCTATGTATTCTTAGCTCAAGAGGCTAAGGTTTTCTCTTACTTTCCTTTGCACTTTCATTTTCTGTACTGTGCTTTACTTACTTACAGTTTTACTTTCACGTAGTGTATGTTGTTTAATTGCATTTTTTATGCTTCACTGCTTTTCATTGCTTTACTTAGCATTATATTTATTGAATATATACATGTTTCCATTTCATATTTTCATAAGCACATTAGTAATTTCTAGTCTTATTAGGATGCTTTTTCCCTTGCTTGTTATTGCAAGCTAGAACAAACTTATTTGTGAGTTCTTACTCTTTTCTTATTTACTGTTCTTCCTTAAAGTTACTTTTTCTCCTTAATATCATACTTTTATGCTCTGCTGTAGATTTTAATTATAAATTGCATATGTGATATCCAAATAAACTTTAATAAAATTTAGCCAATCTTAAAATGTACTTAGACTTTTAAGTCTAACCATCTTTTTCTTTTCTTAGCTGTGCCCTACCATATTTTAAATACCAAAAATACAGTAGATCAGGAGCATTTTCAGAGCGGTTTAGTTGGACATAGTACTGGTCATTAGTAATTTGAAGATTTATTTTTGTTTCCACATTTCTTTCCATTTATTATTTTTATGTGAGAGAGTGAACTTTATTTATTTTCTCTTTAATTTCAAGTTTGTAATAATTTAATTTATGCAATGTTTTTACTAATTCTGTGATGAATTTTACTTTCATATTTAAACTGCTTAGATTGGATAAGTGAATGAATGTAAATATCTTCTTCTTACATGTAATCTCTTATTAGCATGTAATTTCATTTTCCTCTACTTCAACTTGCTTATATATCTCCTACTTGCAATTATTTCTATTTTTTACTTTTTTAATTTCATTTTTCTTCTTCTTCCACTTCATCTTTTAACTTAGCACCCTCACAAAGATTCTTAGCCGCACACCACTCGACGTTGGGTTAGTTTCCTTCTAACTAAGTGTTGGATGGTGTGGTGGCGCTTCGGTGTTTGGTCGGGTTCCCGATCCGATGTTGGGGTTGCCACACTTATAGATCAATATCTATAAGTCAATTGGGAGCTTAATTAACTCAAATTATTATGTTAGATAATTAAAATTAGACAACTTTAAATATCACATAGTTTACAATTACTTGAATTCTTTGAATACAAGCTTTGCTTTTAGACTACATCTTTGAATATACATATAAAACTTTGTGCATAAATAAAGTATTCATAATAAATTATAAGGGTTTCTTGGTGATGGCCAAGGGCAGGCTTAAGGGGGATATAAGGAGACCTGATATATTTTAGAGGAGGAATGTGAATGTTTATTTTTCTATGAGACCGTACTTTTCTTACTAATTAGGCAGACGTGCATAACTCCTCACTCATTCTGTAAATTTACTCGCATAATAGAAAAACATAAAATAACTTCAACAAATTAATTAAATGGATCATCACTATCTTATTAATTATGAGAACTTATCATAGCTTTTAAGCTATGCCTGCTTTACATAGACTTTGACTATGCTTTCTTAGCCCAAGAGGCTAAGGTTTTTTCTACTTTACTTACTTTGCACTTTCATTTGATGTGTTGTGCTTTACTTACCTACAATTTTATATTAATGCAATATAACTTATTTTAATTACATTTTAAGCTTCAATATTTTAGTTTCCCTTACTTAGCATAATATTCATTAAATATATACATGTTTCTATTTCATATTTTTATATGCACATTAGTAGTTTTTGGCCTTATTAGCATACTTTTCCCTTATTTGTTGTTGCATGCTAAAAAAAACCTACTTGTGAGTTTTTTCTCTTTTTCATATTACTGTCTTCTTTATAATTATATTTTCTTCCCTTACTTTGATGTTTTATATGCTCTACTGTAGATTTTAATTGTAAATTAGCATATATAATATCCAACTAAATTATAATCAAAATTTAGCCAATTCTAAAATATACTTATACTTTTTAGTATAATCACTTACTTTCTTTTTTTTGGCTGTGCCCTACCATATTTTATAAACTAAAAATACGATTGATGATGAGTATTTTCAGAGTAGTGGAGCTGGACCTAGTTATATACTCTAGTTGCATTGAAGAAATATCTGCTTCCACTTTTCCTTTCATTTTATAGTTTTGTGTGAGCGAGCGAATTTACTTTAATTTCTCTTTATAATTTTTAGTTTGTAATAATTAAATTTCTGTAATGTTTTTACTTTATTCTGTGATGAATTTACTTTCATATTAAAATGCTTTGTTTGGACAGTGTATAAATTGTATAGTTCCTACTTGCGTATTTTCTTGCTTTTACTTCCACTTTTTTTTTTAACTTAACATCCTCACAAAGATTTATGGGCCACGCAGCACTCGATTTTGGATTGGTTTCCTTCCGACCCAGTGTTAAGTGTTGTGGTAGCGCTCCAATATTGGATTGGGTTCCTAATCCGATATTGGGGTCGTTAATATCCTATAAATACCAATCAAATTACATTACAATCCAACATCTCTCCCTTCTTGCCATTTGGCTAAGACTAACAAATTCTAAGTTTATTTAAGTGCTATCTCTAATTACAACCTCCTCTAATAATTAGTCAACGTAAGGTATAACTCAAGCTAAGTTCTCTTAGGGTTCTAAGGAGCTAAATTGACTAAACCCTACATTGGGATCAAAACATTATTATAAGTAAGCTCCTAAAACTCAAGTCTTTTTTTGACATTCAATCTTAATAAAGTTAGTAAATCTACCTTCTCTATACTATGGGGAGCAAAATGACAGTCGTAGCGCTCCGCCCCGTTGCCACGCGCAAAAGAGATAGTTATAATCAATTTCGGTGGCGAAGCGGTACGCCACTTGGGAGGAAAAACCCGTCTCCCCGAATAGCTGGAAGCTAAGCCCACCTGAAGGGCTGCTGACTCAACCTCAAGGAGGGTTGAGAGCTAATACTTAAGATAAGAGTAGTATCCTTATCCTAAATATTATATAAATATATACATTGGATTTAAAATATAATAGGAATCCAATATATGTATAAGATGTCATCATTTCCAGTATACTGGTCACATCATAATACTAAGTATAAGTAAAATATAATAGAATGTGGAAGCTTAAAGTAAACATCCAGAACATTCATCACAAAGCTGTAAGAAAACATTCATCTCAAAAAAGAAAAGAAAATACATCAAGAGTTATTACAAATATTTTACTAAAATATTGAAATAAAACTAAGTACTGAAGTAAAAATACTAAGCAGAAAGTAAAACTGAAGAAGAGTCCACTAGTGCTCCACGGGCTCCTCCTGAATCTCCTGAGTATTCCCCTGACCTGGCTCAATATACTGCTTAAGATCTAGCAAATTGCTAGATCCCAAAAGTACCCCGTGTTAGATAATAAGTCTAACACATCGAAACTAATCTAAACAGTTCAAATTATTCATTTAATATTTATATAATATAAGTAAATCTGTAAGAAAACTGAGAAAATAACTAAAAATGTAAAACTGAATAAAACTTTATAAAATTGAAGCAAGTAAAGTAAAACTAAACTGTAAACTAAATACTGAAAGTAAATCAAAACAGTACTAAATCTGAAATTGAGTAATCATATGTAAAATTATGCTGTATGTCACTGAAACTGTGCATCTAAATATACCACAACACTGTACGCTACTGATATGCAACCAAAATATCACTGAACTGTTATGAGTAGTACGATCCAATGTATACATACATCCAATTGGGAATATTATTTACTGATGATGCCGTGCATCCTGAAATTTCCCAGTTAATGTATGCAATATTTCGTAACTCATAGATCATCACTGATACTCATACATTATTCTAATACTCACATATCATGCTTATGCTCATGATCATGCTTCTAGGCTACATGAGATAAATCTAAATATCTAGAAAATACTTTGAAATTTGATAATGAATCCTAGGTCTCTATTGTGCAGAATCCTGTTAAAAGGATTCTGACTCCTAGGTTCTAATTTGATAATTGGTTAAAGTTGAGATCTTACTTAAAAGTCACTAGCTGGGATGTTGTATACACATAGTTAGCATGTTTGTAAGAAAGGTGGATTTAACCCTTAGCTTATTTAAACTGCACTTATCGAAGCACACTACAATAGGAGGCAGAACCCGATCACAGTTTATATATCAAGCTAAGCCGTTAAATGACCTAATTATAAGCATTCTTAGTGGTCTACACAAAGTGACTTAAGATACTTCATTTGCTTAAACTGCACTTATCGAAGCGCACTACAATAGGAGGCAGAACCTGGTCGCAGTTTATATCTCAAACTAAGGATCCTATTCACTAATTGTAACACTCTTAGTCTGGGAAGATTTACTCTAACGGGACTATATTCGTCTAATCCCTCGGGATAACACCTGATCATAAGTCCACATTTGAGTGAATCAACAAATCCTGAATACTACTGAAATAATCCAGTACTATGGGTATACCCTACTATACCCAACCAATAATCTGGGTTCAGATGATTTTATTTAATCAACAAGGATTTATCAAAGCTATTAATCCTTACTCTAAATAGGTGTGTCCTAGATAAGGCTCCAAGGATGTGATGAAATGATCACTCAACATAGGTTACTACCACAAGGAATAAGTTCAATTTTAAGCACTTTAGGTGATTCATACCTCAAGGTATCCAGCTCCACTTCTAAGATTATGAATGATCATCTAAGTTTCATATCTCAATATGTTACAAAAGTCTTTCCTACCTCAATGCATCAATAAGTAAGGCCTTTAAACATTTTCATAACGATCCTAACGCAAGACCCTTAAGATCTCACTCTTCTACTTCTTAAGTTAACATTCAAGTGATCAGATCAGATGATTAAAATTCATTTAATCCTTTTCTATTCTACAATTATGAGATAAAATCAAGGATATTATTAGAGTTAGGTCATTTCATAAATTATTATAATTTTAATATCATCTTTATGCTAATAGTCTTATATAGGAGAAAATTAAGGATTTAAAGTTTGGATTTAGATGGTTCAATCACACATATTCAATACTAACCCTAGCACTTCTAATCAATGATTTAAGATCAATACCAAATCATGTGCATTATTGGAATAATGTCAATTGAATTATCTTACAATCAAGTTAATAAATTAAGTGATTAAGGTTTAAATCTTAATCAAAATAAGCTAGAGTTTAACTCCTAACCTTTCTATCATTAAGACCAATATTAATTTAAAGGTCAATGACAAATCAATATATTATTAGTTTATTATTGATGTCACACTTTAGGTTTAGATTAAGTATCATCTACTAAATCAAGTTATCAAGATTCTTATGTTCAAGTTTACTTTAATGGCAATTACACACAATTAAGTGTCCAATTATGTGTTAAAAGTTTTCTAACATACATCCGAATAACATGAAAGCATATGAATGACATAAAATAAAAAGTTAATTAATGCTAATCAAATTTTAAATCAAACCCACAAGATTAGCACATAATCACAGTTCCAAAAGAGGACCTAGGTTCCACGACATTTGGTTGTTAAAGTATATCTATTCAACGCAAGCATGTAAGGGTCCTACTATTCAGCAATTAGCACAATACTTTTAAGGTACATAATAGGCATTGAGCACTTGATAAAAGTGACAGAGTTTTAAAATTAATTTCCACATAGAATTTTATGCAATACTTAATTTTAGCTAAAATTGGGTAATATTATTTAGTCCCACTAGGGTCCTAGGGACCTTAAAATACAAAAATAGTGAAGTTTTGGCTATTTCAGCCAAAACTGGGCAATATTAGAAGAATTCTGGGCATTTTGCAAGCTCAGATGCTGGAGCGCGCTGGAGCGCTTTTAGCTCTTCTAGTGCTGTAGCGCGCTGTGGCGCAATTCTCACGGTAGCGCGCTGTAGCGCTTTTAGCTCTGCGGCCCGCGGCAGCGTGCTGTGGCGCTTTTCGCATGAAAACACTGTTCCACTAATTCATTTTGATATTTCCTACAGTTTTCAAAAAATACCGTTGTTGCCCGCTGCAGCGCGCTACGGCGCGCTGTAGCGGTCCATTTTGTATTTTACTGTTTAATTACTTTTAGTAAATGTTTTTGTGTTTTTGCGAAAATCCCACTGCAACCCGCTGCAGCGTGCTACGGCGTGCTGTAGTGGCCCAACTTGCAACTTTGGGCGCTGCAGCGCGCTGCAGCGCCAGACGGTGATTTCGCCAGGTGCGAAACCCATAAGGGCCTACTTTCAAGCTCAATTACTCCCAATCTAAAGCGTTCCATGAGCGGTACCATATATCAATGGAAAGGTCTTTCTAATACCTTTCCATTGACATCAAAATTGGCATAAATAAAGTATCCTAACTATATGAGAAATGATGATGAATGCAAGGGTGTACAAAATACAAGAGAAATAGAGCAGTTTTCTATGAAGCTTTTAAGAGTCTTAATGACTTTTATACATATTTATGGACTTCCAAAGGTGCATTCAAGCATTATAATATCATGAAAAAGATATGGAGAGGAATAAATGGGTACCTTAGACCTTGCAAGGGTGGAGGAAGAAGGAACATTTGCCTTTCTTCAAAGCCTTAGATATGAGCTCCTTCTTCTTCTTCAACATAAGTGCATCAAGCAATGGAGAGGGGAGATGAGAAAATTTCAGCAAGCCAAAGAAGGGGGGCTGAGCTTCTCTTTAAAGTGGGAGGAGAAGGAGGTGTGAGGGGATAGGCCATCATGACCATATGGAGCTAGGATGTGAAGAGCCATCCTACTTGTCTAGGGAAGGCATGGCTAGGTGGAGATGGGAGGGATGACCTCAAGTAACTTGCATGGGGGGACAAATGGCCAGCCAAAATTAGGGAGGAAAGAGAGATTAAATGCAAATTAAGGAATAATTAATTATTATTCATAATTTTTAATTTATTAAAAATTTGGATTAATTAAACGTGCTCCAAAAAATCCCAAAAATTCACCCCTAGTTAATTTGGGGGTGAGGAATTCAACGGCGATGTCGAATTTTGATTTCGACGATTATTTAATTATTTCATTTTTCAGTGCATTTAATTATATTAAAATATTCATGAAAATCTCCAAATGCGTTCAAAATATCACCCCTAGCTAATTTGGGGGTGACAATCGTAACAGCAAAGTCAGATTTTGATTTTGAGGTCAAAATAAATACCTCAATTTTCTAATTAATTAAATATTAAAATACTCCAAAATAATCGATTGAGCTCCGAATTACTCCAAACCTTCAGGGATTGGATCTAACGAGTGGATGAACTAAATTAAGATGTAGTTAAGCTAAAATAAAGCAAGATAACAACCTTGGGTTGTTACAACAGTAAGTATGGCTAATTTAGAGCTAAATTTACCTAAATAGGCACTAACATAGGTTAATTAGGATTTACAGATTCTTAGTGAAAACTTTTATCAAACTAGAAAATTAATGTCACTATTAGATTCTACACATTTTCTTGATCATTTTGAAATATAATTTTACTAGATTTTGATTATTATTTATCAAGATAATCAAAAATTAAATCTGCATTAATATTTTATAACTTTATTAAAATAAATATATCGGAGAATATTCCTGAGAAAATGGCAGTTGAATACGGTTAGCCCAACAGGGTTAGCAGGGCCCGATGGGCCGGCACTATCAAACAACATGGGTCGTGGGATGCTCAACCAGATGTTGTTTATCTCTGTCCAGCTTTTCTTCGTGCCCAAGCCACGAGATAGAGGAGCTAGGATTAAGAAATACAGCATGTCCAGTTGACTACATTGGTTGATTTAGATGTTAAAATGATTATGACGATGAGTTCTATCCAAAGCGTGTAAAACCCCTATGTGGAATCACCCCCACCACTCAAACCCTAATCAACTTTCTCATTCCTTGGGTTTACTATGGAGGAGTAGAGCTCACTCTGAAGCTAACCATTGAACCAAAATAGGGTTCCAATGAATCCTTTAGGTAGAAATCGACTTAGGGAAGGCATTGGCAATGCCAGAGGGGTTGAGATTTACCTATTAAGGTTGTGGAAGGTTGAGCACTGTACATCACTATGTAGGCTTGAATCTATCGTGGTTCAATTAAGCTCACTCAGCTCATTTGAACCTGACAATATGCTGAAATTTATATGGAATTGAAGAACAAAATACTAATAACGAAATTGACCATTGAGAAGCTCAGGCAAAGAAGGGTAGCTGGGTTTGTCTATCATCGATTTGTCGAGTATCGCACACTGATAGGATCTATCTCTAACACAAGGAATCGGTCCACACATCGTAATGGAAGGGATCGCATAAGCTTTGAGAAGATGAAGCAATGGCTTCGGCGATCCATTCCAATCACCGCGGTGCTTCGCACAGGCAGACTCCGATCATGTAGCCAGAATGTCAACCGTCTGATCCCGATCTTAAGGGTAGCAGAACAACGTATGACATGCCGTTCAAATCCAATGACTAAATTTTCTTAAATAAATAATATTTAATTAATTAATTAAATATAAATATTATAACTTTAATTAATTTCAATACACTTAACAAACGAGCTCCAACAATTTCCAAAATTTCACTCTTTTTGGGTGTGAGGAACTCAAAAATGAAGTCAGATTTTAGGTTTAAATAATTATCTCATTTTTCCAGTTAATTAAATTGAATAAGATATTTATTTTAATCAAACAACTTCCAAACTTCACCAAAATTCCAAGAATTGATCTTAAAGCTATTTTAAGACAAATGGAGAGGTTGATAAGCTAATATGAATATTAAAATTTAAGTAACAACCATGGGATGTTACACACCTCCTCTCTTTCATGCATGTAGTTTTCATGTTTAATCAAGTTATATATGATGATGTAAGCTTAATTTAGATCCTCCAATGGATTACTTCTAAGTCAAGTTTAATTTTTATGTAATTATTTAAAATAATCTAAGTTAGATTTATGTAATTATGATCACAAAATATGATTATTATTTCCTACTCATGCTAACACAAACTCATGAATCCTAGAAAGTCTACAAATTTTCACACAAAATTTCAAGAAAATTATGCACAACTTTCAAATTTGACAAATTATTCGCACAAAGTGTTCGCACAAAGTGTTCGTACAAAGTGCCAATTTTCAGCAATTTTCACAAATTGTTCGCACAACCTTGCATCACTATAATTTCAATTTTATTTATAATCGACTATTTAGACTTGGCACGCTAGCTCTCATATATTTTAGTAACAATTTTTTATTAGATAACAAAAGCTCATGATAGCTCTAAAGCTTTCATATATGTTGTTCAAGTTCTTAAAAACTCAAAATTTTACTTAATATTTTCAGTTGCTTTTTTGCAAATTTTGTTTTCAATTTTGCATTGATATACCTTTTAATATTTATAATTATATAATCGATGCAAATTGATATGTAAGTTCTCAAATGCCATAGGATAAATTTTCCTGTAGATTTCATAAACCAATAGCATCATTTAGGATTTCATTTTTATGATCAAAATTCATTAAAAATCACATAGTTTTATTTGGATTATTTCAACAAAAACCAATAACTTTCATTTCATTCATAGCTAATTAGTGATAATTGACTTATAAACTCTCTTATGTATTAGGAATAATATCTTTTTAGACATTGAGAACTTAGGAATAATGTCTTTTCAGACATTGACTAATAATAATTTTAAGACCTTCATTTTCATATTCAAAGTTTCAAAAAAGTTTCAATTAAGTCAAAATTTTAGATTTTTCCAAAATTTTCATAATTATTATTTTTATAATAAATGCAATCTCATATGGTTATGTAGCAAGTTTGATATTGAAAATTCATCATGATTTGAATAATGTGGTTTTTAATTACAAGCTCAACTTAAAACTCATCCAAATAATCAATATGATTGTTAAATATTTCTATTTTCATAAAAAAAGATAAATTGTGAATTAAACAATTAATTAATGTATAAACTTGATTTGACACATATTAAAGAAATGATAAATTTTGTGTATTGCAAACAATTGAGTACATAGATTTATTTGGAAGTCTTACTTCTATAACTTTTGTTTGAGCACATATTTATTTCCAAATATGATTTATAGCATTTTTATGGATTACTCTGTAATGATCTCTAATATTTTGATCTTTAAATCGGGCTTAATTATGGCATAAACTTAGTTCTATTAGGCTCAGAACATTATTAGGAGCCTATCGGTAAAATTTGGGGTCAATTTGAGCAAGTGCAAATTTTTGGAATATTTTAATATTAAATTAAATACCTAAAAAAGTACAAAAATTATTTTGATTTGAATCCCAAATCTGACTATATATTTGAATTCATCACATCAAAATATGGTAGGAGTGTATTTTTCATAATTTTTGAACTTAAAATAGTCAAGAAATAAATAAAATACATTTGGAAATTTTATTTGAAATCAAATTATATATATTATATTAATTGAACCAAATTAATTAATTCAAAAATAATTATTTAAATCAGATGGTAGGGATCTGCGTCTTGATATGAACACAGGACAGCGGATTCGTCCGATCAGAACCGTTAACCATTTTTCATTAACACTGTTAGCCGTAAGAGAGAATATTTGCAGAATATTCCCTTACTTTGACGAAATCTGTCAATTACTATTAACCGAGAAGGAATATTCTCTCGAACATTCTAAAATTAATTTTAAAGAAAATTCAAAATTTACTATTTAAATATCTTATAAAATACAACTCAAATCATAATCAAGTTATATGTCAAAATACTTAGAAAAATAAGGAATATTTTGGCAGGTTTAAACTAAAATTTTGTCAATAGGTTTTGAATGTGACATTTTGACCCTAAGTTAGTGCTCCTCGTTTAGCGTGTCAAACTCAGATTTTAGCAAACAAGGCGTCTATAGAGTCTTGTTGATGTGAATAATCCCATGGTAATAAACCGAGAAGTTTTGCATTATAATTTCTTGGGAATTGGGCAACTAAGTGTCAACGGACTCTTAGTGATGTAAGAAATCCATTGACAATAAAATCGGTTAGCTTTGGCTACTAATTTGCAAATTTATATTTTTAACCTTAATAAGGTATAATATTGCTTAGTAAAGCGTACTAGAGCCCGATTTATCCAAATGAGATGCATATGAATTCTTGATCACCCGAGGAATCTCAATCCATCATAAATAATAGTTTTGACATTTGACTGCATATGTTAAATCTTAAACTTAAGATGAACCCAGCTTACACTGTTAGGCATGTTAAACCAAATCATTATAATATCGTGTTTAGGTAGATTGCAGGATTTAGGTGCGATAAGATTGAGTTAATTGGTACACAAATTTCTTAATACTAAAATTTGGTTCATTAAGCCTTGAGTACTCGTATAGATTAGATCATAATTTAGGTTGATTCCTTAGCCATATTGAAGCTTAAAAGAAAGACTTGATAAGTCTTGGCTATGTTACGATATAAGGACAGATAATTTAGTACATAATAGAAGGAAATCACAAACTACATTTAAATTCTTAAGAAATTATATTATCACTACAACGCATTTCTGCCAAATCCTATTTAGCATATCATTCAGATAAACTTTGGTGCATGAAAAGTTTAAGAATATAAATATACATTCAGAGGTTCACTCAAGGAAGATTGGAGCCTGTGCAGACTATTGAGCTAGGGAAGGCAATAGATATATCAGGAGATTGTACATATCCTAGAGGGAGAGTGTGTATGTGTAATTCCACAGGCTAATCATTGACCGATAACCCGGGACATTAACTAGAGAGATAACCCATCATGACCCACCATCAACTCATCCCTCTTACTAATATGATTATGATCAATTGAGTTATCCCTGAATGATTCAACAATTGAAGCTAATCTTTAAGATAAGTATAATCTCTTTATCTTAAGTATTAGGTAACTTACCACTATTCATTAGCAATATGATAATTTATGAAGGATCAATGAATATGAAGTAAGTGCTTATAGCTTAATGATCACATCACAATATTGAGTATAAGATAATATAAAATCAAAGTGCAAAATCTTTAGCATTTATCCATAACATTCATTATAGAAGCTAAGTAAATATTTGTTTGAGAAAAAAAAGGTAAAAATATATCCAGAGTTAAATATTACAAACCATAATTTAAATATTCAAATAAAATCATCATCTCATCTCACCAGCAATAATAATAAACTAAGCACAAAAGCCAGCACTCTAGCGGCTACTACCCCTTCGTCTCCTCTTGAAGCTTCTAAATCTCTTCAAAACCAAGCTCCTCAAACTGCTGCAAGCCTGACAAGTCAATTTCATATTCTAGGGCCTCATCCAAAAAGAGAAAATCTTGTGTTAGAAAATAAGTCTATGAATATTTTAGGCTGATTACAATATTTTCTTATAATTTTGGGGATATTACTTCAACATAACATAAGTAAAAAGTAAAATGAAAATTGAAGTGTATAAACTAAAATAAAACTATATCTATAAATCAAAATACTAACAATAGAGACGTAATAATATTAGAATATAACAAGTGTACTGAAAGTAAAATAACTGAAAGTAAGACTATAAACTGATGTATAAAATTGACATTATGTATACCAACTAAAAGTGCATTTAAGTATTCTACAGAATATGCCACATTTATGCACAACCTTGATGCCATACTGCATCCTATAGATCCTAAGTGTGCTCTAAATCGCACCACTAACAGATTCTAGGGGTGCAACACATCGCACTGCTAATAGTATGTTATGCTTATGCGATTCATGTTATGCCAAAGACTGAAATGATTAAAATACCAAAATTCAAAAAATATAAAATATATCCATTTTTGTTATCTATCTATTTATTTTGTTATAACCTAATATGCCTATAAATTCAAATGCCATATTATACATAATTCTTAACCATAAGAATTATCTAATTATATATAATTTAAATCATAATTATACTCGATTCCACAAGTTTCATAATCATAACTCAAAGTTAACCTAATTCATCATATATTAAGAGTACACACATACAACTAGTATGTTTTAAGGAAGGTGAAATTGAACACTTAAGTTATTTAAGTTCACTTATCCTCACACACAGGGATTGGAGACAAACATTCTTTCAATATTTGTTCTCCCAAACTACGGTGTCCAAACCCTAACTCGTAGCATACTTTGGAATTGGGGTGTTTATCCTAATATGAACTATACTTATCTAAATGCTTACATGCCTGAGCCCCAGTCAAAAAGAGAAACTCTTGTATTAGACAATATGTATATGTACATTTTAGACTAATTATAGTAATTTCTTATCATTTTATAGATATTACTTCAAACATAACAGTAAGTAAATAATAAAATAAAAATAAAACTGTATAAATTAAAATAAAATTGTGAATGTAAATCAAAATACTGACAATAGAGATGCAATAATATTGGAATAGAACAAGTTTGTATGTATGCCAATTGAAAGTGCATCTAAGTATACTACAAAATATGCTACATGTATGCATAATCTTGATGCCATACTGATCCCACAGATCCTAGTTATGCTTCGAATCGCACCGCTAACAATCCTAGGTGTACTACACATCGCACCGCTAACGATATGTTATGCTTAAGCGATTCATGTTATGCCAAAGACTGAAATGACATTTGGAGATGAAAATAATTTCTTCTACCAGGATTTGGGAACACTTCCATTCAGGGATTTCCAAGGGTCTCAGAAGTTCACCAAGATTCTAATGCTCAGCTTTAACTAAGGAACATGAATGATATTTGGAGATGAAAACAACAATGTCTCTCTTCATGCCAGACCACCAAAACAATTTTTTCAGATCCTGATATATCTTACAGCTACCAGGATGGATAGTGTAACCAGAGTTATGGGCTTCTAACAGAATTTGCAATTGCGGGCTTTTGGGAACCCATAACCTATCTTTCTGAAATATCACATCATCGGCATTAAGACGCGGTTCGGATCTCTTCCCACTAGCGATATAGGAAACAAGATTGGAATAATCAGCATCTTCTTTCTGAGCTTCGACAATCCTTGATCTTAGAGAGGATTCTAACTAGATAACAAATAGCATTTTGTGAAAATCAGTAGATCTGGCCAACTCACGGTTCAACCTTTCAAAATCTTTGATCAAAAATTTGTTGCTAAAAAGAGCAGACAAAGTCGCTTCACGATTAAGGGCATCAGTTACTACTTTAGACTTACCTAGATGATACTGAATTTCTAAGTCGTAGTCACAAATTAACTCTAGCCATCTTTGCTGACGACAGTTAAGTTCTTTCTAGGTGAAGATATACTTCAAGATTTGGTAATTAATAAATATCTAACACTTGACTCCATACAGGTAGTGTCTCTAGATTTTGAGGGCAAAAACTGCCCCTACAAGTTTGAGATCATGCACAGGATAGTTCCTCTCATTGGGCTTAAGCCATCTAGAGGCATAGTCTATCATTCGATAGTCTTGCATCAGAAAACAACCAAACCCTACCTTAGAGGCATTAGTATAAACCTAAAAATCTTTTCCCACTTAAGGTAGTACAAGAACTGGCACAGAAGTCAACATATGTTTCAGCTTCTGAAAATTTTTTTCACAGGCTGTGCTCCAGGCGTACAAAACTTCCTTCCTAGTTAACTGAGTTAACGGTGCGCAATTTGAAAAAATTATGGAACAAATCTTCAGTAATATCTGGCGAGTTCCAGAAAACTGCAAATTTCGGTTACATATTTGAGTTGCACCCACTATTGAACAACTTGAATTTTTTCTGGTCAACTCAAATGCCTTCAGCATCAATCACGTGACCTAGAAATGCCATGAAATTGAGCCAAAATTCGCACTTTGAGAACTTGGAACACAACTTATGATCTCTAAGAAACCCTATAATGGCACGCATATACTTCTAATACTTATCATCTGACTTGGAATAGATCAGGTTGTCGTAAATAAAAATAATTGCAAGCTCATCGAGATACGTCTTAAGAATTATTTGCGTCAGGTTCATGAAAATATATAGAGTGTCCGTCAGTCTAAAATACATGACTAGGAACTTATAGTGTCCATATCGGGTCCTGAATGCAGTCTTAGGAACATCTTCATCACTGAATCAAATATGGTAGTAACTTGATCTCAAGTCTTTTTTAGAGAAGACTTTCACTCCGATAAGATGATCAAACAAGATGTTTATTCTAGGTAGATGATACTTGTTCTTCACTGTCACCTTATTAAGCTTTTGATAATCAATACACATTAGCATTGATCCATCCTTCTTCTTGATGAACAGAATGGGAGCTCCCTAAGGTGATATGCTAGGGTGAACGAAACCTTTTTTAAGCAACTCTTGTAGCTGATCTCGAAGCTCTTGCAACTCTTTGGGCACCATTATATATGGGGCTTTGGATTTAGGCTGAGTCCTAGTGATTAGTTCAATAGAAAACTCTACCTCATGCAAAGGAGGTAGTCCAAGCAAGTCTTCAGGGAACACATACAGGAACTATCTAATGATATTGGTGTATTCCAAGGTTCTATCTTCCTTATCCTCACCGATTAAGGCTACTAAAGCTTCATCACAATCTTTACTAATGAGGCACTCAGCTTTAATCGCATATGAGCGATGTAGTTAAGCCAAATTTACCTATAGAAACTTTAGGTTTCTTTCCTACCCTTAGCGAAACCTTCTTTTGATGGCAATCTATTACAGTGTTAAACTTACTTAGCCAATTCATGCCTAAAATTATATTAAAGTTCATAATCAGCAAATAATAAGTTTGGATTGAAAGAATTGCTTACTAATCAGAATATCTATCAAACAAAACTTGTTAGTGCACATTTCAACTCCAGATGGCATCTGTACTTGCAAGGCATTATTCAGACTGAATTGTCGAAGGTTAGAGAAGCAGTACAACTCTCAGATATAAAAGAGTAACTAGCACCCGTATCGAAGAGTGTGTCGCAAAATTAGTTCATAATAATAAGAGTTCCTATAATAGGAAAATAAAACCTTAATTAAGACTAATGCAATGAAAGCAGAAAGCACAAAAAATAAATGCAAGTGAAAGAAAGATAGAATAATGAAAATTAAATATAAACCGTATCAGTGACAACAATGTTGTTCACTTGGGCGACAATAGAAGCCAGCACGTACACGCGAGGTGTAGAAGGAGATTGGGTAACAACCTTGCCCTTAGCAATATTTTTGGCCAGCACTTGCTTCTGAGCAGGTGAATGTGCTTCCTTTTGGTTTTGGGCTCCTCCACCAGCTAGAGGAGGCATGAGTTGGTAGACCTTAGGTCTACATGAACGGTTCTTATTGAACGGCTCAGATCTAAAAGTCGAAGGATGAGATCTCTTCTTGTAACAACCCAAGTTTGTTACCCAGCTTGAATTTAGCTTAATCGTCTCATAATCATCATTCCATCAAGTTCATCTAGTCATTAGGACCAAACCTTGAAGGTTTGGATCAATTCGGAGACCAATCGATTAATTTGGGATATTTTAATATTTAATTAATTAGAAATTTGAGATATTTATTTTAACCTCGAAATCAAAATCCGACTTCGCCATTGCGATCGTCACCCCCAAATTAGCTAGGGGTGATGTTTTGGACGCGTTTGGAAGTCGTCGAATTTTCGCGAATATTTTAATGAAATTAAATGCGTCGAAAAATTAGCATAATTAAATAAACGTCAGAATCGAAATCCGACTTTGCAGTTGAATTCCTCACCCCCAAATTAGCTAGGGGTGAATTTTTGAGATTTTTCGGAGCACATTTTAAAAATCTGAATTTTTAAATAAATAAGAAAAATAAATAAGCGATCTTTAGATCCCCAAAATGCAATTTCCCTATTTTTCTATTTCCCATTTCAGCTGGCCATCACCTCAGCCATCACCCATGCCCCTTGGGCAGAAATTTAATGGCCTCTCCTCTTAGCCATGCTTCACCCCCTAAGCAAGCATGATGGTTCCTATCACCCTAGCCCCTAGCTCATGATGGAGCTCCCTTCCCCCTCTTTCCCTTTAAATGGAGAGCTCAACCTCCTCTCTTCCTCTTGCTGAAATTTTCTCACCTTCCCTTCTCCCTTGCTGCTCCATTGTTGTACCTTGAAGAAGCTCCCTCCAAGTTTCTAAAGAAAGCAAAGAAGTCTTCATCCCCTACTCTTTCCAAAGATTAAAGGTACCCTCTTGCTCCTCTCCTTGTCTTCCTTATAATGTTAGAATATAGTCTTGTAATGTCTATATGCATGTATGAAAGCCATTAAGTCTCTTAAAAACTCCATGAAAATCTGCTCTATTTTTCTCTATTTTGTATACCCTATTATTCATTGTCATTTTTAGTAAAGCTAGGATGCTTTGTTCATATTGATTTTGGTGTCAATGGAAAGGTATCGGAAATACCTTTCCATTGATATATGGCACTACTCATGGAACTTTCTAGATTGAAAATAACTAAGCTTGAAAAATGTCCCTCACGGGTTTCGCACCTGGCGAAATCACCGTCTGCCGCTACAGCGCGCTATCGCGCGCTGCAGCGGATTGCCGCGGGTTGCAGAGGACAGGAAAACTTAGGAAAAATATAGAAAAATGCATGTTGAACTAATTGAATATTAAATCTCGCAAAATGGATCGCTACAACGCGCGGTAGCGCGCTGCAGCGGTATCTCGCGGAACTTAGGAAACGGCCATAAAAATTAATTGAACAGTAACTTGCAAAATGGGACGCTACAGCGCGCTACAGCGGACCTTAGCGGAAATATTTCAGATCTTAGGAAATGATAAAATAAATTAATTGAACAGTAGTTTTGCAAAATGAACCGCTACAGCGCGCCATAGCGCGTTGCAGCGGGTCACAGCAAGTTACAGCGGATCGCAGCAGACCGCAACAAGCTGCATCGCAAAGGCGCTACCGCGCGCTATCGCACGGAAAGTGCTACCACGCGCTGTCATGCGGAAAGCGCTACAGCGCGCTCCAGCTCGCTGCAGCGCCCAAACTTGCAAAATTTCTAGAAATTGCTCAGATTTTGTAAAACTGCCCAGTTTTGACTGAAATGGCCAAAACTTAACTGTTTTTGTGTTTTAAGACCCCTAGGACCCTAGTGGGGTTGCGTTATACTAAATTTGAACCTATTTTAGTTAAAATTGGACACTGCATAAAATTCTATTTAAAAATTGAATTTGAAACTTTGTCAATTTCATTAAGTGCTCAAAACATATGTATCTTAAATACATGCTACACCATATGCTAAGTACTGGAGTTTTAATTGCTTATATCAATTAAGTATACCTTAATAATCTAAATGGCATGAAACTTAGATCTTTTAGAATTGTGATTAAGTGCTAATCTCTTTTGTTTGATTTAGATTTTGATTAGCAACAATCACCTTTTTATTTTATGTTGCCTTTTTATCTATATGTGTTCATGAACTTAGGATATATATTAGAGAACCTTAACACTTATTTGGACACTTAAATGTGATCACTTGAACATGAGAATCTTTATAACTTGATTAAGTAGATGATACTTAATCCAAACTTAAGTTGACATCAATAATATGCTAATAATACATTGATTTGCCATTGACCTTAAAATTAACTATTGGTCTTAATGATAGAAGGGTTTGGGATTAAACCCTAACTTATCTTGATTAAAATCTAAATCTTAATCATTTAATCAATCTTCTTGATTGTAAGAGAATCTGATTTACATTATTTCAATAATGCATTTGATTGAGTATTGATCTTAAATCATCAAATTAGAAGTGCTAAGGATAATATTGAATATGTGTGATTGAACTATCTGAATCCAAACTTTAGATCTTTGATTTTCTCTTATATAAGACAATTAGCATAAGATGGAAATAAAATTATAATGATTTATGCAATGATCTAAATCTAATAAGATCTTTAATTTTATCCCATGATTATAAAATAAGAAAGGATCAAATAAATTTTAATCATTTGATCTAATCATCTTAACTTAAGTATAATAAGTAAACCATAAGAAGTTGAAAAGTGAGATCTTAATGGTCTTGCTATAGGATTCGTCATTTAAATGATTGAAGACCTTAACTAATTAAACATTGAGGTAGGAAGGATCTTTGTAACTCATTGAGGTAGAAACCTAGTTGCTCCTTCATAACTTTAGATGTTGAACTTGATACCTTGTGATAGGAATCACCTAAAGTACTTAGATTGTGGCTCATTCCTAGTGGTAGCAACCTATGTTGAGTGATCCTTTGATCACATCCTTGGAGCCTTGTGTATGATACATCTAATTAGAGCAAGGATTAATAGATTTGATAAATCCTTGTCGATTAAATAGAATCTGCTGAACTCAGATTATTGGTTGGGTATAGTAGGGTATACCCATATTACTGGATTAAATTAGTAATATTCAGGATTGGTTGATTCACTCCAATGTGGACTTATGACCAGGTGCTATTCTGCAGGATTAGCTGAATACAGTCCCATTAAAGTAAATCTTCCAAGACTAACAGTGTTACAATTAGTGAACAAGATCCTTAGTTTGAGATATAAATTGCGATCGGGTTCTGCCTCCAATGGTAGTGCATTTCGATAAGTGTAGTTTAAGTAAACTAAGTATCTTAATTCACTTTGTGTAGACCACTAAGTATGCTTGTAATTAGTGCATTTAACAGCTTAGCTTGAGATGTAAATTGTGACCGGGTTCTGCCTCATATCGTAGTGCGCTTCGATAAGTGCAGTTTAAACAAGCTAAGGTTAAATGTACCTTTCTTGCAAATATGCTAAATATGTGTATACAATCATCCTAGCTAATGATTTTTAAGTAAACTCTCAACTTTAACCAATTATCGAGATTTGAATTTAGGAGTCAGAATCTTTTTATCAGGATTCTGCACAATGGGGACTTTGGATTCATCATCAAATTTTAAAGCATTTTTTAGATTTATTTCATGTAGTTTAGAAGCATGAGCATGAGCATAAGCATGATGTGTGAATATCAAAATGATGTATGAGAATCAGAATGATGTATAAGTATCAGTGATGATTTATGAGTTACGGAATGTTGCATACATTGACGGGGGAATTTCTGGATGCATCAATGTCATCAATAAATAGTATTCCCAACAGGGTGTATGTAGATATTGGACCGTACTGCTCATAACAGTTCAATGATATTTTGATAGCATGTCAGTAGCATACCGTATTGTGGCATACTCAGATGCACAGTTTCAGTGACATACAGCATAGTTGTACATATGATTACTTAGTTTCAGATTAAGTACTGTTTTGATTTATTTTCAGTATTCAGTTACAGTTCAGTTTTATTTTATACTGCTTCAGTTTTGTACCATTTTAGACAGATTTGTACTTTCAGTTACCTTTACAGTTTTTTTGCAGATTTACTCGTATTAAGTAAATATTAAATGAATAATTAGAACTGTCAGATTAGTTTCGATGTGTTAGACTTATTGTCTAACACGAGGTACTTTTGGGATCCGACAATTTGCTAGATCCTGAGTAGTATATTGAGACAGGTCAGGAGGACATTCAGGAGATTCAGGAGGAGCCTGTGGAGTACTGGTGGACTCTCCTCCAGCCTTGCTTTCTGCTTAGTATTTTTAGTACAGTACCTAGTTTTACTTCAGTATTTCAGTAAACTATTTGTAATAATTCTGGATGTATTTTCTTTTCTTTTTTGAGACGAATATTTTCCACAGCTTCCTATGATGAATGATTCTGGATGTTTACTTTAAGCTTCTGCACTCTGTTTTTATACTACTTATACTTAGTATTGTGATGTGATTAGTATACTAGAAATGCTGATATCTTATACATATATTGGATTCTTATTGTATTCTAAATCCAATGTATGTATTTGTCTAATACTTAAGATAATTATACTACTCTTATCTTAAGTATTAGCTCTCAACCCTACTTTAGGTTGAATCAGCATCCCTTCAAGTGGGCTTAGTTTTCAGCCATTTCGAGGTGACGCGGTATTCTTTCCTCCCCGAGTGGAGCACCGTTCCGCCGCTTAATTACTCTTTGCGCACGGTGACGGGACGGGGCGCTACACTTCTTGTGCTCTATCTGTGCCGGATGGTGCTCAATCATTATAGATCCCTCCAAAAGCTTAGGAAAGTTGTTGTGGTGCTGGGACATCAGATGACTCTTAATTGAGTCCTTCAGTCCTTTAAGAAATTGATTGCATATAGTTGTCATTGTACAGACAAGATCTGAAGCAAATCGAGACAACTTTCTGAATTCCATCTCATAAGTATGAATAGTCTAGCTTCCTAGAGTGAGCAGCATGAACTCATCCCTTGAGGTTCTGGAATATGAGTTTGAGGAGGAGTAGGGAACGACTGAGGTGGGGTGCACATCAAAGCAATCCTTTCAGTAGCACGAGTCATTAATTCGACCATCATCTTCATCATCTCTATGAGAGTCTTCATCTCATTCGTAAGAGACGAAGTAGTGGAAGCTGCTTTATTTTCCATTGAGGGAACATGAGTATTAGGTTCGTGGTTCATTCTAAGAAGAGAAGGGAGATGCAATTTAGGAACAAAGAAAATAGAAATGATTCTCATTATAACTTTAAGGATTTTAGAAGTATAATATGAAAGATGCTTGAAAGCAACAAAGAGATAAAAAGCTACTATAACAGAAGCTACATGATCATTAAAAAACTTTGCATATAACATAATCTCAAAGTCTTGATAGTTCGGAGCACGGTGGAAGTGTCAGCTTTCACGAACAAGCCTATTGAAAGCACAGTCCCACCACTTCTTGATGTAGTTTCAAAGAGATGATCAATCACTCTAAAGCGTACATAATCAGGGCACCGAATCGCATAAAACATCTCCATCACACGGGATGACCATTCTGTAGCAAATATGAGAATGTGGTCACCTCGGAACATTGAAAACTTCAGGATCTTGTTTAGGACATCACCACCAGCTTACGATACTCCCATACCATACTTTAGTCCATTATGATAATCCTCATCCCAGACAACCTAGTATAGTATTTTAAGTCGGACTCACGGTCTGCCATCTGTGAGTCGATTTATGGTTCAAGTTAAGTTAGATTAATTATTGATGTCATAAGGCATTTACTAGCATAATATGACATTCTTAAATGCTTTTATTCTACTTTTCTGTGTCTTTTGATTTGGATGAGTGGATATTTTCTTAACTTAACTTCCTCAACCTTGGTTTCGATACCAAATGTAATGCCCCTTATATCAGATCAAAAACCCAATCCAATACTAAGGTGTTACCATATCACTTAACACTAGATTAGAAAGAAACTAATCTAATGTTAAATGATATGTGGCCAAGAATCTTTGTAAGGTGCATAAGTTAAGCAGCAATATACACAAGTAGAGAATAATGCAGCAAGTAAATGCATTCAATCTACTATCCAAACCAAGCAGATATAATAAAAGTAAATCCATCACAAAAATAAAGTAAGAACATCACAGAAATTAAGTTATTACAAATTGAATTTAAATGTAATGAAAGTAAATTCTCTCATCTATGCAATAAAAGAGAGTGTGGAAGCATAAATCTTCAAATCTGCAAACATTCAGTACTAGGTCCAGCTCTACTATCTAAAAGATGCTCATGATCTACCATATTTTGGTTTTTAAATACAGTAGGGCATAGCCAAAAAAAAGTAAAAAAAAGTGATTATACTAAAAAGTCTAAGTATATTTTAAGTTTAGGCTAATTTTTAGTTAAAGTTTAGTTGAATATCACATATGCAATTTAATAATTAAAGACTAAAAGCAGAGCACTAAGCATCAAAGTAAGGGTAAAAGGAATTATATAAAAGATAGTAAACAAGTAAATAGTAAGAACTCACACGTAGATTTGCTCTAGCCTGCAATAGCAAGTAAGAGAAAAATAAGCATCCTAATAAGGCTAGAAACTACTAAGGTGCATATGAAGGCATACAATGAATACATAAATATGTTCAATGAATATTATGCTAAGTAAAAGAAATTGAGGCAACATAGAATAAAATATAAGTAAAACAACATACACTGTATAAAATAAGACTGTAAGTAAAGTAAACTACAGTACAAAAAGTAAGAACTAAATTGTAAAGTAAAGTAAAGTGAATCTAAACCTCATGGGATAAGTAGACATTATCAAAGACTATGATAAGTAAGCATAGCTTAAAGGCTCTGACAAGCAGTCACAATTGTGATAATATAATGTTTAATTATTTAAGTTATTTTAAGTTTTTCCATTCAATGGGAAATATTATAGAACGAGTGAGGAGTTAAGTACGTCTGCCTAACTAAGTAAAGAAGCGGGATCTCTATGAATAATAAATACTAACATTCCCCATTTAGGATTTATAAAGTCTCCTTATTACTCTGTAGCCTACCTTGGCATCAACATATGAAACCCCTATTATTTATTAATAAATATATTATTTATGCACGAAGTCTTTTATGAATGTTCAAGGTTATAGTCTCAAAATGATGCAATATGAGGCTAATCCTACACTAATTCTAATCAACATAATCATTATTAGTTATTTGATTTAATGATTAAGAAGCTAATGGGGAAGGGCAAAGGTTAAGGATTTGCTATACTTAAAGAGATGAAAGTTGTAGGTTCACTACTATACCTTATCTAAGGCAATTTATAATTGAAGGGTTCTAGTTTAATCGACCACTAGACTAACTAAAAACATCATAAATAGGGTTCTAAGTGTATTGGAGAGGGAAAGTTTTTAAGCTAAAAGTTCTAAGTTGACATATAGTTGTAGGGGTGCTAAAACTTATAGGGAATCTAAAATTACACTAATGAGCTAAGGAATACTAAATCAAGGATTATAAAGATTAAAGTAGAGGCTTAAAGCTAAAGGGGAAGATCACTAGATCTACTTTGAAGTGTTAGCAATTTATCCTAATAGGTTTACATCCTATAAGGATAAGTGTGCTAAAGGCTAAATACACCTATTGGAAATGTTAGCTATCACTTTGGATGTAATTAAATCAAGGCTAGAGGTTCACACCTACATTATCTCTCCTAATGTTGAGGCTTGAATCACAAATTTACTAATTTAAGCACGGAACCTAGCTAATATAATCTAATCTAATTCTCACATATCAAGTAACAAGAAGGTTCAATTAAATGAAAATGCTTGCTATCCAAGGAATAATATACCTACACATGCAAGCTATAACATAATAAAAAATCACATTTATGAAGGAGCATAGGGAGCCAAAAACCCAAGTTGTCCAAATGATGTCCAAACACAAATAAAATTACAAATATGCAATCCTCATGAGGAAAATAATGATATTAAGTATATCAAAATTAGACAACGTTGGAAAAATTAGGATTTTCATGACTCTTAATTGTGATTAAAAAGTGACTAAAAAAATTAAGCTTCATATCCTAAATTGAATTATACCAATGTGTTTGTCTCATTTTTCTTAATAAAATGACATATAATTTCATATAATTTGAATGTGTTAAGCAAAGTTATGATTGAATAATATTATAATTAATTATAATTAATTAAAAATAATTAATTTCCAGATTTAACCACCAACATAGAATATTAGAAGTGCGGAATTCGGGATATCAACTGACGTGGGGATAGGGAATGACTGCCAGCATAGAAATTGAGGGACGACATTGACAGTTATGCCAGAAGCAGGTCCTCGAGCGACAACGGGATTGTCTTGGGATCGACACGTATACGTGCAGAATTCAGAGCAGAGCGGAAGGGGCGACACGGTTCACACGCTATTCGCTCGAGTGAACCGCACAGTGTCGTATTTCTGCTGAACCACACACTCTGCTTCTTATTTCCCCTACATAATTTGGGAAGGAGGAAACTAGGCACACCCTAGATTTGCAACCCGGTGGTCCCACACTGCATGCGATTTACTGATCAAGAGCCTATGCTGAGCTCTAGCCATAGAATTCGAAAGACCCAAGTAATAAACCTCCTGCCAGCCCTAATTTATGAGGAGAAGAAAAAAGGGTCGGCTAGGGGTAGGGTTTACTGTGGGGTTGCCAAGAGACCTCCCACAGTAAACCTAAGGCGGTGCTATTGGGATCATCACACTCACCGTGTAACTGTCATCATGATCCGATAGGGACAGACAACAGGAAAGCCACGGAGAAGTGAAATGTATCTCTGATGGGCTCAAACCTCTGTGCACCACTATGTATGGTCAAGCTCATCTGAGTTGACTGAGCCCAATCAGGACTCCTGATCGCTATAGTTTGATCCTACGCATCCTAAATGGAAAATCGAAAAGCTAGGAACGATAATTGCATTTGATAAGTGGCAAAGATGGGGTACCCGAGGTTCGATGGTTTGCTCCTTCCTTGATTTCTCTTGGTCTCAGCAAGACATGCCGCAGCTTCAGGGAGGTTCTCAGAGGGACAACAAAGATGGGAGGAGGAGAATGTCGTTGATTTAAGGGCGAGAGGGGGAATGGATGCAGCATGCAGGTGGCCGTAGTCCATCTCCTGCAACACATGAGACTGATAGTGGCCATCGCATCCAGATCTTGATCTGACGGTCAGATCAACTAGGACGATCGCGTACTGTTGGATCTCCCTTAAATAACGATCGATGACTCTGATCGGCGCGCACTGCTGTCCCATGCGACGGGGTGCTGTTGCGGTTCCTCGTGATTTGAATACTAGTCATTAGAATAAATTATAATATATATATATATAATAATTATATTTAAATTTATATTAATTATTTAATTAATTTAATATACTTAACTAATCAAAATTAAGTAATCAAACGAACTCCAAGAAATCTCAAAAATTCATACCTGATTGAGGGGTGAGGAACTAAAAAATACAATCAAATTTTTGATCATATGTCAATTTAATTATCCTAATTTTTGAGATAATTAAATATTATTAAAATATTCAGGGAAAAATTGAAAATTTCCAAATATTCTCAAAATACCACCCTTAGCTTATTAGGGATGAAAAGTCAAACGGTGAACTCTGCTTTTGATTCTGATGTCAAAATAAAATAGGTATTTTTAGAATTATCAGAATAACAGGAATATTCGTCGATCACAAACGATCTCCAAATCGTACCAAACTTGAGGTGAATGCTCCTAATACTATTATAAGAGTATTAGAAGTAAAATGGAGCTCCTCAATTAGGGGTAACAATACTAGGGTTGTTACACTTATCTTTGTGCGCATTGAAAAGTGCAATTAAACAAACAAAGTGCTTAAAGTCACCCTTCTTAGGACATACTGATCATGCTTATGTACTTTTAGCATATGATAAAATAGGATGTTATAAAATTATAGTATGAATTCAATGTTGAATTCAGCGGGATTAAAATAGAATGATATAGTTCATACAATTAAATTTTTGATTTGTAAAACTTTCAAGATTAATGTGCATAAGGAATTAGGCTAAGTTCTTGGTCAATAAGAAAGAATATTTACTTTAATTTTGTCTGTTTTCTGGTTTTCAATGATTTAAGAATATTTAGTTTATTAAATCCCTTGGCATATCATAAATTGCATAAGCATATCATATCATTAGCGGAGTAGTTTTGCTCACCTATGATATGTTAGCAGAGCAGTTCTGCTCACATTGGATCTGTGAGATGTCATGTGACATCAAGGTTATGCATAGTCATGGCATGAGATTATGTGGCATATTCAGGTATAGATATATATACATAGTGGCATACAACACAATTATATTTCAGTGTTTTATTTAGTTTCAATCCCTTACAGATTATCAACACGTTGTCTTTTTGCTACTATTTTACTTTGCTTTCAGTTCTGCACAGTTTTACATCTTTTAGTTATTTCAATACTTTTTTGCAATAGTGTTCTGCTTTATTTAAAATATTAATTTCCTTAAACTATAATAAAGTATGTTCTAACTTTTGATGTGTTAGACTTATTATTTAACACTGGATCTTTTCTTTTCTTTTATTTTCTTTCATCCAGGAAACTGACATTTTGGTATCCAACGATTTGTCAGATCCAGAGAAGTTTGAGGAACTGGCTTTGGAGGTTTCTCAGAAGATCCAGGAGGAGCTAGTGGAGCATTAGTTAGCTTGGCTTTTATTTACTATTTATAGTTACTTTAGCTCTGAGATGAGAGATCTTTTCATTCATTTACTACTCTTTTCATTTTTAATTAATGGTTTTAATGTTTTATCTTTGGATGTAATTTCTCTTTCTTTTCTAAGAGAAATGTTGTTACTTAGCTTGTGTGATGAATGTTATTGATGAATACTATGGCTTCCGCACTCTGTTATTACTACTACTTATACTTAGTATTGTGATGTGATCTGTGTGCAAGTTATGCAAATACTTATATACATTGGGTACTTATTAAAATCACCTCTCATAAATTCAGCGTGTGCAAGCATCCTAACTAATACTTAAGATAAGTATATCACACTTATCTTAAGGATTAGTTCTCAGTTCTACCTTGGGTATAGTCTCAGCAGTATTCGGGGAGGGTCAGCATCCCTTCCCGAGTAATGCACCGTTCCGCCGCTAATTGGGTTGTCATTAATATCTCTATTGCGAGCGGCTACGGGACGGGCCGTTACACATGTATAGTTCAAAGAACTCATGCTATAGTATTGCAGACGTGATTGACTCTTTAGTCGCTTCTGTATGTGCTGCAAATGAATGTAAAATAAGATAAAATGAATTATTGCATATGTATTACTACCTATTTTTAAGTCAATTCAATTCAATTCTAACTATCAGTAGGTAGCTAGATATATTAGACTAGTTTTAGCTTTCAGTAGCTAATCAAGTAGGGAAATCTTTTTTTTAGTATTTTCATTTATTCATTCAATTTCTTTTTCAGTCTTTACTTTCAAGAGCATCACTTGCAACTCATTTATATTATTATTTCTTATTGATATGTTTGTATCAGTGTTTACTTATAGTACAGTCAATTCATCATTTATCCTTTGGTCATATTCATGTTAGCTATCATTTCCTTATTATGTGTATTATACTAGACCTTTTCTGCAGCTGACAATCATTGATGTATGTGTTTTATTTTCTTCTTTTTGTTAAGTTATTACTTTGCATAGTTAAAACTTTTCTCTTTTTATTGTATAGCTTTACTGCACTCATTGTTAATTGTATAAATGTGAATTATGAAGTGAGATTGACTAGTTTACAATGACTCATTGTGGTGGAAATCACCTACAGATGATTGTATAATCTTCCTAAACAAAATTGATAATTTGAGTAATCAGTTCTTGAAAAATGAGTAGGGTGTCGATTCTTGAGAGGCATCATAAACAGCACGATGTTTTAAGTCGTAAGATTTTTTTGATTTGTAATTCAATGCTCAAATATTTCTCAAAAGCGAATAAAGGTGCCACAACAACTCTACTCTACTAAAGAAAAATAGCTTCATTAATTTTACATTTTATACATGTAAGAAGAAGACACGCAGAAGGTTTTACACTCTGACTTTTATTAATTTTCTTACTTAATTATGGAAGACTTTTCAACTGGCTTTTTGCTAAATAATTTATGCAAATTTTCGTTTACCAAAGATTAGTAGGTGTTTGAGTGGCTTTGGCAAGCAAAATAGATCATAATTGGAATAAAGAAGGATGCAGAGGTAATCAGCCTCTTCTTCTTTCTATCGATCATTTTACAATCTGAAACTGAGACGCCCGCAGCCTTTTCAAGTGAATCGTCAACTTTGTAGCAACCGGCCATTTGGGAGTAGCTGAAATTAGTTGTGTTTAATTATTTCCCACCTGTTTAAGTCAACTGATTTTGTGTACATATTTTTAAGTGAATAAATAAATAATTTGGGACGTGAGAAGATATGTAGTATTTATTCTATCTTAAAATAATAGCTTTTATTTATACACATTGAGTATATTTACATGAGAGATACGATTGCAGGATTGCATGCATAACAACTAAGATCTTCGCTTAGGGCTGGCTTGAGTAGAATTTGAGTCGACTCAATTCAAATTCGAATTCAAAACTTTTGAGCTGAGTCATTTCGAGTGGAGTAAAGTAGAATTTGAGTCGAGCCAACATGAAAATTTTGAGTCGAGTCAATATATTTCGAATTCGAGTTGAGCTTCGAGTACGAGTCAAACTGTCGGCCCTAGCCTCAAATCACCCGCTGCCACAAGGGAGCGCGAGCAAGAAAAGCTACAAAATAAGGTTTTCACGAGATGTGACACATGCTTCACAGTTTCTCCTCGTTAGCTGAGCTACTTAGGTTGAGCATGCTCAAATAAAACGCTATCCAATTTAGAGTTGCTCTCATCCACAAATGACAAACTCAATATTTCATAAGCATATCATAGAACATAAAATTTATGTGGTTCGTGTGGAGGAGGAGAAGCTTTCACTAAAATAGGAGATAAGAGAGAAGGGTTCCAAACCTTTTTTCAATGCTGCCTATCAAAAAATATAAAACAAGGGATAATCCACAAAAGAAAGAAAAGATGCAATTACAACCAACTTGTACAATCCTAAAGCATCTTAAAATTTATACTATGACCCAAATTACACTATAACTACTAAATAAAAACATTTTTTCATATTATTTGGACGAATAAACATGTTATAACATTCGCTAGGTGCTTGGGCAGGCCAAGTGCCGTCTCCTCGGCCCAACTTGTGCAAAACAATTCCGTCGGGTGTGCCCAAGCACCTACGTCTCAGGTTTACGGTGCTCCAAGACTCTTCCAACAGTGCGTCAGGCACTTGGGCGTGCCACCTATCTCGGCCAAAATAGCGAGGCCGGCACCCGGGCGCACCCAGGCACCATCCCAAAAAATAGCTTTTGTCCCGAGCTCGTTTTGGGCCAGTTTTAAGTCTGTTTCTCCTCTGATTGGTTTGTAACACTCTCTAACCCAACTCTCATTTGTGACAAATGAGAGATAATTTGCATCAAAGTGAACCAAGCAATTGAACCGACTGCCCCAAAATAGGCTTCATACTTATCCCCTTCTCAAAAGAATCAAGCATTGTGTAGTTCACTAGCAAAAACTCCACCAATTTTACTGTATAGATTTAAAATTATACTTGTTACATGAATATCTTCTATTTTAATTTCTTGCATAAGAAAATCATTTTCACATTGAGCTATTCCACAACATCCAACCCTATATGTGGGGACCCGATGTCGGGTTAGAGGGAGATAATCTAGCAGTAGTGGGATAATCCTCTAGTCGTAGGATATTATTGAGTGATTAATATATATATATATATATATATATATATATATATATATATATGCATCAAATAAAATTCATTTATTTATAAATTTAGAAATATCATATAGTTTTGATCACAATAATTTAAATAAAACAAAAAAAGTTACTCTAAAATGCCAGAAATAATTTTTAAATTTGTTTATTAATATTTAAATAATTTTGACCTCAGATTGAAAATCTAACTTCGCCATTACGCTCACCACCCCCAAATTAGCTAGGGGTGAAGTTTTGAATGATTTGGAAGTCATTGATTTTTAACGAATATTTTAATATTATTTAAATGCCTGAAAAATTGAATAATTAAATACTCGCCAAACAAAAAATCCGAGTGCGCCGTTGCGTTCAGAAACCCTCAATTAGCTAGGGGTGATTTATTGGAAAATTTTGAAAGACATTTAATTATTTAAATATGATTAATAAAATTATTTAAAAAGATTTAAATAATATTATTATTTAAATTATACTTAACGGCGTTGTCACATTAAGGTCTAACGCCGTTTAATTTTAGCGATTTTTCTGTTTCATCTGACGGTTCCTTCGAACCGTCCGATCGGAAGATCGACGGTTCTCGTCCGTCTTCCCCGCGACAGACACGCGAGCTCCGCATGCCGCGATCGAAGACACGCGGCACGAAGGACTCTCGCCGCGCGTCTACCACTATCCCTCGCCGCTCTAGAACCCCATAAATCCTCCATTTCTTCATTTATTTTGAAAAGTTTTGTAACCTTGAGTTCGCATTCGAGCGTCTGCCCCTTCTTCCAAGTTAAAGCCGCAAACCCTAAATTAGGTATTTCATTCGTTGCAATTCTTTTAAATCTTAGATATGATTCTATATGTCAATTAAGAAAGGGTTAAGTAATTGTATTGATTGTATGTTTTCAATTTGCCTAAATCATCGCCTGCGTAAGTTTTAGGGTTTGCCTGATGCGCGAACCATCAGGAGACGAAGGGACGCCATATCTCCATCGAGTCGGGTCGATCGAGAACGGCCCGATTCATGTGACTGGCCCAAACCGGGTATGCCGGTTCAGCTTCAGCACTGACGAGGCATCGTGGGACCCCTGCCTATGCGTTGTCCTCTTCTGAGAGCGCCGCGTGGTCCTAATGCTGCGTCACCAGCAGAGGGACCCACATACGCAATCACTCTAAAATGTGGGACCCACCCGACAGACGCTGTCGAATCCCTCTTTGACACTTATCCACGCGCGGGTCCCACCTGCATAAAAACATTATTAATATATATATATATATATATATATATATATATATATATATATATATATATCATATTGAATGATTAAGCTTAATACATTAATATATTCAGTTAAGTATATACATATGAATACTTGTAATAAACAGAAAATTTATAAACAGAATATTTGATTTATAATATTTGAATATAATAATTATTATAATTAATTTTGTTAATAATTTAAGTAAATAATAAAATATATATAAGGATTTAATTAATTTAAAATCTCAAAACTTTGGACTTCCATAATTCACAAAATACTCATCCAAATATTGCAATTAAATATACAATTTTAATCAGCAAAATTAGAGGAATAATATAAAATAGTCAAATTTCTATTTGGACTTATATTTTGCATAGTGACATTTAGGGTATTAATTAATTAGAAAAAATGTTATAAATGTTCAAATAATCATAACTTATAAACCACTAATCCAAATATACTCAATATGGGTCTCAAAATACTCAGAAAACCCTAAGGAATATTTTAGTAGTGTTAATTTTGCCATTTATATTAGATTTAGATAAATCATAATTAGAACCTAACCCTAATTAAGCCTTTAACCCTAGAAACTTCAAATAGCCATAAGTAAGTCAATTTAGCTCCAAATTAGGTGATCCAAATATCAATTTAGATCAGAAAAACCTAACTTACAATAAACTGTAAAAATATTCAAGATCCAATAGTTAGATCTCTTAATTAACCTTAATTATCCTAAAACTTGGTTAGTGAATATTAGTAAATATAATGATCCAAATTAAGTAATTTTAGTTTCAGATAACTCATAAAGTAAATTAGAACCTAGCTGTATAATTAGTTTAATAATTTTGGGATTAACTTCACTAATCACTCACTAATCATATTAAACCCTAATTATTAACCCTAAAAATTATATTTATAAATTATATTGGCTATAACTTAGCCAATACATATCAAAATTTTATAATTTTAGATTCTATAGAAACCTTAGAACATAATCTACAATAAACTAACAGAAATTTTAGATTTTATTAAGGGTAAAATTACTAATATGCCCTTATAAGATCAAATTCCCAATTTGCCCTTATAAGGCATAATAATAAAAATAACTTAATAAAATAAATCAAATATTCAAATATTCATTATCATTACAAATCATGTTAAAATCATAAAGCATTAAATTAATGACTTAAACTATTTTTGGCATATCAAAGCAATTAAACTAGTTATAAATTGTATCAAAATAGTCAGGTACGTAAATCTACTTATAAGTTTTATTTCAGTATTCTTATTTGAGCCATTTTGCATTTGAGCATTATTAAACTGCTTACCGCTTATAAATTGCAAAATAACTTTATCAAATTAGCATGTAACAAAAAGGTGAAAAATGGTATATATTTTCGTGATGTTTGTCTTTGGAGGGTAGAACGCAACACTAAAAATCTGCACATATTGGGCCTGCTGGCAGCCCCTGGGAGTTATATGGAGAGATTTAGCCCCTTGTAGGAAGTGGGCAAATCCAGAGGAAAGACACATCATCAGTTCCTATTTTGAGTAAGCTACTGACAAGTAGTGAGATAAGCTTCATACAGATTATGCCTATGGGTTTATCCATTTGGGCTCAAGAGTCTACGAACTCGACTTATTATTACAAATGCTTTTTGATCAAATTTATGCTTTTCATATATGATGAATTTCAAAGCTAATATGCAGGGCGGTATTTAAATTTGTGAACATTGCTTTCTTTTCATATATGTAGATATTTCTTTCAGTTCCATATTTGATTTATGCATATTACATGATGCTAGAATTATTCTTATAAGAATGATTTGTGTACTCCTACCTGATTGGTAACTGAATTTTTCAGGTTTTGAAAATTAAAAGCTTTGAAGATCTGCCTAAAGAAATTTAAAGAGAAGCAGTTGTTATGTGAGAAAATAAAGATGTTTTAATTTATTATTGTAAATATTAAAAATTGTTGTAAATTCATATATGTATGGCTCTAGATGTAAATGTGGATATTCATGTATTTTGTTTTCTTTATTTTCATAAATGAATATTTCTAGTATATAAATCATTCCATTGAGACTCTCGAACTTTGATCCCCGATCGTCACAGTTACAAACATTAACAAGAGTAAAAAAATAGTAAATAAATAGGTAGTAGTAGCATTGTTTAGTTTTTAGTGGCTTTCCTCTATGATGAGCTCCTAATATGGTCGCATTTCAAAAGTGCGGTCATTTGAATACTAGTTAATTATGAAACTAAGTACTGATTGATATCAACTTTATAATTGTTAAATAATAAGTAAAATAATCAAGAAATAAAGGCTTTATAAATTTATCACTTCAAACCTGATTCAATGTACTAAAACTTTAATATAAAAATAATTGTTATCACAAAAATAAATATAAAATTTAACATTTGATATTTGGGACAATAATATAATTTTGTTGGGCAAATACAAATTTGAAGAAAAGAGGGAGCTCTATTTTATGTTACAAATCCCAACTTTTCTATATATCTGCACCCTCAAAGGCTTATTAATATAGGCTCCTTATATCTTCTAATATCGGACAACCTCATCCTAATAATTGTCTAATTAGACTAAAAATAGCTCACTAGTGAACCCAAGTTAGTTAATTATCCAAACTTTTTCATACATCATTTTATGTGATTTTAAAAGTACTTTTATCAAAATTGTATGATGTTGAGCACAAAAATATATTAAACAAGAGTAAATAAAGATATATGATACATTTTCTTAGTGTGTTTGTCAAAAGTTAAAAATTAAATATGTGAAGACCCACTTAAGTAGTAATAAATGAAACTCTTAAATATCAAGGCGCTTTTTCAGATAACGGTGGAGTTTC
Source organism: Gastrodia elata (assembly GCA_016760335.1). NCBI lineage: Eukaryota > Viridiplantae > Streptophyta > Magnoliopsida > Asparagales > Orchidaceae > Gastrodia > Gastrodia elata. The sequence continues at coordinate 35,525,759 of CM028678.1, read as the reverse complement.
TAATAAAAACTCCAAAGTTAAGCGTGCTCAGGTAGGAGCACTCCTAGGATGGGTGACCTACTGGGAAGTTATCTTTTGTGGGTAAAACCGTGAGGTCTTAAGCCAAAGTGGACAATACCTTGATGCTTAAGAGTTTGGGCTGTTACAAATGGTATCAGAGCAAACCATAGGGTGTCAGATAGGAGCTAAATCCCATACAGGGCAAAGTACCACTTCATGTGAGCAACCTCTTGAACCCATGATGATTAAGGTGCTACATGGTTGTGAGTACCTCTTGCGCCTGTAGGGGTCACCTCTAGTCCTATATACCCAATGGATGGTTCTTGGATCTGTGTGTGGATACTGACGAGGACATCAGTTACTTAAGTTGGGGAGATTGTGAAGACTTATTTTAATAGTAATAAGTGAAACTTTTAAACATCAATGCACTTTTTCAGATAACGGTGGAGTTCCTGATAAGAACTCCAAAGTTAAGTGCGGGTGGGAGCACACCTAGGATGAGTGACCTACTGGGAAGTTATCTTCTGTGGGCAAAACTGTGAGGTCTTTCAGGCCAAAGCGAACAATACCTTGGTGCTTAAGAGTTTGGGTTGTTACAAAGTATATCTGCATTATTTTATAATTGATATGCAATTAATCGAGAATTAATATATATCCTATTAATAGTGATAATTATCATTGTAAAATTTAAAAAAATGAAAATATAATAAAAAATATTTATATGAAAACAATTATAAATTTATGATAAAATTAAAAAAATTTTGAAATGATTTTTCTCTTCTTATATCTCTTTCTCTCTTTTCTCTCTCTTTCTTTTGTTTTCTCTATCTCTTTTCTTTCTCTTATTATTTTTCTCTCTTTCTCCTTATCTCTTTTATTATTTTTATCTTTCTCTTTTTCTCTTTTATTTTCTCTCTCTCTCTCTCTCTCTCTCTCTCTCTCTCTCTCTCTTATTCTTATTCTTATATATATATATATATATATATATATATATATATATATATATATACATACGTATACAAGCATGAAACCTGCACAATGTGCAGAGCGACAACACACAAAAATAAAATAAATATTACTAATTTGAATTTCAATAGAAGAAAATAAGACTATCAGTTGCATCATACAACACATAGATCATATAGCATTATATGTGCTAATAAATCACATTGAGTATGTCTATGAAAGTAAGAAAAGAGATTAAACAACTTTACATATACTCATAAACAAAACAATCTAAGAAACAATTTCCCATATGGCACGATAACAATTTGAAAAAGATAGACAAAAAGGGGTCGAATATAAAGTCTGAATTTATTAACAACACAAACTAATGACTCAAAACTTAAATTTTCAATAAATTATTTGCAAATCCCTTGAATTTTGCAATGTATAACATACATACTAATGCTATATTCTGCAACTATGAATAAGTTTTGCTAAGATCTGGAATACTATTAGTTTTTGGATATTCCTCACATTTATATTAATGTTATCAAATAAAAATACTTCTAAAGAAAATGAACATTAGCTAAGATTTTATATAATATAAATCAGTTCAACCTCAAAATTGAAAATCAAAGAAAAAATAGTTAAGCTTAATATAAATTAAAATAATTAGAAAAATAGCAAATACATGCAAAATAAATTATGTTAGTAATATAAATGTGTACAAAATAAATTGCTTTAGATATTGAAGAGTGTCATTAGCTGTAACAACTCAGGCTGTTACTTTGCTCAATTAAGACTAATATAAGTCTTAATTGAGGTTTTAGTACACTAACTTGTCAATTAGAATTCATCTCTAAGATCTAGGTCAAATCTGGAATCAATTGAATCAAATCTTGATTTCTAGAAAATCCCAAAACCCTAGAAATTAACTTTTATTTTGACCTCGAATCAAAAATCTGACTTTGCCATTACATTCATCACCTCTAAATTAGCTAGGGGTGAAGTTTTGGAGGCATTTGGAAGTCGTTGGATTTTCGTCGAATATTTTAATATTATTTAAATACCCCGAAAAATCAAATAAATAAATACTCGTCGAATCAAAAATCTGCTCACACCATTGCGTTCCTCACCCCTCAATTAGCTAAGGGTGAATTATTGGAAATTTTTGGAATACATCTTAATCTTTAAATTTAATTAATAAAATCTATTTAAAATAAATTTAATAATATTATAATTAAATAATTAAAACGGCACCGTTTGCATGACTGACGATGTTTCCCTGTTTGCCGTCCGAACTGACGGGGATTGTGATCCATCCGATCGAACGATCGGACGGATCTGGGCATGTCTTCCTTAACGAATCGCGGACTCGCGACGCATGTAGCCCTACCTCACGCGCAGCTCGTTGAGCTGCCTCCACGCGTCCATCCACTGCTCTTTGCTTGTCTACCCGTTCCCTAAGTATGTTCGAGAGCTCTAAGTCTTGATTTTTTACCATCTAACCAATCTTACGATCGGATGAGGCCCGAGCCGCTCGATCCCGAAACCCTAAAACCTTCAGCCATGTAATACTCTATCCCTTTATTCTATCGATTGAACCTTTACATTACAATTAATTGCAATTATTTAATAATTGATTCCTTTGATTCGCAAGCATCTCGCCCATTTTTGCAAACCCTAGTTTTGTGCTGGCGCTGAGGAAGACGAACGGTCCCCTCAAGCGCTTGAACCGGGTCTGCTAGGGCCAGTTCATCTTGCCATGACCGGTCCTGTTCAGGGAAGAGCACGGATCCTCTCTTCGAAATCCAACTATCGATTTTGATTTAAATCTGACGGTTGGATCTAATCTAAGATCAGATTAAATATAGATCGTCGGATCAATCCTAAAATTTTAGACCGTCGATCTCGGCTGACTCATCAATCCGCGGCATTCTAAAAAAGGCCATGTGTCAATCCCTGAGTGTGCCGCGTGTCTTGCCTGGACGTGTGTCAGTGTCCCATCCCACTACAGTTTTGGTGGGTCCCGCAGTCAGGCAGCTGTGACGGATGTCTCATCTGAGACAGCAGTGGGGCCCATCCGCTGAATCCTGCCAATCACAGAGCGCCAGCTCTGTCTATCGAGACCACCAGCTGCAGAAAAAAAAAAGATTTAAATATATATATATATATATATATATCATATTTAAATAAAAAGAAAAGTTAGTTAAATAAATTTTAATAAACAGATTTAATTTAATTTAATTAAATGCTATACTTAAAAAATATTAATATCTTAATAAATATAAATCCAAATTGAGTAAATAAATTAATTAAATTTATCAGCAAAAAAATAAGAAATATTTTGAGACTATCAAAACTGTGTATGGATTTATATTTTGTATAGTGACATTTAGGGGTATTAAATAATTCAAATTATTATCACAAAAATTCAATTAATCATAACTTTTGAACCACTAATCCAAATATACCCAATATGGGTGTCAAAGTGATCAGCAAACCTTAAAGATTAACCTAGTAATGTTTATTTTACTATTTAGATTAGCTTAAGCTTAATCACATTTAGGACCTAACCCTAATTAAGTTAATTAACCCTAGAACTTCAATTGACCATAAGTTAGTCAATTAAACTCTAAATAAAGTGATCCATATATCCAATTTAATTAGGAAAACTTGATTATCAATAATCTATAAAAATATTTAAGATCCAATAGTTAGATTTTTTAATCAACCCTAATTACTCTAAAATTTGATTAGTAAAAATTAGCAAATTTAATAATCCAAATTGAATAATTCAAGTTTCAAAGAACTCCTAAAGTATATTAAATTTTAATGGTGTGGTTGGATTAGTGATTTGGTGATTAATTTTACTAATCACTCACTAATCACTTTAAACCTTAATTAGGCCATAACTTAGCCAATTAGAGTCCAAATTGAGCCTACCATGAATCATTATGATCAATAAATCATTTATAATCTATAGCTACTAATCTTACTCAATTTGGATATCAATTAACAAAGTTAGGATTTTTGACCCTTAATTAAGGAATCGTAAATTACCATCTTACCCTTAAGTTTGTATTGGCCATAACTTAGCCAATACTTATCAGAATTTAGAAATTTTAGGTTTTATAGAAACTTTAGATAATAAATAACAATAAACTGAAAGAAAATTTAGATTTTATTAAGCCAAATTACTAAAATTTCCTTGTTAGTCAAATTCATTAATTTGATCTCATAAGGCTTAATAACTACCCAAAATTTGTGTAATTACTATCTAACCTTATATTAGACAGTAAGAAACACTTTGTCACTAAAAATTTTAGTTTTGGAACCCTAGATCAAATTTTGATCTCTTGAATCCTGAGTAAGGGCAAAATGGTCATTTTACCCAAATTTAGGGTTTAGTATTTTAAGGCCCTAAAATATATATTATAAATATTATAAATAGTAAATAGAATGATTTAGAATAGAAATTAAGTGAGTTTAAGGCTTAATTTGATTTTGATTAAAACTTCAAATCTTAAATCCTTAAGGAAAATCCTAAGTAAGATTTGAGTGTTCCTTCCTTCCTTAATCCTTCTTAGATCCTTCTATAGGACTTGTAACATTAGTTAGGATGTGTGTCTGAGAGATACTCTTGGTGATTAAGAGCCTTAATTCCTAAGACTAGAAATAAATCTTATGTTAGAGTTCATTTATTGAGTAAATTGGGTTACTCAATGGGTGAAGCCTTAAATTTACTAGTTTATAGATTTTCTTAGTTTATTTAATAATTATTTGATTTTTAAATCTTAAAATTAAGGATAGAGATCTATCCTAATGAATTGATTATTCATTAGGATTTTCCTTAACCTAATCTATAATATATGGGTTTTAAACCTTAGACCCTTAGATATACTTTTGGATTAAGTAATTTAAGCCCCATCATTTGGAGTTTAATCCTTAATCTTTTCATCTTAATTTGGCTAATCAATATGGGTTTGAGGTTAATTAAAATATCAAACTAGGATGATGATTTGTTTATTTAAATCAAGTAGCCATCATTTGATTTAGATATAGTTAGGACTTGGCCAGTCCAAATTATTTTAAACATATAAGATCGTGAGTCTAAGTTACATTTAGACTAAGAATTGATAATTCTGAATCTTATGTAACTTAGAGTAGATAAAACAAATAAATTAGATAATAATGGATATCACCTGTATTCTAGATTGAGTCTCTTGCTCACTTTGATTTGATGCTTCACTTATCTTGTAATTGAGCTATATATACCTTGAACATATATTGTGTATATAGGATATTTGATGAGTATCCCATGTCAACTTTGAGAATTCATAAGTAGCATTTGTTCTTTTTCTTGTATTTTAGTAGAGTGTAGCTCGATTAGTATACCTCTTCATTTCACCCCGTGGCGGTCAGCTTCAGGGTAGGGTCAGTCCGATAGTCTATGCCATGCCTAGTCCGTGGGATATGATGGGTTAGACTCTTGCCCCAACTGACGGATTAGTCAAGATTTGGTATGGTTATACTAATTTAAGTACACTTATACTTGGTTTTTCTGTTATAGCATATCAGGCTAAGTACATTGATACTATCCATTCAGAGCTTCAGTCTTAGCCCATTAGGCTAAATGAGACTATGTTTGCTTACACTTTGAGTAGCTTGAGTAGCCAATACAGCTTTCAATTTTTGATTTACTATTTTACTTTATACTTTTCTGCATTTCAGCACTACTTTTACTTACAGTCTTTTCTAGCTTTGTTTACTTGTAGGATGTTAGTCCTACTTGTTGTTTTCACAAGCATAGGATGCTAGTTTTGTTTTTAGTTTTATAATATTTTATGCACATTTACTTTTATGTCAATTTGCATAATTTTGTATTGATCATAAGCGTTTCTAGGATGTATTAGTTATTTTAGTCTTTCTTTTACTTACCTGACCTTGTTACAATTGCTATGGAGGAGCTATGTGTACTTCCTATTTGTTAAGTTATAAACTGTTTGTTTATAGCTTTATCTTGTTCTTTCTTATGCGCTCTTGCTCATACTATGCTTTTGTACTTGTTTATAGTGATATCTAATGAACTTAATAAATTGATTACCCTAAAATATACTTAGACATTTTGTCTAACTATAATTTTCTTTTGCTGGCTGGGGCCATATCATTGTGATACCGACAATGGTAGACTCTAAGCTATTTGAGGTTATAGAGCCTTCAGGAGATCTGCCTTTGGAGGAGGAGTGTACTACTGAAGATTCTTAGTTTCCTTTCTGCATTTTTGAGGGCAAGCATTTTTTTTAGGTCTTAAAATTGTTTAAAGTTTGTAATAATACAGGGTTAAATTTACTTTCAGTACTTTACTTATTCTGTACTTATATGATGGATGGATGTTATATTTATGCTTTCGTACTCTGTCTTTGCTTGTATTTACATTTAGTAATGACTTCTTTGGAGAATGGCAAAGTCCTTAATTATGATAGATTAGAATGTGTGTCTAATCTAATTATAAGTAGGGACCTACCTTGTCATTTGGTGACCCCTCCACCGTAATTATGTTAACTTTAGAGTTAACAAGACCATGGTGTGGCAGGGCTGTCACATTAGCATATACAAATAATAATCTTGATGCATCACAATATTGAATTAAGAAAAAAAAAATAGTCACATGAAACCCGCACAATAATGCTATCATATTGAAAGAAAAATAATTACAAACATAATTTTTTATGGGAAACTCTTCAAATGTTTTTCAAACTATCTCATAATATAGTAAAAAATATATTTTTCCTGCTAACAATAAAAAAAAAAAAAAAAAAGAATTCATATTCTATGATTTGTATGCATTAAGTAAATTATACATTGCAGTTCTTTAAATTTTATTTACCCTTTTTTAGCCTACCACTGCATAATATAATAACAAAAATCAAATAATAAAAATAATAATGAAGGATAATTTTACATAAGAGTGCAAAAAGATTCAGGTGGCAAAGGTGTAGCTCAACATAAAAAAAATGAAATAAAAAGTAATAGAAATTCACATAATGATAACTAAAGTAAGTTTACATAATCTATCTATATATAAATTGCACATAAACTAACTACTTAAAATTAAACATATATATAAATTACATATAAATGAACTATACTCAAAATTGATCATAAAAAAGAATTCATACCAACATATGGAATAATTATGCAAAATCATAGAGGTGAAAATTTAAGCAAAGTGTTTACTAACACAATAAAAATTACAAACTAAAAAAGTATCAACATCAAATAAAGATACTTGTTTGTTTCTTATGCATGATGCTTCATTAACTACATAAGATAATAATAAAAAACATAAGAAAGTGAAGAAATTCTATCGATTGTACTTATCAAATTTCTCTGATGAAAAAGAGAACAATGGATGAAGAGCAAAAAAAAAAGAGAGTAGTGGATGAAGAGAATCTAGCTAGCTATATTAATGACATGAGAAGGATTTAGGAGTTTTCTGAAGAGTGTCAACAAGTGAATAGCATGAGGTAATATCGTAGAACAAAAGATTCAGAGATTTGGCGAGTTGTTTCAAAAGATTTATTGCAATTCTTTAGCTGTAAAGAGAAAAAATTAAAGTAAAATATATAAAATAAAATAAAAATTATTAAAATGTTGCTATGTAATACTATTATAATTGGACATTATGTACATGAATATAATATTATTAAAAAAATTTAGTTAATAGTACAAAAAAAGAGTAATTAAAAAAATATTTAGAAAGCCAACAACCCACTTTAAAAAGTCTGCCCTTTGTAAGCACATATAAATGTATATACTTTGCAACTACAATTGGTCAATTCTTAATTATTATAAATTTAATCATTGCAAATGAATGTAAAAGCAAAATTGGAAGTTAGTTTTACAATAATTGAATCTTGAGTATGAGATATGTAAACACAAAATTTATTATCTAAAACAATTCAAATGTACAGGAACAAAGTACTACTAACTAAAATCAGATAATTATTAACATAGCATTTCAATACCTTTTTGCTTGTCAGCATTAAGAAGCGAGGCTTAGATCAAGTGTGGGGGTTGAGGTGAAAACCTGGAAGTTGGGTTGGTACGACCTCGTGCTTGCGACCTGCTCAAACCTTTTAAGAAAACCAATTATTTGCTCGAATCAAATATGTGCTTTGAGGCCATAAGAAAACCCAAAGATCACATAGTGTAACCTTTTGCTATATACTACACTGCAAATTTTATCAAGTTGGAAATGGATTCTATGATGTCCTCTCACCTTCAACTCATCATTAGCAATATAGAAGTAGACTTAAAAAATATTCTTGAGCTCAAATTTCAATATCATGTTACATATAAAGCATTTTCAAAAGAAAAGAAAGAATCAAAGCAACACCTTGTCTACATAATACAATTTTATGATCTCTTTGAGGGATTAGATTCAACTAGGAAAAATTAATATAAGAATTATCATATCCACCCTATCAACAAAACTGCAATAAGTTTTAAGTTAAAATAATCAAATAATGTGTAGTTGAAGGAGGTTTATCGTACTATAGCATAAATGAACTCCAATTATTGAACTTCTCAAGAAATCGTGAACACTGTCAGTGTCTCGACATGATCTCAAACATTTGGATTCCCTATCAAACACCTCTCTCAATGCATGAGAGAGAAGCTACTGATTCTCTAGTCCTCACTTCTACCCATCGCGAATGCTTTGCACCAATATAATAATTTGCAAACATTGACCGAGGTGAAAAGGAGAGATCGTTGAGGAAGAGTCATCGAGCAAAGGAGAAAAGTAATTGAGAGGGAGAAGAGCCTATAGAGTAAAGAGAGTGAAGGAATTGAAGTGTTTGACTTTTGTTTTGCCTGCAAGCTCTTTTATTTTATTTTTTATCACGAAAATGTTATAGAAAATGGAGGAAGGCGAAGAGATAAAAACAAAGAAATTTTGCATTTTTTCCTGTTAAAAATACAAAAAATTGAGAAAATTATATTCTCAGCTTTTGGATGCAGAGAGATTCACACAATTTTTATCTCTCCTATATACATATATATACTTATATAGATAATAAAAATATATCTATATACTTTTATCTCTCCTATATAAGTATATATATATATATATATATATATATATATATATATATATATTATAAAATATGGTACTACTTTTTTTGTATATAAACATAAAATTGATGAAAATGTTCATAACTTATATAAATCACCAATGAAAGGAAATAGAGAATTTAACATAATCACTAACCACATAAATCACATAATCACTAATAACAATAAATTGAATACTGACATATTTTTTATTGGAAAAGCAGGTTAATAGCTAGAGCTTGTAAGTGAGAGATTATGGATTCAATTGAATATATCTCCAAATAGTGTCTTTTATGGGGAAATTTATGTCAAAGCTTTAATTATTGTCATGTCTAATTTATGATGCTTGTTTGCTATTAAAATGAACATTATGAGTGTGACGGCCGCCCCTTAATCATCTGAGATTAAGTGGTCGTCAACGAGCAAACCTTCACTTAGCATTTAGATTAGGGATAAACATTCATAATCAAATGTTAAGGGAAGATATACCCTAATAAGGGGAGCAAAGGAGTCAATCACTGAATGAGCATACTATAACATATCAGAGTGCAGAAGAAAGATAAGTAATAACATCCATACAATCCAGATAAGAACTATACAATTCAGAATACATAAGCATGAAAATAGAAACAATTTAAACCTGTATTATAACAAAGCATTAAAATGTTAATAAACTAAAGCAAAATAGAGTCACTCAATCCTCAAAATACCAAAAGAAAGAACTAAGAGTCTTCTCTTGCATGCTCCTCCTTATGAACCAGATCTTCAGAAGGTCCTTTCTCAAGCAATTCGGAGTCTTCCATTGTCAATATCACAATGACAAGGCCCCAGCCAAAAGAAAAGAAAATCTGGTTAGACAATATGTCTAAATACATTTTATGCTATAAATTATTAGGTTTTAATGATCTCACAATCATCTAAGCAAAGTAGGAGCAATAAAGCATCAAGGAAAAGTGGCAAGAGTTATAATTAACTTAATTATAACTCAAGTAAAATGTGAGGTGAACACATGCCTCAACTCAAGCTGCAGAAAAAGGGTTAAGTAATAAATAATGAAGACTACTAAGTACAAGAAATTCCTAAGCAATATGATCAATTTAATACATACTGGTTTACAATATAAAACAAAAGTACTAAGCTGAAAATAAAGTTCTAATATCCTAATATGCCATAAAGTGAAAACAAGCTATGAAAATAATATAATTTACATGAAAAACTGTAAGTGCTAAAGGAATTGCTGAATATAATCAAAGTGTTGTATAAAGAAGGATATACTAAAAATGTTGTAATTTAAAGAAGTATGCTAAATATTTAAAGTAAAATAGTCTAACTTATATGGACATATTCTTACTTAGTCCTGCCAAAAAGTAAATGCCTGTTAAAAGCATCTATCTGAAAATATCTAGGAGAAACATCCCAAATCCAATATCACTTAATTTCATTTAAATAAAGTACCACTTAATCCCATCTAAAAATATCTAGGAGAAACATCCCAAATCAAAGTAATGTCATTAAGTATCTACTGAGCATTTAGGAGAAATATCCTAGAGAAAAAGTAAAGCCACACTGTCCAAGCAAACTAAGTAAGATATATTCCACTGTAAGTTACATAAAATTCATTACCTTAAATTCTTTCTTTCAATTAATAATATGCTTTATGAATGAATCAAAATAACATAGAAATATACTATGTTCCATATAATGTGTCAAAGTATAAAGTCCATAACAAGGAGGCAAAGCATACAATTTTTAATGTTTAAATAGTACTAAACAAACTTTATGATATCACTTAATTTTCTAATTAAATTATTCTATCTATCTAAATTTATACAAGTTTAGGATCTCCAATACTTAGCTATTGAGTATAAAACCAGAATATCGATCCTATAAGTTAAAAGAAGTTAGAACAAATCAAGTTCTAACATATATATATAAATCACTTGATCCTTAATCAAGTTTAAAATAATAAATCAAATGTCTTAATTGATGATTTAACGAATCCCAAGCCAATCTTGATTAATATACATCAAAATTGGGGGAATAAGAAGTTAAAATCCAAGTATTGGATTTTAACTTCTTAATCCAATAGGTTATAATCCTAATGGTATAAAGTTTAAACCCAAATCTAATGAGCTATAATAAAGGTTATCTTATTAAAAAAAATCAAGCTTAATAAGATGGAACTATGATATTAAATCTAAAATTTAAATACAAAATAATCAAGAATAAAGGATGAAGTTCTAGAAAACTATAAAACCAAAGTCTTTATCTATTAAGTACCCATTTACTTAATAGATGAATTCTAACCTAAATTTCTAAGCTAGATCCTAAGAAAATAAGATCCTAAAAGTTGAAGGAAAGAATAAAGAGAATAATTAAGCTTTAATTTTGATATTACTTAATTGTTATTATGATATAATGAACTTAGGGAAGGCACAAGGTGAACTAATTTCACTTTATGAGGCTTAAATTAAGACTTCAAGAATTTTATGTATATTTTAAGGTTTTTCATAAAATGTCATTTTAATGAGTTTAAAATATCTTAAATAAATCCAAATCAGTCTCAATACTAATTTTAGAGGTTTAATTATTATTTTAATATTTAAGGATACTTAACCCTAAATTTGGGCAAAATGATTATTTTGCCCCTATTTAAGGGTCTAAAATTCAACTTTATAAATCAGAACTCTAAACTAAAATTTATTGAAGGGAAATGATTACTTACTATCTAATATGAAGTTAGACAGTAAGTACATCCATTTTGAATAAGTATTAAGCCTTATAAGGTCAAATTAAGAAATTTAACTTATAAGGGTAATTTGGTAATTAGACCTAATAAAATCTAAAAATTTTGTCAGTTTATTGAAGATTATTGTCTAAGATTTCCATAGAACCTAAAATCATTAAATTATGATAAGTATTGGCTAAGTTATAGCCAATACAAGTTTTAAAGTTAATAATTAGGTTTTATGATGATTAGTGAGTAATTAGTAAAATTAATCACAGAATCACTAAACTAGCCACACCACTAAGTTTTATTCTTTTCTAAGAGTAATCAAAACCTAAAATTACTCAATTTGGATCATAAATTATGCTAATATTCACTAAACAAATTTTAAGGTGATTAGGGCTAATTAAGAGATTTAATTATTGGATCTAAAATACTTTTAAAGTTTACTATTAATTAGGTCTTTTTGATCAAAATGGCATATTGGGAGACCTAATTTGGAGCTCAATTGACCAAATTATAGTTAATTGAAGTTTCAGGATTAATTGGGGTAATTAGTAATAGGTCCTAAAAGTGATTAGGCAAGTACTAATACAAACAAAGAATTGAATACTACTAGGTTATTCTAGAGATTCTACTAATCACTTTAAGACCCATATTGTCTATATTTGGACTAGTGGTTAAAAAGTTATGAGTCTTATAAGATTAAGGTTTGGGTCAAAAAGTGATTAGCTTAAATATGTCTCAAATAGCAAAATTAACACTACTAGATTAATCTTTAGACTGTGCTGATTACTTTGAGACCCATATTGGGTATGTTTGGATAAACATACACAAAGTTATGATAGTTTGAATATTTAAGTACATTTTGTAATTATGAGAATACCTTAAATATCATTATATGAAATATTGATCCTACTGGAAATTAAATTGCACCATAATTTTTCTTGATTTTTGCTGATTAAAATGGTATATTTATTTGCATTATTTGAATTTATATTTTGCAAGTTATTAATGTTTAAATTTTCGGATTTAACAGGATTAATTAAATGTATATTATATGTATTATTAATAATTAAATTAAATTCAATTAAATTATACATCTGTTATTTCATTTAAATCATAGATCTATTATTAATTCATAGATTTTTATTTTGCTATTATATATATACATCTTTATATGTAAGAATATATATAAATATACATATATATAGTTATATACTTTACAGTATTTGAATTAGGATATAGATATTATATATATATATATATATATATATATATATATATATTATAAATTATTTTTTATTTTTCTGCAGGTGGGACCCACGCAGTTTTTGGCAGCAGAGGTGGGACTTGCTGAGGGCTGGCCCGCTGGCTGAGGGCTGGCCCGCTGGCCCTACTGACACCCGTTGCGGTCGGCGAAACGCATGGCCGAATGAGAGCCCGACAGTGAAACAGAAGAAATTCACTGTCGGTCTACGTGTCGTCAAAATGCACGGCCGGTTCACGTTTGGAACGAACCGGCCGGCTCGATTTGGTTCGAAGTGAACCGGGGTCTCTTCGCCTTCCCCTCCCGTGACCTCTGGCGTTTAGGGTTTGGAGGGTGCGAATCGATCGAGGTTTCGATCCATCGCACCCATATATCGCATGCAATTATTTATACGAAGGAAATCTAGAAGGCTTTAATGAAGATACGGGAGAGGTAGAAGGTACCTTAGGTTCACCGATAGGACTTAGGGTTCGAGAGCTCCTGTCTTAGCCTTTGCTTGGACTTGATCCAGAAGTGTCAAACCAATTGACACAGAGGAAATGTAGTCTTAATATCTCTCATCAGTGGTGCGAACGACCATTTGTCGAAGCATTCGACGTGTACCGAACCCTCACAGCCATAAGGCGAACTCGCGGGGACGACGAGCCACAGCAGTGGATCATGCGATCAGACGACGCAGATGGCTCGTCAAGATAGACGACGCGAAATAAAATTAGGGTGACAGCGTCAGGGTTACGGGGACGGTGCCGTTAAATATTGATTTAAATATTAATATTATTAATTAATTTAAACTAATTTTATTAATTAATTTATACTAATTTTATTAATAGGGATTAAACAATTAAACGCATCCAGAAAATTTCCAATAAATCACCCCTAGCTAATTAAGAGGTGAGGAACACAACGGCACAATTGAATTTTTTGTTTCGATGAATATTAAATTATTTGATTTTTCGGGGTATTTAAATAATCTTAAAATATTCGACAAAAATCCAACGACTTCCAAATGCCTCCAAAATTTCACCATTAGCTAATTTGGGGGTGGTGAACAAAATGGCGAAGTCAAATTTTCAATTTTATGTCAAATTAATTAGGTCAATTTCTAGGGTTTCTGAAAATTCCTAAAATCAGAATTTGATCCATTTGATCCCTGACTTGAACTGGATCTCAAAGGTGAGTTCTAAATGACTTAATTAAGGTACTAAAATCATAATTAGGACTTGGATTAGTCCTAATTGACCTAAGTAACAACTTGGATTGTTACAATGAGCCTGAATAAACATGAACAGTTGAGCAAATAATCAAGCTTTATATGCTATTATGCGCCAACCAGTCTGCTGGCTACTATCCTTTCTATTTAACTCATATTGAAACTCTTTGCAATATAAAAATATATTGACTATATGAAAAAAAAATGAGAAAGTATTTTGCTCATCTTGAAACTATTTGAAATACAATCTAGGGCATTATCAAGTTATATTAGAAGAGATGATTGCACTACACTTATATTAAATGATGTATATCAGGTAGAATGAGAGATTGTTTAGAGGAGCTGTTTGGTTCAATGACAATTGAAAATTTATTAAGATAACATGCTATTCAGATTGATAGCAGTGTTTAAATAAAATAATAGATATTATTATTCAGATGTATGATGTTTTGTTCATTGTCATTCATGTTATATTACACATAAGCTAAGATTACCCCCACTGAGACTTAAATATAAATTAAAAAACACAACAAATAACAAAAAAATAAATATTTCAACAATACATAAACTTACATAAGCAGCTAAGATCCTTGTTTGCCAATATTAATGGTAACATATGCCCACTTCTATCATAAATTAGTTATAAATCAATTCAAATAAATACTAAAAATCTCAGAACATATATAAGCTTAAATTATTCATATTTAAATTGTAATATCAAGTAAATCTTAAGAGAAAAAAAACATTTATTTAAAGCATACATCTGCGAGTGATTGAGTCGATGCGAATGATTGAAGCGAGTCCGTCAGTGAGGCAACTAAGGTGAGAGAGCACGTCAGCGAGGCGAGCGCGCCAGCGAGCGAGCGCATTGGCGAGGCGAGGCAAGGCATCGTGAAAACGAGCGATTCTGGCGAGACGAAGCCAAGGCAAAGCACCGGCGTTACGTTTGGCAAAGGCGAGTTTCGGGAGAAGCGAGAAGAGGAAATCGACACATGTGCGCATCAGCGAGGCGAGACGAGGCGTCATAGAAGTGAGCGCTTCTGGCAAGACGAAGCCAAGCCGAAGCACCGACGCTACGTCTGGCGGAGAAGCGAGAAGATGAGATTGGCACCTGCTTCTTGCGTTTTAGGCCCACCAGAGAAAAAAATCAAAAAAGAGAAGAGGAAGGGTCATTAGATAAGAAAATGCTATTCTAAAAAGAAAGCCTCTCTTTTACTAATACTTCTCTCTCCTATATGAATATATATATATATATATGTTATTTAGATCCGCTGACGTAGCACCCAAAAAATTTCATCCAATTGAATTTGAACATCATTTCATTAGTGTTTATTTATTTACATTAAAATAATACAAATATTATTTTTAAAGTTTATATTGAAATATATATATATATATATCTTCTCTCTCTTATATTAATAATAATAATAATAATAGTACTAACGAGTAATAATAATTGATGGAAATGTAGAGAAATAGAAATATTAATAATAATGATAATAATAATAATAATAATAATAATAGTACTGACGACAGTAATAATAATTAATGGAAATGCAAAAAAAAAAGTATGATATTAGTAATAATAATAATAATATATATATATATATATATAAAAGAAAAACTTTCTTTTCATTCTATATCTCAAAGGAAATATTTTTACAAACTGACTAAAGACCCGACCTGGCATATAGGACTTTGACCAAAAAGCTACCCAACATACCCCAGGTAGATTTCCAATTAGTATGAAAACAAAAAAAAAAAGCTAAATACAATAGATATATAAGTATGGGACCACAAAAAATCCCAAAACCATCCCAGGTAGAGACCCAAAAGGGTACCGCAAAACACACAAAAAAAATTAAATACAAATGAAAACCAACATTGAATTTAAAAGTCACAGAAAACTAGTAAATATTGAATTCAGCAGTAGAACCACAATGCTCAGGCCACCGGCAGTGAGGGAGTATAGCAGAACAAAACAGAATCCAGGGTCTGGCCTATCACCAACAGCATCGAAGCACCTAGCCAAAAGGACTTAGCAATGCCGAAAAGCAGAGGGTTCAATCGAGCATATATAGCCAATTCGCAGAACTGGATAAAGGTTCTAAGC
Organism: Gastrodia elata; assembly: GCA_016760335.1. Classification (NCBI taxonomy): domain Eukaryota; kingdom Viridiplantae; phylum Streptophyta; class Magnoliopsida; order Asparagales; family Orchidaceae; genus Gastrodia; species Gastrodia elata. The sequence goes on along the minus strand of CM028678.1, from coordinate 35,509,372 downwards.
ATCCAACTTAACAGAACACCACCTGCCACCTTCTTGAAAAACAAGTGAATACAAAATCTACCTGGTTCAGACAAAAACGTGGTCGGGGACCCAATCTTAACGCTCAGACTTCCTGCCATTAAAGAGGGAAAGTACTATCCAGACAGTACCTCCAATAAGAAAAGAAGACAGCCTTAAACGCAAAAAATAAACAATTTTATAGAGCCAGGACAGTGCCTCAAACCTCAGAATACCAACCGACAGAAATAATAATTCAGAGATCTTCCAGAATAGTAACTATTGAAGCAACATCTGACCACTGATAGCTGATAATGAAAAGACAGCAGGGGATATCCAAATAAAGGAAAGGTAACACCCAAAAATCCTCCCAAATCACACTACGGTTGCTAAATAGCCGTCCAGTAGTGCAAAATGAAGAGGATCCTGTAAAAAAAAAACTAAACTTGAGAAACCAAATAGAGACCAGCACCAAATTAACCAGACCAAATTACAATCGAGTTAAACACCAGACCGTTGTATGCTTCAGAGGCTCCCAATTATTCAGAAAAGAAGTTAATAATTTGTTGCTCTTGACGAAATTCAAAAGGCAATCTAAGGATTCCCTATTACAAATTATATAAAAATTATCCAAATAACCAGTTCTTATACCGTAGAGCTTGACAAAAATCCAAGGGATCAACCAGATTTTAAACCCAACCATCCTTGCTTGCCAAGAAGACACATAAATGGACCAACCAGAATGAATAATCCAATCAACTCTAGTGAACCAATTTTTATCTGCATTATTCCTAGATAAATAACAGTAGATAGAAGACCTACCACCCCTGAACTTACACATTGTGCCACCCATCTTCATAACTGAAGGAATAAAATCTTTATACTAAGAAAAACTTGTGAAATTATCATTGGGAACAATCTTTCCAGACACAGTGGCTAGATGCATGTACTTTCCAATATAAAACACAGAATTATTAGCTGAGATTAAACCATTTTTCCATCTAACCTGATTTTTGAGGCGCCAGAGCTGCCAGCAAATACAACAAATAAGAGTGAAATAAAATGGATCAATATTCTTAGCATAAACTAGGATCTCCACCACCGAAGCCATGCACCTATTTTTATCTAGATTCAAAAGAGGATAAAATCCCCTCCAAACACTACCAGCAAAAGGACAAGCTATAAAGAGATGATACATTGTTTCTTCTAATTAACAGTGGGCACATTTAGAAGCAAGTGAGACTCCTTTCAATTTCAAAATATCTTCCACAGACTAAAAACAATTAAGCATTCTCCAAATATAAAATGAGAGGGCATTAGTGGGCATTTTAAACCAGTAGCAAGAAGAACTCAAATCTGGATTAGTTAAGATCATTCTTGCCGATTTAACACAAGGTTTAACAGATTTATTAATAAAGATTATCATTGTATCTCTAATATCTAAACAAATAACTAATGAGCCACAAATCAAGTTAATCCATTCATCATTTATACCAACACTTCCTAATTTGTTAACGTCCCAATTGCCATCCATCCAGAAATCTACCACTCTCATTTCAGAAGATCCCCTAACAGGGAATTGGGAGTATAAAGGGCCCTTTCCGATCCAGTTATCAAACCAGAAAGAAATTAAACCTTTTCTCAACTTCCAGCAAACAGACTTTTAAGCCGCCACTTTAACTCTGAGTAAATTCTTCCAAATAATAGAATCATTCTGCTTAAGATCTCTTAACACAATATGGGTTGATTTTCCATACTTATTATTCATAAAATTTGCCCAAAGACTACTATTTTTTCTCAGCCTCCACTAGTTTCTTACATAAAAAGCAGAAGCAGTTAACTTAAAAGGGGAAAAACCAAGCCCACCAGACGATTTGGGAGATGCCACTTCCAACTAGGAGGACCACCTCACAGCCTTTCTTGAGCCATAATCACCCCAAAGGAAACCATTACAAAGCTTATTAGCAACATTAACAAATCTATAAGGAGGCTTGAACACAGCAAGGAAATGATTCAGAATAGAATTGATAACTGACTGAAGGAGCACAATACGACCTCCAAATGTTAGGCATTTAGAAGTCCAACCATTAATTTTAGTGGACATAGAGTCCAATAGGGGTTGGAAGAAAGACCAATTTGCCTTGCCTTTAGAAAGAGGAAGACCAAAGTAACTAATCGGGAGGTTATTTCTAGATAATCCTGAAAGAGTTAAGATTTCAGATTTTTGCTATTAGCCACATATTTACCAAACACCACATTTGATTTATTCATATTCACCTTCATTCCAGCAACTGTCTTCATATGATCCAAAATATTCAAAATGGAAGAAAAAGCTTTTATTGTGCCCCTACAGAAAAGAATTGTATCATCTGCGTAAGCTAAGAGGGGAATAATAGTTTTGCCAGAATTATGAAAACTTATTCCTTTTGAAAGGGAGAACTGAAGAGATATAAGCCTCAATAAATAATCATTTGTAATAATAAATAATATGTGTGTGTGTGTCTGTGTGTGTGTGTGTATATATATATAATATTGATAGAATTAAAATGACAAAATATAAACTATAAAATTAGAAATAATAATAAATAATAATAGTAATAATAAAAATAATAACTTATTATTATCATTCTCAATAATAATAATGATAATTATAATAGCAATAATAATTTATTATTATCATTAATTATAATAATAATAATGATAATAATGATAGTAGTCATAATATATAATAATAATATTGACATAAAGAATTTGATGAAATTTAAATGATTGAAATGAAAATTACATAATATAATAATAATAATAATAATAATAATAATAATGTCATAAATGAACTTGCAAAATTTAAAAGATAGAAATATAAATTACAAAAAATAGAAATAATAATAATAATAATAACATATATATATATATATTATAATAATAATATTGATGGAATTAAAATGAAAGAATGAAAATAATAATAATAATAATTTTATTATTATCATTAATAATAATAATAATATTAATAATAATAATAATAGAAATGAAATAACAAAATTAAAATGATAAGAATATAAATCATAGAAATAAAAAAAAATTATAAAAATTGAAATAATAATATTAATAATAGTAATAATATCGACAGAAATAAAATGATGGAATTAAAATGACAGCATGGAAATTGTAGGAAATAAAAATAATAATAATAATAGTAATAATAATAATAATAATATTATTATTATTATTATATTAATTAATAATAATTATATTAATATCTTTATTATTATCATAATAATACTAATATTAATAATAATTTTTGCATTATTCTAATAACTTTATTATTATCATAGTAATAACTTTTTAATTATGATAATAATAACTTTATTATTAATAATAATTATTATAATTTATATTTATACTTATATAAAAAAAAGAATTATGAAAGAAAAGAAAGAAGGAAAAAGAAATAAAAAAATCCATTTTTTTCTTCTTATTCTTTATAATAACCCTAATGTTGTTACTTGTAAATTAGTGATCTGATTGACTCCAAACCTCATCCATTACTCTTATAATAGTGTTATGAGTCTCCACCTCAAAATTTGTACGATTTGGAGATCATTCGATAATTTCCAGCACTTTTTGATTTCATGATAATTCTAAGAACACCTAATTTATTTAGACCTCATAATCAAAAATAAATTTCGTTATTGAACTCACCGCACCCAAATTAGTTAGTGGTGGTATTTTGGAAGTGTTTGGAAAATATCAAAAATTTCACAAATATTTTATTAATATTTTAATACATAAAAAATTAGGTTAATTAAATATTCCTCAAATCAAAAATCTGATTGTATTTTTGAGTTTCTCACCCCTCATCTAGGTAAAGGTGAAAATTTGGAATTTTTCAAAGTACATTTGGATAATTAAAATTAAGAAAATAATTAAGTAAATTAAATAACATAAATTAATATAAATATTAAACATTATTTTTTAAATATTCCAACGGCACTTTATTAAATCGCGGGAATCCGCCATAGTTCTCAGAACATGGGACAGCGTTAAGCATGAATTCCAACCGTTCCACCTTTTAGAGGACCGATCAAACGGTCCAAAATCCATCATATTATCATCTGACGATCTAACCGTTCGATCGTCTAATTAAATGAATGATCCAATCTCAATTCATGTATGCCTTCAAGCTTTAAGCACAATCACGCGCAGGAATGCTGAGGCGTACGGGGTACGTGCCAGCTGCCGTCCACAGTAGCTATAGCCATCGTTCACTCCTCCATTTTCCATTTTTTTTTTACTCATCTTGCGTTCACTAGAAGCTCTTGCTAGGATATAGAGATCGTGGGAGCTCTTTGCTATCGAAAGAAAGAGTCATGCCTTAACTTCTATTCTTCGCCGACAAACCTTAAGGGTTTTCAGTTTCTTCCTCCTGAGCTAGTCGACAAAGGTACCTGTTACCGCTGCTTCTTTACATTATTCGTTTCGACATTCTTGTTTTATAAGTCGAATCCCTATCTATGACCTATTAGATTTTACTAATCTCCATTAAACTGGTCGAGCTGCATTTGGAAAATTTCTAAGGTATTGCCATTAATTTCTTCACTATTGATTTCTTTAAACTTCAATTTACAAATCTTAGATTTGTTTTAATTAGCATTGATTTAGGATTGAAATCAACTTTTGTGATATTTCCATGCTTCCAATTATTCTGATTTGTTTTGTATTGTTGAAATCTATTTATGATATCATAGAGAGTTGATTGTAAACTTCGTTTAAGTCTTAAATTAGCACTTCTTAATTTCCCTTCTATACTTCTATGTACGTCCCGAAGGATCTAAGGTTCACCCCAGGTCTCTTCCTCCTTACACCCTAATCTTTTGCGCAAGGTTGAAGACTCAATCCTGGGCCCGAATCGAGTCTGCTTGCAGCCCAGAATATTCTTACGGTCATTTGATTTGCTGTAACAAACTAATAATCATGAATCTAAGGTATTGTGTATGGACGGCTAATTGATATTGGAAGAAATACACTGAAGACAGATATTCTTCATATTTTGGAAGAATCTAGTTTGTCTATGGCATATGTCAAGTTTGAAGATAGCAATAACTTTATAACAAATTCAATTTTAGTACACTACATACTATTTTCTTCCTTAAGCTTGCCACTTTTCTTTCAATTATTGTCAGTAGTGCACATTAGGTCACCTCTATCTATTCTAATTTTTGTCATCGCACAATAATAATTTGTAATAACCTTCTTTTAATCAATATATCTTGCCGTTCTTCTCCTCTGTCTATTCTTGTTTCTCTTATCTTATTTCATTTAGCGAAGTCCCAATGCAAGTTTAAGAGAAAATATTATTTAATAAAGTTCATTGTCAAAGAAAACTGGACAAAATTTTGATGCTGCTCATCTTCAATTATGTTTTAAAATTAAATAACTTTTTTAGGAAAGTTGATTCTTTGTATTTTCCATTTTTATGATTCTGGTAGTAAGGAAACACTACTTATTTTAATAGTTCGTGAGTTTTTTACAATCACGACCTTTTTGTCTCATGCTATACTTTGCATTAACTTGGACCTATATTGATGCTTCTTATTCTGTTGCATAATAACTTATACAAAAATGCTAGTTTTGAATAACTCCTATTTTAATTTAAACTACATGCAGTCAATGTATTTTCAACTACTTTGTCAATTGTGCGATAGTTAATTTTTTTATATGTAGTATTATAAATATCAAACACTTAATTTAGTTAGATAACCTGAGTAAAGATGCAATTGCTGAGTGGATTTTTGCATTAGATAACCTTTTTGTTTAGTGACCATGTAAGGATGTTTCATGCAGATTTTTATTATACCCTCCTTTATTTTATTTCAGCCTTTCCTGTCCTTTTTCTTTAGTTGTTTTGGTAATTAATTAACCTTAACATGAATGCTCAATACATTTTATATTCTTAAAAATGTGTCCTGTGTATGAAGATTATTGAAAATCCTTAATGTCTTAGTTCTTTTTTTTATTGTGTTTTTCTTTTGTGTGCTGAAATTTTAACATAATATATTGTGACATTTTATAGTTTATACATAATATATAGATGAATTTCAGGTCTATCAAATTTTACAATAATGTATTCGTCTCTTAGCTAGTCCTCTGTGCCTACCCACTAAATTACATTTTTCATTCTTCATACAACCCTTATTTTATTTGTATAATTCTTTTTAGTAACTCAATAAATTTCCTCTTACAAAACCGATATTCTTTTATTTCATTTATGATATATTTTATTGATACTAAATTGGTTATTTTGATTTCACACTATCTTAGAAGTGCTCTTCTATTTCAACCATTGTGTTTGGATTTTGTTGAATGCATAACCTTGAAATTTCAATTTAGATTATGCTAGTATTAATGTTTTAAGAATAAAAAAAATATTTTGAAACTTGTATTGTATAGTAATAAAGAGATATTGTGAACTTTTTTGAAGTGTAAGTTTTAATCAAAATAGTACTTGGTACTTCTATGGTTATATAAATGCTTATGTAAGGTACTTCTGGCATGTTTCGATAAATAATTGCCATATCAATTTGCAAGAGTTTCATGTTTGTAGTTTAAATGGAAATTAGATGTTTCCTTGCATAGTTTTAAACATAATTATTGATACTAAATCAAATGCTGCCAATTATTTAAATATGAATTCAAATGCAGCTATTCTTTGCAAATAAGTCACATAATGTTGTCCTTTATGATTACTGAGCCAAATGCAGTTATCCTTTGTATGCTAAGTCACATAATGCCATTCTTTACAATGATAATCTAAATTATTGCTGTCATTTATAATTGTTGAATTAGACATAATTGTTCTTTGCATGTTAAGTTATATATTGTTATCCTTTGCAAAGCTAATCCAAAATAACTATTGTCTTTTATAAATGTTGAATTAATATTGTTGTTCCTTACAAGACTATTGTAAATTCTAGCTATCTTTTACAAATGTTGAAGTATATGCCACTATTTTATTGCATAATAAGTCATGTATTGTTGTTCTTTACAATGTTATTTGAATTTTAGTCGTTCTTTGTAATTTTGAATCAAATGTTGCTTCCAAATTAAAAGTATTTAATGTTTGAGATCCTGAAGACTAAGTTAATTCCAAGTTGATCCTAATGGAACTTGCAAGTATGTAATAGAATTGCTATGAAATATATTAATGTTAATTCATAATATCCTTCTTAATTTAATGTTTATGTATTGATTTTATATCATGGAATTTAGATTCTTTGTTTAATTAAATTGTAAATTGAATTTCAGTAAAATTTAATTCATGATGTTAGTTTACAAATTTCATGTGTTCCTTGCCATGTATAAATTTAAAATTGAACTATCATCATATAAATCATTTAACCATAGTGTTAGTTCTTCAATGCTAGTTCTTTCACCTTACCTTCTAGTAAGTTGAGAAATAATATGTTAACATTACATCTAATTTCATTTAGAGAATAAAGTAAAAATAATATTCAACTTCTTTAGATTTAAATTGCTAATTCTCCTTCTCCTCAACTTCTTAATATTATTTAAGTTCTCCAATACTTGAATTAAGAATCTCTTTAGGGCTTTGTAAGATTCTTTAATCTACAAACCAAAATAAACATATAGTGATTGATTACTAATCTCACTTTATTATTCCATTTGAATACTTCCTACCAATTAATCTTAATTAAGTTAGTGATTGATTTAGTATGAAACCTTTCAATTTATAAGCTATTATTATGAAGTTAGTATGATATACTTTAACTTCTACTTCTCTTAACTTAATGAAATCTCAATTTTACTTTTCCTTTACCAAATTGTTTAATTATAATTATAAATTACTTTCTCATTTTTTTAAACTACTTGAAAGTACTATTTGCAAAACCTCTTTCATGTATACTAGTACTTGCAATTGACTTAAAGATCATTAGCTACAAGTTAATTTGGAGCTCAATAAATCCAATCATCAATTAGATCGTTAAAATTTAGATAACAAAAGGATATCACATAGTTTACAATTATTGAAGTTTATTGAATGCTTGCTTAACTTTGAGCCTTTTACTTGAACATTCATACAAGATTATTGTGCATAAATAAAAGTTTTATAAGACTTTATGGGGAATGCCTTATGGCAATTTGAATAAGAAAGATAGCGCTTATAATAGGACTTCACATTTTAGAGAGGGTAAATGTGAATGTTCGACCCCCCACTATATCTAATTGGGAAGACGTGCTTAACTCCTCATCCCATTATGTGAGGTGTTCTTACAGAATGAGATATTTTCTAATTATAACTTCAACTAATTATATAAGAGTTCTTTTACAATCTTATTGATTGTAAGATTTCTTCATAACTATATTATTTTTCATAGTCTTAGGCTATGATTGTCTTAGACCAAGAGTCTAAGATACTTCAATAGTTTCTATGCTTTACACTATCTATTTTCAGTATTGTATTTTATTTACTTACGATTCAATCAAAATACAGTGTATATTGCTTAATTTCATTTAATGCTTCATTGTACTTCATTGTTTACTTAGCATAAATTTCATTGAACATGTATTATTTTTATTTCATTTACTTTAAATGCACATAGTAGTTTCTAGCCTTTTTGGATGCAGGCTAGGACTTATATACAAGTGAGTATTCTTACTCAACTTATTTCATACTGTCTTTTTTACAGTTACATTACTTCTTTTTTTCATACTTGATAGCTTTTATAGTTCTACTGCTTAGTTTAAATTGTAAATTAATGCTTGTAATATCCTATTAACTTAAATTAGTAGCTAATCTTAAAATATGTTTAGATTGTTTAGTCTAACTACATTTTTTCTTATATTGGCTTGCCCTATCATATTTAAATACTAAAATATGATAAATCAAGAGCTCTTTGATACAGATAATGTAGGTCCTAGTGCTTGAAGAGCTTCTAAAATGAAAAGCTAACGCTTATTATTTAAATTTTCTTGCACTTTTGGTTTAATGAAGAGAATGGTTGTATTCTCTCTTTCCTTTTCATTTAAATGGATTTGTAATAATTAAATTAAACTTAAAACTGCTTGAGTTATTTTTACATATTCTTATATATCTGTGTTGTGGTTACTTATTTTATAATTGCTTAGGTTGAATGAGTGGATCATATTACTTGCTTGTATTATTTATACTTGTAATATTTCTTGTACCTTCTATTGCTATTCTTTGCAAATTTACTTTAATTTAATATTTGCTCATAAAGAGACTTGGCCACTTAGCATCTATATTTGATTAGTTTTTTTCTAATTGAGTATTGGGTGCTAAGGTAACATCCCAATGTTGGATTAATCTCATATCCAATTATTGGGATCATTATAGTTGGTATCAGAGACAAGGTTGAGAATATTAAGTTAAATGAGATTCAAGGTAACAACACATAAAGGTAAAAATACTTAAAGAATATCATTTTAGGAATATGAATGAACTTCCAATTAAATAATTGATCTTAACTTCTATTTGAATCTAAATCAACTGACTCTCAGATGGAGAATCTAGAGTCTGAATTAAGATGGTACACTAGAGAGTTCTTTCAGTATTGGGAAGACGACCACATCTTCAGCTCGATGTATGGACATCTCTACTTGGAAGTGTCTAATACAGGAGGTAAAGTGCTTGATAAAATATCAATGTACTGCCTATTCAGGGGAGACTGCATCCCTCAGTTAGCTAGGGAATGGCTTTAAAGGGTCTCCGATACCTTTACTGCCATAAGGTGCCCCGATCACATACGCCTCCAAATGTTAGATGAGTTCTTCGACAACTATGCCCAAGATTGGTGGGCTCATGCCCACAGCATCCTTATTTGAGCTAGTAGACGCCTTCATCATGCACCCCTATATACTGATTTTGAATTCATGTTTAATAACAAATTCTGTAAATGAATAATTAGTTTCCTTTACAAGCAACTTTTATAGTAGTTTGTACATTGCAGTTGCTCTTTCTCTTCTATCTTATGTACTTTTCTTAATGTATCTCAAATTTTGAATATTAATGAGAAGTACCCTTTTTATTTATTCTGAATTTTTATTCTTTTTATTATTTAATAGAATGAATCCAGATCAAAAGATCCATCTTCTTCTATTGTAAAGGATGCTGAACCTAGTACCCCATCTCTTCAAGAAGAGATGAGACAAATTATGGGTTTATTCAACATTATGATTGAGGCCCAAAAAAGGGATGCTAAAAGAATAGCTTCCATATGAAATCCTTCTCACCCATCCCATGCTTCTCCTTTCCCTTCTCCAATCTTACCACAATCTTCATAAGTCCCACTTCCTTCTTATCTCACCTTACCGAAAACTCCTGCCCCTGCTTCTAAGGCAGTTCCTGCTCCACTATCACCTACCTCAGGCCCAGTAGTGGAGGCTTTTCTCCTAGCTTTCCTACGCTTAAACCCTCCTACTCATAATGGCCAAGCCTCACCAATGGAAGTGACCAATTGGTTTAGTGCAGTAGAGAAGCTCTTGAGAAGATAAAGTGTCCGGAGAGTGAGAATATAAGATTAACCACTCACCTATTTAAGGAAGAGGCTGAGTTCTGGTGGGATAGTGAGTTGAAGGCTCATTTTTCAAATACCTATTTAGAGATATTCCTTGGGAGGAGTTTGAACAAGTTTTTAGAGATGAGTTGATTCCTCCTTCTGCTCGAACAATTATAGAAGATGATTTCATGCAGTTGATGCAAGAAAATCGTACAGTTCATGAATATGAAGTAAAATTTAGAAAATACTCTCGTTTTGCACTAGAAATAGTTTGCACTGAAGTGGCAAGGTGCAGTCATTTCTTAAAAGCTGTTAGAGAGTGCAAAAATGATCGAGCACCACCAAGCTCAATCTAAAATGCTAAAATGCCCTCATCCTCCATCATAATGCCAAGACTCTTACAAAAGGAGTCATGCTCAAGGTCTGTAAGCCTTCCAAATGTCAAAAGGTAAAGAGCAATATGGAAGTTCGTCAGCCAAGTGCAATAGACCACACCCGTATGGCAAATTCCATCACATGGGGAATATGTGTTATATATGCGGTAGAACTAATTATTATTATCAAAATTGCAGTGCGGCTTGGACTGTTGACCGAACGAAGAATAATCATCAATAGAAAGTGCAGAATCACACTCCCTATAGTACTAAGGCTCCGCTCCTCGCTCGTATGCCCCCTCCTACAAGTGGAAATATTCATGATAAGAAGAAAGTTTATTCTCAAGCCCAAAAGTATGGGCAGTGTAATCGTGCCAACATGCGCAAAGCTGTCGATCAATCCTCAGCCATATCTAGAGTATATGCTCTCTCAGCTTCCATCACTAAAGATGAAAGCGGCGCTATGACTATTATGTTTTACATTTAAATTTTTCATTTCATGTCTTTCATTTTTAGTACATTTACTTCTTTCACTATTTGCTTTTAAATTTTCTTTTCTTTCCTATTATAGGAACATTATTAATTAAGAACCAGTTGTGTGAAACTTTTTTTGATACGGGAGCTGTTCACTCCTTCATATCGGAAAATTGTGCATCTTCCCTAAACTTACAACCTTTCAGCCTGGGTAATGCACTGAAAGTGCAGATGTCATCTTGTGTTGAGATGTCAGCAAATAGATTATGTTTGGTAAACATCTCAATCAGCAATCAAATCTTTCCCTCCAAAATTATTATTATGCTGATTGCCAATATTGACATAATTTTCAGAATAGATTGGTTAAAAAGGTTTAACATCATAAGATTGTTATAGAAAGAAAGTTTCCCTTCAAGTAGGGAGAAAACCAAAAGTATTTGTAGGCAAGCTTGGCCTAATGACATCATTAATAAATACACGTGAAGCCAAGCGCCTAATTAGTAAAGGTTACTATGCTGTGTTAGTAACTTTAATTGGTGAAGAGAAAGAAGATAAAAATCTAATGGTTACCCCTATCGTAAGAGAGTTCCTAGATTTATTTCTAGATGAATTACTTGGACTACCTCCAATGAGAGAGGTAGAGTTTTAAATAGAGCTAATTCTGGGAACTCAACCTAAATCCAAAGCTCTATATAGGATAGCACCGAATGAACTTCAAGAACTTTGTGAATAATTGAAAGAATTGTTAGAAAAAGGTTTTGTGTGCCTGGCATGTCACCTTAGGGAGCTCCTGTCCTTTTCGATAAGAAAAATGATGGTTCCATGTGAATGTGTATAGACCATCACGAACTTAATAAGGTGATGGTAAAGAACAAGCATCCTCGTCCTAGAATTGATGACTTGTTCGACCAATTAATTGGAGCAAAAGTATTTTCTAAAATTAACTTGAGAATAGAATATTATTAGATATGAGCTGAGGATAAAGATATTCCTAAGACTGCATTTAGGAACCGTTATGGGCACTATGAGTTTCTTATCATGTCCTTTGGATTGACTAATGCCCCTTCCATTTTCATGGACCTAATGCAGCGCATTCTAAAGCCTTACCTCAATCATTTTGTAATAGTCTTCATTGACGACATCCTAATATATTTCAAGTCAGTTGCTGATCACAAGAATCACCTTCGTGCTATCTTAATTCTTCTAAGAGAGTATAAGTTATATACTAAGTTTTCAAAGTGCAAATTATGGTTCAACTCAGTGGCATCTCTAGGTCACGTAGTAGATGTTGTAGGCATTAGAGCTGACCAAAAGAAGATCTAAGCTGTACAAGAATGGGTTTAACCCAAGTCTGTAATTGAAATCCACATTTTTCTAGAACTTACTGGATATTACAGAAGATTTGTTCCCAGATTTTCTCAAATAGCATCTTTGTTAACTCAATTAACTCGAAAAGAAGTTCCCTTCATTTGGAACCCAGCTTGTGAAGAAGCATTCCAAAAGTTGAAACAACTGTTAACTTCTGTACCAGTCTTAATATTACCTCAAGAAGGCAAAGATTTTCAGATTTACATTGATGCCTCTAAGGTAGGACTGGGATGTGTTCTAATTCAAGATCGACATGTCATAACTTATACTTTAACGAAACTAAAGCCAAATGAGAAAAAATATCCTGTACATGATCTAGAACTTGTAGGTGTAGTTTTTGCTCTTAAAATTTGGAGGCACTACCTGTATAGGGTTAAGTGTGAGATGTTTACTGATCAGCAGAGTTTGAAGTACATCTTCACTCAAAAAGAACTTAACTACCGTTAGCGTAGGTGGTTAGAACTAATTTGTGATTACGACTTAGAAATTATTTATCATCCAGGTAAAGCTAATCTAGTAGCTGATGTCCTAAGTTGTAAGGACTCTATTGCAATGATTCTTTAATCAAGGACTTTGAAAGATTGAATTTAAAGTCGATCAGATCAGCTGACTTGTGTAATTTACTATGTAATATTCAGTTTGAGTCAACTCTTAGGTCAAGGATAATTAAAGCACGGAAAGAAGATTCTTTGTATTCTCACTTAGTTTCTGATATTAATAGTGGCAAAAGATCTGAATTACATCTTGATGCCGAAGGTATGATTTTCTAAAAGTCTAGGTTATGGATTCCTAAAAGCTTACAGTTACAATTATTGTCTGAAGCTCATAACTCTGGCTATATTGTACACCCTGGTAGTTGTAAGATGTATCAGGATCTTAAGCAATCATTTTGGTGATCTAGCATAAAATGAGGTATAGCCATTTTTATTTCCAAGTGCCATCCATGTTCCTTAGTAAAGGCCGAGCAACAAAAGCCAGGTGGACTTCTTAAGCCTTTATTAGACATTCCTGAATAGAAGTGGTCTGATATTTCCATGAACTTCATTGTAGGTTTGCCTAAGAGTAGATCTAGTCTGACTCAATTTGGGTGATTGTCGATAGACTCACTAAATCAGCTCATTTCCTAGCTATTCATTAGACAGATCCTGTTGAGAAGTTAGCTAAGCTTAATCTTAAAGGGATTATCTATTTACATGGTATGCCAAATTGTATAGTTTCTGACAGAGACAGTAGATTCACTTCCAAATTTTGGTCCGCTGTTCAGCAAGACTTGGGGACAAATTTAGCATTGAGTACTGCTTTCCATCCTTAGATAGATGGTCAGACTGAATGTGTTAATCAAATCTTGGAAGATCTCTTATGTCTTTGTGTTATCGACTTCGGTGGATCATGGGAAGATCACTTAGCATTACTTGAGTTCGCCTACCATAATAGTTACCAATCCAGTATTGGTATGGCTCATTATGAAGCTCTTTATGGAAGGAGGTGTACAACTCCTGTTGCTTGGACTGAAGTAGGAGACTCTCAACTTTATGGTTCTGAATTAATTGAAGAAATCACTAAGACAATTCAGCTGATTAAACGCAATATGATTGCAGCTCAAGATAGTCAGAAGAAATATCATGATGCTCGTCATCATCAATTAGAATTTCAAGTCGATGATAGAGCTTATCTTAAAGTAAGTCTGATAAAATATGTGTATAGATTTGGTGTTTCTGGAAAGCTGAGTCCAAGGTACTTAGGACCCTTTGAAGTGATTGAGAGAATTGGAACATCCGCATACAGATTAAAGTTACCTAAAGATTTCTTAGTTGTGCACAATGTGTTTCATGTATCGTCACTAAGGAGGTGTTTATTAGATCCAAGTCATCAAGTTCAAATACCAGCAATGGAACTGTAACCCAATCTGACATTCATTGTTAAGCCTATAGCAATTCTAGGGAGAGATCTTAAGCAATTAAGAAATCGCAGTATTCCTATAATCAATTTCCAGTGGCAGAATTATTCTGATAAAAATGTCACATTGGAGAAAGAGGAGGATATGCGAAAGAAATTCTTAGAGTTCTTTCAATAATCAGGTAACCTTAGTTTTCCTCATTTTAAATTTTATTTCAATTAGACCTCCTCCTTGTATTTACATTAATGTATTTTAATTATTACGTGTTGAGGGCGACACTCATTTTAAGGATGGGAGTCTGTAACAACCATAATATTGTTACCTATCAATTAGTAACTTGATTTACTTCAAACCTCATCTATTACTCTTATAATAGTGTAAAGAGTCTCCATCTCAAAATTCGTACGATTTGAAGATCGTTCGATAATTTCCAGCACTTCCTGATTTTTTGATATTTCTGAAAATACCTAATTTATTTAGACCTCAGAATCGAAAATGAAGGTCGCCATTGGACTCACCACACCCAAGTTAGTTATGGGTGGTAGTTTGGAAGTGTTTGGAAAACGTTGAAAATTTCACGAATATTTTATTAATATTTTAATATCTAAAAAATTAGGTTAATTAAATATTCTTCAAATCAAAAACCTGATTGCATTTTTGAGTTCCTCACCCCTCATTTAGATAAGAGTGAAAAATTAAAAAATTTTATAGTACCTTTGGGTAATTAAAATTAAGAAAATAATTAAGTAAATTAAATAATATAAATTAATATAAATATTAAACATTATTTTTAAATATTCCAACGGCACTTTATTAAATCATGGGAATCCGCCGTAGTTCTCAAAATATATATATATATATATATATATATATATATATATATATATATATATATATATATATATATTAGCATATAATTTGATGAATTTTCAAATCATTCTAAAAAGGTTTCAAGAATATGATTAAGGATTAACCTATGTTGATTATGCATAATTAAATCTTATAATAACCTAGGAATGTTACAGCCATTAGCCAGATTAACACAAAAGGCACTTTTTTTAAGTGGTGCTTAACATGTGAATAAGCCATTTAATAAGCTAAACGAGTATCTTACTTCAACACTAATATCAACCCTACCCAAAGAAGAAAAATATTATCAAATTTAAAGTGATGCATCATTAAATGGTCTAAATGTGTACTATTGCAAGATGGCCAAATTAGTGCCTAAACATCAAGATAGTTGAAGGTACATAAGAAGAAGAGTATCATGTTTATGAATTAGAGCTATGTGCAATTGTTTTTGCTTTAAGAATATGAAGGTGTTGTATGCATGGTACAAAAATAAAATATATTTAAAACTATCAAAATCTGAAGTATATATTCACACAAAAACATTTAAATTAACAATAGTGAAGATGAATAAAGATCACCAAACATTATGCATTAGAACTAAACTACCATGTGGGAAAGGTTAGTATTGGTCTAAATGCTCTAAGTAAAAAAAGATGTTCATCCTTCCTAATAAAGGAAGAAATGCATACAAATCACTCAACTAAAATAATAAGCTAATCTTATATGAGAACATCAAGAAAGCACAAAGAAGCAACATCGATGAAGGAGAGTTTGTATACGTCAAAGTAAGTTGAATGAAAAGAACAAATTGATCCAAATTGCCCGAGGTATATTGGACATTTTCATGTATAAAACAAAATTAGGCAATTAACATGTAGGTTAAGATTACATCATCATCTCAGTATAATACATAAGGTATTTCATGTCTCAATACAAAGGATATATCTATGTTGCTTATTCTTTACTTGAAATTATTTTCTTATTTGAACTAAGTTTATTATAACAAAACAGGTGTCAAATTTATGTTTTCATCTTTGCTTACATTTTATTTTTGTTACTTTCTTAGGAACAACCCTAGACTTAGAATAAGACTAAATTAAGTTTGTGGTATGATTTGAGGATTAGTGGTGTGCTATTTGTATAATATGAAGAGAAAAGTAATATCATTACTGCTTTGTAACATGGTTATATAAGCCAGCCTCATGTGGAGTTCCGATCCCCGCACGACCAGACGGGTGGGCGCTCCCAAGCACGAGGCGGAACGAGCATAAGCACGCAGAATACGCACAAGTGCACGCAGAACATGCATAAGGGCACCTCACTCACGCCTTTAAATTTAGGATTTACAGAATGACAGTCAAATAAGATTCGGCAAGAGTGTCCCCTCCCCCTCCCCCAATAAAGCGGGACACGCACGAGTGCACCGCACTTGGTATTTTTCATGCGAAAACTCAATTTTTGTATCTTTTTAGCATTTTTTGATGTCTAAAATATATAAGAGTTTCACCGGCATAATATTCGTCTGAATGCTATTTTATGCTTTTGCCCACAAACTCTACTTATTCCGTAAACCATATCAAAATGTCACTTCATACTGCACACAAAATGTAAAGATCATTATCTTCTTAGCCCGCTGAACCTTTCTTTCTAATTATCTTCCCAACAAATAAATAGCTTAAAATATATGGTTAGCAGTATTCTATGATAGATCTTAAAGTCATCATAGCCTTAATAAAATAAAGTAGAAAGTAAGGAATTTCCCCTTTCTTAACCTTATAATATATATAAAAATGTATAAAACAAGAACATGGGAACGATGAACAGAAAAGATAATTGGCTTTGTTAACACTTTCCTTGAAAGAGATTCTCCACAAAAAACAACAGTAATCGCAGATAACATAGTTTAATGATATATAATTAGGGTGCTTAAGGAAAATCCGTGGGTAGATATTAGGCAGGCATTCGCCCACTGATTTGTTTCTCAATATTAAATTTGATCTTCTACCACCACCAGCAGTCGCAGCAGTAGCAGCATATAAGAGTAGGTCGTTTTTTACTGGATGCACATTGTGAACTTTTGGGTCAAGCGTCTCTCGGTTTGTTGTTCTCTTCTCATTGAGGCGGCAAATGACTGCTCGTAGAAGTTAATTATCTTTATCGTAAGCGGCATATTCGCTAATAAGGCTCTCGTAAGACCATCTCCATTTATTCTTATTTTCTTTCCTCCTATCTTTCAATTGTACTCGTTTAATCCTAACTCTCATTACTTGTAAACGCTTACGGCACCTCGCTTTTTTCTCAATAAGTGACTTGCATATCTACTAGTAATAAATATGCAAGGTTAATTTTGTTAATTAATTAGTGAATTTGATTATGTTGCATGCCATCACCCCCATCCTACATCAGCTAACCAAGAATTTTCATCTTTACGAAGAGTGAGGTATTCTGTTTCCGAAGAGGGGACCATTTCTTCATTTTCTTTATCCTTACCATAAGCTAATGTTTCTAAATGAATCCATAGCTTCTTTCCTAGCCATTGCAACAGCCAAAACTATGTTCTTTATTCGCATGTTGATTCGGTTCAACAACATTTTTTAACATTTACCTTTGTTACTCCTACTACTACAAATTCTTCCTCGATTCTTTGAAAGTATGCACATGGGATAAATGAGTCCATTAGGTTCAAATCTCTAATGTAAGAGATTGAAGTGTTTCAAGATCATTTTTAGCAAGGGTGGGAATACTATGTTATTTGGACGTGCACCCTTTTGTCTCCTATTTTTCTATCATTTCTTTTAATGCCAGTTCTTATAAAAATATTTCTACCAAAACTTGAAACTACTAACTTGCTATGAGAATGATGAGAATCTCTTGAGCAAGGAGAGTAATGGCATTGAGAACTTAAACTTAGGCCTAATTCTACAAAATGAAGCACTCGAGTAATAGATGAAAATGTTGCTTGGCATAAGTTTAGTATCACAAAGTGCAAACAATACTTGTTCAAGCAGTATAGCATTTTACCTAGGGCTGGCAATTTGACTCGGAACTCGAAATTCGAACTCGATTCGACTCGAACTCGAGATATTTTGACTCGACTCGAAGATTTTTTAGTCGAGTTCGAGTCATACACATCTTGACGAACCCTATTTAAAATGAGTCGAAATGACTCGAACTCGACAAGAACTCAAATAAAACTCGACTCGAACTCGAACAAGTTCGAGTATGGGCTGACTCTACTCGAAGCCAGCCCTAATTTTACCAAATGATCTTGTTGCTATTATAATTTTGTTCATTTCATGTATTATTTCCATTAAATCATAATATTTTATGTTTTATAATATATTCATATTATGATATCATGAATCTTATGAATCTTATGATTTTGTATAAAATTTCCTTAAATGCTATTCCTTACTATACTGATCAAAATGATTTTATTAAAATTTGCATATATTTAGAATTTGTTGTAAAAATTAACGAAAAATACCACTACGAAATAAGATCTAAGATTTTCCCAATAATAAAATTAAATGTATTAATTTTAATAGTTTTAAAAATAAGTTTATGCATAATTTTATGAAAAAAGTGAAACAAATCAAGATTTTTTGCATCCAATTATAAATAACATTTTATGAAAATTTTGGAAAATAAATTCATTTTTTATAAAAATATTGGGTTTTAATTGTGTGCCAAGATCTAAATTTGCAATTTAATTTTCTTAAGAGTTTCATAGTAATATTAATATTGTTAAAAGTGAACAATTATTGAAAATATGTATAAAATTTTTGAGTTCAGATACACGTTCCAAATAATCTTCAAAAAAACAGGAATCCACTAAGAATATATATTTTAAGGAAAAATTCTAGTCATCTATTATGTTTATGAACTATTTTGAAGACTTGATAGATTTCGGCGGTTAAGATTATATCAAACAAGAACAAGATCATTTAGCCTTTGGTGCTCCAAGAGAATATTTGTATATTTATATAACATATAAACTTCAAGAATTTTAATGCGAACATGATTTGTAGTGCTCTCAGAATCTGATTCACACCAAGCAATCTATGATCGACAATATCATCTTTATGCCAAGCAAGTGACTGCAAACATGACTGCTTCTGAAAAATTTCAGCACTATGATTCCTATGAAA
This sequence comes from Gastrodia elata, assembly GCA_016760335.1. Lineage (NCBI taxonomy): Eukaryota > Viridiplantae > Streptophyta > Magnoliopsida > Asparagales > Orchidaceae > Gastrodia > Gastrodia elata. The sequence goes on along the minus strand of CM028678.1, from coordinate 35,489,724 downwards.
GGTGGAATCCTCCCACCTTACCCCTTCAAAAAGAAACATGTCCTCCAAAAGCAAAGTGATGCTCAGTTTAAATTCTGTTAGAAGAAAAGAATAGCATTTTATTATATATATAAGCCAGAAACATCCTGCTCATAAAAAGGAAAGAAAAAAAGGAAGCACAATCAACTATTTTACCTACACCAGACTTGTCAATGAGTAATCAATTCTCACCTGACCAAGATCTCGATTGGGTGCTGCAGGCAATTATTTCTGGTAAGATGAACCTTCAAAACATTTCCGTCTTCAATTCTCATTCAGCTTTTAGCTACCATCAAGATTCAGAAAACTCCTTATGCATCAACATCTCCTCAGAGGACAACATTCAAGAATTGAGCAAAATTTTAACTGCTCTCACAGCACAGGAAAGTGTCTGCAATACTACAAACACGGCCTTTCATTCTATAAATTGGGAGATGAAGATGCTTGATGGCCTTTCTTCATTACTCGATAACAATGCGAGCATCAAACACGTTGAGTTCCAAAAGAACATCTTCAGCACCGAGGGAATGTCTGTGCTTTCGGACATCTTGGGAAGAAATAAGAAAATTAGGAGTATTATATTCTCAGAGTGCCAGATTGAGAGAATAGGAGCTACCTTGTTAGCCTCTGCTCTGATGAAAAATGATACCCTGGAAGAACTACAGATATGGGAGGATTCTATTGGTTCAAATGGTGCTGAAGAATTATCAAGAATGATTGAGGTGAACTCAACACTAAAACTACTATTGATACTAGATAAACATTTCACTACTGCAGCTCCTATAATCTCAGCCGTGCTGGCGAGGAACTGCAATCTAGAAGTCCATCTTTGGAGCAAAGATGAAACAGGTAAAAATGTTAAAATAGTTGAGTTCAGACCAGAGGCGAGCACACTGAGAATTTACAAACTAAACTCTCAGGGTTCTCAGAGGGTGACCTGTGCATTAGGTTTGAATACAACAATAAAGACACTAGACATGACTGGCATTCAGCTGAATTCAAAATGGGCCAAGGAATTTAGACAGGTTCTGGAGCAAAATCGAAGCCTCAAAGAAGCTAAGCTAACAAGAACCGGCCTTGGAGACAAGGCAGCAGTGTACATAGCAGCTGGATTATTCAAGAACAATTCCTTGGAAAGTATAGCATTGGATGGAAACAGATTCGGGGGTGTTGGAGTGGAGCATCTACTGTACCCCATGAGTAGGTTTTCTCTATCACAAAACCAAGCAAATACTACACTGAGATATGTGGCATTTGGAGGAAGAGAGACAAGGATAGGAAGAGGAGGTCTCATGGCTATTTTGCGAATGTTGGACACAAATAAAACTATTATTCAACTCAGCATTAGTGAGGATGTGAGCATGAAACCTGAAGATGTGGTGAGAATTTTCAAGGGCTTGGAGAAGAATGATACTTTGAGATCTCTGTCACTGAGAGGGTGTAAAGGGGTAAATGGAGAATTGGTGCTACAGTCTATAATGGCTACTCTTCAGGTAAATCCATGGATAGAGGAGATAGATCTCACTGGTACACCGCTGCAAATTGCAGGGAAGGCTGTTGCAATTTATGATAAATTGGGAAGAAATGGAACACTGGTTTCAGATAACGAAGTGCTTGATGATATGGCATTAACCACACCTAAATGCTGCAGCGTCTTTTTTTGTGGATCAGACTTTGCAGGTATCCTCTTAAACTAGAAGAAGAGTACGAATTCTATTCAGGAGAAATTTCATACAAGCAGCTCAAATCTTTAATATTCACATATCCAAAATCTGCACTTTAACATTTACAAAACTACCATTACATTCTTCATTATTAATTCAAAATTACACCCAATAGGGTCCTCATATTAGCTACATGTGTATAATATTCCAGGTAGTTTTGCAAGAATTAAAGTTTAGGTAGTAGACAGATTTGGGGATGTTCTATCAGAGTAATAATCTCCACCTAATAAAATACGATAAAATAGCTTATTGTTGATTCCTTGCTACAAATTTTTCATTGTATGAAACATGAAATCTGTATGGGTACAGGAAAAAGTACACTTTGTAGCTCCATATATCATAATTTAAGTTCTGCAAAGTTACCTTACATGGATCAGATCAGAACTCTAGTAAATCCAGTTGAGCAGATCGCAAGAATTGCAGAAGTCAGGATAAAGATCCTCCGAGACGGTGACACCAAAATCTCATTATGGAACCTTTCTGACCAACATGACATTTTTGCACTGCATGATATCATGTTTCCAGGGAACGGTAGTTCCTCGTGCTTCTTTATAATTTCTAGCTTGCTCAAGAGGCAGACAAACAAAGAACCAAAGAGCCCAGAAGAGATTGAAGATGAATTCTTATACTGGCTGAGATTTGTAGTTTTAAATTTCAAAAGAGCACAATCACAAACCATAAGACCTCATATAACTATAGTTCTCACACACTCGGACAAAGTTCAGCATTTATATGAAAACTTGCGGTCCATACTTACTACTATAATTCAAAAGCTAAGGGAAAAGTTTCAAGAGTTTGTGGAGCTGTATCCGACAGCATTCATGGTGGACGCAAGATCGTCAGTGTCCGTTAGCAAGCTTACACATCACTTGCGAAAAACTAGTATGACAATTCTTCAAAGAGCTCCAAAACTGTATCAAATATGCAATGAGATGATGAATCTATTATCTGTTTGGAGGTCAGAAAATTATAACAAATCAGTTATAAAATGGAGCGAATTCTGCAAGTTATGTCAACTTAATGTTCCATCTCTGCGAATTCGATCAAGAAACGATAACATGGAAAATGTAGAGAAGAGGAGGCAAGCGGTGGCCAGCTCATTGCATCTCATAGATGAAGTGATCTTCTTTCAAGAGCTTGGATATCTTATATTAGACAGTATGTGGTTCTTTGGCAAAGTACTCAAGCAGCTCACAAAATTAGACTCTGGAAATGTGAACAAAACTAACAGAAATGGGTTTTTTAGTTGGTTAGAACTGGAGAAGATACTTCAATGGAACTTGCAAAGTCAAATTCTGGGATCGTATTCAAAAATAATTGACAATTTGGAAATAGATGATCTAATAAAAATAATGTTAAAACTTGAGTTATGCTATGAGCAAAATTCCGGTAACCTCGATACACTTCTCTTCATTCCATCACTTCTCTTGGAAAGCCAAGGAAGAATCCCAACCTGGGAGTTGGGCACAACGGAATGCAATTATGTTGGACGACAATTAGAATGTCATGATGTCAGACAAATGTTTCCAGCGACAGGATTCTTCCCAAGGCTTCAGGTACACTCTATTGGGCACTCAACAAGTATGCAATAAGAGTTATAAACTAGAAAAAAGTATTCAAATAAGTTCCCAGAATAACCTACATTATAGTAAGAAAATATCAGAATATCAAAAGACAATAACTGATTATAATATAAAGGTGAAAGAAATCATATTTTAGCTCATAATATAGCATCAAGGAAAATTGATAATGAATAGCAAATATATAGAAAAGCAGATATAATAAATCATCAGCTTCAAGAATATTCAGTGTAAGCTAGGGACCTTGTATTTGTTGCAGGAGAAATCTCTCAGCCAATGCTAAAAAGAGCAATTGAAAAAGATAGGAGAAACTACAATAAGGACACTAGCAGATTTTGTTTGTAAAGCTAGGAGATCCTCTATACCGAAGAAATCCTAAGGATCAGGATTTAACCGCTGGGAGTCATCGAAATATACAAACACAAAATTAAAGAGCAATCATATAACAAGCAATCACAAACATGTAAGCATACAAACATAAGAATATATGTGAAAAACCCAAGAATAGGAAAAATCACGGAGCCACACCACCGCAAAAAAATCTACTATATAAAAAAGATTACAGAGTTACTGAGAACTTATCAATCTCGATGAGGAAGAAGAGATTCACCGCCCTAAGCATTCTTCTTCTTCTCTCCCAGATTTCTTATTGCTCTCACTTTAAGTTTCAAGCCTCCAAAGCTCTCACAGAATATTTGGCACACACATAAACCCTAACCCTCATGTTAGAATATATAGAAGATCTCAAATCAACCCTCAAAAAACCCTAAATAGTCTTGGACACGTCACACTTGGGCTGATATTTTCGCAGGCGCCTGGGCGCGACTGAGCGCCCGCATTGCTACTTCTGGGGTGCCTGGGCGCCAAACCTTCTGTTTGTTGGGCGCCTGAGCGTCAGACCTTCTGTTTGTTGGGCGCCTGAGCGTCAGACCTTCTGTCTGCTGGGCGCCTAAGCATCATACCTACTATTGGCTTCAACGAATCCGACCTGAAATCTGTCAGAGAACCTTTTGCTCTCCCCTTGACGATCCAATTGGTCTCCACATCAAAATAATCTCTCACTTGGAGATCCATTACGATCAAGCTACTTTCAACCTTGAATTTTATTCAATTTGTTTTTCGTCCTTGTAAAGGACGTAGTGTGGCTCACCCCATCCTTTATTTATCCTCCGAGGCCAACTGAAGCTGAACATAACTTCAGTTTCTCCAATATTACTAAATTCGTGAGCATGTTAGCTAAGTTTTAGCAAGGATCGGATGAAATGATATCGCAACTGAATCTACTTTGTCCTAGCGTGAAATGTGGTGTTCTTAGCTAGATGAATGGCACTCATATTGTCACTATATAGTCTTCCATCTCTTTGCTCGTTGCTTAACTCAATCATGAAGATCTTCAACTAAATCATCTCCTTGATCGCCTCAGTGATCACGTCATACTCTTCCTCAGTTACCGATAGTGCAACTATCTTTTGTAACCTGAAGATTCAACGCGCTGCAATGTTACCCAAGGTAAACACATATCCGGTTGTGCTCCTCCTACTGTTAATGTATCCAGCTAAATCTGAGTATACATATCCTTATAGCTCTATCTTGGACTTATCAAAGCAAAATGTTTTTTTCACTGTACCTCTCAGATATTTGAGAAACCATTTAACTGTCTCCCAATGAGGCTTCCCGAGGTTACTCATGTATCTGCTGGCCACTCCCACTAAATGGGCAATATCTAGTCTTATGCAAATCATGGCGTACATTAAACTCCCGACTGCTGAAGCATAAGGAACATTTTCCATGGGTTCTCTTTCGACTTCAGTCTTTGGCATATGCTCCTTTGTCAAATTGAAGTGACTTGCTAGGAGAGTGCAAACTGGCTTTGCCTCTTTCATGCTGAACCTCTTGAGTACGCTTTCAACATATTCAGCCTGAGACTGTTTCAGTATCCCTGCACTTCTTTCCCTATTGATCCTCATCTCGAGTATCTGCTTTGTCGGCCCCAAGTCCTTCATATCAAGTTCCTTTGACAATTGTTTCTTCATTCTTCTGATTTCCTCCATATCAGATCCTACAATTAGCATATCTACGTACAGTGGTAGAATAATATAAGAGGTATCAAACTGCCTTATATAATAACAGTGATTCGCCTGGCATCTCTTGTAACCGGTACTAACATAAACTTGTCAAACCATTTGTACCATTGCCTTGATGCTTGCATCAAGCCGTATAGGCTCCTCTTGAGCTTGCAGACTAGCTATTTATTTCCTTTGGTGACATACCCCTATGGTTGCACCATATACAACTCCTCCTTCAGATCACCATGAAGAAAGGCAGTCTTTACATCCATCTGCTCCAGATGCAGATTTTCCACTGCCACAATATTCAGCACTACTCGGATAGTAGTCATCTTCACTAGTGGAGCAAAGATCTCGTTGTAGTCTACCCCGTGCTTTTGCCGGAATCCCATCACTACAAGTCTCGCTTTGTAGCGCTTATTTCCATTAGATTCTTCCTTCAGCCTATAGACCCACTTATTGTGAAGAGCCTTATGCCCGGCTGGTAGAGCAGCCAACTCTCACATCTCATTTGACATGAGTAATTTCAACTTATCATCCATGACTAGCTCCTACTTGGATGAGTTGTGCACTTCAGCGCCTCTTCATAACACTCTAGTTCACCACAATCCATTAGCAACAGATAATATAATAAGGGAGAGTACCTCTAGGTCGAATTTGATATTCAGGTGGATCTCCTCAGTTCAGTAGTAGGTGTCTAAGGAACTGTTTGTTCTCTGTCATCATGAGCATCTTGTTGTTCCTGCTCATTGTTGTCATCCATTTCAATGTATTTTGATGCATCATCTGAAGCTCCGTCTGCATTTTTACGAACTCTATTCATGTCCTTGTACATCTCACTCTCATTGAATGTGACTTCCCTGCTTCTAATGATTTTTTTTATTCTGAAAGTTTCAGAATCTGTATCCATATTCTTCAGCTCCATAGCTTATGAAAGTGCACTTGATTGCTTTTGAATCAAGCTTGCTCTCGAAACCTGCATCAACATGTACATAGGATAAGCAGTCAAATACCTTTAGGTGATTTAGTTTCACCTCTTTGCCGCTCCACGTGTGATGGTCCATGTTAGGTTGGTAACAATCAATCTAATATCGGGTGCATCTTTCCGTGGAATCATATTAGCAAAAAGAGGAAAATTTTACAAGAGAGAACAGAAAAGCCTATGCTTTGAGATGTGTTCTCCATTCTAATGTATTCCCTATTTACAATCTCTCAACTCTTACATAACATCAAAATAAAAAATTTAATGGCAATTTCCATAATCAAATGAGGTGACTTCAGGAGCGCTTCAAGAAATTCTTCAGCCATATCATTTCTTTTCCTTCCTCTGATACTACCATATACTTAGCTTAAGTGGTTGAAAGAGAAACACTCTTCTGAAATTGCTACAAGTTGTCCCTTCAAGCGTGAACACTTACCTCTAATGCTCTTTCAACCATCAAGATTTCCATTCAAAATAGTATCTAAATAACCATTAAAAAATTAGCTTGCTCCTTTTAAAACAAATAATCATAATTGAAGTTATTTTTAAATATTGAGATCCACTTGACAAGTTCCCAATGTAGCTCTCCTAGATTTGCCATGAGATGACTCACAACTCCCACCACATGAGCAATATATGGCCATGAAGTGGAGCTAACACCTACATTTAACTTTTGTTCAAACAACTAATTTCTTCTTTTACAGCTTGCTCTCACTTGAAAAAACTCATTTCTTCTTTCAACTTATACAATATCCTGCTCTTCACTATCGGTCAATAGTATATATTACAATGATAGAGAGTATCATTGTGTAGGTCTTGACTGTCTAGATTATCTTCTTAATCTAGTGGAGCAATTCGTTCTAAGGCAATTATAGATACTTCATGCTCTGCAACTTCTAGATCAACAGTTGAGTTCTCTTGAACTTTTAATACATCTTCACTAACAATGTCTTCAAGAATGGCATTTTTGGGCTCTTCTTTTATGCTCTTTGACCCTCCCATTGTAAAGCTTGCTTTCAGCAAATATCTAGGTCTTTGACGTTTTTATTTTGATCATCCCAAAATCGATGACCAAATAAGTTGGATCCATAACTGATTATATTTTATTTGCTTTTGTATCTAGCTTATTTCTTGCATTAGAATCAATGTGCACATAAGAAATTCAATCATAAATTTTTAAATGAGACTAGTTTACTGCTTTTTTGAACCATTCCTCTTCAGAGATTTTAAATCCTAATAGAATTAATGGTTCTCTATTGATTAGATAGGTAGTTGTATTGATTGCATTAGCCTTGCATTAGCCCAAAACATCTTGGACTGCCCATAATATAATCTCATGCTTCCCACTCTTTCATTCAACATTCTATTCATCCTCTCAGCTAAATCATTTGCTATGATCTCCCGGATACAATTTTTTGTATATGAATCACATGCATTAAGCAATATTTTTTCAATTCTTAGCTATCATATTCTTCACCATTATTAGTCCATGCATTTGACTTTTAGTTTGGTCTAGGTTTCACTTCAGTTTTCCATAACTAAAAAGTAGCAAACATATCAGATTTTTTTTTTTAAATAAACTCATACATTCCTTGTTGAGTCATCAATGAAATTGCTGTAATAACGTGAACCTCCAAGGAATGAAACAAGGGTTGGCCCTCAAACATTTGAATGTATCAGCTCCATCTTCTCTGATTTGTTGTCATTGAGCTCTTTGAAAATCTAACTCTTCTTTGCTTGCCATAAAAAGTCAATATTCGCATGGCTCCAAATCAATAAACTTGAGATCTGCAAGTTTCCTTTAGACATCATAATCTTCATTCCCATTATGCTCAAGTGGCCAAACCTTTGATGCACAATTTTGAGCCCACACTATCTGTTACTGGTACTAGATCTTTATTATTTATACAATTATGTACAATGTTCCCACCTTCTTGCCTCTTACTATAACCATGGTTCTCTTTGATACTTTCTAGTATCCATTGTCAAATATTGTGATGTAGCCACAACTATCAAGTTGGCTCATAAAAATAAGATTTCTTTTGAAGCTTGGAATATGTCTCAGGTCCTATAAAATCAGTTTGTTCCATTTTCAATTCTGATCTAAACAACACATTTTCCCACAATATCAAGCGGTACATCATTCGCTAGATAAACTTTTCCATACCTCCCTGCAACATAATTTTGTAATAATTCTTTGCAAAGTGTAGAATAATTCTTTGCAAGATGATTATCAATAACACATTTTCCCTGCAACATAATTGTGTAGAATTCAAATTCAGAACACTTTCAACACAAAACACCAGGATATCCACAAACTCCCCACTGATTGAACATATTAAATCATCATATTTTGATGGTTCTTATTCTTCTTTGGTGTCTTGCACTGATATTTGAAATGCCTTTTTTTATTACAGTTCCAGCATACCTTCTTTTCCTGATTTCTTGTTTTACTTTTTTCTCTTGATTTAGATTTATAATTATCTCTCCCTTATCTTCTTGGATTGGACCTTCCTTTACCGTCAACATTTAAGGCAGACTTAGATGATTCTCCTTATTCTTTTCTGCGAATATCCTCGCTTAGAATCATCTCTCTGATATCATCCAACATTCAGTTGGCACTCCCCAACAAACTTCTCACCGCAGTCACTGTCGTCAACCAGCTCATCAACAGTGAAGATAAGAGAACGAGCGCTTTGGCCTCATCTTCAAATGTAATATTTATGGATTCTGATTGATTCTTGATTAAGTTGAACTCATTTATGTGGTCAGTTACAAATGCTCCTCCAATTTTAAAATTGATAAAAGTGGCCATAAGATAGATACCTTATTTGATGCTAAAGGATTTTCATACATGTTTGATAATGCTCTCATCAAACTCGCCATCACTTTCTTGTTGATAATGTTGACTGCCACATTTTGCGCTAAGGTTAAGCGCACAAATCTAAATGTGTGTCTATCTAAAAGATCTCAATCTGTTTATTCCATCTTTTCTGGCTTTATCTCAGACATAGGTAGATAAAACTTCTTATGCTAGAGGTAATCCTCTATTTGCATCCTCCATAATCCTCAAAATGAGGTAAAAGTGCGGATGATAAGAATTGAACCACAAATATAACAACAACAACAATAAGCCTGTTGTAAAATATCCCCTTTCACCCCCTCTTTCAGCGATAGAGTACAACAAAAGTACGCAAGGTTCCCAGCTTTGCCACACCCGGTGCAAAACAGCAAAGCAAACACGCAGAGAAAACCTCAACTGGCACAAGAACCACACACAATTTTAGTTTTACATGAAAATTCCCAAATCTGAGAAATAATCACAAAACCACGACCCGAAGAAATTTCATTATGAAAAATAGGAAGAAGATTACAATAGTCCAATTCTTACTCTGAAAATCCCTTCTCTCATAAAGTTCTTGCAGCATCCTTAGGGCTCTCACAGCTATTCACTCCATCCCTCTCTCACAACCACATATCAGTCACAGCCCACAATACCTCACACAACATCATAAAAACCCTAAACTAGCAAGGGTTTATATAGCCTCAGCCAAAAGCACCCCCAAACCTACCCCATTTAATAAGTTCATGCCCAAAGTAATGCACACGCATGACTCTGCCCATGTTTACACTCTGCCTAGCGCCAGCCCATCAGCCTGGCAATCTGCAACGAGAAGTCTAGACGTGCTCAGGCCTGCTTGATCCCAATATGATGTGTGCACAAGTGTCGTTGAATTGGCAACTAGGAGCGTCTAATCATCAGCCCGTCGTTCCTTGACTCTAATAGGCACCTAGGTGCACCTAAGAGCCCATCCCATTGGTTCCTCCTAGTGTGTAGGCTCCCATCCTAGCGCCGGAGTGTGCCTAAGCTCCACACTTCAAGCCCATCTTGACCCATTCCTCGTTCAGCTCGCCTTTGAACTATTGGTGACCCATCCAAGATCACTCCAAAGCTCTTGAATGAGTCATGACCTATCCAAGATTACTCAACCACGCTCAAGGCTCCACCATATTTCACTCTGGCTCGTTTGAACACACCTTACTATGCGTCTAGGCCTGCTCTTTCTAAACGCACTTTTGCGAGCTACACTAGATGCTCCACCAAACAAAACAATCTCCCAATTGAAGATTGAGTGCTGGTGTCTTATCCATCTTCTTCTTTTTCATTTCTAAGTAGTGTTCCATTTCATAGCCATCTGAAGCATGGTGTGGCTCACTGCGCCTTCTATCATGTTCCATGGCCCACTACCAAAAAGAAACTTTCCAAGTAGTCAATTGTCAACATTTCCCAAACGTTATGTACCATCCTGCCTAATGTTGCTTGCTTCCAGTGAAACTCTTTTTCACCCACTTCCTCCAAAGAGTACTATTCCCTCCTATAAGTAGCTTCTCCAAATCCCCTGCACGATTTAGCATCAGTGACTACAGCTTGTCACCCTTGGCCCGCTCCCACTCCCCATGAACAAGCCATAACCTATAACATTTTCGGGCTCCATCATTATTGCTTAAGACACAACCCACGCCTTGTAACGACCCATTGTCGTTACTTCGCAAAATTATGTCAAATCCCGCCTCAAAAATCAAAACCCCGGGGAATTTCAAATTATGGCAAATAAAAATACCTTTAGATAAGAATAATTTTTAGATCGAAATGCCCTAGTTTGGGAGAAATCGGAATAATGGAAACTCCCGCTTTATTTTTCTAAACTTTTTAAATTCAATAAATTCTAAACTCCCGCTTTAAATTCATTGTGTTAAGTATATTATTTAAAGGCTGCTCAAGAAGTTTCATCAATTTCGGATCTCTAGTACGACCTCAATTAATTTTCGAAGTTTAAAACTTCTGAGATTAATTAAATATAAAATTTTGCTCCTAATCGAAAATTTTCGGCGCGAGGGTGTTCGTTACATCGTAACACACTTCGATGTCGAGTTTCGTTATTTTTTGACGCTAAACGGCGAAAAAATGCGAAAAATTTAAGTTCAAGTAATTTTTTAAATTCCTCAAGAATTTCCTTCCCCCCGATCGAACCTTGTGCGTCTGGCGCCTGCTCTGGAGGGCAGAAGAAGATTCCATGCCAGAGCGCCAAGCAGCCCATACTTGCGCCATTTTTGGAACAGACTGTCAGCCCACTTGGCCGACCCCCTCCCCTCTCTCTCCCATCCCCTACTAATACCCCTCAGCCACTCCTTCCTCTCCCACAGTCCTCCTCTTCCCAGCCAGCCCTCCTCTTCCTACCAGCCAGCCCTCCCCGCCCTCCCCTCCCTGCCAGCCATCCCTCCCCTGCCAGCCAACCTCCTGCAGCAACAGGCATCCTCCTTCAGCAACAGCCGGCCAACTAGCAGCCAGCTCCCTCCTGCCACAGCCTTCCCTAAGCCGGCCAACAGCCAGCAAGCAACCGTCCGGCCAGCCACTCCGGCCACCCCCTTCAGCCGTCCGACCTCCCTCAGCTTTTTTGGCAGCACTATCCTAGGTAAGAAGAGAAGAATAAGAGGAAAAATGATGAGATATTTTGATCCTTTTATTTTTCTTTTATTTTCAATTATATTATCTTTTTATTAGTCATTCACATTATTATTGTTCTCATTAATCAATAATGAAAACAGTACAAATATTATAAAATGACTATTAATTTCATTTAAGTATTTTTATTTTGATGTTTTATTATTATTATTATATTCTAAAATTTTCAATCACTTTTATTCTGTCTTTATTCTTTCATGTATTATTATTATCATTAAATAATGATAATAATAATATTTTATTACTACATCAATAACTTTAAAATACGAACTTCTATCAATATGAGAATATGAAAAAAAGATAGAATAAAAAAGAAGAATGTAAAAATCCTTAAAAATATATCATATCACTTTTAAAAAGCTAATTTAAAATATCAAAAATCTAAATGCAGATTGAGCGAGCTATCACTCTCTGAACTTAATGAAAAAGATACTCAGCATATGACATGTATTACTTTTTGCACTTTATTGCTGCTTGGCTTCACTTTGAGCCAAATTCGTATTGAAGCTTGGTTAGTTTTTCGGAACCAACATATAATATTCGTGGGTTACTGAAAAATGATATCAATAACATTCATGGGTTGCTGGAAAAATAACATCAGCAACATTCGTTGGTTACTGAAAAATAACATCAGTGACATTTGTGGGTTACTGGAAAAATGACATCAACAACATTCGTGGGTTACTGAAAAATGACATCAGTATTAAAAAAATGACATCAGTAACCTATATTTTGTAATAATACTTTTTGCAGAAAATTATTATTCATTTTTGCTCTATTGTCTTACTTTTCCTGCATGTTTATTACACCCTTATTTCCGCTAATCGCATATCTGCTTTTATATAAAAATGTAATATTGTATTGATAACTGCGGTACTTAGATTATTCTCTAATTACTAGAAATTCAAATCCTGGTATTATTTTTTTTACAATACCAGGTCAGGTGCTTCTGGGAGAATTCAAACAAGAATCTTAATTGATACATTTTCAAACTTGCTGATGAATCGACAGCGCTACTTTAACTTTTATTTATCTTTTTATTTTCTCTTTATTTCTAAAAAAATTGAACAATGTTCGTGGTGTACGATGAAGATATTTGTTATATGAAATTTTGAAATGAATGAGAAATATCTTTTGTCTTTTATATGTGTGTTCCTTTTCTTTCAAATTGCTCAATATGATCCTGCGGTCTGTGACCACCCGATGTCGAGATAGTTCTCGCTGAACCGGCATCGAGTCATCACAGTTGGTATCAAAGCAGGATTGAGCACATTTGAAGGGAAAAAATATACATACCAAAAATAAAGATATATTCATTCTAAAAAAAGGTTAAAATTTGACCAAGGATAATAGTACCATATTCAGAAGTGATATTTTCCTTCTTTACTTTTAAATTGTGGGAGTTTTAAAATAACATTTTTGTATTAATTATTTCGCCCTTTATAGATGGATCCCCATGATGATATAATTGAATATTTTGAGGAAGAAGGGAGTGAAGGTGACTCCTCACACTCGGGAGTAACTGATCTTGGCCCAAACAACAGATGATGCATCAACGAAAAAACTAAGGGAAATGGATAGTACCCTAAGTTGCTGGGTATCAATGTTCAGAAATAGGATCGTAGAACTAGAAAGAGAGGTCCAGGACTTAAAAGGTACCCTTTACGGGAAAATATCAATAATAGAATGGGAATTAAAAAGAAAAAACGACATGCAAAATGTCAAGTCGTCCAGCTTCAAGATGAAATCTACAACCTAAAAGAGCTCATTAGAGCCAACGACACGACGACCTCTACTTCCAAAGGAAAACAGAAAGCTAGAGACAACTAGGAGTTCATGTCAAAGAGGAGGTCGACTAGCTCTGATTCCTCTGATGAATAGAAAACTTAGAATATGATCTTGTATATATCCTTTTTGATTGTGCATCCAATAAGGATTAAATCCTATTGTTAATGCAACTTTTTTTTTATATACGGATCTTTTATCAATAGAATTTTTTTTTGAATAAAAATTTTTGGTAAACTTTATCATTGCGAATAATTGTTTGTGGATTCAGTTTAAATGCACCCTATTCTAATCTCAAGTTTTATTAATCATTCTAATAGATAGATTCCGACGAAGCCTTCCTCACAATACCTTCCACAACTCCAGTCAAGTCAACCATATCTGCATCTACAACAGAGAATAAGACAAACAAACTACTCGAAGCTGTATTGCTAGCCCTTTCGAACCAAAAGAGATCCTCTACCTCCCTGCTCACACCAGAACCCCCTCAAAGATTGCGGGTAGATGATGCCCTACAAGCCATTCTTAAGATGAATCCTCTTACTTTAACAGCTCAGCCCACCCTATGGAAGCTGAGGATTGGATTCAAGCGGTAGGAACTAAGTTGGATAGTTTAAAGCATCCTATGATCGATAAAGTTAGACTAGCAGAATATTTGTTAGAAGGCGAAGCCGAGAGGTGGTGAAAAATCACATACGAAACCACCTTTAAAGGCATAAATTTGGAAGGCATTTCATGAGAGGAATTCACAGCAGCATTCAAAAGCTGCTACATTCCTCACTCAGCACAGAGGATTCTCGAGAGTCAATTTATAAAGGTAACTCAAGGGGAGCGGGTCAGTGGCAGCTTATGATACAAAGTTTACAAAACTCTCTCGTTACACACCTAAGCTAGTTGATTACGAAGCTTCAAGGTGCAGTAGGCTCTTGGAGGGCCTAAAAGATAGAATTCGCACTAACCTGATTTCACTTAGGCATACACTATTTGTCGATCTTTTAGACTGTGCAACAATGTTTGAGCACAATGAGCAGGTGATCGCGGATAGACAAGGGAAAAGGCCGATCACTTCTGTTAGGGACCAGAAGGCTTACAAGCAACCTCATTACCCTCCACCAGCCAAAACATATCATATGTCAGCAGAGGCTTCCAGGACCAATAAGGGCGTAGCCTATAATCGACCTCACTCGACCGGGAAGTGCTATCATGGGCAGAATTGTTGTTTTATATGCGGGCGCTCCGGTCACGGTTATCGCTTTTGTATCGCTAAGAAGACAATCGATGGAGACGTTATTCCAGGGGCAAGATCTGCCCCAAACCAGAGATCAGCACCAGCATCCCCCGCCAACAATCAGCGCAGAGGAGCCGCTTATAGGCAAGTTGCAACAGCAATGCCTACCCTAAAGAGCGGCCAGGTCCCTCAGCCCACCATTCCAGCAAGGATGTACGCCCTCACTCCTATCATGGCACCCGACGACAACAACATGGTGTCAGGTACTTTTCCTTCTTGACTTAAAAATCTCTCCGCACGCTTACATAAATTTTTTTTAATAGTTGTTTCATTTTCTAACTAGGCATCATACAAATTAATAATAAATCTTTTAACATCTTGTTCAATACAGGAGCAAATCACTCCTTTATTTCGAAAAATTGTGTTAGGGCTCTCAATAATCTGTGTTGCAATCTAGCCAACACTCTTTGTGATGGCCCATGTTAGGTTGGTAACAACCAAACTAATATTGGATGCATTTTTCCGTACGATCATATTGACAGTTAGGTAAAATAGCAGTTAACAAACATTCAAGCCATTCAAATATAAGAAATAACATTCATTTAATTTAAAATAAACATCCAAAATTTATTACATGACTTTCATTATACATCAAATTATTATCCCTGGAAGGGGGCAGTTGTTTTCCCGCGCTGTCTTAAAACTATGTCAACCGCCTCCAGCTGTATCTGATCTGGCATTACAAAAATAATGCCTTAGTGCACATTCTAAATACAAGGATATTAAAAATATACTTTAAGCAAGAGCGGAAGGCAAAAATGATAACAATTGCAGGAAAATACAGTGTGTTTCAAATAAAAGATGATCATGTCTCCTACAAAATAAATGTTCTTTTCGCATGCCAGTTTTCAAAATGGAAAAGCAGTAATAGCGTAAAATTCATGTTTATGTTTATGTTTATGATATTATGAAGCAATAATAACAGTTCTGATGGGCAAAGTCAGAACCATGAGGCTGAGTTCATATGCATTTAAGCATAAACCGTCACCTGGACCCCCTTAAGGGCCTCGGATGGCAATAAACATGCATTTAAGCCTAATCTTCACCTGTGCCTCCCTCAAAGGCTCCAGATGGCACCCTTATAGCTCCCGAGGACTAGCCCGTCCCTAACCTATTCATGCTTTGTTTTGGAACCCTTCTTGCAACATTCACAAGATACATAAACATCATTCAATTTCTCTTACATCATTAGTAGTATGAATAATCTATTAAATAGTAAAAATAGGCTCGAAGCGATGCATAAGCAGCAAATGATAGTAAGAAGTATAAAAATAATATCCAGTGTACCTTTCGTGGTTGACTTAACTAGATGAATCACTCACAACTTGACATGTCTGCAAAAATTATAATTGAGATTTTATTAAACTATGAAACTATCTGTTTACAAGATTAGAACTAGTATTCGTGTTCCCCAGTTTGTCTTTAGTTGGTTATCTAAATCCATACAATGAAAAGGTCTAATTCATATCTCTAATTTACTATATTTAAACTAAAATCATACTTTATTAAACTTAAAGAACTTATTAAACTTTGCAACGACCTATTTATAAGATTTAAATTTTACATTCCGATTCCTAAACTTGATTTTAAAATCTCAAAGTCATAAGAATAATTTTAAGTTAAACAATACTTTCTTAAAAACTCTTAATTTCGTCCCCAGTTTCATGCGTAATTACATTATATAGAAGTTAGTATATTGCATAGATTTTCCTAATCTAACACGCACTCAGATAGTAATTTGGTTGTAGGTGACATCTAAAATAGCAAAGCATTCACTTAATTTATACTTTCAATTTAAATATATACAAGTTTAACCACATCAAATTCTATTTCTTAAAATTTTTTTTTAATAGAATGATTTGAGAATTATAGTAAAGCTAGGATTAGGCATTTAGGGTTTGCTACTAATGCACGAAAATAGACGTTTCACTTTTGATTCAGCATACAATAGATAAACTGAATTATACTGCTCATGAAAATCGGAACACAAAACTTAAAGTTTAATTAATTTAATATGTACTAGTTTAATTATCAACTTAATGTTAATTTGTTAATCCTAGTTAAGTCTATATAAGTGGGGGAGTAGTCGGGCTCTTACCTGCTGCAAAAGTCGGGCGCAAAGAGTCGACGCAAGGAAGAACCAAGCGGCAAGGATCGGATCGAGCGCAAGGGGGGTCGACGTGCAGAGTCGAGCGATCGATCGAGTGCAGAGGTCGGCGCAGAGGCAGAGATCGTGCGCTACGAGCTCCTGATGTCCGTCTCTTGGCGCACGAGCGGAAGGAGGGTCGAGCGGCTCTGGCTGCTAGACGTCAACTCAGGTATGCTCCTTACGAAAGAGAGGGAGAGGCGAGTGGAGTAGTGAAGAATCGAGGGTCTTCTGGCGCTTAAGTAGGGCGTGCGTATGTAACGCACGTCCGCTCCTTGCAACGTGAGTTAAGGACTGGGCTCGTGCATCCTTCCAAAACTGTCGGCGCCTTTATGCGTTACTCACAGGTAGGAGGTAATGTTCCGTTAACCCTCTATTTGAAACCTTCGGTCGGCTTTATTACCGACGATTTCTTAAAAGATCCGTCTATTTCAATTGATTCTGGGCTTAATGAGGTAAGTAATGCTTAACTAAATCGAGTATGGGTTAATGATAGTCTTAATTTCTATTCTAGCATTAATTGAGTTTGAAAAACTTCCTGAAAAGTTATTTTAGCGGGAAATTTAACGGTAAACTGAAATTTGCGGGAGATTTAACGAATCGGGAATTCAATGTTTACCTTATAATGACCTAGGGTCATTACACTCTTAATATTGGGTTGCCCTCCGGTGCCACTATGTGCGCTCAACAATTTTGCATTTGCAATATTCCAATCAATGATGTGATGTATGAGACTACTCTACAAAGCCTCCCTATAATGAAATATGACATTATTTTAAGGATTGATTGGTTAAGTATGCATGAAGCAGTCATTGATTGTCAAAAGAAGAAGGTTACTCTTAAGAGATAAGGAAAACCAGGAGTATTTATAGGCAGATTGGGTATTAATGCCTCCATAATCAATGCACTCAAAGCAGAGAAGTTGATTGTCAAAGAGTGTGAGGCTTACCTCTATGATAATTGAAGCAGAAAAAGACACTCCGCTATCAGAAACCAGAATAGTTAGAGAATTCCCCGATGTCTTCCCTAACGAACTTTCTAGTCTACCTCCAATAAGGGAAATAGATTTTGCTATTGACTTAATACCTGGGTCACAGCCTCTATCAAAAGCACCTTATCGTTTAGCCCCAGAGGAGCTGCAAGAACTTCACGAGCAATTACAAGAACTAATGGAAAAAGATCTTATTAAACCCATCATGTCACCTTGGGGAGCTCCAGTTCTTTTTATAAAGAAGAAAGATGGGTCGATGCGCATGTGCATCGACTACCGAGAGCTAAACAAAATAACCATCAAGAATAAGTATCTGCTTCCTCGAATAGACGATCTATTTGATCAACTCGCCAGGAAAGAATTCTTCTCGAAGATAGATCTGTGATCAGGTTATTTCTATAAAAATTGAATAATATTCGTGATGTACGATGAAGATATTTGTAATATGAAATTTTAAAATGAATGAGAACTATCTCGTCTTTTATATGTGTGTTCCTTTTCTTTCAAATTGCTCAATATGATCCTGCGGTCTGTGACCACCCGATGTCGGGACAATTCTCGCTGAACCGGCATCAGGCCATTACACGCCGCCCCTTCAATCTTCTTTTGACCTTGAAACTTATCCTTCTCAAGAAGATATCTAACTTTCCTCTTTTCTTCAGTCATAGTCCATTTTGAGAGGAGATATTTAATCCTTTCTTGCCCTTGTGCCCAAGCTTCCAGCGCCCCGCAGTCGGAGACGAACTTGACACATACTATGACCCTTCTATGCTTGTATAGCTACCATTGCACCCTTCATCACCATGCAGAAGTCTCTCATTGTAGCATCACCTTAATTTAAAATTTTAAGATTTAATAGACTATTTTGAAATTTTGAAAATTTGAAAATTTAATAGATTATTTTGAAAGTTTGAAAATTTCAAAATTTCAAAATATTTCATAATTTTTTTGACTATTTTAATATTTAATTAAGAAATATATAATAATTTGAAAAATATCAAATAATTGAAATAGTTCCTAAAATATGATATATATATATATATACAAATTTAAAAAACCAAAATTAAGAGTACAAATTTATAGACTTCCTATAAAATTATGAAATATTTATTAATTTTATATTATTTTTATTAATTATTTAAATAAAATTTAAAATTTTTTATTAAATAAAATATTAATCCATAATAGAAAATTTATGGATAAGAAGATTCCCCATAATTTTATTAATCCCAAGTCAAAATTTTATTATATTTTGAGTTAAAATGAGAAAAACATACACTTAATTTAAATTGTATTTTTATTTAAATTTTATTTAAACTAATGGCAAAAAATATATTTAAAATGCAAAAAAATCCAAGAACAAATGTTTCATTGTTAGACCCAATGATCGCAATTTAATTTTAAAATGGCTGCAGTTTAAGTTTAAAATGCAGGACAATGATTTGAATGCAACCGCCAATGAGCAAATATTTAATCAATGGACAATCATTAGCTATCAAATAGGATGGCTAAGATTTAATCTAACATCGCCATTTTAATCCAACGGTCTGATTTAATCAATGGAGAGATTTAATTAAATATGAGAGAATTGGACGGCAGAGAACTAATAGTATAAAAAAATTTAAATCCAATTGTTAGATTACTTCTAAGGTGGATCGACTCAACCGTGCCCAACTTGGGATGACCAAATGCTATAAGGTTATCCATGAACTCAGGACCGACATTATGCGACCTTTGAAACTTTGAAACCCAATCTCGTTCAAATCTTGACCATTTCAAGCCCCTTTGACTCGATAAACGTGAAAGCTCAATTAGAATCTAATCGGACCAGAATAAGGCCTTAAATTTTGTGTAATTAGCGAGAGTTTTAACTTAATCCCACAACTTTGATGCTACCGACTAAGCTATTTTTAAACCCACATGATCCCTAACCTCAGACCATCATTTCACACCAACTCTTTCACTCTCTCGTAAAACTTTCTTCGGAAACCGAAGACCCCAAAATCCCCATTTTTTATTTCTATTTCCCAACCTTTACAACATTTTCTTTCAATCCTTAAACCTTCCTCATACTCAGAGGAAGGTTTGAATCCCTTAGAAGCCCATGAAACACCTAAAGCAACTAGGAAGCTGAGAACCCATTTTTCTAGTAATCCCCTCTTCTTGGCTTGGCTATGAGCATTCCAGCCATTTTGAGGCTTTGCTAACTTTCACCACCCTCTAGCGAATCTTTTTGAAAAAGCAAGAAGCCCAATTGCAGACTGAATAAATCCAAATCATTCTTAACTCTAGAGTTTCATCTTGGAAAAAAAATTATTTGTTACTTGACCTGAGAGCTAGTTGGATTGGCTCATCAGGGCTGATCAGAGGGAGCGGTGAGCTTTCTTGGAGCATTGGTGCCAACAATAGAACAAACAATCTCAGTTTTTCCCTTCTACTAAAGAGCAAGGTAATTCCTCTCTCTTGTTTTCTTCTTGTCATATTTTAACTGTAATTTAAATTGGATAATTAAGATTAGAAAGCAAGTTTTCAAACCTTCCAACCTTAATATAAGACCCATTTAATTGATGCATCATTGTCTTGGATCCTTAATGATGTCCAAAATCAGTGAATTAGATGATTGACTTGGTGTTGGATCATGTTAAATTGATTTAAATCCAAATCTTGGAACTATAATCACACCTTCCATTAGATTTGGCCTTTTGATCAAATATTTAAGAAGATAATTATTAACTAAGATCTATTTTTAGAACCCTAAAATAATAAATTAAATGTTTGGTTTGAGCTTAAAGACAATCCATGTGGCCCCCTTCACATGGATAAATTAAGACTTCAATTGGTCAAATCCTTGGAACCCTTGAAATTCTTGAATCCATACACTTAACCAATGCTTTGAATGGGTTCCAAGATGATTAGTTTGCTAGATAGAACTTATCCTAAGAGTTCTAGGAGTTGGTTTGATCATAGGATAGGTTTTGGGTACCAAAGACCATCATATATTGAACCTTCTTGCCTTGCATATGGTCTTTATGATATTGCCCATTCCTTAAGTCGTTCAAAATTGAGTTTAAACTCTATAAGAGTCCTCACTAATCTTGGATTGTGAGTTTATGGCCTTTAGATGGCTCGGACTGTGTTGATTTGGACGTTTAAACCTAAGTGATAGGAAAATATGAGATTCTTATGCTAAATCCATAAATTGAGACCCCTACTTAATTAATTCTTAGGAAATCAAAATTTATGTTAAGAATCCATAATTTATCATTTAGAAACTATTCTTAAGCTTAGATTTGAGTTTACCTCAAAATCCTTCAATTTAGACTTAGTACGAGGAAGACCCAAGATCAGACCTTATTCAGAAAAATGGAGGTTCAAATACCTAAATTAATTATTCTAAGACTAGTGAAATAAAGAGTTACATGATTATTAAGATTTAAGCTAGTTGTGGATGAAATGAAGGAGAGCTTCTGAAATGTTGCACAATCAAAAAATTACACTCAAAATTAAAAGGCAAATTATATAGTTATATACCGGATCTGTAATAGGGGGTTTAGCATTGGCCAATAAAAAAAGATTGTGCTATAGTGATGATACTAATGTGGATGAGTTGGTATACTCAAAAGATAAAATGAGAAATGAGTTCATTTGTAGCAAGTTTGAAATGACTCCAACAATGGACAAATTAGAGAAGGTCATCTTAAATGGGTTTGAGCATATTAAATGTGGACCGTTCAATGTCCTGATTAGAAAATTGAGCATATTAATATTTCCTATTTTAAAAGAGAAGAAGAAAGACCAGAAAAAGATTAAATTATTAGAAATAATATCCTTTAATTTGAACTTAAAAAGGGGTTTTATTTGATATGCATAATAGAAACAAATGATTCATATTAATATTTCTTATTTTAAAAGAGAAAAAGAAAGACCAAAAAAAGATTAAATTATTAGAAATAATATCCTTTAATTTGAACTTAAAAAGGGGTTTTATTTGATATGCATAATAGAAACAAATGATTCATATAGGCTATTGCACCTAGTGGAACTAAGGCTTGGTGGTGGTGGTGGTGTTGTATGTGCCACAAGCAAAACATTGTATGGTTAATGGAAATTAAAACCACTTGCATTTCTAGATTGAGGAAAAAAAGCCCACATATTTAGATTGCAAAAGTTTTGTTGGATACACAAATTAGATTCAACAAAGCAAGAAAAGAAATAAAAGCATTAAAATTAGTTGAATAAAAGTAAAATGCATGGTGAAAACTATGTTTAAGGTACATAGGTCAGTTTCTGCGAGCCAAATAAAAAATAGCATGTGGTGAGGGCCACCGGAGGATTTGTGTGACAGCCCAAACTCTTTAGCATTTTGAAGTTTTTATCAGAAATATCACCGTTATCTAAAAAGGCATCTCAATAGTTAAAAATTCAGCTTAATTATACTTAAGAGCTTTCACAATCTCCCCAACTTAAGCAATTGACATCTTTATCAATATCCACACACATCCAAAACCATCAATTATATACATGAGACTAGAGGTGAACACTACAAGTTCAAGAGGTGTCACCCAGCATGTAGCACTTTCTCCCATCTTGGGTTCAAAAGGTGGCTCCCATGGTATGACATGTTATCATATATGACACTTAACTTTCATCTAACACACAATGTCCTATTCTTGTACCATTTTTGATGGCTCAAATATTTTAACACTAAGGTAGTATCCGCTTTGACCTTAAATACATCATGGTTTTGTTCTCCAAATATAATTTCCAAGAAGATCACCTATTCTGAGAGAGCTCTCACTTGAGCACACTTAATTTTGAAGTTCTTACTAAAAAATTCACTGTTATCACAAAAAAAGCATCAATATTTAAGAGCTTAGCTTAATTATACTTAAAAGGGTTTCACAACTTATCATGTTGCTGAAAGTTCGAGTCAAACAAGCCCAAGATTTTAAGTTAGCAAAATAGCACTAACTCCCAAAGAATGGGCCCTAGGATCAAGTTGTTTGGGGTGATCCATAAACTCTTTACTATGGTTCGTTAACATTAGGCCAAAATTGCAAATACCATTTTGGGTGATAATTTCTTATGGTTTTTTTGAAATAAATTCTGCATATTTGTACCCATAATTAATTGGGTTTGGACATATTAAGCGTAAATTGTTTGATGCCTTATTATAAAAATTGAAAGGACCTTTTTATTTGAAACTTAAGGAGAGGTTGTTATTTAATCATGCACACTGGAAATAAATGATTCATATAGCCAACCCCATCTAGTAAGACTAAGGCTTGTGTTATTATTATTATTGTTGTATATCCAGAAATAACTAAGTGTATTTAGAGCCTAAATAGAGAAGATTTGAGTGAATTTCATAACCCTAAATCTCATATTATTATAAGAAGATATTTGGGTTTTATTAAGGTTGGAAGTATAATTTTTGTGAGAGATTGTGAGACTATTTATGCGACTCTTTGTAATCTCTTATGCAACTCTTTGCAAGGCCTAGTCAAGTTAAAGAAAGATCAGTATAGGTAGTGGGGTCTAAATAAGCAGGCTAAGGATGGTGACGTAATTGCCAAAGGGTGGGATAGTCATAGGAGGGTTAATAAAGGGAGCTTGGTGCCAGAGCAATATGAAGAACAAGAGAACAAGACAAAAAAGTTTGATTGTGATGCATTTGAAATCATTGAGAAAAATCTAAATACATAGAATATGATGATCTAAGAGAATTATAATCCCTCAAATTATTACTTTGCATCAGTTTTTTACAAACTAAGCACACAAAAGTTAACATATTTGCAATAGAATGCTTTAAGCTACTACTGGAATTAGGTGAACAACCATGAAAGCATAAAGAGCTTTGTGGGTCCGTTATGCTTTTTGGCATTTGGGCGTAATAAAAACGCTATAAAAATTTGATCTGTTCAATTCCAGCAAGTAAAAATGAGCTCATCATTCTTTTATATTTATTAAGTTGAGTACTACTCATATACAGAAGTAAACGTTTGAAGGGTAACAGTTGTAAGAAAATAATACGTGCAGAAATCATGCATGCTTGATTTTTGTTAAACACCACTAACACCCTGCTTTGATCAAACTGCAGATAAATCTCCACAACAAAATATTTAAATTAAATGAGCAAAAGGGAGCTTCTTACAGTGCTCTAGAGAAATGCCTCATTTCCATAATCATTAATGGGATTCAGATCAGGGTGGAGTTCGGGACACAAAATGGCTATTACGTTGACATCCTTGCATGCTCAATTAAAACTTCGACTGAAATTCTTAGACTCATCCGCCAGCTCATTGTGCCTGCAATTCAGAATGTATGCCCCGGAACAACTTTGTTGGAAAATGTGATTCGACCAGACTGTGTCAGGTATTTTATACCACCAACATTCAGAAGAAACCAGCTAGTCTCATTGCAATTTCTTCAAGAAGCGCTCCTCTCCACGCCTGCTGAGTGCATGTATGATTATCATCATACTTGGAGCTCAATATACAATGGGAATAGGGTGCTCCTGTACTCAGGTTTTGATTATGCTAGAAACCTCCTTTCTGATGAAGACTTCCATGGTGTGCTGCACCAAAGATATAATGATTTGCACCATCTTGCTGCTGAGTTAACTGTTCCGTTTTAGCACAACAAAAAGCAACAGCCACAGGCTAGAAATGATGATGGTGAACAGACGGTTGAACCTTCGCTCTTAGGCATAGCAAAAGGAGTGGATCTAGTTTTGCAGAGATTGACTATCATAGAGCATGAGATCAAGGACCTGAAACAAGAGATTCAAGGACTAAGATATTATGAGCATTGTCTTCTAGTTGAGCTTGACAGGAAAGTAGATTACCTAGTGAACTATAATATTCAACTAGAAGAACGAAAGGTACCAAATATGTTCTACTTTGTACAGGAGCAAAATTCCTCAAGGATATTAGTTACAAGAATAATTTCTGGTATGACAGCGCTGAGGCTCCACATGCTCTGCGAATACCGAAGCGAGATGCATGTTATTGAAGAGCAAAGAGGATGTGAGCTTCTACAAGTAGACAACGAAGTAGTTAAGTGTCTCCTTCCCTACATGACAAAATTCATGAAGTTGCTAACCTTTGCTCTGAAGATAGGAGCACATTTTGCAGTAGGGATGGGAGACATGATACCTGACTTGGGGAAGGAAGTTGCTCACCTCCTAGATTCTTCGCTAGTTCATGATGGGCCAGCAACAATGGCAGCAGGGGCCATAGGGGCAGCTGCAATGGGGCACATAGCAGTAAAGAGCAATAATGCAGTTCCCTGCAACAAATGCCCTGGGAATCATGGACAATATATGGGAGACGCTCAGCAATGGCTAGTAGATTTCTTGAAGAAACAGAAAATTCTAACTGGAAAAGATATAGCTGACAGGTTTGGCTTGTGGCGTGTGAGATATTTGGATAATGGGCACATTGCATGGATATGTCAAACGCATAAAGAAACAAAAAGAAAAGAAATTACCGAAGTGCCTTGCTAACAAATAAGCATTTAGACATGATACTGCAAGGGTAAGTTTTTAGACTGAACTAAAATGCATGCCTCATCCTAGAAAAAGAAACACTTCGTAATTTATTATGTAGTTCAACTAAAATTGTTGTCTTCATATGATGTCACTATGGGTATTTAACTACTTGAAGTCAAGGATGCATGCAAGTTGATTCTTAATGTTCTTTTGCAAAGTCAGGTATAATGTTCTCTAGCATTTCTTAGCCAACAAATAGAATCATAGGAGGAATAACGTGTGCACGTGTATAAATATATATATATATATATTTATATATATACATACATATATAAATATATATATATATATAAAACTTTCCAAGCATTAGAAAAACTTGGAAATAAATTGTATCATGACAAAATAGAACTCCAAAAAACTGTAGTACACGAGATTGAATTGCATTTTGGAAAAAGATATCTTAGCAGACAATATTTTTAGTTTAATGCAACAATAACATTTATGTTACTCCAGAAAATTAAGACACTTTACCTGGCATTCATGCACTACATATATGAAGAGTGAATCATTCTTCTCCAATTATAGCAATTAATCAACCACTATGCATCAATTCTACACCAGCTACAAATAATAAATTTATCATACTATGCTTTCCAAGCAACTTGTTTTAACAATAACTTTTCTATGATCCAGGAAGCATGCCTCAGTACAAAAACTAGCTAAAAATAGCCGTTTAACTAGAACAGAATAATCTTACAGTTGTTTGGGCAAAGTTAAAAAGAATATGATATGTTTAGCTATAGGTAGCACAGTCGTCCAGTTCCATAAGAATGAAAGCCAACAAATAATTAACTCATGTGCATCTCCAACATATTAACTTCAGCCATTTGTTGCATTTCCAACACATGGAGGCCACTAAATTCTTACAAACATAATCATTCATTCAACTAGCATCCAAGCAGACAATATCTAGAACGCAATAGCTGTAGAAAACCTACTCAGAAGCAAGAGTACATGAAGAAGCGGCTAACAAAACCTTTCAGTTCCGCTTAAGCAACAGAAACTGAGCATACTATACTAACAAGCTTATAAATGCCACACTAGGTACAAGTGACAACAGCAAAAGAAAAAGAAAAACACAAACATATCAAGGACATACATAAACTGGCATCAAAATCCTATCCTAATTAAGATCTAATACAACGCTCTGCCATCTCCCACTATGATCATATCTTTAAATGCGCCTCCACTTGGAATCATTGGTAGTACATGCTCCTGGTGTGGCACAATGACATCTAATAAGTAAGGACCTGTAGTCTCCAACATCTCCTTTACAGCATTTTTAACTTGCTGTTTCTTTGTCACTCGAGCACCAGGTACATTGAAACCCTTTGCAATAGCCACAAGATCTGGATAAATATCTTTCTCGTTCATAGGATTTCCCAGATATGTGTGTGCACGATTCGCTTTGTAGAACCGATCTTCCCACTGAACAACCATGCCCAAGTGCTGGTTATTCAATACCATGATCTTTACAGGGAGTTTTTCTATACAAATCATTGCCAACTCCTGTACATTCATTAGAAAGCTTCCATCTCCATCAATATCCACCACCACAATACCAGGATTTCCTACTGCAGCACCAGCCGCAGCTGGAAGCCCAAAACCCATGGCCCCCAATCCAGCTGAGGATAACCACTGGCGAGGTCTCTTGTATGTATAATACTGTGCAGCCCACATCTGGTGCTGACCAACACCAGTGCTTATAATTGCCTCACCATTTGTAAGCTCATCCAATATCTGGATTGCATACTGTGGAGGAATCTCCTCCCCAAATGACTTGTAGTTCAAAGGATAAGCCTTCTTCTGCTGATCCAACTCCTCACACCATGATGAAAAGTCAAGCTTTTGAGCAAGCCCAGTTTCCTCGATCAAGGAATTCAACCCTTCCAAAGCCAGCTTCACATCAGCACAGATAGACAAATGAGGCATCTTGTTCTTTCCGATCTCAGCTGGGTCTATGTCTATGTGCACAATCTTCGCACGGCTAGCAAAAGCTTCAAGCTTTCCAGTAACCCTATCATCAAACCTCACGCCAAATGCAAGAAGAAGGTCACACTTATCCACAGCATAGTTAGCGTAAACTGTACCGTGCATGCCCAGCATCCTGAGGGAAAGCTTGTCATCCATAGGATAAACACCTAGGCCCATCAGAGTGCTGGCAACAGGGATCTTTGTCAGCTGAACAAACTGGCGGAGCTCCATGCCCGAACTATTGCACCCTCCCCCGACGTATAGAACTGGACGGTGAGACTCGGACAAAAGACGCAGCACATGCTCGAAGAATTGCCGCTCAGGGGGTTTAGGGAGGCGAGATATATATCCCTGAAGATGCAATGGGGAGTCCCAAGAAGGAACAACGAGTTGCTGCTGGATGTCTTTAGGAATGTCAACAAGGACAGGACCGGGTCTACCGGACGTGGCTAAGAAAAAGGCCTCCTTAATCACGCGGACTATGTCGTCCACATCAAGAACCAGATAGCTGTGTTTGGTAATAGATCTAGTGACCTCGACTATAGGGGTTTCCTGAAATGCATCGGTTCCAATCATACCGCGAGGGACCTGACCGGTTATGGCGACGAGGGGGACGGAATCCAGAAGCGCATCAGCGAGGCCGCTGACAAGATTGGTGGCACCGGGCCCAGAGGTGGCAATGCAAACACCGGGGCGACCGGTTTGAACGAGCGTATCCCTCAGCAGCGAAGATCTCGCCTTGCTCGTGGCGAAGAAGGTGGTTGGTGATGGAGGGGAAGCGGGTTAGTGCTTGGTGGATCTCCATGGATGCACCGCCAGGGTAGGCAAAAACGTCTGTGACGCCTTCGCGCTCTAGGGCTTCGATGAGTACGTCGGCGCCCTTGCGAGGGGTGTCGGGGGCAAAGCCGGAAGTGGTGAAGGTCGAGGGAGGAGAAGAAATTTCAGTGGAGGTTGAGGCGGAGATGGAAGAACGGAGGAGGCGGAGCAGAGCGGGAACTGGGAGGGGATGATCTGCGGAAAGTGTTTTGGGGAAGGGGAAGAGAAAGCGGGATCTAGAGGTTGCTTTTTGGTTCGTGGATGAAACCTTCCTTGGTGCCATTACGCCGATCGCCGCCGTGCAAGAAGAAGCCATTGGCGTAGAAGAAGGTCGATGAGTGATTAGGCTGATGAGGAATGAGAGCAGGTTAAACAACGCGAGGGCCACATTCTGTCTGATGAAGAATGAGAGCAGGTTATATACAACGCGAGGGCCAAATTCTGCTGTTTCACCGCACGTTTTGTCGCAGGCATTATTGCAGGGCTTAGATCCTTAAAAAAAAAATCGATAGAATAATATTTTGATATCATTTATATTAAGAGAATTACAATATGGCTCATAATTATCTTTCAAAATATATTGATAACTAGAATTTATAGAGTTAATGAAATAAAAAAATTTTATTAAATATATTTTGCTTGTGGGGCTCATAAAAATATATTTTTTAAATCTTAAATCCTAGTCATCTATATTTTTGGGAGATATTTGGAATATAAGTAACATTTTTCTTATATTAATAGAGTTATTTAGACTTATTAATATGGTACTAAAAAAAATTCATCCAATAAAATTTGATATTATTTTCTTAATATTTATTTATTTATATTAAAATAATATAAATATTATTTTTAAAGTTTATATTAAAATAATATTCAAATCTTGTTGGATGGACTTTTTTAAGTATCACGTAAGTAGTGGGTCTAAATAGCATTTCTCTTATATTAAAATAATATAATATTATTTTTAAAATTTATATTGAAATAATTTTCGAATTTCAATTATTTGTACTGTCTTAAATTTTTAAAAATTCATCAATAAAACTTTAAATATTATTTCATTAGTGTTTATTTATTTATATTAAAATAATACAAATATTATTTTTAAAATTTATGTTAAAATGATATCTAAATCATATTGAATAATTTTTTTGAATATCACATCAGTATGTTTAAATAGCATTTCTCTTATGCTATTATGACTTGCTATAATATTTTAAATAATATATATTACACTTATATTATCATATAATTTTATTTTTTTTTATTTTTATTTGATTCTATGGATAAATTTTTATTAAAATTTTAGAAAGTACTTCTAGAGATTGGGAGTTTAGGACTCTAACTTGATTTGCAATTATTCAATTTGTATTTAGTTATATAACTTCTAATTGGTTCAATGTATAATTTTGTTGAAGTTGAAATTGCATTTTGAATTATATCAATCATATGTTTACATATAAGATGATAAAAAAAAAAAAGTGAAATGCTGAGTATCCAAAAATTGATGACTATTTTTTTTCTTGTATATGGATATATACAAAAACTATATTCTAAAATTATATATCTATACTATTTATTTATTAGTATATAATATGTGTATAGGTGAGAGAAAATGATGAGTGAATTTGTTTCCTTCATTTGCAAATTCTTTACTTTTGTGAGGAGAGAGAAAAGTCATTTCCTCTTATTTTCTTTTAAGTTATAAGAAAAATAAAATCTCTTCAACTTCCTTCAACAAAAAAGAAACCCGCACAATGTGATTCTCATTTTTCTCTGGCATTCGAACTTCTTCATGCGATTTCCACTCAAAGTAAGAAGAGAAGCACTGAGACATTAAAGCAGGAAGAGAGCGTCTCCCGCCTACTTGCAAAACACAGAGGGATTGAGAAACTGCCGCGTCTCTCGCCCTCCAGATTCCTCCGATTTAAATCCACAATGAACGACGAGCTCAATCCAGGGCTCAGCCTCTGGCGTCAGTGCTTACACCGGAGGCATTTGGGTGGCCGCTCTGCAGGCGGCTTCTGCCGTGGCCAAACTGGTCGGAGACGAACCCTCCGAAGCCTACTTCTGGAGCAGATACTCCAAGGCAAAATCCGTCTACAGCAAGCTCTGGAACGGATCCTACTTCGATTACGACAGCTCGCCGATGCAGGCAGATCAATTGGCCGGGCAATGGTTTGCTAGAGCGTGCGGGCTGGAGCCTATCTACGAGCTAAATGTGATGAAAGTGAAGGATGGGAAGACGGGAGCCATGAACGGAATAAACGCTTACGGCACATTTCGATTGCTAGAGCTGTAGGCGAAGGAGATCTGGGTTGGAACCACCTTTGCCCTCTCCACCACAGGGGATGGCCGAAATGGCTTTTAATACGACGCTGGGCATTTATCAAGCCGCTTTGTCCTCCCAAGGATTCGGGTGCGCGCTTCTTTTTTTCTTTTTAATCTTTTTATAAATTAATTATTAATAAAATATCATATTTTATATATTTATATAAGAAAATAGGTATGCGTTCCGGGTGCCAAAAGCGTTGAATGTGGATGGAGAGTACAGATCGCTGAACTACATGCAACCTTTGACCATATGGAGAATATAGTGGGCACTCTCCTCGCCAAAGCTTCATTATCATTTTAATAGTAGTAATATTAATACAAAGGCGAAGACATCTTTGGGCAAAAAGGAATTCATTAGAGTTGTCAATCTTCTAAAATTTACGGAGGAAAAATCTCTCCCACTATTCTCTCCATCATTCTCGACATTATTACCCAACGTTTGCAAACATATTAATTTCATTTTAAGGGTTCTCATTTAAGTGATTAGGAAACAGTTATTTGTTAATGTAAAAAAGCAAATGTTGACTTTGATTTAATTCTGTACTTAATGCAAATGTTTTGTGAAATATTATATTGATTAAAATATAAAACTTTTTAGTAAATCTTAATTATTTAATAGATTAAGTTTCAATATTTAATTTACAAAGAGATGACTATTAATCACCGGGAGGATGTGAATGGTGGTGTTCTTGCTAACCATTTATTAAATCTTAATTGATCAAATTAATCAAATTAATCAAATTTTAAGTGAGTCAAATAAATCTATGTATATAATTATTTTTCAATACTAATAATATCAAAATCTATTCAAATATTCTTAAGAATATTTATTAAGATTTATGCACACGAGTGTGTATATAAATTTTTCTTTAAGATATGAATATCTATATAGATATATATTCATATAGGAAAAAGAAAATTTTGGAGTATAAATAAAAAATGGGAAAGAAACATTGAGAGATGCTTTATTTTTTCTTTTGAAAGCACGATAAAACATTCATGATTGATTGTTCGACTTATTCTCCCTGCTCAGCGGCTCCTCTCCTCCATCTCTCACGGACTGTAACAACCTTAGTGTTGTTACCCGTTAATTAGTGACTTAATTGATTATAATCTTTTTCCATTGGTCTTATAATAATATTAAGAGTCTCCATTTTAATTTTTGTGCGATTTGAATATCGTTTGGCAATTTTCAATATTTCCTGGTTTTCTGATAATTCTGAGAATACCTAATTTATTTAAACCTTAGAATCGAAAACGGAGTCCATCATTAAACTCACCACACCCAAAATAGCTATAAGTGGTATTTTGGAACTGTTTGAAATTGGTTGAATTTTCTTCGAATATTTTAATAATATTTAAATATCCAAAAAAATTAAGATAATTAAATTGATCTCCGATCAAAAATACAACTTCATTTTTGAGTTCCCCACACCTCAATTAGGTAAGGGTGAATTTTTGGGATTTTCGGAATACGTTTAGTTATTTAACTTTGAGTAATAAAATGTGTATAATTAATTAATTATTTAAAGTAATTAAATTAATTAATATAAATATTAAATAAAAATATTTAACGTTACTTATTCGAAATCGTGCGGATCCCGTGTGTGAGACTAGCGCACGGGACAACGATCCACGTAGATCTTAGCCATTGCGCCTTTTCTAAGCGGGATCAAACGGTCCGGGAGCGACCCAGTCCAATGGAGCTGATCTAGCCGTTCGATCACTAGATCGAATGAACGGCTGGGATTGGCTTCCTGTACGTCCTCCTCCAGCTCGGCCACGATCGCCTGGCGACTGACGGCCATAGCACGAGCTGCCAGTCCAGCCCCTCCCAGCCTACTTGAGACCCCCCATTCCCTTCTTTAGAACTTGCTGAATCGATTGAGACCCTTACCTGGAGCTGGAAGATGCGGAGCCCACGACAGGAGCTCGCCGAACTTCTCCGTGATCGGAACCTTCGAACTAGTCCAGGTACCGATCCTTAGCTCCTTCCCTAAAATTGATTGCACCTAAATCTATTCCAATTGGAGATCTATCGATCCAATACTTGATCAGACTCAATCGAGCCAGATCAAGTCAGTACAGATCGAATCGTCCACAGTTGCTTCTAGGGTTTCGACTAGGAAACCTAAGGCATCGTCCCGTGATCATTAGGGTCGACCCCATGAGCCAAACTTAGGCTCGTTGGGTTGGTCTTGACCCGGACTTCATGTTGTATGCGGTTCGACGAGAGAGGCCCCCGGGTTCGACTGGGAGGCCTAACCCTCGGACCGCACCTCTCGGTCCCCTTTCGGGAATAAAGCAGTCTGGACCGCAAATGTCGCGGTCTAGATTTCCCCGCTAAGTTGGGCCAGTCCGTGGCGCAAACCGCGTGTCCGCGTGGCTTTGACTGCGGGACCCGCATGTATACGCTGCATTCGCAAATGCAGCCGGGTGTCTTTGACGGCGTGCAAGTTTTTGCGCTGCGATGATTTCGAGGTCGTCGATTGATCTCTATGTCGCCACCTTCCTGAAATCCAAGCCGCCAACCTAATCATTGCTTCTAATATTTTCTGTGCAATCATTATTACTGAGATTAATTAACTAATGTAATAATTAGTTTCACATTTAATTAATGTTTAATTAGTCAATTTTATTTTAATTATAACTTTAATTCTACTCATCCAAATAATACAAAATTATATATTATTTTGATCATAAAAATGAGTAAATTAATAATATGTAATCTAATTCAATTTTTATAAATATTTTAATTGGTCAATATTTAGGATTAATTAATTAATTACAAATTAATTTCATCATTTCATGTGACATAATCTGATCATTTAAGATCCAAATTAAATGATCAAATAATCTATTTCACTCACAAAAATGTGAGGAACAATGATATGAAATAAAATTTAATATATGAACCCTAATTTTCTTAATCACTTCTTAACCCTAATTAGGAGTTATTAAAACCCAAATTTTCAAATGTTATCCAAAATTAACTTATTTAGTGTCATTCTTCACCTTATGATATAAGGATTTCATTTATATATAAATTATTTCCATTGGACAATAATTTATGATTTTAGGTTTTTGCTTCTTACTTAGTATTATTATGATTATTCCAAATTTCTAGATAGCATATTTTAGGTTTTATAAAACTCTAGGATATCTAGCATGTCATATTTATTATCTCCTTTATCAACTTAAATTACATTTATATGAGCTTAGTTCTCAATTTTCTAACTAAGTGAATTAATTGCTAAGTGCTTAATTCACCTTTCAACCCTAAGGTAGAAACCCTAAGATTGATTTACAATTTGAATTATAGTTGATCCCTAAATCTATTTAATTACACCCATTAAGAATAGTTAGTCTTAATGCATTTATAATTATAGATTATTGAATCAATTAGATCTAGTTTAGTGACTAGATTAGAACTTAGTTCACTCATCCTAACCCTTAAAGCCTCCTCTTGAATATTTTAAGAGATAGTATTAGAAATCCTAAGTCACTTGGGATAATTTAAGAATCTTACTGAGTTCCTTAAATATCAACTATTAGAATACTTAGAACTTGTAGTTCTTAAGTCCTAGTAATTACTTACCCTAAATCTTACAATTACTTATAACTTAGCTAGATTAACACTTGATTGATTAGATCCTTCATGCTATAACCTAGCTAATGAACTCTAGTGAACCTTATTGGATTTGTCTTAGCTCAAATTTCTTATGTTAGATATTTACTTTATCTTACTCCCTTCCTACTAGACACCTAAACCTTAATTTAATTATATAACTGAATCTTATAGTTTATGATGTGAATAAGATATAGTTTCTAATTATATTAATTATACTTATAAATTATTTTGTCATAATATACAGATTGAATTAAATCTACTATTTTCAAAATCCTAATTACTACTATACTTACAATTAACTTCAAATCAATATCTCAAAGTTAATTGGGAGCTCAATTAACTCTAATCATTAAGTAGATCATTAAAATTAGATGATTTTGGATATCACTTAGTTATAATTATTAAATTTCTTTGAATGCTTGCTTAGCTTTGAGCATTATTCATTTGAATCATTCATATAATAATTATGCATGAATAAAACTTTAACATTAAAATTACTAGCGGTTTATATGGTGAATCAGTCTAGGGTAGGTTGAAAATGGAGTAATAATGAGACCTCATATTCTCAGAGAGTGAATGTGAATGTTTTAGGATTTGACCCTACTTTTTTTTAGTTATTAAACATACATGTTTAACTCCTTATTTCATTCTGAATATGCCCATAGAATGAGCACAGATTAAAACAACTTCAATTAATTAACATGTGAGATCTTCAATCTTATAGATTGTTAAGACTCACCATAGCTTTTAGCTATGCTACTTTCCATAGTTCTAGACTATGTGAACTTTAGACTAATAGTCTAAGATCTTCTTTTAATTTCCTTATTATGTATTTTTCATTATTTAGAACTGTACTTTACTTGTTTACAGTTTATTTAGATTACAGTGAATGTTGTATAATTATATTTAAATACTTTACTGTTTCTTTTCCTTACTTAGCATAAGTTCATTTGAACATATATATGCTTTCCTTCATTTATTTTCATATGCATATTAAATTATTTCTAGCCTATTTAGGATGTCCTTACCCTTATTATAATTGCAAGCTAAGATGTATACTTGAGTGAGTCTTCTAACTCACTTTGCTCTTCTTACTTATTTTTCTTCACTTATAGGCTTACTATATTGCACCCATGCTTGTGCTTACTTTGTAACTAGAAAGTGATATCCAATTATAACAATAATATGTTTAGCCAATCTTAAATTATACTTAGACTGTTTGGTCTAACCAGATTTTCTATTTTCTTAGCTTTTCCCTATCATATTTAAATACCAAAATATGATAGATCAAGTACACTTGGAGGCTTGTTAAAAATTAATTGCTTTTGCCTATCATATATTAAACTATATAGCTTATATTAAATTGCAAAGTGATCTATTAGCTTCTTTCTTTCCTTTTAATTTACTGTTAGTTTGTAATAAATGTTGTTTACTTTACTTTTTCTATACTTTGTTGGAGCTTAATTTATATTTAAATACTTCTGAGGAATAAATGGATGAATATAATTGAATGGATGAATGATTATAAATG
Organism: Gastrodia elata; assembly: GCA_016760335.1. Classification (NCBI taxonomy): domain Eukaryota; kingdom Viridiplantae; phylum Streptophyta; class Magnoliopsida; order Asparagales; family Orchidaceae; genus Gastrodia; species Gastrodia elata. The sequence goes on along the minus strand of CM028678.1, from coordinate 35,453,785 downwards.
TATAAAAATGAATGTTAATTACGTCCTTAGTTATATATCTGCTTAATATATTAGTTGGAATTAGTTGTATGTTTTATTGTTTATAGAATTGGAAATTAGTTTCTCATCTAAGTATAAATCTTTTCATATCTTTATGTGAGTACTGAATGTTGTGATGAAGCAAACCTTATGGTAGACAATTGGTTACATATGTGATTTTCTCCTTCAAAACTTTTAGAATTGTAAATGAGCAATCATATGTAATTGATTAAACTCTATTTTAGAATTATAAATAAGCAATCATATGTAATGGATTGAACTCTATTTTAGAATTGGAATTGAGCAATCCTATGAAATGGATTGAACTCTATTTTAGAATTGAAAATGAGCAATCCTATATAATGAATTGAACTCTATACCAGAATTGGAGTTAATTTGGATTGATTGCATGCTAGTTTATATTATCTTTCTTTCAAATTATAACTTCCATTGGAATGGAAGTCTTACATGTTTACTTTACAGGTATTTCCTTAAGCATTTATAAAGGAGACTCTACCAAAATTTTTAAGAAAATTTAGATTTAGAATAATTTGGCAAAAATGTAGACTTATAACTCACATGTAAAATATCCATTAAATATCTAGAATTTTATATTTAAGATTGAATGTATTCATTTCAATTATTTTAAATTACAATCTCATATCTTCTTACATATATCATATGCTCAATTATATTTTATTCTCATTCATAAATTTATGTATTGCATCTTCAACTATAAACTACTTAATACCATTCATAGTTTCTCTTCCATTTTAACTTAAAATCCTCTTCTAAATTCTTAGCCAAACACAATATCTAATGATTTGGATTAGTTTTCTTCTAATCTAGTATTAGGTATTGTGGTGACGTATCAATGTTGTGATTTTCAATATTGGGGTCGTCACATGGACATAAAAGCCCTATTATGAAAAGAGAAGAGATCGCCCACTGTTCCTGGTTCTTCCTAAGAGGAATAAAATGAAGGTGAAGAAGGCACTGCAGCGAAGGGCAAATGAGTAGCAAGCGGAGGTTCTGACACATAGATGCTCAGGATTTGCAGTTTGTCACTGTTTGTATAATCACGGCAATAGAAAAATATGAGACACAAAATTTCATGTCTCTTCGTCTTCCACCGTAGTCTCTTTGCCTTATAACTCAAATTATCGCAGTCCAACTATTACTATGATTCTCTCACCGCATTCTTCATATCTCAAAAAATAGGGACAAGTAAGAAACAGAGAAAGAAGACGTTAAGGCTTCGTATGGATCCATCCCAATGAGAAATGGCATCACAGCTATATAAACCATATGATATCTAAGTTACAAACATATATATGTCTTTACTGATATTAAGATTTGATTGAGCAGCTTTGTGAGTGAAATCAAGTATGATGACAGTGGTATAATGTTTACTTATTAAAAGGAAGATGTTATATTAGATTAATTTATCTTTATACTCTTACTTAAAATCAATAAGTGTCTATAAAATTATAGTATCATAGAACTTTAATCTATGCATGCTTTAGCTCTATAAATTTTAACTTTGAAGTATAACATAAAGTTTTTTTATTTCTATACTTGATATAGTGGAATTCATTATTCTATTTGCTTAGTGATTTAATGAGATTACATCATATAAAATTGTAAGTTCTTATATGTCAATTTAAACACAACTTCATTTTACTTAATATCTTACAATATATTTAATCGTATTAGGCAATAGCTTAAGCAATTGAATATTATTGAGGAAAGGTTGTTGTTGCTCTTATATTTTTCTATTTTATTGAGGCATTATGAAAGGAGTGATGTTTTCAAGCAATCAATGCATAATATTTTTTTTAATTTTGAGAAAAAAGAAAAATAGCTCAGAGATAAAATACATATTTGAGCAAAATAGTCATTGGTCATCTTTGAAATTTTTTTTCGTGCATTGCACGGGGTTCATGCTTATGTATATATATTGATATAAGAAAGAAAATAAAAGATAGAGATTAGCCAAAAGCCATTGTTTGCAAAAGCAGCATTATAAAAATTCTTTCTTTTTTTTATTTAAAGTTTTTGAAAGGATTTGTTTTTTCTTTTAAAATTGAGTGCTTAAATAAACAATTTATTTCATTAATGATAATTAATCACTAAATTTTATTTCTTAAAATATTCATCAATATAATACTTTTTAATAGTATCTATATAAATTAATATTCATATATGAGAGAGAAAAATTCAGAGTAAATCAGAGGCTTCCATTTTTGAATAAGAGCATCTCGTTTGAAGTCCCTTTGTCTCCTTTGATATTTTCTGTCGCACATCGTGGCCTTCGTCATTCTTAGCTCTTGAAATCGTAAACCTTTCTTCCTCTGCTTCCGGAAGCTCACATCTTCGCTCTGCGATCACTTCTCACAGACGAAGGCCAGCGAGTTGTCATCCTTTGCGGTTTTTCCAAGTAACATTTTAGACCATTGTTGATGTCTCTTTCTTCTGTTATCATATTTCTTGTGTTCTTATTCTTTAATTTGTGCATTTTGAGTGAATCAGAATTGTGTTTAGGGCTCTATTTGGAGTATCAATGATACTAATATCTTTTAGTTTTGGTTTCTTAGATTCAGTTTTTCACAATTTACAGGAAAAATATTGATAATTGCTCTTCTCATTTTATTTTTTATTTTTAGTTTTTGCAAAATAGGCTCTAAGCTTGCACTCTCAGCAATTTTCTCTTTGTTAGACATAGGTACATCAAAGACTGCAAGAGAAGTCCGAGTCGAACAACTTTTTTTTTTATTTGTTTATCTGAAAAAGACAATGTTGGGGGACAGAAATCTGGCCAGATGAGGCATTTAATCTCAAATTACAAGAATGACCCAAATTTGAAGAGAATGAATAGTGAATTGATTTGAGAGATGAACGCCTTGAATTTCCTGGAATCGATGCCTCAAGAAATTGTGGTAATTTGATTGTAATGATTTTATTAAGGTGCGGTTCTGTGGAAGTTTGAGTTATCGTCTTTTTTCTCTCTCTTTTTTCGTAGATTAATATACTTATAGTGACTTGAAGCATATCGTCTTGGTGTCCAAAATTATTAGTGAAGCAGTAAGTTGTACTCTTGGTTTGAAAGAAAACGGAATTTTGATTTTAGATTCCATGAATAAATGTTTTTATCATTATTTTTCATGCACCTCCTGCACCATGGTATAAGAGCTTCGGATACTCTTCCTATATGTTTACTGGTGATGAATGGTCTTTGTTATTCCTAAATTCTTCTAACTAATTTATTATCATTTATATAATGCTTTAAAAGTTGAATTGTACATTATCATTTATATAATGATATATATATATATATATATATATATATATAGATATTAGTATATAATATGCATATATGAAAGGGAATTTATTTGAGTGAATTCTTATCCATCTTCCCTTCTCAAGCCCGATTCCCCTCACTGAATTCACAAACCAGGTGAAGGAGCTTGCACAAAGGAGTTTCTTCCGTCTCCCATCATACACCAGCACGCGGAAAGGGCCCGATCACGCTCCCCACTTAAAGGCCGTCGTTCTACGCTCCGTCAGGCCGAGCATGTTGCCGCCGAGGTAACCCTAGCAGCCCTTTCCCACCGCGAACCATTTTATTCCCTCGCGGCTCGCATCCTGGTTAGTGTTCTATTTGCTCTTTTAGCTTTGAAAACTCTGCGACTTCCTCTTGCCGGCCTCATCCTTCCTGCTTTGCGACCTAAATTCTTAGTTTTTGTTGGGAAGAGGAAACAAAATTAGAAATTAAAAAATGTACTAATATGAACAAATACAATAAGATAAATAAGTAATGTTTGTAAACGCTCATACCAGTAATCAATGATCACCTATCTCAGTTTTGATTTCAATCTAATAAATAATGGTGTTCTTTCAAAATCTTGCTTAATTTCTATAGGTTAGCAAGGATTGACTTCATAATTTCTCAAATTTCATAATTTGTAATTTTTTCTTAAACCCTAACCAATCAGACCCTTAGTTTAGCTTGATTCAAACTTTGAGATGCAAATAAATTCAAGCTTTTTCCTATATTATTTCTTATATTTAAGCTGTATGGCCTCCATTTAAGCATTGAAGGAAGGGCACGCCATGGATATTATGTCTTATTGCTAAAAACAAGTTTAAAATTTCTTATTAGAGAATTTTACACCCTTCTTAGAAATTAATCTGCTTAACACTACAGTCTAACTTAATTAGCATCCTCATTTTGTGAATGGAATGACTTGAAAATATTAGTAAAGTTGATGTATTTAGAAAGATTTGAATGTTAAATTGTTATGTATGAATGTTCATACCATTTGCCATTTAAATTGTAAGAATTTCATGCATCATTTGCTAATTGTTGTAAGTAAAAGGCTTTTACATAAGTGCTACTTTACCATTTGAGGAGTACTTGCGTTTAATTATATTAAATGTTATTGCAGCTCATAGGGAGGATGCCATAGTTTACCTAAACGAAGATTGCGATGGGTGCGAAGCTCGAGTTGCTGCTAAGCTTGAGTTCATGCAGCCTTCCTTCATCGTAAAGGACAGGTTTGCTCTTTAAAAAATTTCTTCTCTATTTTGTTATATATGAAGTGTGGCAATGGAATGAGGTGATATCTTTCAGATTAGTGAGCTATGTTGATCGTTTGATTTAACATTGTACACTCATACTATCTTTGCAATATATCTAAGAGAAAAGGAGTGATTACTCTTGGAAAGGTCTATGTTAATTTCAATCTTATAAGAGTATTCACTTAAAGCCTTTTTAGTTGTAATTTGTTGCTAAAAAAGTAGAATTCTTTAAAGTTGCGCACGATTTTATGGACTTTTTTCATTGGTGAAAAATTGAGTAATTTCTTCTTTATATCGATTATATTCTAGGATATCTATTTGTCATAAGCTCCTTTTCATCATAGAATTTTTAAAGAGCCACAAACAAATGAAATGAGAAAAACACAAATTTCAAATTCAAAGCATTAAAGAACACAAATGGGCTGTTTTGAAGGCAATATGAATTTTAACTCAAGATTTAATAACAAATAATATATTGGGCTACAATTCTGAATAAAAATTACCAAAACACTTAAGAGATAGACCACATTACACATTTTTTGTTTGACCAAATAAATTGTGAGGAGTCAATATGATTTAATTATAGAAAACATAATAGTGATATGTGAAAAATTGAGTAATGTTTTCTTTATATCGATTATCTATATAAGTAAAGTCGTGTGAACAATCCCTTACCCTCTTAAAACTTTTGGATTCTTCAATTGAATATTCTCAGAACTTTAAATAAATTAAAAAAAGCCTTTCTCTTCCTACGCATTTTAGGTGTCTCTTCGCCTTACACTTCTTCTCTAAAGTTCGGTGCTCTTCTACATAACACCGATGTTTTATCTCATCTTCCTCTTCTTCTTCTTTTACTTCTGGAGGCTTCGATCCCGAATTGCTAGAGTGAGCGGTGAAAGCGCTTCTCCCCTCTCCTGGGCGTCTTCTTGCACGCATTGCTGAGATCTCAGCGGGAAGAAAAGGGGAAGGATCCCTCACTCCTTTCTCCTTTGTAGAGGCCTCCCCTATCTTTCTTCTCTACTTCGCAGCTTCGCCAGTTTTTCTGCATAGCTGCGACGACCCTATTTATCGGCTCTGTTTCACTTCATCCTTTAGGTACCTTTTGTTCAGAATTTCATCAAGCTTTTTTAATACTTGAGTTTTAGTTTGATTATAAGTATCTTGATTAGTAAGATTCTACTTGGGTCCATCCTCCATTTTTTTTTCAGCCGGTCTAGTTCATTAATTTCTGATCGGTCCAGCCGGTCTAGTTCATTCGTGCTGGCGCGTTCCCATTGGCCGGGCGCTTAGCGTGGGACCCACTGCAGATCAAACGCGTCAGCCCGTCTCATTTGAGACAGGTGTGGGCCCCACTCCCTGTCCCGGCGACTCTCAAAGCACCACGTGGCGTTGGTGGGGTCCATCCCAGCAGAAAAACGCAATTATAAATATAATAAAATTATTTAGTTATAAATAATAATATTAATAGTAATAATAACAGTTTATTTAAATTAATTATACAGAATTAATTAATTAAGTTGAATCTAAACTTTAAACCTTAATAACTCTTAAAGTACTCATCCAAATTATGCAAATAAATATACCAAATTGATCAAAAAAATAAAAAGAATTTTTTTTTCAGTTTAACTTGTCCAGCAATGTCTCTCTTTGTTCAGCGAGCAATAAGATTCTGCTTTTTTCGTATGCCGACTTTTCTATTGTTCATTTTTTATTCGAGCGATCAGCAAATTAGGTCATTAATAGGCGTTGACTAAGAAGTGGTCAAGAAAGGTGTTGATGTACTCAAAATATAATGACTTCCGATCTTTTCCGTGATAGTCGATACGAGTCGATGAGGGTGCCAAAATAGATTCTTAGAGTTTTGGGAGCTTTAGTGTAGTGTAGGATAATTGTTTAAATATATTCTGACACACTTTTGGGATGATGATACTTTTGTTTTTCCTTGAGAATAGTGAGAATTAAGCTATCCTGTCAATTTAGCAGCAGTTTTGCTTTCTTTTTTTGCTCATTTATATCATGCTAGTTAAGTGTCTGAAGATTCTTCCAATTTTCCAATAGTTTGAATTGGAATGGTTGAAAATCTTACTTTATAGGAAATGTATTTTCTATTGATTTCAACTAGATATTACTAATGGTATTTTCTTAAATCAGCGCAACAAAACTGCCATTACTTGAACAATTCTGTTTAATCTGCATTGAGCTCACTGATTTTTATGCCTTCTGGAGTTTAGACTCTCAATCTCATTAGTGATTGTAGCAGTTTTGATTAATTTCCTATTTTGAGTGTCTCTTATATAATGATAATTGCTCACATGAATGTATGATACATTTGTATAACAAACAAATGTTCATTTTTTTATTTTAATGACGTTCATGGTTCCTAAATTTCTTGCTTTTTATTTGTTTTTTGCAGCTTCACATGGTTTGTATGCTAATTGGTTTCATAATTTTTGGTGGAGCAGATCTACAATTTAGGTCCCATGATTATTTTATCTTATGAATACATATGAACACATTCACTTAGCTTTTATAGTGTTATTTATGTTAACTCAACGATAATAAACTATATGGTTTTTCCTTGCTGCTATGTTTCCTCTCAATTATAGACCCTGAAGATGCCCTCGCATATCAATCAGAAGCATACCAATCATTTTTTTGACAATTGAGAACTGTTATGCTGGATGAAATGTTGTGGTGCAAATGTTCTGAGGATGCTTGGATGTAATTAGCGAGCCTTCGCACTCACATTTTTTAGGTAAGGCCATAGTTAAATAATACAAATGTTAAAATGAATGAAATTTTATATTCAAAAAGTTAAAATTGTAATTATCAAAAACTGATAATTAGAAATGTAAATGTCTACTATTAATGTAATAACTCAGGTTGTTACTTGCTCAATTAAGACTAATTTAAGTCTTAATTAAGGTTCTAAGTCACTAATTAAGTAATTTATAACTCATCTCTAAAACCTAGGTCAACTCAGAAGTCAACTAAGTCAAATCAGAAATTCTGGAAAATCTCAAACCCTAAAAAATTGACTTTTTATCTATACCTTAAATTAAAAATCCAACTTCACCATTGCATTCAGACCACCCAAATTAGCTAGGGGTGAAATTTTGGAGGCATTTGGAAGTCGTTGGATTTTCGTCGAATAATTTAATAATATTTAAATACCTAAAAATTCAAATAAATAAATACTCATCGGATCAAAAATCCGAGTGCGCCGTTGCGTTCCTCACCCTTCAATTAGCTAAAGGTAATTTATTGGAAATTTTCTGGATGCATTTGAGTGCTAAAATCAATATATGAAAAATACTAAATTAATAATTAATATTAAATATTAAATATTCAAAATTGACGGATTCCGTCAATTTAATAATGGCCCCGTTAAGAATTCTGAGCGCCGTTTCCTCTGTTTCGTTTAACTAAACGAAGTGCAATCTGCGCCGTTTGATCAAACAGAAGCCCGATCCAACGGCCGCTGGATCACTTCCTCGCGTAATGGAGCGGCGCGTGTCGTGAGGTTATGGCACGCGGCAACAGCAGCTCCATGCGTGTCCTCCACCGCTCTGCTCGTAGTATTAAAATGCATGATTGATCACAGTAGATCATCTGGAAGTTCTAGAGGGTTGGAATCGTGTTAATCAGAAGATCTTAATCAGCGCGAGATCGTCGGTTGTTCATCCATAGGTACTTCCCACTCCTTTTATGCCTTCATTTATACTTTATTGCATCACCTCTGTCATTATTCTTGCATTCTTACCTCTGTTTAACCGATCGATCTTCGATCGATCGGGTCGCGCAAACCCTAGAGGCGCTGGTCGAAGGAGGCAAATCGATCGAAAGATCTGATCCCTCCGATTCGATCTGATGAAGATCTGGCCCTCGAATCAAAGCAGTTAATTTAGACCGTTCGTTCTATTTGATTATGTTATTATCCATTCGATTTCAGAATTTAATTAAATTATAAATGCTTAGGTTAATCAAAAAAAAAAAGGTTAATCCGATCCTACATTATACCATCTAACGGCTGTGATTCACCCACCGAGAATCATCTGATCAGGTCCTTTTAGACAGGTTCAGACTGAACCAATGCGTCCGGTTCATTAATTTCTGATCGGTCCAGCCGGTCTAGTTCATTCGTGCTGGCGCGTTCCCATTGGCCGGGCGCTTAGCGTGGGACCCACTGCAGATCAAACGCGTCAGCCCGTCTCATTTGAGACAGGTGTGGGCCCCACTCCCTGTCCCGGCGACTCTCAAAGCACCACGTGGCGTTGGTGGGGTCCATCCCAGCAGAAAAACGCAATTATAAATATAATAAAATTATTTAGTTATAAATAATAATATTAATAGTAATAATAACAGTTTATTTAAATTAATTATACAGAATTAATTAATTAAGTTGAATCTAAACTTTAAACCTTAATAACTCTTAAAGTACTCATCCAAATTATGCAAATAAATATACCAAATTGATCAAAAAAATAAAAAGAATTTATTGATGCCATTTAATTTACTGTATGATCAATATTTTGCAAAGTGACTTTTTAGGGTTTAATTAAGTTAAAATAAATATCACAAAATTTCATTTAACCATAACTTTGCAATCATTGACCCAAACATATCCAATATGGGTCTTAAAGTGATTAGAAAACCCTAAGGATTAATTTGATAGTATTCATCTTGCTATTTGGATTAGTTTTTTTCTAATCACTTTTAGGACTTAACCCTAATTACCCTAATTAGACCTAAAACTTCAATTGACCATAACTTGGTCAATTGAGCTCCAAATTGGATGATCTAAATATCCATGTAGATCAGAAAAACCTAATTAACAATAATCTGTAAAATATTTTAGATCCAATGGTTAGATTTGCTAATCACCCTTAATTACTCCAAATCTTGATTAATTTTGCTAATCACTTACTGATTACTCTAAACCCTAATTAGGTCTTAACTTAGTCAAATTAGATCCAAAATTGAGTCTACCATATGTCATTGTGATCAGTGGACTATTTGTAAACCATAGCCACTAATTTTACTCAATTTGGATATTAATTGATAAAGTTAAGTTTTTAACCTATAATTAAGGATTCCTTAATCACCTTTTAACCCTAAAACTTGTATTAGCCATAATTTGGCCATTACTTATCAGAATTTAGCAAATTTAGATTCTATGAAAAGATTAGACAATAAAGGTCAATAATCTGAAAGAAAAATTAACTTTCATATAGCCAAATTCCTAATTTGCCCTTATGAGTCAAATTCACTAATTTGATCTCATATGGCTTAATAATCACCTAAAATTAATTTAGTTGCTGTCTAATCCTACATTAGACAGTAAGAAATACTTTCCAAAAGAAAATTTTAGAATTAAAGCCTTAGATCAAAATTTGATCTTTTGAACCCTTAAGTAGGGGCAAAATGGTCATTTTTGCCCAAATTTAGGGTTTAGCCTTTAAAAGCCCTAAATTCAGTTTCTAATCACTAAAATCAATAAATAGAATGATTTAGAACTGAAATTAATCAAATCCAAGTTTAAATTAAATTTTTGATTAAAATCTCAATCTTAGCTCCTTAAGGAAAATTTTTCCTAAGTCTTAAGTGAGTGATTTCTTATTCTTTAATCATTCTTAGACCTTCCCTTAGGTCCTTATAACATTAGTTAGGATGTGTGTCTTGAGGGATACTCTTAGTAATTAAGAGCTTTAAATTCCTAAGATTAAGAATAGATCTTAAGTTAGAATTCATCTATTGAGTAAATTAGGTTACTCAATAGGTGAAACCTTGAGTTTTCTAGTTTATATAATTTTTTAATTTATTAAATGATTATTTGATCTTTAAATCCTAGAATTAAGAATAGAGATCTATCCTAATAAATTGATTTATCATTAGGACTTGCCTTAACTTAATCTGTAAGATTTGGGTTCTAAACCTTAGATCTTTAGTTATACATTTGGATTAAGTGATTAGACCCCATCATCTGGAGTCTAATTCTAAATATTTTCATCTTGATTTGGCTAATCAAGATGAGGTTTGGGGTAAATTAAATTATAAAATTAGGTCGATGATTTATTCATTTTAACCAAATAGTCATCTTTTGATTAAGTTATAATTAGGACTTGGCCAGTCCTAATTATCTTTAACTAGTATGATTCGTGATTCTAAGTTACAGAATGTGTAAGAATTGATGATTCTGAAACTTATGTAACTTAGAATAGATATAATGAATAAAGTAGATAACAATGGATATCACCTGTGTTTTAGATAGAGTTTCTTGCTTACTTTGATTTTGATGCTTCGCATTCCTTGATTTTGAGCCTTATACCTTGAACATATATTATGTACTTAAGATATTTGATAAATATCTTATGTTAATTTGGAATATTCATAAGCAGCATTATATTTTCATTTCTCAAGTGGTTTGTAAGGTGTAGCTTGATTAGTAACCTCTTCAATCAACTCGTTCGGGTCGGCAACCTTTCGAGGGTTTAATGTCCGACAGTCTATGGCCATGCCTAGTCCGAGTGATAGGATGGATAGACTCTTGCCATACTGACTATAGAGTCAGAATTCTGATATGGTTATACTAATTCAAGTTGATCCTCAAAAGCTTTTTCTTTTTATTTCTAAATATTTCTTATCTTTGAGTTTAAGTCGAACTTTAATAGTTAATTAGTTAATTGAATTTCTTTTAAATTATAAAAATATTTTGATAAATTATTTTAATAATAAATAATTTAATTTAAAAAATATTACTTTATATAATTTAAATTATTAAAATTTTAAAATTAAATTTAATAAATAATAATAATTGATTAATAATTATAAGAATTGGACTATAACACATATTCAATTATTTATTTATCTGTAAGTATATTTCTTATTAAATAATTTTTTTTTTATTTTTATTTTAAGAATTTTTAAAATATTTTGAATAATTTTTATGTATCCTCACACTCTCAATCTTTAATTACTTTTAATAAAATATTCAAAATCTTTATGAATTAATAATGATAGAAAAAATACATCTTGGCTCTCCGAGATGAGATGTCATGCTGCTTCTGCCCAGGGAGCATCATCTCAGCTACATTCTGATTCTCCAATAGCCTCCTCTTCGACTTCAGGTTGATCCTCAAAAGCTTCCGTGATTAAGCCAAGCCTTCCTTCAGTTGGCAGGGTTTGGATGAACTCGGCATGCCATTCCTTTCCTTAGTTGTATTTTTATTAATTTTAATTATTATCAAATTATTTTATATTATTATACAAAAATTTGAGAAAATTTTATTTATATTTTATAAATTTCTACGCGTTCTTTCAATCTTTTTCTCCTATATACATATATATATACATATATATATATATATATATATTTATATAGATTATATAGATGTATATATAAATTATGATCATTCACTTTAAAAGATATTTACAATATTTATATAGAAGAAATATTTGTAATTTTTGAAAAAAAATTTTCTATGCATTACAGAAATTTTATGCTTGTTTATATATGAGCTTATCATATATCATTTATATTTTTTTTACTATTTTCTTGATATTGTAATAATATTCTTCAAGAAAAAATTAAAGTGCACCACGTGGCAACCCAATATATTTTCTGTAAATTTTTTATACTATTATAGTTTCTGTTAAAGATGTATCATTTTTTTTTTGTACAAATCATTATTATTAAATAAGCTTCATTTCCTTTTAATTAATCTTCTTTCGTATGTAATATTAATTAAGTATATCAAAATATTTAATTTTTCATAAAAATCTCATATTTGCTTGTGTCACATTTTTTTATATAAAATTAAACCGGTGATTGAACCGTTTTAACTTTATAAATCATAAATAAATTAAATAATATACAATATATATATATATATATATAATTATTTTAATAATCTCATATATGAAAAACTATATATAAATAAATAAATATATATATATATATATATATATATATATATTCTTAGCATGATCAAAATTTTATTTAAGAAAATAATTTGAATTCACACTGCTCTCAATAAATATTGATGATTAGATTTTAGATTTAAAATATATTTTTTTTGTGGGATTTTACATGCAAAATTAGATTTAATTTTTATTTTCTTGTGAGAAAAAAAAATGCAAATATATAATCTCATTATTCATAAAACATTTTAATTTAAAATATAATCTCATTTACTATCATACTTTCAATTGATTATTCTTGCAAAATTATGCATATATATTATATAAATTATATAAATTAAAGAATTCTAAATTTATAAAAAAAAATTCTATTTTATTCAAATTGAATAATACAATTTTTTCAATTTTTATTTATATCATATATATACATATACTGTTTTCAATAAAAAAATATATTATTTAGTCCCACATAATAAATTCTGCAATATAATTGTCAATTCTGCTTATAAATAAAATATGACAACAACTTAATTCTTATCCATTTAGCTCATCAAGTTTATTTTATATGGGTCATTACTAGACCAATAGATCCATACAAAACATACTGTTTGGGCCAGTGTGAGCTTATTTTTTGGCATACATCTGGTGTTTTGGGTAGGCCCTGCACTTTCTTATGGCAATTGAACTGTCCGGCTTTAATAAAACCAATTCAATTTTATGATTTGCATGTTGAACTATAAAATCAGATGATTTTGTGCAGGTTTGATAAAATAACATTTAACTGGTTTAAAAAATTGGCATCCTGGCCGGTTTGTGGTTGAACTGGTCAAACTAGCTGGTCTGATCCAAATTTTTGTTCCTTGGGTATATCACATAAGCAATATTCGTTAGCTTTCATGAAAGCATTATATTGTAATCCTACCTTTAATGACTTTTAAATTTAAACATTCCAATTGAACCAATTTATCAAAGCTTCAGAAATAAAAGATTGGCTAGCTCCAATATCAAATAAATTGAATATGAGATATTTTTAGAATATAAAGTATTTGATATTATGTCTAAATTATTTTGTGTCATGATGAGGATGAGTGCATACACTCTTGCATAAGTGAGGTTTCTAAGGGCAAGTCTCATTCGTTGAGCTTGAGTGAGACCATGTACTTCTCAAGGAATAGGGGTAGGTGATTGCCTTATGGTTTGATCATTATGACTGGTTGTTCATATATTGTATAATTTGCTCTACAATATTGTATGTTATGATCAGTTTGATCGCATTTGTAGCATTGATTTCCACCATGGTAATAGTTGTCGTACGGATGTATATTTTGCATGATTTATATGGTACTAATTTGTTCTAATGTGAGGCATCTTGAAATCTCCATATTATTGGTGGATTTGGTCAAAATCCCTTAAAAGGATTTTTTTGTGCAATTCTTGGCATAATTATTTTTTTCATTTTATCGATTATGGCGTGATCGTCCAGCAACTTTGAACATTTAAGTTGATTAGAAATATTGGTACACCTAGGGGGAATTTGTAACTCCCCATCCCGTCGTCGAACGCAACCGAGGTATTAAAGACAAAACAATTGGCGGCAGAATGGTGCGTTACTTGATTTTGTCATATTGAATCTTGAGCCGATCAGTTCAACTGATTTGGGCACTCTATTATTTGTTATTTAGTCAGATGATTCCCTAAGGTCTAAGATTGTCAAAGCTCAGAAGGAAGATTCGAGTTATTCTGCTTTTGTTTCTGAAATCATTAGTGGTAAGAGATCTGAATTACGTCTTGATGCTGAAGGCGTGATTTTTCAGAAGATTAGATTATGGATTCCTAAGAGCCTACAGCTGCAAATATTGTTAGAAGCCCATAACTCTGGTTACGCTGTTCATCCCGGAAGCAGTAAGATGTATCAGGATGCTAAGAAATCGTTCTAGTGATCTAGCATGAAGAGAGATATTGTCATTTTTATTTCCAAGTGCCATCCTTGTTCCTTGGTCAAGACCGAACACCAAAAGCCTGGTGGACTTCTTAAACCCTTAGACATTCCTGAATAGAAGTGGTCCGATATTTCCATAGACTTCATTGTAGGTTTGCCTAAGAATAGATTTGGTTCTGACTCTATTTGGGTGATAGTTGATAAACTCACTAAGTCAGCTCATTTCCTAACTATTCGTCAGACTGATCCTAATAAGAAGTTAGTAAAGCTTTATCTTAAGGAGATCGTTCGTTTGCATGGTAAACCAAACTGTATAGTTTATGACAGAGATAGTAGATTCACTTCTATATTTTGGTCAGCTATTCAGCAAGACTTGGGGATGAGTTTAGCATTGAGTACTGCTTTTCACCCTAGACAGATGGTCAGACTGAGCGTGTTAATCAGATATTTGGAAGATCTATTACGTCTTTGTGTTTTAGACTTCGATGGATCATGGGTAGATCATTTAGTGTTAGTTGAGTTTGCCTACAATAATAGTTATCAGTCCAGTATTGGTATGACTCCTTATGAAGTTCTTTATGGCAGGAGATGTACTACTCCAATTGCTTGGATTGAAGTATGAGACTCTTAACTTTATGATTTCGAGTTAATATAATAAACCACTAAGAAAGTTCAACTGATCAAGCGCTATATGATCACAGCTCAGGATAGACAGAAGAAATATCATGATGCTCATCATCGTCAGTTGGAGTTCCAAGTGGGCGATAGGGCTTATCTTAAAGTTAGTCTGATGTGTGGTGTGCAGAGATTCGGTATTTCTAGAAAGCTGAGTCCAAAGTATTTAGGGCCCTTTGAAGTGATTGAGAGGATTGGAACATCTGCTTACATATTAGAGTTGCCAGAAGACTTCTTGGCTGTGCATAATGTGTTTCATATTTTGTCACTAAGAAAGTGTTTACTAGATTCTAACCAGCATATTCAGATACATGTAATGGAATTGCAACATAATCTAACTTGTGTAGTTAAATATGTTGCGATTTTGGGATGAGATCTTAAGTAGCTAAGAAACCGTAGCATTTATATAATCAAAGTCCACTAGCAAAATTATCCAGCTCGTGAAGCCACATGGGAGAAAGAAGAAGATATGCGAAAGAAGTTCTCAAAATTCTTTTCTTAATCAGGTAGCTTTAATTCTTTCAATTTTTGTTATTATTCATCTTCCTTTTGTATCTTCAATTTCCTTGTTTCTATTTGTTATGTGTCGTGGGCGACACTCTTTTTAAGTAGGGGAGTTTGTAATAACCCTAGTGTTGTTACCCATCAATTAGTAACTTAATTGACTCTAATCTTTTTCTTTTAATCTTATAATAGTATTAGGAGCTTCCATTTTAATTTTTGTGCGATTTGGAGATCGTTAGCAATTTCCAATATTGTCCAGTTTTCTGATAATTTTGAGAACGCCTAATTTATTTAGACATCAGAATTGAAAATGAAGTCCACCATTGGACTCACCACACCTAAATTATATAGGAGCGATATTTTAGAAGTGTTTGGAAGTCATCGAATTTTTTCCGAATATTTTAATAATATTTAAATACTCTGAAAATTAAGATAATTAAATTGACATCCGATCAAAAATCTAATTGCATTTTTGAGTTTCTCACATCTCAATTAGATAAGAGTGAATTTTTGGGATTTTTCGGAGGCGTTTGATTATTTAAATTTGATTAATAAAATGTGTTTAATTAATTAATTAAATAAAGTAAATAAATTAAATAATATAATTATAATTTCATTATTATTCCAACAGTAAAATCAGGACCGCGCAGATCCTGTGCGCGAGTCCAATGCATGGGACTGCCGCGCAGCTAGATCTAGTCCGTCGCGCTATTTTAAGTAAGATCCAACGGCTAGTGTGCGATCCAGCGTTCAGACCGTCGGATCAATCGCTTGAACCTACGGTCAGGATGGTTTCTTTATACGTCTTCCTTTTCATACGGGATCGTGCTTCTACTGAAAGGGGAATGGAGGTACGAATGTGAAGCAGTCCTTTTCTTTCATAATTAAACCCTTATCCATCCCATTCCCTTCATTTGGCATCATCTGAAAGCAAAGGTGGAAGCTTGAGGCTGTTGGAAGAACTCCTGGACTCAGAGCTTCAGCCAATCGTTTCTTTCTTCCTTCTTAGCCTTAAGGTACTACTCTCCATGATCAATCCTTAATTGCTTATATTCCTCCATTCTTATTCATTCTATTACCTTTATGTTTATCAATCGAGTGTTCTTAAGCTCGATTGAGCTCAAATTTGTTGATTTCTGTATTAGGGTTAGTCGTGGTCCAAACAGCTAGACATAGGGCATCACTGGTAGCACTCGAGGTCACCAAGTGACGTTAATTTCAATCCAGGAAGAACGGCCTGGGTGAGATCTTCACATCGGTGTGCGGGCCATACATGGGAGCTTATGGTGTTCGTTATATGACCTAATCTGTGGCGCCCCACCCCCTAATCCACAAGATTAGACTTAAGGGGTGGTGTGCCACTCTAGCAAATCTCTCACTTATCATTGAATTAGAAAATATCCACAATCCACCAATAAAGGAAGGGTGTGTACAGAATGAAAATATATTATCATTCACTAAATCAATACAAGTACAGAGTGTAGAAGCATAAAAAGTAAACATCACATCCATTTCACTATACATCAAATGAGAGACAAAGAGTAAAGTGCTCAGAGGTAACAGTACAGAAAGTAAACACAGTCATAATGGTACTTATATTATTATAAAATTTTACTTAAAGTTATAAATGAATTAAAAACAACTCTCATCCTCATAATAAAAATAAAAGGAGCTAAAGGTCTTCTACTCCAATCTGCTGCACCTCCTATAAATGAGGCTCCTTCTCAGGCACTGGATTTTTAAACTGTTCAAAATCTGACATTGTCGATTTCACAATACTAGGGCCCTATCCTATAAAAGAAAAAAATATTATTAGATAATTATCTAAATATATTTTAGGTTAAATATTTTATATAAATTATTAATATCATAATTTTACTTAAACAAATAAAAGTAAACTAACTGGCATAGGAGCAGTAAGCATACAAGGAATAGGATAAGTTATAAATACATTATTTATAACTAAGCAGGACTTGAGGCAAAATGCACACCTCAAGCAAATTAAGCAAGTAATAGACATACATATATAATACAGTAAATAAAAGTACTGAAAGAATAGTCTAATCCTAAATATGCTGATGATCACATGATATATGCTGATTAAAGTAAAGATCTGAAGGTGGTACATATAGTAAGCAGTAAAATCTAGCATTCTATAAATATGTACAAGAATGATGATTCATATCATCATTCTAAATAAGTATGATTACTACCTAATCTTATTGTAACTTCTGGTTGAGGTATATTATTCACATACTTTGTTTTATTTAGTTATAAATGTTTTATTTATAATTATCATGTTCTGTTGTTGCTTATTGCGCCTCTTTAAATGCTTATAAGTCTAGTAAAATGTGATATCTTAAAATATATAGTTTTACTAAATCAGCTTAAAATATACTTAGACAATTATCTAACATAAGTTTTTCTTTTTTGGCCAAGGCCCTAGCATTGTGATACCAACAATGTCGAATTCAAAGGATTTCATGGAGGTAGCACCAAGTGAGAAGCATAGCTAGGGGGAGGACCTTCCTGCAGTTGTTGAGGTGTATAAAGACTTACTTTCTTGCTTATGAGGACGAGTATGCATTTTTATTAAATTTAATTAAGTATTGTAATAATTAATATTCTTGATGTATTTACTTTTCTATACTTTTAGACTAAGTTAAGCTCTTGTTTATTTATTTATATGATATGGAATGGATCTTATATTTACTTTTACTTTTGTAATTTGATCTTTCTTATATATTGATGAATAACCTACAATTAAAAGTGGCATATTCTGCAATTAAGGTAGGTTAGGTTGAAAACCTAGCTCGACTGTAATTGAGAATTTGTCGCATTATGATCGGTCTACAATAATCATGTTAATATTAGTATTAACATGATCATGATAGGGATGTGGCTCCACTTATTGAAGAAGTAGAAGTCCCCCCCCCCCCCCCCCCCCCCCCCCCCATATATCTATAAGCACAAAATTAAACTTCCCACCTTTTAGCTCTCTTCCAACTTTAGAGAACGTAATATTTTTCTGCTTGCCCAATACACAATCTTCACATAAATCTTAGTTCACTAACTTCAGTCTTGTAATCATTCCCCTTAAATGTAGGGATTTAAAACCCCTCTCACTGATATGGGCAAGCCTCCGGTGCCATAGAATTACGTCTATCTGTTTTATAACTACAATGGAATCAAATATTTTATTGATCAAGTAAAGTGTACCTTCCATGTTGCCACATGTAATAACAAATGCACCCTTGGTGATCTTCCATGAGCTCCTTACAAAGGTTATATTGTATTCTTCTCTAGCTAGTTGGCTAACTAAAATGAGGTTCCTCCTTATACACGGCACATGCCTAACTTCTCTTAGATTCATAACTGCACCACTTGATAGCTGTGCATCCACATCACCTTTACCTATGATATCATATGCCTTGTCATCTTCCAGATACACCTTTCCCAAGTTACCCTTGGTGTAATTTTTAAAGGCACCTTTTATATGAATAGCATGAAATGATGCACCTGAGTCCACCACCCAGGACTCCGTATTGACAAGTGATAGGATCAATGCATCATGATCATCTTCTACTGAAATATTTATGGAGGGGCTCATTTTCTTGCTCACACCACTTTTCTTTTTCAAAATAGGGCAATATTTCTTGAAGTTTGTTTTTCCACAGTTCTAGCAATCTAGCTTTGTTTTCATAGGTCTTGACTTTCCTTGCCTTAATATAGACCTATTTCTATTATGTCTCTGGTCTACACCTCTTCTTTGACTCTCTGCATTCAGCGCTGAAGTAGATGTCTCACCATGGGATCTTTTCTGCACCTCTTCATTAAGCACCGGCCCGATAATGTTATAAAACTTCAATGACACATTTCCTGATGAGTTGTTGATGGCTATCACCAGCCCATCCTAACTGCTTAGTAGTGAAGAGAGGGAAAATAGAGCTCAAATCCATCATCAAAATTGATGCCCATCGAACTCAACTAACTTGTCACAATGTTGAACCTATTCAAATGTTTTGTCACTGAGTAGCCGTCCATTATATTGAACAATCGTTTCATTAGAAAAACTTTGTTAGAAGCCAAAGACATCTCATACATCCTTATTAGATCAACCATAAGATCTACAGTTATTTTCTCAGTTACAATGTTAAGTGCAACCGAAGAAGACAATAAAGGACGTATCAAACCCAATGCGGCTGTATCAAGAACCTCCCAATCCTCATCTAACATAGTGGTCGATTTCTTGTCGTCTCCACTGAGTGGTAAATAAAACTTATTTTTGTAGAGCAGATCTTCAATTTGCATCTTCCAAAAGACAAAATTAGTAACTTTAAGCTTTTCTGTTGTGTCTCATTTCGTTGGCCATTGCTCCCACACAAACAATAAACTTTAGAACAGTAATTATTTATCTGATACCAGTTGTTAGAGTACGCAGCGAAAGTGTTTTGCGGATGGGATACGTTGACGGTTACCAAGCAATAGATGAAATTAGCCAAGAACAAACAAAATATAACCACATCATAATCATAACATAACTTATAAGCATTCAAACACAAGAAATTTTACATGGAAAACTCAATGACGGAAAAAATCACAGAGCCACACCGCACAAAATTTCCACTACGAACAAGATGATTACAGAGTTACAAAGAGCTTTACTTTTACATGAACAAGAAGGATCTACCGCTTACAAAGCCTCTCGATCAACTTTTCTTCCTCCAAAATTTTTTCACTCTCACTCTAGGTTAAAGGAGACTAGCAGCAGCCATCACCTGATTAGGGTTGATCTTCAACATAAGAAACATCTCAACATATTTCTTTATATATCTAAGTTTCATTTGGACAATAAAAGACCCAAAATACCCCCCAAAACACTTAGGGTAGCGCCTAAATTCGAGCAAATCTCTGACAGGCGCCACGCCGCGCTGCAATGCCCAATCTTGAGCTATGGGGCACCAGGGCGCGCTATGTCGCCCAGGCTCAAACCATGGGGCACCAGAGCACACAACAATGCTCAGACGACACGCCATAGCGCGCTACGACGGAAGGCCACCAACAACAAATCCTACAAGGTGCGTCGGGGCGCGGTGCAGCACCCGAATTTTCCCCGACTTGTCCCGGAACACCCCGGGACCTTCCGGAAGCCCATCATAACTTCATTGACACCTCCACAATGATCTAAATGGTCTCCACATCCCAACATAATATTATTACAACACTAGCTCAACTCTCATTTTTCTTGGCAAAAGAAAACTCTTACAAAATTAGATTTGCTTGATAATATCCGCTCGAATCATTCGACCTTATAAGCATTAAATCAACAATTTTTTTTGTTAGATAGCGTGCAAAGTGGTGGACCATTAACATGAGATTGGGAGGTGGGGTGAGACTAGTTTTTGTAGCCTTCTCTTGTTTTTGTGATGGTTCTCACGAGGATAATGTTTAATTTAGAGTATAGCTACAATTATCTAAAGAAGTTGTTAGTCTATTGTAGAGAAAATTGATACAATGCTATTGCATAGGAAGTTATTGTTGTTTCAATGTGAATATCATGCGTTTAATAGATAAATATTAAAAAAAATTTATATTATAATGGTGATTCTCAGGTTGAATATTTTGAAGCCAAAACAGCCTCTTACTGTCTACCCCAAAGCACGGTTCTTGCTTAAGTTTTTGCGTTTCGAGCGGGTATTTTCAGCGCTCAGAATAGGAATTTGACGTTCTTGCTCTATTTTTGACTGAATTATCTTCCTTAAGTTTTTTTCTGACGCGGAGAAACCCTGAACTCGTGTGGACCGTTGATCGCTGCTGTTATCCTCTCCACTTTCGACCGCTACTGCTTTCCTCCGAGGTTTGTTCTCCTTTTGCTCTCATCTTTCACCCTCATATACATGTTCCGTCCTCCTCGCCTGCTCTTAGTCCAATTTGACTGATTCGTCTCATTAAATATCGAAATTTGTGGTACCTCTATTCGTTTGAACAATGGCTTTTTGCGCTGCAATTTCTTAAAATCAAGTCGAGAAAATATTGAACTGGTCTGCGATCTGTAATCGGATGGATGTCTGTCTTTAATGTTGTATGGGTTAACTTCAGTAAAATATACTTGCTTTTTTGTATTGCTGAAATTGTCAACTTTACCAATGATTTTCGTCTAGAGAAGGTATTTGATTGCAGAAAAGCTTCACTTTAAGAGTGTCTGAAGGATGGCGCAGTAGGGTTTGAGTCTGCATCATTACCTACACAATCTGCTGCTACATTATCAAACTTATCTTGTTCATGATTTTTAGATAACAAACGTTTAATGAGTAAATTGCATAAACGCATGATGAACATTTGTCTGTGTGCATGGCTATGACTTGGCGAGCTATTCTTAAGTTGATCATTGCCATGATATCTATTTTATGCTGAACTTTGAACGAAAAGCCTGTTTTTATGTGCTTAACATCTATGTTGATGACCTTTAATTGTTGTCTTATGCTTAATGTATTAAAGATTATGCTTTTGCATTTTTTGGCGTCATAAACAACATATTTGAATTGAACTGATATTTGACAATACTAGAGAATTTACTTTGTTTTTTTTTGAAGTGACCTTTAAGCAACCATATTAAAAACAAATTATAACAAGCAAAAAAGTTATTAGTACAAAGAAACAAAAGTTGCATTAAAAAAATAAACAAAAGATGGGGTATACAAAAACTACCTTACATCAAGAAGAATCACCAAGAAGAATGATTGGCATTATTTTTGCATGATATGTATCAGAAGCATCACATGTGTGGTCAACTACACAATCAACTCACCTAGGTCATCTTAGGCAATAATGCAACATTCGTGTCGACAAATGCTCCATCAAAGTAGACTTTTCTCCATTGTAGGGAGGTATTGTGGTGTGAGAACTTTATTTTTTTTTAACTAGACGACACCTTGAAGCTTGTTACAATGTATAAAATTGACGTTGAGCTTGGTCGAGCAGCCATCTATTGGAATTTTATTTGAGAATCAATGCCTACAAATCTTACAAATCATCTACACTATCAATTGGAATCTCCTATATGGTAAGAGTGCGACAGATCTACTTTATAAATTCAGTTTCCAGCAATGTGATTCAGATTTTAGGCTAAATTGTACATGCAAATACATCTTTTATTGTCTGACAATCTTTTATGTGAGAGCCAATTAGTTGTGGGAATAACGTTACTCATAAGCATTCATAAGAAACAACCTTTTACTACAGTAACCCAAGCCTCCAAGTATGCATAACGTGAGGAAAAATATGTCTACTTGATTTTTGAGGGCTGAAAGTTGCCTTAATCGATGAGCCTATTGTCGCTAAAATTGTGTTTCAAGGTAATGAGCACCTCCATGTATAAATCCCCATTTCCTTTCCTCTACAAATCATTAACCAAACATGCAAGTCGTTGTGGCGCCTTTCAAAAATTAAGTTTTGTGATCCATATGTATTTTTTATGCAATTGACCCATAATAAATTTTCACATCTTGCATAATCAATTGTATGCCGATTTAGGAATCCCAAGCTCGCCAACTTTCTTGGGTACACATTTTTTCACAATTAAGATAGTGAAACTTTTTATCATCTACTCCGCACCATAGAAACTTTCTCATAATCTTTTTAATTTTGAGAAGTGTGGCCTCTGGAATAGCAGCATAAAGCGTATGATACTTGGGGATTACAACAATAGTAGAACAAATGAGAATGACTCACCAACCTGAGTGTCAACATTGCAACCAACTTGTGATTTGGATACAACATAATCAAAGTCAGCTTTGTAGTACCAGCTTTCGATAAGTTGAATCCCAATTTATTTAAAGCTTTCAACCCTTTCTACTTAAACAATCTAGATTTGCGGCCTTGCTTAGAGGAAGGAACAAGCTTACTAAAAAGAATTTGAAACTTGCTTTGGTTAACAACTTGATTTGTCCAACATGGGTAAATTCCTAGAAGTCTTTGAGGCTGTCTTCTAGCATGTGGGATAGTGACCTTAGAAAATAGGAGTACATCATTTGAGTAGAGATGGGGAGAGATAAGTGGGCCACCTTTATATAGCTGGATGTCTAATTCTTGCCCATGCAAAGGACAATGCTTGATAGCGGTGGAGAGTAGCTCTAAACTAAGGATAAAGAGGTATGGGAAAGAGGGCATCTATGTTTTAACGCTCTCTTAGGATCCACTCCTAACTCTTACCATTTGCTACAAATTCAGACTTGGTACTAGAAATGTATTGCATCACTCATTGTGATTAATTTGAAGCAAAGATATGCCTTTTGGTAATTTTCCTTATTAGTCTTATTTCTTCTTGTTGTAGACTTGCTTCATATATGTTTGAGAGCAAACATTAATTAAATGTGATAATTATAAGTACCTAGAGTTAATGTCTTGGGCGATGAAGAAATGGCTACCAATGTTCTTCCTCGAGGCAAAAGATCTCTGCTTCTTTGTGATGATATTTAGAACTTAGAAGAATAGGTTTAAGCCTATTAACCAAGAACTCTGCCACAAATTTGTAGAGGATGGTACACAAGCTAATCTGCCAAAATTGAGATGGAGATTTGATGTTCTCAACTTTGGGAATAAAAGTCACCAAGATATTAAACCACCATGGAGGAAAAAGTGCTTCACCATTGTTACATTTTTTGTTGGAGATGAAAATTTGTGAAAAAACACATTCTTCGAGTCACCATCAACAAGCCATTTGATGACATTTTCACCAACAAAATTATTGAGCTTGAGCATGTTGAATAAAGAATATGTTAAAATAAGCTTGGCTTTTCAAGTTTAACCGTTCAATTCTGAAATATTTAATATGTACAATTTAGCTCCTCGGCTGGTCGTTTGAGCCCAATTTAGTCATGCGACTTAAACAATTAGGGACTAATCAATCTTAAAATGAATAATGGGGACTATATTGGACATGCTTAATAGTTGAGAACTAAATTAGGCAAATAGAATAGTCAGGATTAAATTGGCAAAATTGAAACAATAAAGGGACTATTTTGGCAAATTATTCATGGCGAGTATTTTTAGTTTTATAGCATGTTACATATTTGCAACACTATGATAAAGTTTATTTTTTTTCTTGGAGTCATACAGACACCATTTTTCCCTAAAGACTGAAGTGATTTGTTTTTGTTTTCTTATAATAAAATGGTAAGTTTGCGTATTACAATCCGTTACTTCCTTTGAAAAGTGGAATCAAGTTGTGATAATGAAAATTAATTGAACATTCTTTTTTCTTTGATTTACCAATTTTGTTATGCCTTTTGGATGAACTCTATGAACCTAGATAAGCTTCAATGGCAATTCATAATGTTCCAACCTTTAAGGACTTAACATGTGGTTGATTGATTGAATAGAGTTTTAGAGTTTACTAAAGGGTGAATTCTAGAGTTTTAATTAAAATTATAAATAGGAGATAAACATAATGCACTTTTAATTTCTTTTTTTTCCTAATAATCTTAGATATTGAATTCTAGTTCCTTGTTGATCTTGATAATCTTTTGAGGCATAGACATAGACTTGGGAATATGCTACAACATGAAACATGGCTATTATTAAATAACTAGGCCATTGACTTGTATTGGGCATGCTAATATTTTTTAATAATTTTTATTTGTATACATATTTGAATATTAAACATAAAATTATTGGTTTATAATCTATAAATGTATTTAGTAATCATTAATAACATTAAAAATAATTTCATGTTAACAAAATTAATATTATTTTTAGAATGTTTTCATATTATTTTATTTGTCTTTATTGATTCTATTTTTATTTTATTTTTTGGGATAATATTTTATAGTTTACTCAATTATTTTATCTTTTATACTCACCACCAATTTTTATGTTTTACAAAATTGTTTCAAGAATCCCTATAATTACATTGAAATTATCCCCCACTAAATCCCTTAAAATTATTTATGAGAGTTGTATTTTGTCTTTAGGTACTAGTATTATAATTAGTAAGATTGGGATGCTAAATAAATAAAAACACATGATTTGAATGCAATGCAAATGATTATTTTCTTAAGGCATACATATCCTATTTGTCAGAAACGCGCTCTGTAATGTAGGCACTCTTTGTATAGGTCGGAAACTTGTACTTTTTTTTCAAATATAATTTACAATTCATGTATTGGTCATGCTATGCTTGTGTTTGTCATATATAGGTTGATTGTCAATGTCTGAGAAGTGTGGCATGACACATTGAGCATTATTGAAGTATCTACACATAGCTAGAAGTTTGACCCATCTACCTATTTAATAAAAGCAATTACATAGCCTCTATGATACCAGAAGCTTGACAAGTTATATTTTAGAGACAAGTTTGGAAGTTTACTGTAAAGGAATAACATTATAAGCTTATTGAAATGCATTTTACTTTGTGAATTATTGGATTGGCGCATCATCTATTATATTATTGTATTTTATCTTGAAGAGTACATGGATCTGTCATTTTATCTGGTGGTAGAATACAATATAGAACTTGAACCAAAATTGTCATATATTTAAAATGTCACTTTTACCCAAATGATTAATCTAGTGTTTCTTTTTGATTGTATAAGCTTTTTTTTGATGTAGAACAATTTGTGATTTGTAAGCATAATTAAAATGGTTATATGTCAATTGGTAATGAAAAAGCTTATGATAAGGTACCAAGAAAAGTTCTTTGGTGAGTTTTGAAGAGAAATAATTTGTAACATATATTGATGCTATTAAAGATATGTATAATGGGGATGCTACATGTGTGTAATCGCAGGATGGCTTGTCTAAATGATAATCCAATTACCATTGGAACTTTCAATCCATATTTTTTTCTTTAATTGTGGATATTCTTGCTTAACACATTCAAGAGGATGTTTATTGGTGCATGTTATTTTCACATGCATTTTGTTATTTGATAGGATTACAAATGGAGCTAAAGCAAAATTTTAAATTTAAGTTATGGAGGACTATTTTAAAATCTAAAATAGTATGTGGAGTGTGGGTGCTAAATGAATGAGTGTTCTTGCATGATATGGATAAAGAAGCTGGTTTAATAACTTAAATTGTAATATGAAGTTGGAATATTAACACTTATTAGCAAGCTTTATAGTTGGTTGATATTATGATTAATACAATAATTAATATATTAATATTTTTAGTGAAAAAAGGGGTGGGAGAGAAACCTAAATAAATCAATTGCTTTAGGCTTTAAACTTTGTTACATGGGTAAATGACGTGTTTATCATCTTGGTTAAAAATTTAATGGGTGATATAGTGGATTTTAAGATATTGGAGTTAAAACTATATATGTAAAATTAAAACTGATGTGATAATTTTTATTGTTACAAAGGTTTTTGACCCTTAAAAGGGTTTTAATATGAGCCTAAAAGAAAATTTTGGTATAATTTGGAGGAATTGGTTTGAGGATTATTACAATTGAAATATTATTTATAAGAAGAGGTAAAATATTTATAAGAAGAGGTTTAAATGAACATATCAGAAAGTGATTGAAAATTATTAGTTATATGATGATTTTGGTTTTTGAGGGATTATTGAAGAATGAAGAACTATTTTGGAGTTTTCTTTAGATTTTAATTTTATCAACATTTATTTAAGAAAAGATATGAACATGCTATCACTTATAAAAATGAGATTTTCAAAACTCAAATGAATATTGTTCTTAAAAGAGGTCATTTTATTGCACAAATTATAAAGTTATTCTTGTTGATAGCTTGATGTTCTTTATTGATTATTGAATTTAGATTTGAAATTAGGAAGTAAGAAAAAATCAAAAATATGTTTGAAGACTAAATGACTAAATCTTAAGAATGATAATATAGATATATATATATATATATATATAGGATTGAAGTTCTAAAGCTTGAAGGATATGTGAAATTTAATTACTAGATGTATTTGCATATTTATTAAATATATACTTGGTGAATTGAAAGAAAGAATGTTTGATAGTAAGGATGCATATACGAATGATTTAAATGTAAAAATAGTGAGAATCAGAAGAAATATAAATTAGTTGCAGTTTTTGAAGATATATATGAGAAGTTCGATACTATCATGGGAGAGAAGCACATATGTAAGCTAGCTAAACTAGGTGATAAAATGAGCAAAAATTTGATTCAAGTAAAGTATATCAATGATTATAAAAAAGTTTTTTTTAGTCTCAAAGACTTTAAATATTCATGAACCCATTATCTTACAAAGTTGCTAATTAAAAATTATACCAACGCTATTATTGTTATGAGCGAGTTTAGTAGCCAAGAAAACAATATTACTTGTACTTTCATTTGACGAATTTTGTGTGGAATATTGTTGTACTTATTTACAAGAGTGAAAGTGATGCATATGATTGTGTAAATTATTAGAGAAACAAGTTAGTGAGCTATTTTTTGAAACATTGGGTGAGAGTGAGTGAATGTAAATTGCAATATGATACCAAGCTTTAACAAAATAAATTTAGTTTTATGTTTGCATATATATCATGGAGGCTATATATTTGCTAAGATGCTTGATATAGAAATTTAGAGAAAGCAAAGAAGATTTTTATTTAAATTTTATCAGTGCAGAAAAAACTTATGATCAAGTGCTTATGAAAGTCTTATGGAGGGTTGCATGTGTATTTTGCAAAGTGGCTTGTCAATTGAATTTTCAATTATCTATTAGATTGTATCAATTTCTTTCTCTTAGTTCATATCTCTTTACATTATATTTGGATGTTCTTACCAACAAATTCAAGAGGAGGTTGGTGCATGCTATATGTGAATGACATTCTCTTGATTGATAAGATTGAGGATATGGTTAAAGCAAAATTTGAGTTGTAGAGGACTACTTTAGATCTAAGGGATTCCATCTTAGTAGATTTAATAGAATTTATGTAGTGTAAATTTAATAATAATAGAAGCCTTAATATTGAGGACATAATTGTTGAGAATATCATGATAGAGAAAAGTAAGGTGCAAATCTTTTGGTTTAATTTTTCTAAATAATGGCAAAATACAAGGCGATGTGATTGTTAGCATACATGTTGGTTGAATGATATGGAAGAGCGCTTTGGAGTGTTGCCTGATTGGCAAAATTTCACTCAATTAAAGGAGAAGGTTATAGAGCTGCTATATGGAACATAATGCTAACTTACGAAGAGCAAATTTATTAGTAAATTAAGTGTTACATAGATATGCTAAGATGAATGAGTGGGTATACTCAAATGTACATGATGACAAATGAGTATATTAATATCAAGATTGGAGGGTTTCAATAAAGGATAAAATTTGAGAATATAATCTTTAAATGGTTCATAGTGACTTCAACAATGGATAAAATTAGAGAATATTATCTTTAAATGGTTCATGCATATTAATTGTAGACCATTCAATGCCCCTATTTGAAAATTTGTTTTTTTGAATTTTGCTCATGTCTAAAGAGGAAGAACAAAAGAAATGGGAAGAAACTACTAGAAATGAATATCTTTTTTTGTAACATAGGGAGATACTTCATTTAATTGTGCACAATGGAAAAAAATAATTTATATAGCCAATTTTATACAGTAAGGCTAAAGGCTTGGTGTTAATGTTTCATTTTTTAGTTATATAGTAAGACTAAAAGCTTGGTGTTGTTGTTCCATTTTTAGTTTTCTTTTTGTGTGATTTGAACTGCTTTATTTTTGCTTTTGAAATTTCTATTTATTGGTTTGTACTAAGCATAGAATGATTAGAACGAATGTGAAAGAATTCAAATTTAACTATATGTATTCTTGGCCTTTGACTTTGGTGGTCCTATATTCCCACTCTGTTGTCCTTCTTCCTTCTCTACCTTGATTTCTCCTGCCAAGTTTTTAAAACTTTTTTTATTACTTAATTCTTTCATCATTTTTCTTAGCATTTTATATTTCAGCAAGGTATTGTCTTATCTTAACTACAATCTTGAAATCCTAAGTTCACTTATGTTTCAATGGTACTTGACTTCCCGCTAACTTAACACTTTTTGTTCTCCTACTCCCCATTTGTAAAACCCCATAACTTCTTGTAGCAGCTATCTATTTTCTTTGTATCATGTTGAAATAACAGATAGGTTGGATAAGCTGCTAAACCAGGCAAATTAAAAGAACCATGGATCCTGTACAAAACTCTACACCACATTTTTTCTGTTTTATCCCACTAAAAATTCTGTTGTGAAGCCTCTCCACCATGTTCTAGTCCCTTTTCTCCTAAAGATCTACCAGAATTCTTAACTGAACTTCATTCATTTTTAAATCTGTGCCACAATCACACCTTCACTGTTGTCACTCCAACTATCTCCACACCCTCCTTTTAATTGCTAAACCCATTTTTGAAACAGAGTATTGTGGTGGTAAAATTATTGATATCTTTTCCACAATCTCCACCTTTTCCACCACAGCCATCACCACCACCATCTCCTCTTATGCATTATACAAGGATTGCGCCAAAACCACCCCTAAAACCACCTTTTTTACATCTTATAAATTCTTTTATTAATAATTCTGAAGAAATCTGGACCAATGCCCTTACAATTACTGCCATCACTTCCACTACCCTTGCTTCCATGACTGCTTTTTTTTCCGAATTCCTTATCCATTGATGATAGCAAAGTTCCCACACAAACTACTACCTTTACTTTCCCCAAACTTTTGGGCATCAAAATTGTCATCAAAACCTACACACCCACTACACGTAGTCAGCTCCTAAAGCTCATTATAATTTTAACACCTTCATATACGACCTTTATTTTCATTCAAGTATTTCAAAATGGATCATCAAAATGACATAAGTTATGTGACTACAAGATTCAAATGTGCTCTGCTCATTATTAGATCTAAGGAGAAAAATTTTAAAAGTCCTAAAGAGATTGTGCAGGGTAAATTTTATTTTATAGGGGTTAATTTGATGATTATCCTCTACCTCAACAACTCAAAGAGCTCAAACATCAATTCCATTTTCATTTCTTTAATGATCTTTAAGCCTTGATTTTGATCTAGGGCCATGAGATTTTTTTCATCATTGCCATGGAAATTCAAAATTTAAATCAATTTGAAGATCAAGCTTGAGGAAACTTCATTTAAGTAAGGAAATTGAGCATTTCAAAGTTCAAGCAATCCCTTTTGTCAATAATGCAAATTCAAAAGCCTTCAGTATCACTATACCTTCCATTTGAGGTATGGCTGACTATCCTTGTTTGTAAAAGGCTTATTTGCATTGATTTCATATTCCTGCACCATTCATATGTGGAATATTGGCATAGTAAGAGAATCGATACTTATTTATCCTCTTAAAAGCTAAGCATGCTTAAGATGATCATTCTGCTTTTGGAAGAATAATTAAAGTCTTGATAAATAGAAGAAGATTTTGCTTTGCGTTATTGTATCTTTGGCATGGTGGTCGAATTTATTTTCCACTTTTTTTTTCTATCCACCCTCTCTCTTTTAAACCTTTTTTTTTACCAAAATCATTTGTTTCTTTTTTTTATTATATGCTTGTGTCTAATGTTAAAGGTTTCCTTTGAAAAAACAATAAAAACATTTCTCCGTTTTAAGCTTGCAGTAGGGCTCTAAGATACATTGCCATCACAGGTGTAGAGTGTCACATTACAGAGCTTGCGTTGCATCGTAATTTCTAGATTATATTCAGTGATAGCTTATAAAATATATGACTGTAAACTGAATTATTCTTGAATTGAACATAATCGCACCACCTTTATTTGTATGTAGCTCAACTGAAGTCTTATGTGTTGGCTGTTAAATATATACATAATAGTGGTTAAAATTTATACTTTTTGCATGTTTTGGTTTTGGAAGTGGGGATGTCAAAGTATGACCCAACTTTAACCTAATTGGACAAGTTTATGTTTAGGTTGATCCAAATAATAAACATCTCGGCATGGGTTAGAAATTTTGACACTATCAATTTTTTGGTAGATGACTTGTGGAACCTGAAAGAAAATGGATTTTCTCAGAAAAATATGTGACCCTTCTATTAATATTTGGTTATATGGGTCTGGTTTGGGTTTCATAGGCTTACCTTGATTATGGTTAGTGTCATTCGTAAATTGAATGATCTATTGATATATGGGTTGTATAGGCCTTGTTCATATTAGGTGAGTTCATATGGGTTTGAATAACATAATTTGACCCATATGATGAATGTGTTAGGCTCAAATCAAGCATGCTCAGGTCGTATCAGGTTAGAGTAGATTACGACGTGCTGACTTGATTTGACAATCATGTGTAGAACAGCAATTTTTACATTATTTATCTTTTAACTAAATTTAATTCTGGCTGTATATTTGCTTTCATAGTGTAATGGATGTAAATGCCTTAATATATGTGCTTGTTATTTAGATGTATAATTTGAAGACCAAAATAGGTGGCTAAAAGTGCCTTTTATTAGCATCGAGGTGTGTGCTTTATTTTTTTATCATTTTCTTTGATAAGTAGAAGCAGCCAGGTACACTTTTATTTGCATAGATTCATCATTTGGGGGATTTTATTAGGTGAACATAAGGAGGGATCGATAAATTCATCTTCACCTGATAGATTTACCAACCTATAAAATAAGCTGTTGATCAAGTGAAGGGTGACTTGGTTTTTCTGCCATGGATGCAGGCAAGAGAAGATTTCAAATTGTGTTTCTCTAAGGATATCATAATAGTTGCGAAGGAACTAGTTTCAAAACTTAGTGCATGTAATTATATGTTGTTTTATCGGAGTTTGTGTAACTATCAACTCTTAACCCAGCCAAGTTTTTAAGCTGTTGTCGGTAGACATTATAACCAAGTTCTCATTCACCATTGATGATAAATGCTCCTCTATAGTTTGGTTTTAAAGGCTTTGTGCTTCCAAGAGTTTTAATTTGGTGATGTTCTGGTAGAAGAGAGCATGGCAAATAGGTGGATGGTAAAGTTTTGGGTTTCCAAGGTTGCTGTCATGAAGGAGATAGTAGGGAGGAGTGCAAGTTGCTGTTCTGAATAGCAGAAGTGCTGTTTTTTGTAAATATGCTGAATATGTGGCTGCTGGTTGAACAACAGAGGGCTTCTGCAATTGGAATCGGCTGCCGATTAGCTGTTGGAAGAATAAGCAGCAGAGGGATGTGTATCTGTTGAAAAGAGGTTTCGGAAGGCAGCATATTTTGGGGAGTTTCATACTGATTAAAAAGTAGATATAGATGTGGCTTCTTGAGTTATTATTTAAGAAAAGAGAAAATTATCGAAATGATTTCTTGACTCTTGCAAAATATTCAAAAAAGTCATTTTCTCTTGTAAAAGTTTTATTTGATCCATTAACTTTTGTTTAAGTATTTTTTTAATCATTCTAGTTAACTCACAATCCCCTTCCATTAAATTTGAGATTTTCAGCCGGAATCAACTTTTCAGCGGGATTAAGTGGTTGATTCCAGTTGGCCGCTGAATCCAGCGGCCAGCCGATTCCATCGGGAATCGGCGGCTGAATTCAGTGGCCGGTTCCAGTAGGAATTGACAGTTGGAAATGGCTGCTGAATTTAGTGGCCGATTCCAGCAGCCGGAATTAGTCGCTTGCAGTTGGAATCGACCTCTGGATTTGGTGGTCGATTCTCAAATCGACCGCTGGATTCCAACGACTGATTCCAGCGGAAAATGCCGCTGAATCTAGCAGTAGTTTTTAGTTGCAATTGGAATCGACCGCAATATTCAACATTCATTTCTAGCAGCCGATTATCGTTGTAATTGACTGCCAGAAAGCCGATTCCTGTTGAAAAACTTAAATTTTAACGAAAAGGGACCAATGAGTTGACGGGATGGACAAGAAATGCATAAACAAAAGTCAAGAGATCAAAAAGATTATTTACAAGAGTTAAGGATTATTTTGAATATTTTATAAGAGTAATAGACAATTTTGATAATTCTTTCTTTAAGAATATTATTATCATCACTGTGCCATGAAGAATAAAAAAATTATATATTTTTTTTTCTTGCATTTTTCAGTTAAAAAAAAGTTTAATTATACTTTTTTTCATCTTATTATTAGTAAAGCTAAGATTTGGAATATTTTAAAGAGGGTGAATAGCGGAAAAAACGGTATGATCAGATGACATTCTTATCGATGTATATAAATATTTGGGCTATATAGGATTTCTTGGCTTACTAATTTTCTTAATCTTATTTTGAGGATTAAAAAGATGTCAATTGAGTAGAGAAAGAGTGTTCTTATACTTACAATAATAAAGGTGGTGCTCAAAATTGTGCTAATTAAAAAGGAATCAAGTTAATGTCATATATTGAAACTTTTGGGACAGAGTAATTGAGTATATATTATGAAGATCTATAAAAAATGGATATTTATATTTCTCAAAATCAATTTGATTTTGTGCTAAATAAATTTACCACGAAAGCTATATATATATATCAAGAGGTTTGATGGATAGATTTAGAGATAGAAAAGAAAATTTTCATTGACTTGTAATAGAGTATCAAGAAAAATTCTTTGAAAAACTTTGGAGAGAAAAGAGATTTGTGTTTTATATATTGATATTATAAGAGATATGAGTATTGGGGCTGTAACATGTGTTTGGTCTCAAGGTGGCTTGTCAATGAATTTTTAGTTACTATTGTATTACATCAAGGCTCAACTTTCATCTCATATCTTTTTGCTTTAATTATGAATGCTTTTAATGAGCACATTCAAGAGGTTTCTTAGTGCATGTTATTTGTAGATGACATTCTCTTGATTGATAAGACTAGGGATGGAGATAAAGCAAAACTTGTTGATGATGACTATTTTAGAATTTAAAAGTTGTTGTCTTAGTAGATCTAAAAGAGAATATATGAAATGTAAGTTCAATTGTATTAGAAGCCATAATCTCTCGTACATAACTTTGAGAACCTTGTGATATAAAATAGCGAGCGGTTCAATTATCTTAGTTCAATTATTTAAAATAATGGTTAAATGGAGGGCGATGTGATTAATATGATTTAAACTGATTGGGTGAAATGGAATGCTTGTGGAGTGTTGTGTGATAAAAAAATACCACTCAAAATTAATTTAAAATTTTGCAGAGCGGCAATGCGACCAGCTATGTTATATGGGGTTGAA
Source organism: Gastrodia elata (assembly GCA_016760335.1). Classification (NCBI taxonomy): domain Eukaryota; kingdom Viridiplantae; phylum Streptophyta; class Magnoliopsida; order Asparagales; family Orchidaceae; genus Gastrodia; species Gastrodia elata. The sequence goes on along the minus strand of CM028678.1, from coordinate 35,419,040 downwards.
TGTTGTCCAACAAAAATAAATTTACCGATAAAATAAGTGTTATAGAGATAAGGATGTTTAGGTGGATGAGTAGGTATATTTGTAGATAGGTTGGAGTGGCTTCAATAGTGGATAAGATTAGAGTATGTCGTTTTAGTGGTTCATGCATATTAATCGTAGACTGTGTAATGCTCCTGCTAGAAATATTAAGTTTATGAATTTCATTCATATTAAAAGAGGCAGAGGAAGGCAAAAAAAAATATGGGAAGAGATCATCTGAAAGAATCTTCTCAATTTGGAATTTAGGAAAGAGTTCTTATTTGATTATGTAAAATGGAAACAAAGGAATTATGTAGCTAACCACCTGGAAGCATTTATTTAACATATTGCAAGTAAATTTTAATTAAAAGTTGCTTTTGAGCCTATTATTAAACTGACTTTTTAGTGGAAGCCTCCTACATGGGTTGTGCCTAAATAAGAAAAAATGTCTTTTATTCATTTTCCTGACTAAGTTGACTTGCTAACTAAAATAGTATAATTGATGAACTATCCACACCTATGGAATATCTTCTATGTGAAATGCCCTCCTGTTCATGCTTGTTTTTTCAAGTTATTTTCAAGATATTAACACATTGGCTGTGAATTTCTTTTCTTAATGTCACCTCAAGTCTCTCATTTTTGGTCATGAACACTTCGGAAATTTCAAAACTTTTATGTTATGTTACTGAACTCATTTTGTTCATATTTATATATATTTTAATTATACCGGATAATTTACAAAGTTCTTCAGTAGTGTTCTGCATACTGTTTCTTTGACAGGCATTTCTCACCTTATCTTTGATACTGGTAATTTTAGTGGCGGTTTGATATGGGTGAAGTAATTTAAATCCCAAGAATTATAAATTTGTTGTGATTGGTATGCGGAATTTACAAAATTAAGTAAAATCTTAGTGTAAAATATTTTCAGTACCCGTGTTAAATATTTTTTGTCAGAATTGGGCGATTTCTCGATGCTCATAAAATAACGACATTTCTCGTGGAGCTTGCTCGCGACGAAGATGACTCCACTGGTGAATCGAAGACGCCGAAGGCGGAACTCGCTCGCTCATGCTTGTGATTTCGGTCGAAAGACTAATAGGACCAAGACACGACTCCATCTCGACCAAGGAAGAGCTCGCTCGCATTTGCGACTTAAGACGAGGTTTGTGTCACAGGGATTCAGTCGCACGCTTGTTTTCGTCTCGTCATTGTCGTAGGCTGGTGTACATTTCGGATTCGTCTCCATCGCACATTGCAGTTCTCGCTAAAGCACGAGTCCTTGTCGACACGCTCTCCTCTGTCACATGTGTCTCCAATTATTACCGGCGGTCTCCGATGCAACGAGATTGTTCTTAGCGTCTGATGTTTTTGTTTAATTTTTTATACCGTTTCTGAGTTTACTGCTGCGATGGTCGTGATTTAATTTCTACATGTTATGAGCCCTATATCTATGCTTTGGTATATCTGTATTTTAGCTTGTAGTTGCTCCTTGTCTGTTGATCAGTACGAGTGAGGGGTTTTTGTTTGTGAATGAACAGTCTATCGGTATGTTGCTGGTCCCAGAATCAAGTTTTCTTACATTTCTATGTTAGTGATAATCTTGTCTCTGAATTAATTAGAGGATTATGTTCTGTAGATTATTTTATTCTTAATAGACTCCAAATAATTGTAAAATAATTAGACTATACTATAATTTGATTCATACCAATGAATCCCTTAATTACTGGCAGTTCCTTTCTTTCTTAATTACTGGCAGTTGACCTTGGTTTTATGCTATTTGATACTTTCCCATATGAATTTTTATCTGTATATGATTTTGATAATGGCTAACATATAGTGAGCTTCAAAACCCAGGACTTCTGACTTTCATAACTTATTTATAGACGTTCAAGTTCTTGATTTTTTTTTTTCTGCTGAAAGTGTGTTGACATATGTATCTCTATGCCATTCAGTTTCAGCTTAAATCTTCTACATTTGAATGGGATTTATTTAGGTATATTCAAGCCATATTCTGTATTTGTTGGTTAGCCTTCAGAAATTTATCCTTTTTGCATGCAGTTTTCTTGTTGACGAATCTCCGATGACTATTTGTCAAGTCTAAATGATTTCTTTCATGATGAGGAATCATGGATAAACGATTTTTAATGCTAGCGGGGTTTAGGTATTGCTTTGGAAGATTAAAGCATTTGAATAATGTCACGGGGTCCGCCTTGCCTGAGAAATCAATCAGCAAGGCGAATCCTTGAAAGATGCCATAACAGGAGCTTTACTGAAGATGCAATTATCATTGATGATGATACAGAAAATGCTGATATTGTTGTAATTGACAGTCCAACTACTTCTCAGCAGGGATCAAAGAATGCAAGCTCACTGCAGTGCTCACCTGGAGGTATTATTAATATTGACGATGAAGAGGATGATCCTAGAAATTCATCCAGTGATAATGCAAATTACGAATTTACTGAAACATTCTCTAGCTTGTCTTTGTCAGAAGACTCTACCAATGATGAATCTTTATTGTTTGTTGGAAATGAAAATGTATGCTGTGATCATACTGGTCCTTCCAGAAGCCGTTATGGCTTATATCTTGATTCAGAGAGCAGTATGAGTCCATCTACAAGTCATAAGTCTAGCACCGATGAATGTGCTGAATTTGAGGGATATAGTTCTGATTGTGAGATAATAGAAGAGCTCTCAGAAAATATTCGTGAACAGTGGGAAAAAGCTGCAAACAGAAAGAAGAGTGGTCAATTTAATTTTTCATATCACAATAGTGCATCTTACTCAACAGTATATGCTGAGGATTCATCCCGTGCATCAATCCCTCATAATACTGTTTTTGAAAGTTGGTTTAAAAGTGTACCATCTGAACAGTTTGAAGAAACGGCTGCTGAATTTGGGCCAAGGTACTCAAGCAATACTGAACAGAACCTCTCATTCAATATACTTTCTAAGGATGAAAAAAAAAACTCTCATGTTGGAAGTACAGCTGACACATCTGTCACACAATCATGCCCCAGTAGTTCCATTCCTTATAAGGAACCAGGCAATTGTCAGACGGATAATGATTTAATCCCTGACAGTTATCCACTGACAGCTCACACAATGGGTGATACTTTTAGTTTTTTGGATAAGGATGCTAAAGAACCTATAGTAAAAGCTTATTTATTTAACTATGATAGTCTTGGTAAACCAATGTATACTGACCAAGAGGAACCTTTTACTGGAGCATCCTGTGTTTCTTCTACAAGCAGTGGAAAAGAAGTGTTAGAAAAATTTTTTGTTAGAGATAAAGCGGAACAGAAGCTATGTGACTTTTATCATAATGCACAATCAAAACATGAGATAAGTACTGAACTAAAAGTTTCTAACTTTAAAGTAATTGAAAAAAGAGATACTAAGGAGTTTTCGCCATTCTATAGTCTACGAAATGAAGAGCCATTGAGCAGTGCTCAATTTTTTACTTTCCATGGAAATTTGGATGTTAAAGGGAACACCAATGTGGATACTGTATTAGAAACAAGTGTTGCGGTACCGACCTCTTACAAACCTGATGATGCACCCCAAGTTTATGAGAGTTTTATTGGTGAGCGTGAAAAATACAAAGAAACAGATGAATATAAACGAGCTGCTGAAGAGGAATGGGCATTGAGGCAGAAGCAATTGCAAATTCAGGTTATTTTTACAACTTGTAGTCATTGGCTGTTACTGTTTATTTTCCCTTGTCTTCAATGAGTTCATCTTTCACCATCTAACTTAATTGCACATGAATTTTATCATTTCACTCTGAAAAGGGTAACTTATAGTTCATTGTTGCTTAACGCTTATGGCTTATTTTCTTTCCACTGGCTTGGCTTAAGCTTTATCTAAGTAGTTAAGCTAAAATAATTTGGAAGCTATGCTGGCTTAAATAGCTTTTAGCTATAGTTCATACTAACAATGTTGAAATTTGTTTGGTTTACATTTAACCTTTCTTAATTTGATTTAATAATTATAATAATAGATAAATCATAATAAATAATTAATTTATTATGAATAAATTGCAAGCTAATATTTATTTGTAATTATTAATTCATCATGATAATGAATAAGTAATAATTTTAATTAATATTTTGAATCATAATAAATAAATTTAAAATCTAAATGATAAATGAATATATTTAAAATTAATAAATATAGTTAGTTTTTAGTAATCACAAAAAATAACAGTTATTTTTAATTATAATGATTTATTATCATTAGCATTGCAATTTATAGTTAGCATGATAAAAACTTAAGTTTCATTTGGGATAGACGTAGCTGTTTTAATAAGTATATGCAGAGGAATCTATTGTTTAAAAGGGAAGCTATTTTGTTGTTATTTTAATGCCTAGTATCATGTTGTTTTGCTTGCTGCAACTGTTTTTATTTTATTTGTTTGTATAGTGTTGCTGTACTGTAGTTATTCTTGTTTGATTTCCCATTACATCTACAATTAATATAGTTGAAAAATATACATAGAATTGAAAAAATAAAAGGTTGAAATGCTTACTAATGCAAATAATAAAGGCACACAACTTGCTATAGGAATTCCCCACTTGATAATGATATTTCTCAAAAAATTGCATGAAGAAGAATGCATGATTAGAAAATTTGCAATTATTTGTTTCAAAATTCTCATTTTCTTGGCTCCTACTTCTCACTCGTTCAAATTTACTTTCTTGGATTCATCAATTGCTACTCAATACTTGAATGCTTCCTGTGAGATATATAAACAAATAACATCACATAAACAGAATTTGGGATGATGTTGTGAGTAGTATTTTTAATGTAACTACGGAGTGCCATTGTGGCATTAACAATTTGAACTTGTTCTTTTGATCGATGTGTGTATGTATATCTATTAATAACAATTTTTTAACCTTAAAAGGTGTTTGATAATTTCATGAAGGGATGGACATCTCTTACTAATTGTCTCTTCGTGATCTTTTATTGGTTTATTTCCTCTATAACTTCAATTATTTATATCTTGATTGATATGCTCAACTTGTTCAAAAAAATCATTATATTTTGGAGGCATCAATAAGTATAAAGCATTTTATTAGTAAGTTTGAAACTGTTGTCTGCACTACCCTCTTAACTTGCTAATTCACATATATTGAAGTCAAATATAGCAATACATTTTTAGTTGGTGATGGACACCGCCAAATATATACAACTTGTTCATCTCCTGGAAGTCTCTCATAAAATTATGCCTATATTTGGAATCTTCATGTGGGAGCACTCCCATAATGGGTAACCTGCTGGGAAGTTATCTTCTGAGGACAAAATCACGAGACCTTCCAGGCCAAAGCGAACAATACCTTGGTGCTTAAGAGTTTGGGCTATTATATTATGTTAATGGAAGTTTTTCAAAATAATTCATACTTTATAGAAGAAATCATGTAGATATTATAGAAATAAAGAAAAAGTCATTCCAAAACATAAGGTTCTTTCAAAACAGTCTATCTAAAGTCCAAGAACTCTAATCTAAAAAAGCATAAAAAGTCATATATTTATTCTTTTCTAGCAATAAAAAGTTAACCCTAAAGGAAAGCCTAACCATTTAGTTGATTTGCTATGTTGACTAATGTAAGCTACCCTCCTTGTCTAGGTTATTGGCATGATGATCTCATGTTTGAAAGTTTCTTCCATTATTTAAAGTGCTGACATTTATAGCTCTATAGCATCATGTATTTCAGGTAGTTAAATAAGAGATAGAATTGCTTCAATATTGTTGGTGCGAAGCTTGTGGTTGTGTATTTGCTTACTTTAGTGCATCAACTAAATCAGAATTTGTTATTCACAAGAACTATGCACCATTACTTTTATTCTTTGTTTTTCATGGTGGTTGAAGTAGAGGTTGAAAACCTATAACTGCACAACAAACTTATTGCAAATCTTAATATGGGTTGAACCGCATGAAATTCTTGCCATAAATTTTGTCTTCGACATTACTCATTTGCTATTTGAGTTTGGAGCCCATGCACTTTCTCTTGTTTAAAAAATCTCAAAATATTTAAATTTTCTTGCACTAGGAACTACTTATTCATGCTCGCTTAATTTTTAATAACGATTGATAAAATTGTTAACATAACAATAAAAATTTCATTACATGCAATCACTTTTTCTACTCTTGCTCATAAGCATCTATACTCCTCTTAAATCCCAATTTAAGTGAGTGCAATCTTGTTTATAATTTGTATAATTTTCAATATTTTTTTCAAACAGATCTATTTAGTTTTCTACTGAACTCTATCATAGAACCTCTCGACCTCTTTGCAATGTTCTTTTATCAAAATCATCCAACATTCTCTGTTGTTTAGCAGCTGGAAGATTTCCTAGCGTATTCATTCAAACAAAAATCACAAAAAATTGACTTCATTTCTCGTTCTCAAATTGCAAATGAGCCGTCCTCTTTTGATTTGATAATTTGGTAATTTGTGAAGAGAAAAACCAATCCAATATAAAAACCCATCAGAAATTTTTTTTATCATGAAGTAAAACATAAAATCTTAGTAAACTATTTTGCTCTAGTCCAACCATTTCGAACACATTACAACATGAAATCCTATGTAAATCGTTGATGCTAATGTATAATAGCACTGTGTTACAGCGTTTAGGAGAAATTTAGAGATATAATGATTTATCACATACTTGTATGACAACAGTAGATTATTTAAATAATAGTTGCAGATGACCTTACTAACAAACAGGAGGGTTATGCGTGCACTCAAGAATTTTTTGGAGAAAAGCTAGATATCATACCTTAGCTTCATGCAATATTAACTTAGCTTAATAATGATAGCTAATTGAAGCAGCATAAATGAACTTAGAAGCTACATCCAGCCTATGCATTAATTAGTGCTACAATATGTTACTTATAGTTTATGTAACTTGTTATGAAACCATCTAAACAAAGTTCACAACCTTGCATAGTAGAACTTGAACTTGAGCAAGGAATTATATCCAATTTAAGCTATGCAGATTATTTAGAAATGACTTATATATTGCTAGAAGGCTATGATCTGCAAAGTTTATTTTGATAGGTTAATAGTTGTTGCATGTGCACCAAGTTTTTTTTTTTTGGAAAAACGGTCATAGCCTAAGCATAAATAAGTAAAAAACATCAATACATCATCAACTGTGATCAAACTCTCAGTGAGGAGGTCTAAGAGCCCTTTGGGGAGCACATCTCCCTTAACAAAAGAAAAATCGCCCTGTCGGGCTAACATAGAACAATAGTTCGCCGCACAATTTGCATCACGCAAACGATGATAAAAAATCACACGAGGGAAGTCCAGTAGGAAAGCAAGGTGATCAGCATTGCGTTCTCCTCCTCGTGAACGGAGAGTCCTCTCCCAATGACGTTGGAGCCTCCGGATCACTTCAAGACAGTCGCCCTCTATGATGACTCCCTCAGTGTCAGCGTCCTTGAGCAGGAGGGCCTGTTGCATAATAAGAATTGCCTGCATCTCAGCTTGGAGAGGAAACAGGGCTTGTAAACGGGCTCCAGCAGCAGCGAGCAAATGGCCTCCTGAGTCACGGACCACAACTCCACCAAAAGAAGCAGGCTCCCCGTATCTATAGGAAGCATCATTGTTGACCTTTAGCCAACGGGTCGGGGGGCACCATCTCAAGGAGGTGGAGGGGCCCTGGAACCCCAGGAATCAGACTCGTCATGCAGACCAGCATTGACAATCGCAGAGAGAATCGAACCCGCACAAACCAAAGAAATTGGGTACGGACTATCGTGTGACCAAGTTTTTGCATTTAATAAAATTGTCGTCCTGAGTTAGCACATCAAAACGCACCAGCAATTGGATACACCAACTACAACTAAAAACAGTAGCATATAGCAAAGGATTCCATTAAAACAAGACACAACCTCAATTTATAGCACATTGTAGAGAATAAGAAGATTACAATATTTTAATAGCTAATGAATATGAAAAATGGGTTTGAAGTAGTAGTTGCAAAGAGTTTAGTAAAGATAAAGGCATAGTGACGGTGTTTGAAAGCGTGGCACTGAATAATTTTAATGCAATTGAATAATGCTTGAAATTTGGCCTTTTGACTCCTGGAACCAGTGATTGCAAAGTATAGATGAAGGCACAATGACGGTGTTTTTAAAAGCGTGGCACTGATTAACTTTGATGCAATTGAATAATGCTTGAAATTTGACTTTTTGACCCCTAGAACCCATGATTGCGAAGTTCTACATTGAACATTAGTTGGGTCACGGTGTTAAACAAATGATTTAGGTTTTTTCTTAAGCCACATATTGGGGTGGGCATTTGTGCAAATTACCTGCAATGAACAACAGTAACCTGCTGAACCCCAATTTTAACAAACCTTTATCTACTAATTAGGAGAAAGTCTGGTTAAAACTATTTTTGACTTCAAGAATGTTTTACTCCAAGTGCATATTCTAGATGGTGGAAATTATTGTATTTTTATAAGCCCTCATTAGTCTTGTGGATTCACAAGCTAATTTAAACTAAAATTCTGCCATGCAATATATAAAAGAGTGCACATAATAGTTTGAATACTAGTGGAATTATTAGATCCTTAAATGGCTTAGATTGTAAATGAAAGAAAGTGATGGAAATAATGAAGGAGATGACACCAATTTCTCCCATATCTCCAAGATCTTACCTTCCTACACTACAAGTTAATGAAATGTTTGAACAAAAGAAGAGAAATAGAAAATTAATGAGAATGTGGTGCTGAGAGTGAGGGAGCAATTATAAGAGTTATATGTTTGTTCACTCGTTTTATGTCTGAGAGCTAGGTGGCATGCATGGAAGAGTGAATTGCACCAATCATATATTTACACATAGGATTTTCATGTCATCCTCATTATATTGTGTATATTATAATGGTGTAAGTGTAGCAAAATTCAAAACATAAATATAAGACGCAACAAAATCATTTATAGGGTGACTATTGATTTTGAGCTCTATGATATGCTTTAATTCAAAATCTATGAATGTTTTCGTTAATTTTACTCAATTTTCTCTTATATATAATATTTTTGAGAAAAATCTCTATATTGACTATCTAACATTAACTTTATACATTATATTCTTATTTTTCTGCATAATGGATTTTATGATATTATTCTTGTTACACATGTTTGGTTTCCAATACCATTGAATGTTACTTGTAATATCAAATTTCTAAAGTTTTATATTTTCTTATTTTATTCTATTAAATTTAAGCCCTTTTTCTACTATTTTTCCTTAATTTTAACTTAAACATATTGCCCATCTCACTTGCTTAAACTTTTTAAGAAAGCATACCACAAAGAACTTATTTTTTGTTGTCATTTTTAAGTATAACAAACTTAGTTCAAAAAGATAAAAATATAACTGTCATCCCTGATATGATTTTTTTCTATTTTTACAAACATATTCTCACTTTTTTAATTACTCTTTAAGACTAGCTTCTATTTCATGACATCTCTTATGCAACATACATGAAAAATGCTTTAGACATTTTTTGTATGATTTGCATCAATTCTAACTAACGTGTTTGTATGTCTCCTAAGCTAGCAAACCATATGAAATTCTTCTTTGTATTGTCTGCCTTTCGTATTAAGCTCATTTGTGATGTATCTTCTGGGCAAGTTTAATTGATTTTGTCACTTGCATAGTTTTTTGAGTTATGCTAATTGCTCTATTACATAATTATTCATTTTATAGATTAACTTTTTTATAATTATTATATATTTAAAAATATACTTTAATCTTATGCATATCTTTCAATAATTTATTTTAGTCTTAATATGAGACTTGTGCTTATATTTTGTACTTATTTGCATTCTATATTCTTTTTTTTCTTTAAATTCTTACTGTAATATCTTATCACTATTCGATATTAAAGGCATTGCATTTATAATTAAGCAATCTCTAAGCAAATACAATTGATGCTCATAGGAAAAATTGTGTTTTAATTGTTTGAAATATTATGAAGATTAACAAGTCTATATATAAGAAAAGTATAAATTGTTTAAAATATTATTAAGATTAACATTAGACTATATATAAGAAAAGTTTTCGAAATGATTATGCTTACTTAATTAGTTTTCTTAATTTTTATTGTTTGTTAAACATTTAAATCAGTCTTTTTTTTGGAAAAAGTGCTGATTTTCTCGATTGTTAGCACATTTTTTCCTTGCGAGTGACGAGCTTTAATGGAGGGAGTGACAGGTTTTTGAACAAACCTTTGATAGGCGAGAGGTGTAAGCACCGCGAGGTGTAGGCACCGCGAGGTGTTCAACGATCTCGTTCTAATTTCCCTCGTAAAATTGAACTGGAAAACGAAAAAATGACTCCGGAGAAGAGAAAGTCAAAGCAAAGAGTCACATTCAATATATATAGACGAACAACAAAACAAAAAGAAGAGGCTGTGAACATAAGTCTACGACTCTTTTATTGAAACGCTAGACGCCAATCCAAGTACAGAGTGAACGACTCAGAGCCATTTCTTTGGAAAGAAGAGGCAGGCCTCACATATTAGCGAAGATTCTCTAATCCTTCGGCAACCTTCTAATCTTCTATACTGGCATAGCATCCTTTATCGTCGACTTGCTGTTGCTGATGCTACTGGGAGGATCTGAGTCTTGCTCACGACCTCTCTAGGGTTGGCTCTTTTTTTGGCTACATCACCCTTTTTTTGGGGCGCGAAGCGTAAGAGGTCAAAATGAAGAGAGAGGAAATATCCCCTACCCCTACTCTACAGGATTCCTGCTTGGGGGAGAGTACTAAAAGCGTAGTGAAAGGAGTAGTCGAAAACTAAGCTTTGCCAACATTAATTTGAAACAAAAGACGTAGCCTAATCAGGATGAAGCTTGGGGGATGAAGAGAAATGAAACAAGTACAATCGAAGAGCTGAAATTTGAATTGCAAGGATGTGGAAAAAAGAAATAACTAATCGAAACTACTGGCTATGAAAAGAGCTTATGGCATATCGTTCTCGAACTGAATTAAATTTCATGGATCCAAGATTGGGTGCATGCTAGCAAGCCCGAGCATCTTCTTCACCAGCGCTTTGGGCGAAGTTTGATAATTTATTTCAAGGTTGAGTACATTGCTAAGTAGTGGTTTGACCCTCATATTATATTAGTAAAGAGAGAAAAGCCCCAGAGGATTCTTCAACTAGATAACTCCTCTTTCAGAGCTAATAATAGATTCATTCGTTCACTTCAACGAATTGATCTTTCGACTGATTCCACATCTATTCTTTATGAAAAGTCACTGTAAGCGAGATCCTTTATGAAAAGTCCTAACGTAGTCACTAACCCAAGATTTTTAGACTACCTCATCCATTTGTTTGGTGATCCCTTGCTCTCACGATTCCCAACTAGAAAGGGCAATAAATTACCGTGTCTATAGCCACCCAACCTAAGCTGTATTGATTGAATCGATTGCCTTCCTGCTGGCTTGGAAAAACAAAAGTTTCCCGAACACATCTTATCTTTTTTACTAGGTAGGTAAATATCGTTCGATAGTGAATGGCTAAACCAAGACCTCACCTTGTGCTTTGGTGTGCTGAAAGGAGGTTTTTGCCTGACTCCATGTGCTTGTTTTTGGCATTACTTGCCGCAGCTGCAGGCGCTAGTTGGATTTATTTAGCTTTTGGTTAAGAAAGGTCGGAGTATAGGTTTGAAGAAGCAAGACCATGACCATATTAACTTAACAACCTCAGAATTGTGTTTGAGAGAATTCACACAAATATCGCCTGAAGATGAACCCCTTGAAATGCGCTTTTGGAGGAAAATTTCTAGGGAAGCGCTTTTCCGCATAAGAATTCATTTGAATTTCATGAAAAAACCTTAATTTTCTGGCTCTTGTCATTATCCATTTCATTTTTTTTATTTTGTCCTATTTTTTGTGTACGATTTTCTTGCTCTTCAGATTCAACCAACTTTTATGTCAATAGTTTGATGGTTTATAAAAGTTTCAATCGATATTATTTGCAATTGTTTTTTTCATGCAAATTGACATTGCATTAAATTTTTTTTGAGTTGTTGAAGCTGAAAATAAACTAATACTTACATCAGTTAATAAAAGGCTATATTTTTTTAAATATTAAATAATAATTATATTTTTATAAATGTATAATTATTGTGTAATTATGTTATTGATTTATATTTTATTATATTTTAGAAGCGACATAAATCTATTTGATTTATATGTGTATTTAAGATCATGATTATATGGTTGTTGAAACAACTAAAATATATTAAAAAATAATGAAAATCATATGAGCTATTGTATGCCATAAATAAATATGATTTTAAATTTGTTAAAGTTTAATGTTGATGTATTGCATCTATTCTTGTAATTATTATTTTGAAATTCTGCCATGCACTTGTGTATACACAATTAAACTAAATTATAAAAGCATCAGACTAGGTTTATCTTTGAGGTGAAACACAAGATTAAAAAATTGTAATGTGAACAAATTAGTAGGAACAACTCAATAGTGGCACTTCCTAATTGTTCCTTTGTGTATGAAATTGAAAGTGCAATTGGAGATATTCTCTTTGAGTATACTCTCCCCATCACATGCTTTCTTTCTTGCCCGTCATTCTCTTGATCACCCTTGTCCTTTATTTTTTTACTGTCTCATTTTTTTCTCATCTCCCTAACCTCCTCTTTCATTCCCATCTTCTCTCCTTTCCTTCTCTCCCTCACTCCTAGTCCCTATCAAATGTGCCATGCTTTATAGAAAAAAATTGAGTGTAGTAATGTATTTATCAAAAATGTATTTTTTATTTTCCTAATGAAACTGAATAATTGATAAACTATAAGTAAATGTTAACAAATATTTTATTAATGAATATTATACTTTACTAGTATAAATGTCTAAATTTAATATATTAACATAGTTTACAAAAATAATATTAATTTAAATTTATTTTATTGCTCTATTTTTATTAATTATAAATTTACTTATAGAATGCATATTTTAAATACTTAATTATAAATAAATTGCTAATTAATTAATTAATTTATCTTATATTACTTGTTAGTATGCTGATGCAGCACTAAGGCCTACACAGAAGTGGCCTACAACTTGTTATGACATGAGCATATGCGAGGAGCTTGGGAGATCGGTTAAGTCGTGTTTCAATTGTTTGGAGGTTGCAGGGTTATGATGGGTTGTAATATTTGTTGTGTTATGTCATGTGTAAGCCCGTCTTGTTTATGTATTTTGTTGTGTTAGCATTTATATTATTTTGTCATGTGTATTTTTATCATGTAAAAGATCACCTGAGGAGTTGTAATTGGGCTTTTTTGGTCATTTAGCATTGTTAGGAGAGACTTAGGGTATGTGTTGCTATATATGTGTTTGTTGTAAACTCTTAGGGATATTGAATGAAATTTGTTTACAAAAATTTTACTTGAGAGCTTCATAGTTTTTGTGTGAACAATCGAAACTTCGTCAATGTGTATAATCGGCGGGCTACAAAGTGTGTATAATCTTGAAGGGATTAAGATGTGCATAATCTTGATCAAATCTATCTTTCTTTTTACTATGTCCTCTATTTTCTTATTGTTCAATCTGTCATTTTCCATCTTCATTTTATTTCGCAATAATTTTCTTCTATTTCGACCCATCAAGCACCCCTCCAACGAAAGATACACAAACCTCGATGCCCTCCAACTTTGCTGTCCATATTTCTCTCAAACACGCACCAAACAACTTCCAGAAGTTGAACGACTGTTTATGCACGCATATTCATCTTTTTCAACTTTGTGCCACCATTGTTTTTGGTATAAGAGCTGATTTTCACATCTTGGTATAGTAGGAAAAGTTGCTCTACTCATCAAGAGCTCTCTACCTTAATTTTTAAAATTTTCTTAATTTTTTACTGTTCATCTGTCGCCGCTGTTGCATGCGTGCATGCGGGCTAGCAGAAGCGCTGTTTCATACCAAGCGTCGACCCGCCGGCCCATTGCTCGCACGCGAAGCGTCGGCTTGCTATTTGCACGTGAAAATGCACGACAATTCACAGGAAGCGTCGGCCTGCTCTGCCCGATCCGACCCACGATCCACGCTTGTTGAGGATAATGAACACAACACCGAGCTTGACGTTAATTCACCAAAGCAAAGCACGTAATAAACATAAACTCAGATCACAAAAAAAAGCACATGTACAAACACAATTTTTATGTGGAAAACTCAAAAATGGTAAAATCACAGAGCCACATCATTAAGAAAAAATCAACCATATGAAGAATAGAGTTATAGAATTATAGAGAACAAATCCCTGGTACAAGGAAGAAGGTCACACCACCTTTTCAGCCTCCAAATCGAACTTTGCACAAGCCCTAATCTTCTTTTCTCAACACAGCCTTTTGTTCTCACTCTGTTTTTTTCCAGGCTATAGCACACACAAATAACCCTATCCTATAAGATAGGCTTTCATATGGTGTTTAAAAACAAGCCCTAATTTTCCCTAAACTGCCCATAGAAGCCCAAGGGTCACATCCCTTCAAGTTAAGTTCATCACAGGCATCTGGGCACGCCTGTACTCCCATGTCTAGGGTTAGACTTGCTTTGTAAGGCTCATGGGTGCCTAGGCCTTAGGTTGAGGTCTCTTAGGCGTTGGGGTGCGCCTGGGCGCCTGGCTTACTGGCAACTAGTAACGTTTTATCCTCAGCACACCTAAACTCCATCAAACGCACCTTGTGTTAATCCAATCAGACTCCACCCCATAACAGCGCCGACCTGAGTTTGCGAGCAGTGCAAAGACTTGGATTTAACTTGATAAGGTCCGATTTGACCCTTCAATGACCAGATTCAGCTAGAAATGCGCAACGAACTTTTAGAGGCCTTTTCGAACAATCTATAACTTTGATTTCAGTGTCGTTTACACCGTCGGAATGCTATGAGCCTGAACTGTACTCTAGTGGCAACCAAACTGAGAGTTAATCACTCAATTGAGAAGGGAGAAGGAAGGAAATTTTGACAGAGTGAAGATCGATAAGGTTAGATTAGCCCCTTAATGGCCAAATTCAGCTAGAAATGCGCAACACGAATTTTTAGAGGCCAGTTCAGACAATCCAGAACTTTGGTTTCAATGTCGTTTACACCGTTGGAATGCTAAGAGCCTGAACTATATTTTAATGGCAATCAAACAGATATTTAAGCACTCAATTGAGAAGGGAGAATGAAGAAAGTTTTGACCGAGTGATGATATGTTCTTCCTCACGCGAGGTAAATATAGTGATTTTCTTGCATTTAAAGCTTTTTAGAGTGTAATTTATTGTCAGTATTGATTTTAAAGAAATTTACATATCAATTGAAAGTCTAGTGCAAGTGTGTGTTTAGGGTTCCACCATAAATAGCCAGCCAATCGACTTCACAACTTACCCCAAATTCTTGAGTGGACCCATTATGAGCTTGTGTGCCACTAAAACATCCCTCTTAGAGTGTGATTGAGCTACATTTGAACTAAATTTTAAGCAATTTCTAGTCATTAGTTTGTAACAGTTTATTGATTGCATTAGTCCATTAAATTCAATACATTTGGCATTCAAACTTTGTGGTGAATGCTTATTTAAACTTTGGAAAATTAAGGACAACTTGGATTATCAAGAACTAACTAGGGTGGGTTAAATTTGCGATTGAGGGTTTAGAGACTTTTATGGCTAGCATATAATCACATCATAGGCAAGTCTTAGAAACAATCATCATTCTCAATCACCACCTATAATTCAACTCTCCAACTTAGATCTAGGGCACGTTGTGACGTTCCCCCTTATGCTAAGGATGACTACTTTTTTGAAGTTAGGCATAAACCAAATTCTAGTAGAGGTAGAATTCATGAGGAAGACTTTGAGAATGACTTTGATGATTTGTATCCGATGAGGGGCCACCATGATTATGATAGGATGACCCTATTAGGCAAGGCCAAAGTAGAGGATCTTATGTATAATGGAACTCATGATCTTGGAAATTTTTAGGATGGATTACTCATTTGGTAGAATTCTTCCAGTGGCATGATATTGATGATTATCAACGAATCGCCTTTGCTCGCATAAAATTAACTAGATATGCCAAAATATTTTGGAATAACTTCCTCCAAAAGAAAATAAGAAGTGATCGTAGGACCACATGGGTACGGATGTGAGAGATTTTGTATGATAAGGGCAATAAGTATTGCCCATATTATCATCAAAAATAATTTAAAAATCTTATAGATCCTAAGTTACCTCACGCACCAACTAGTATTACTTCAAATTCACTAAGTGCACCCATGTCAGTTCCTTTTACTTATTTACAAAAGGATTGTACTGATGCAATAGCTATTACATCAAAGCTAAAGGAGGTTGGCAAGTCTTGAAAATATACTAAAATCACCCCAATATTATGTGCTATTCCGTATAATAATAGATTACTTTTATTTTTTTTTGGTGTTTATTATCTTGTATTTTTTAGGAAAATAAGAGCATGCGAATGATTTTTACTCAATTATGCATCTAAAAGGGCATTCGGTGCTATTTCTACACTTTAGCATAATTTAGAGGCCTAGGTGCTCAGGATATCCCAAGTGTCCTAGTGGTAGAATCTCATGCGTTCAAGCGCCAAAATGCAAGAAGCCTGCACGCTCAAGTGCCCTATTGGTAGAACGTTGCATGCTTGAGCACGCTCAAGCGCCAAGCCGGTAGAACCTCCCACGCTCAGGCTCTCTCAGGCGCCTGGACGGCAGAACATCACGTGCTCAGGCGCACTTAAGCGCCCGATCGGCAGAACCTCACGCGCTCAAGCGCTCGACGGGTATGCTTAGTAAAGGTCAAAGCCAAGAAGGAAAAGAGGCATCCCTTGGCCCTCCATGGGCAGTTTTAGGGCGATTCTAAGGCCAAATAAAAGCCCTAATCAACTAGAATGAAAGGAGTTAGAGAGAGAGGAAAATAGAAGGGAAAATTAGGGTTCAAAGGTGAGAACTTTCCTGCAACCATTAAGAGGAACCCTAGGTGGCCATAAGAGACTTGAAGTAGGAAGAAGAATAAAGCAAAGCCAAAGGAATTCCAAATACGTTCCTTCAATAACATTTTTTTCACTTCCTTGTTCATTTCTTTTGTATTATTTTGTGTAAAGGTGAAGCTCTTGTTAAACTTTTCTATCTTTGCTTGTGATTTATTTGTAATGGTAGCCTAAACCCCTTCTTTCGGGGAGGGTTAGGTTAGATCTATGTACTAGACCTTCCTTATGTAATGTTGAGTTCAATTTATGTGAATTGTGAATGAATATTTGTAATGTTTTCATTGTTTAATTTCTTACACAATTATAAAATAGTCACTAAAATCAACGGAGTGCATTCACAAGTACTACACTTTGGATCGAACCAAAAGTTCAGATCAATGTGTATGTGCTTATGAAGCACGAGAGTCAAGAGGCACTGAATTCTAGATCAGAGCAAAAGTCCAGATCAAGAATTTATTAGCACTTGACACAAGAGTGTACTAAAACCTAGACCGGAGTAAGTGTCTTGTTCAAGGCTTCAAGTGCACTAGACATATAAGTAGTACTAAATCTTAGATCGGAGTAAAAGTCTAGATCAAGGATTTGTGTGCACTTTCATTTCTTGTCTTCTATGTTCAGTTCCTCAAGCGGTCTTACGGTTAGACATAAGGTAAGGCCGAATAAAGGATTACCATAGTAGAGAGATCTACATGCTTTTCTAAAAATATGGAGATGTCTATGTGCAAGTGAGAACAAACGTGAAATTTTGGTTCCATTTGCACTAGACAGGGAATGCCGATAAAACTTAAAGAAGTCGTTATTTAAACGTTAAGGTTCGAAGTCAAGAGGTCTCGTACTAGATCAGCTAAAGATGATCTTAGGGTTTAATGCTGAATGAACCATGTGCGTGAGAGATCACTAATGAGTTTAATTATTTGTAGCCCATAGAAATATAAATTAGCATTATCACATTATTACCATTTAAAGAACTAAACAATTATTAGGAAGGTTGAATCATAATCAATTAGTCTAACTCTCCCTGATCTTTCACTCATAATTTTATCACCATAATCTAGATTTATTATCTTGTATGCATAGATTAGTTTAGTTTAAAAAACCATCAAATTGAATGTCTAAGCATTAGAAAAAGAAAACTAGCTAGTAACCCTCTATTAATTCATGAGGACGATAAATTTTGGGACTCACCATCCCTATATTATTTTAGACCACATATACTTACGTGTGATAAAAAATCACACTGTTTTTGTGGTTTGTCAAAGGCTAAGCTTCAGTTGATTACAATTGCCACCTCACCTTCTTTTGATACTCTACTTATAGCTATCCTGCGTAAGGAGCGTGAGAATGCTTAATTGATTACAATATCCACATTACATTTCACTACTAAAGCTCCACTTATAGATCGAGTAGAAGACCACACATTGCTTCAAGAGTTAAGAACTTTGAAGGGGTTCAAGTCTTACACATCAAAGAAGTTACCTCTAATAATGAAGATTTTGCCATTCCTACACCCTTTGTGTATCTCCTTAAAAAATTTTCAGAGGCTTCACTTGATGATTTTCCAAATGAATTGCTACCCCCAAGAAATTCAAGGCACTATTAATTTAGATTTGGGCTCTCAGCTTCCCAACTTGATATGCTGTCATCTTAATTATGGGGAGAAAGTTGAGTTTCAATGGTGTGTAGAAGCATTTCCCCAAAAAGGTTTCTTATGGGAGTATTTGAGTTCATGGTGGTTAATGGGTAGTAAGCTAAACTTTCTATTATCATTACACTGACAAGCAGATGGTTCATTGAAGTGGAAAATAAGTTATTAATGAATCTAGTAAATAACCTAGTAAGGAAAAACTTAGTCACTTGGGATTTATATCTTCCTACAACAAAACTTATTGCAAAAGTATTATTTCTAGGATAATGACAAGGATGCCATTTGACATTAGTTATGAGTACAATCTTTCGAAACTAGTTGACCTAGTTAGCTTACCTAGCCACACTTATTCAGATGCTACCTTCACTTTTTTTAGGGATTTTCATAAACTTCATCATGATGTTAAAACTCAAATTGAGAATTCTAATGAAAACTATGCATCAAAAGCTAACATTTTAAGGTTTAATTTGAGTTTTAATGAAGGTGATTATTTGCTCATTCACATTTGCCCTGAGAGATATTTCATGACATAGCATAAACAACTACTTGCTAGAGAGGCAAGACCTTTCAAGGTCCTTTGGAAAATTGGGCAACATGCTTACTTGATTGATTTACCTTTTGATATGTTTATAAGTTCTATTTCAATATTAAAGATTTAATTCCATATTCATATGAGCTTTTTCAGGAAAATACATGTGCTCCAACGGAGCAAAATGGTAATTTGTGTTTGAAAACTTTAACCTTTCTTTTTTGAGATTGATAATGTTATTTTCGATGAGGTTGCTGCAAGAGAGTAGACTAAGCATACGTTCCTAGTTCGATGGAAGGACAGGTCACCATTAAAAGACACTTGGTTGACATATGAAAAGCTACAGAGGCTCAACCCCGAACTACTTGACAATTACATTGATCTGCGAAGCAGAGGTCTTGTGGTGGGGAGAGTTTGATGCAATATGAAAGCCTACACAGGTGCGACCTACACTGGGGTGTGTTATGAGACAAGCCTTTGCGAGGAGCTTGGGAGCTCGTTTGAGTTATGTTTCAATTGATAGGGGGTCGCAGGGTTATGGTGGGTCATGTTATATTTGTTTTGTTGTGCCGTATGTAAACCCATCTTATATATATTTTGTTGTATTAGCATTTATGTTATTTTATCATATGTATATTTATATTTGTATTAGTCATGCAAAAGGTTATCCTAGGAGTTGTAATTGGTCTTTTTTGATCTCTTAGCATTGTTAGGAGACTTAGGATTTGGGGCTTCTATATATGTGTTTATTGTAAATCTTTAGTGATATTGAATGAAATTTGCTTACAGAAATTTTGCTTGAGAACTTTATAGATTTGATATGGACAACTGAAATTCCATTAGTGTGTATAATTGGCAGGCTTTAGGGTAGGGTGTGTATAATCCTGAAGGGATCAATGTGTGCATAATTTTGATCAAATCTATTTTTTCTTACTATTTTCTCCATTTTCTTGTTATTCAATGCCATCTTTCATCTTCATTTTATTTCACAATAATCTGCTTTCGTTTCGGCCATCAGACACCCCCCAACAAAACCTATGCAAACCCCGATGCCCTCCCCCTTTCCTTTCCATAACCCCCTCAAATAACCACCAAAAAATTTAAAAAATATTCCCTAGATTTCTAACATCCCATAAACATTCTCCCTAAGATTTGTCTAAATTCGATTTCATTTTACCCACCAAACTACTTCCGGTAATTGAACGGCTAATTGCACATGCGTAATAGTCACCATCTGCATGTTTAAAATTTTCATTTAAAGATTAAATTAACCCCAGTTCTATTTAAAGTTAATGAAATAGTTAATCATTAGTTGGAAGTCTTAATAAAACAATGAAATTCTAAAACTAAATTTGACATTTTGAAATTATCAACGAATTTAATTGGTAATAATATCTTATTGATAGCTCATGGTTTTTCCATGGTTTTTGTGATTGTCCTTTTAGAAACCCTTTAGCTTCATTCTTTATTCCAATTAGTTTTTTTTTTACAAACTCTTGGTAAAAAGAAGTGCAATGCTTCAATAATGATCAATCATGTGCACTTATTGTCTTGTGCTCAAAATGTTTAAAAATTTGGTTTTCACTTACAAAGCGTGATTGTGGCAATCTCTTACAATGGGGATTAGTGTAATATTTGGTGGACGAGTTTGCAATTCACTTACAAATCTTCAAATTTGTCGTAGTGCAAATTTTTCATGTTATAATATTGTTCATGGCCTATTGTGTTACTTGTGGACAGAAATTACAATTTAAAAAATTATGAAGTGCTTTTTAATAATTAGATTGAATGCTAATAGTTCAATATGGATTTTAAACTTTATAAACCACTTGGCCAATCTTATCAACTTCACAAGCAAATGGTGTTGTAGTTTAGTAGTTGGGGCTCTTTAGATGGTCTAGGATTCAGCTCTCATCGGTCTCATCTTTGTCTCTTAATGAGGTTCAACTTAATTTAAGAAGAATATTTTCATCACACACTAATTTACTTGGGTACAATTATCACTATGTAAAATGTTTATATCTATGAAATAGTTCGGCCATTTTAATTTGTTGTACTGCAATTTAATGTTCTTAACTTTGGTTATCTTGTCATTTCATTTATACATTGTAAGAATCCAAGTGATAAAGACATCATGAGAGAAAAAGAAGAGAGAAGCTTAAGGTTGCAAGGGAATTTTTTATTCAAGCCAATATCAACTTATTGTTATCTGGTTTTCATGCTTTTAACATGGAGCTTTCAAAAGTAAAATGTGTTTAAATGCTCCACAAATATTGTTTTTAGAATGAACTATTTAATATAAGTTTTTTTTGTGATTATGATGTCATTGTATTAATTTTGTATTCCGAGAAAATCCAAAATCAATGATTAGTTTGTTTCTGTTGTGATACAATATATTGTTTTGATTTGTAGAAATAACACATTATTCTTTCTAAACTATTTATTGTATGACTCATATGCACATTTATTTAGATTTAGATGTCTTAATTGATAATAGCAAAACTAAGAATATAACTTTTGATGTACTAATATAATTTATGTTGAGTTTAAAAATAGTGACTTTAGGGTTTAGCATCAGCTGATAAGCTTCTCAAGTGAATTCTGCTGCTAGATGAATGAAATTCTAGAACCTCAAGATAATCAATCTAAGAAGAAACTATTCAATAGAAGCTAAAGTTGAATATGACTTGAAGATTTAATGAAGCATAACTCTGCAAGCTCAAGAAGACTCCAGCCAGATGAAGATTTTAGTTTTAACTTTTATATTTTGTTGTAATTGTAAACTTAAATGTTTATATGTATTTGTGCTTGTGTTAGACTTAGATTTAGACTTGGACTCGTAAATTTTGAAAGAACCTGAGCATTAGAGAGAGCTTGAAAAGTTAGCTTTAAGTCCATTTTATGTGCCATGCTCATATACAAGCTGTTTGTGCATCCAAGCTTGTGCGCTGGGCATGCATCAACACTTGCTTAGGCTTCTGTGATTGATGTGAGTTGATCCATGGGAAGGCAGGCTGACACCTGATTATCTAGCCTAACTGGCCTAGCCGGGGGCTCGACCTGCAGATGAGGGGGCTCAATATGGAATAGTCCGGGCTGCGAATTTCCTGCTCTTGTGCCTAGATGCACCTTAGCATTACGTCTAGATGTGTTTTCCCTCCCAAAATCAGAAGCTACCTAAACGTCTCCCTTCTCACATATAAATATGGGCTGAACCTTAGGATTTTGATTCATCTCTATCAAATTCTAAAATGCTCAAAAGCCAAATAAGAACATTCAAGCTCTCATCTATACTTCTTTGATTTAGCAAAATTTGATCTTGGGGATTTTACTTTAGGATAAGTAAATACTTAAGTTTTTGTAAATTTCTTTTGGCTTTCTAATCTTACTTCTGTAGGATGTGCAAGAGAGTTCTTAGACAGCTTCATTTCTGCAAAGCTTTGGGAAAGAAGGAACTTCTGTTGCCCTGCTGACAAAATTTGCTAAAAAGAGGGACAAAGACTTTTCTGCTTGCTGGGGGCAGCAAAGGAGCAACTTGAGGTTTGAAGTGAATTTCTGGAGGAGAACTTTCGAAGAGTGAACTATGATCTTATTTGATTAGAACAACTATAAATCGGTGCATCCATTTTTATTTTCTGCAAGTTTTTTTGTGTGATTAAGTAATACCAATGTAGCTCAAAAATTCACTCTTTTAGAAGAATTCTAAATCTTAATTTTCTCAAGGTTAAAACCCACGTCCCCCTTCTTAGGTTGTGCTTGTTTAACCTTAAAAAGCCAACATATACCATTTATTGAATAGAAATAAATGCATTTATTTTTGTATTCTACCAACACTTACGCACTTATGGGGGTTGAAAATGAGCTGAGTTAACTCTCGAGCTAGTTTGACCTTATTTCATTTATAGGCTTATTTGTCTTAATTATCAAGCTTATGAGTTAATTTCTAGTTCTTTGTGAGTTCGTCATACATGAGCATGACCTCAGTATGACTCAGCTAATTGGCTTGACTTATTCACAAAAAATAATAATTTATTTTTTATAATCTAAAAAATCAAAATATAATGAAAAAATCTAATTAAATTTCTATTATAACTAGGTTCTGCTTGTGAATTGACTTAGCTTGAACTAAAAATGACAGTCGTGTAATGTTTGAGTTAGGCTTGAGCTTGAGTTCGAATAAAAAATTTGGTCTAGTTGAGCTTGAGCAATGCTAGACTCGTGATGGGCTCAACTCAACTAGTTTGTATCCTTGCACACATGCACACGTCCCCACCCAACCCTGCTGAATCCTCTCTATTAGATACACTAGCTTTTTTCATAGGATAAAAAAGAACTTATTTCTTATATTTATCTTATGAAATTTTTGCATGAGTAGCTTGCGCTTGTGTAGATATTATCATTATGCTTATGATTGTGTTATTTATTTTGGTAGGAATAATGAGCTTTTTTTGTATGTGTACATGTTTGCTTATGTCCATCCTTATATGAACAACATTGTCAAATGTATGATTTGGTTTTTATCCAGTTTTGTATGCCTTGTGCTCCTAAATCGAGCACTTACATCCTGTCCAGGTTTCTCATGGTCTTGGTTTTCGTTTTGACTTGACATGAGAGAAATGCACAAGGTGACCTTAATTTATGTAACATAAATATTTGTTGCCGTGTTTTTTTATTTCAGAGTAACTGGTGGCATCACCCAAATTAGTAGGCTATCATCTGCACCATACATGAGGCAGCCACATTTATAGTGTTTTGTGGAATCATGCCATAGATTTATTGAAGTGCAAAAATAAATGTACTTATTGAAAGTTGGTTTTAGTGGAATCTTGCTAAAATGTTATGCTAAAATTTAAGATTATTCGCAATAATTTAGTAGCTTTTTGACGGCGCACAGTCAATTATGTGGTGTTCTTATTGAGTTTTGTTTTTTTAGGCAGCTATAATAAATGGCCTTGTATCTGTTGTTTTTTTTGTTTAGGCTGAAGAAGCACAAAGATTGCGCAAGAGAAGAAAGGCTGAAAATATGCGATTGCTTGACATGGAAAAGAGGCAGAAACTACGCCTTAATGAAATTCGCGACCTACAGAAAAAGGTCAGGAGACTGTAGCTTTTACATTGTGCAATTTTGTCTACTTTTTCATATTTTGTGATAGCTTTGGGTTATTTTCCTTGTTAGATTCTTAAGAATTGGTTGTGGAAGGCTTATGAATCATATATTAATTGTCTAGAACATCATTAATGATCTCATGGATGTTTATTGGGGAAAGGATGTTACCTTGGAATTTATGCATTTGGCTTTGTATTCCTTGGAGTTTGTGCCATAAGGAAAGATTGAGAGGGGCTCATTTTTTTATTCAAATAAAAACATTTTCCAATATCTACAACGTAAAGAAAGATAACTGCAAATTCATGTTTATTCACAATTAAACTACATATAAAAGCTTCACATTCCTCTTCAATGGCAAAAGAGGAGTCAATGCACTAGATGGGGACAATCTCCTTATTAGTGTGGATAATATGGATCATATTATAATTTAACCGATATATACTTCAATTTTCTTACATAAGATTGAATAACTTTATTTTCAATGGGGTCAATCAATTCTAGTCGTCGCCTCATTCTCTTATCATTTTTTGGGCTCCCTAGCAAAACACTAAATTAAATTGCACCCATTCAGCTTACTGCAATTGTGAATCAAGCATATCTCCTCATGTTGGAGCATTGTGAGGGTGCCATGCAAAATAGCAATTCTTTTTTTGATGCAACTTATGAGCATTCATTATGCTTGACAAGCGAAACTAAACATTCTTTTAACGACAGTGCTATGGAATTAATTTGGAGGGATTATGATTTCACTAATAAAGAAGTATCAACTTTGTGATTGTACAGCAGACCCATTTTCATACAATTTTTCTTCTCCATGCTTTTTGATAAGCTGTATCCACTTGAGACCTATCTGTCAAACTACTACGTGAAATGTATAATCTTAGATAAAAAAATACGGCATGCATGTATGCTATCATGGAGGGTATCATTTATTTTCACCTAACAAGAGGGAGCATTTATGCTTACAACCTAAGAAGCCAAGCTGGTTCCATGTGTCAATGCGAGCTGTCTTTAAAAGTCTCCAGATGATCTCACTATATGTTATTTCTAAGCAGAACTAATTTCTTTTATTTAATCTTGATGTTTTGCTAGGAAGAATACTAGGAATTGATCAATAAGTCATCTCTAGAATGAAAATTTATAAAGCCCATGGAGATGAAGTACACATGAATCAAGAATAAATACGTGGCTTTGCTCGAAGTTAAGCTTTTCTGGAAGTTCAATACAATAAATAAGTTTTAGATGCCGTGATGATAACCAAGGCTTCCGACAACTGAAAGATTTGTGTGAACTTTAATAATGTGAATTGTGTTTGTACATTGATGTTTGTTAGATTCATTTGAGATGCATTTCTTAAATGCACCTAGATGGCATAAACTATCACTTTCATGACTAACAAAAACAATTTTTGCTACAAAGTTCTGCATTTTAACTTGAAATTTTTTGAAGAAATGTAAAAGCACCTAATGAACTCCACATTA
Organism: Gastrodia elata; assembly: GCA_016760335.1. Classification (NCBI taxonomy): domain Eukaryota; kingdom Viridiplantae; phylum Streptophyta; class Magnoliopsida; order Asparagales; family Orchidaceae; genus Gastrodia; species Gastrodia elata. The sequence goes on along the minus strand of CM028678.1, from coordinate 35,393,238 downwards.
CATTCTAGAAAGCAAGGATTAGGGAAGTATGCATTGATGACATTTTTATTGAAAAGCCCTCACTATGACATGCAAAATGTTAACACTCGTTGGCTATTCACAATAAAAGCCAACTCACCATGAACGTGAATTCAATCAAATGCATATTCTGTGTTCTCTCTATAAGATTGCTTGTTCATATGGTCTTGGCTTTATTAATAAAAGTCAACCATTAAAAGGTCAATAGATTTGGATGGCTGCTCTTTGACATCAGGCAACTAAGTGAGAAATTGGGTAGTTTCAATCAATTAATATATCGTGCTTTTAAGAATATGCAATTATTCAAAGCTTTGGGGATTTTTGTTTGGAAATTAGAAAAGTAATAGAATTCTGTCAACACATTCTAAATTGAGGTGATTCATTTTTTTTGAGAGTTGTAATCCTGAGAAATAAGTTTTAACCAAAAGTTTAAAATAAGTTTTTGCCCTAGCACACTCCTATTAATTAGTAGTTTGGTTAGACAGATTCAATTTTGAACTCTCTGAATTGAGTTGATCTTGAGTTAAGCCGGTTTGAAATTGAAATATTACAATCTATGAGCATATTTTGAATTAATTTAAAAATGTTCGATCAGATTTTGAGTTTGCTGAATCCGATTGAATTCTTTTAGCTCTACCCTCTTTGAAGGAACTTGAGAAGTGATTGAAAAGATCAGCCTTTTTGGGCAATGTTTTAGCTATTTTTCTATTCAGAGCGTTGCACTATGTTTATCTAAAGTGTAGTTTGACAGTTTACTCAACTTTTCAAAATGCTGTCCTATATTTTAAGAGGCTGAACTCTATTTTTGAAATAAAATATTTTTCATATACAATTTTTCTGTAATTTTGAGCAAAATTATTTGTCAATGTAAACTTACCTGAAATGTCATTCACACGAAAAATCTATATGATTAAGTTTTTTTGGTTTTCTTAATAAATTTATATATTGAAGCACTTTGTTAGGCAGCACAATGCAACAATGAGCACTTTGGATGTACTTTTAAACCCGACAGTATTAAAGAGCTTTTCATATTCATCTTCTAATTCTATTTTGCATCATTATTTTTTTTATTGCTCATCTATTCTCTTATTTATTCTATGCTACTTTTTGGTACCTTTAATTTTTTGTCTACTGGCTTCTTCTTGTCGTTACTTTATGTTAATTCAACTAAACAAAAGGATAAAAAATTTCTTTATTATGGCATTCTTTTTTGTTTTGCCCAAGGAAGATGGTTGATGTATATGAAATTCATCAAAGATATGAGGCGAGGTGCTTTGTTTGTTTTGGGCTGGAGCATAAGGCCCTAAAGTGCGGGCTTAAGCATTATTTGAATGTTACTCTGTTACTCTGCATAATATACAATGCCATGTTGAGATTAGGCATTTTTTGAATTTGATAAGCCGTATCATCCCATAAGACAAAATTAAAATTAACTAATGTTACTCTGCATATGGATTCACATCTAAACTGAATAATTATAATAATTAGATTCATTTTGTAATGTTTTGGTTAATTCATTGTTGATTTCATCAGATTAAGTTTGGTTCGATTGTGTGGATCCTGATTCATTTTATCATTTTTATTTTAATACATATACATGCATTGAGTGATGTATAAAATAATGTATGAACATGCACATATACATATTTACTTAATTTAAATTAAACATATACATAAATATATAATATATAAACATTCAAATGTGCATGCATATACCTTTTGACCAATTTTTGTGCTAAATCGATACAATTCTTGGTTGGCTGAATCAGTAGTCATTCCAAGCCAAGTTTTGATCGTTAGCTGGTTGAGCTCAATCTAAACTAAAAGTCGATTCAATTTTAAACATTCTTGATCTTTGATGCAAAAAACAAATAGCTTGTATGAAAAGAGCCGCTAATCTGTAGATTCGATCCTGAAAATGAATTTGAGAGAGATTGACCTCTTAAAACTTTGGATAAGGTGAAAGTATTCAGTGGTCATAATTTTGGGAATAAAAAGACGGATTGATTACTAGCAGAGGGAATTCAGGGAGGAAAAGAATTTGGCTTTCAATTTGGAATTAAAATTAATGATACATTTTCTTCTTATTGTGCATGATATATATATATATATATATAATTTATATTAAAATGATGCACTGTTCTGCAAGACCCAATTTGTTGGTTGAATCGGTTTGACTATCGAACTTTAATTGGTCCGAGTCATTCTCAAACCAGCTTCTGCCACAATTGACTAAAAACTGAACGATTAGTTAAACCTGTGAACTAGATTTGTTTCTTTGTATAGAACCAATTCATGTGTGCTTTAAATAAAAATTTGCTTGTTATTTCCCTAACAATATGGATCTAAATTTTAGGATAAAATTAAGTTTTTTTTGTTCCAACAAAGATTTTTAAGCCCTTTAAAGCAATGTGTAATTGAAATTGGATGAAAGAATTGTTTCACAATATTATTTAAATATTTAACTGTAAAATATTTGTAATACTATAATAATGGCAATGCTATATTTATTATGTAATCACAATTTTCTAATGATCACTGAATTTTTAAATATTTATTATGTCATTACAGTTCCACCTTTTGAATCTTGATGAAACTTTGAACCTAAAATGTTTCTCTTTTATGGTTTAATTGCTGTTCTGGCTTTCATAACCGTTAATGAATGCGGTAATATTGGAAATTATAAATTGAGTGGCTATATTAGATGAATGGTTATGAGTGGCATTTATTAAAGATAAGATAATTGAAAATTAAATTTACGAGATTTTGGCATGTACAAGAACAGCAGAAAATGTATCCCTTTAAATGGGCCGATAAAATTTGTGCTCAAGGATCATGAAAATATAGATTAGAGGAAAAAATGGATATGAGGAATTGTTTAAGATGATTTTCTAGTAATAGATTTAACAACTTCGGCAAGACATCAAAATATATAGAAAATGAAGATTTAAAATCCAACCTAAATATTTTCAGATAAGGCTAATGATGAGAAGGAAAAAGAAAATATTTTTACAATGCATTCATATTCCTTTTTATAAAAGCAAGTATTCATAAAAATTTAATTATTTAAATCCTAAATCTAGTTAATTGCTGAAAAATAAATGACCTAGAATAATTATAAATATTAGGATAATTGACTTTGTTGTATGGGAATAATTTACATAATAAAAAGAGGTAATAATCCGATGGTGTGCTAATTCAAATAATTTACATGTTTGCATATGCCACATGAATTTTCCTGTTATTGCACATTTTCTCATATATTGTTGTTCAACTTTATTGTTTCATATTATTATGCTGTTTAAAGCCAAGTTTTTTGTTCTTTCGTCTTCAGGATGAGGAGACCACACAATTGAAAGAACGAATTCGCACTGAAATAAGAAAGAACTTAGAGAGGGTGGAAATGAATTGCAGGGACATGGCTTCAGTATTGCGTGCTTTAGGGATTAATGTTAATGGGGGACATTTTCCAATGTCGCTTGAGGTGAACCACATAGATCTTTCCATTCCAGAATACTTCAGCCTCTGTTTATATTTACCTTTATTTTAAACCATATATCTCCCTCCAACACCTAGCCTCAAATAAAAAATATTCATCCCATAACACCTTTTTTCTTACCTATTATTCCATTTCTTGATAATTTGTATTATTTCTAAAAAACCCCTTTTTGACATTTACAATATTGTTCAACCTTTTATGACAGTTTCCTTGATTCTAGTTATTACAAAGTCATCATTTATAGTTTCGAAATTAGTGTAAGGGATTAATTGGTGAGATAAGCTTAAGCTAAACTGCCATGTTATTCGATTATTATGCTGATTTTAATTGTTGTTTTGAGGCTACGCTGAATAATTTACTGTAAGCAGCTACGTTAAGCTGCCAAGTCATTTTGGAGTGGCTAACGTAATCCAAGAAAAGACAAGTATGAAACAAATAGCCCCTTTTGTTTTCTTCCTGCTTCTTTTCATACTCTTATTTATTTGTTTATACTTCGTTTGTTCTCAAGTTCTATTTTTTCTGGCGAATATTTTTTCTCTAGAATCGTTGCAGATTCACAGTTAATATACCTCTTTTTTCTTTCATGAAAAGAACTAAGCAAAATTGTGATTTCAGCACAAGTCTATTTTGCTTAAATTCTTTGTTTGTTTAGCTAATCTTGTGCATGTTTCCTTGGATAGATTAACTGATGCTCTTTGTTTAATCATTTTTAACAGATTAATTCTGCGTACAAACAAGCTTTGCTTAAGTTTCATCCAGACCGAGCATCAAGAACTGACATTCGCCAGCAGGTAGAATCCGAGGAGAAATTCAAACTAATATCTCGGTTAAAGGAAAAGCTTCTGTTCTGACTGAACAACTCGTAATTTTTTATTAAAAAAATTGTTAGGGGCGAGTATATATGCACAAGGAATTACTTGTTCACATAATATTTCGCTTGGAATTCCTTGATAGAAGAAATTTAGGCATGAGTTGAGCTACTGCCTCCAATGTAAAGTCTCTTTGATTAGTCTATATATTGCGAGTAGCCGCAAATGGGCTGTTCTAATTAGCTTATCAAAAACTTACTTTCTTTAGACATTAATTGAAAATTACGGGTTTTTTTGCAAGTCAAGTTATTTATATTGTACTGCTTGACAAATAAAGCTAATGACACCCATAATTGTTCATGATTTTCAAGCCTTAGTGCCCTATTGTTTTGTTGTTTTATACACTTTCATAATTTGACGAATGCCAACAGACTATATATATATAGTAGCCCAAAGTTAAGGCTAAAATGCGTGACAAAATTAAATGTGAGATGTTGGAAGAAGAGAGTGATAGGATTGTAATTTTTCCTTGTCATTGTTACTATTCATATACACAACAGTTTGAGATGATGCTAAATTAAACTTAAAATTCATCATCATAGAAAGGGCTGCTTTGTATGTTCAAACTCTAGGATGCTGGAAATGGTTTTTAAATGTTACGCATCAGCACACTGAAAATTTAACCCATCAAATAGCAGCACCACATAATAAGTCAAATGTCACCAGTATTTTTTTGTTGCACATTTCAAACATCCACTGCATTGACCCTCTTGTAGCTCCTCCACATGATATTGATTTGTATTCATGTGAGCACTTTTGGTCATCATGAATTTCTTAATGTAGTTCATGTGAGCTCTTATATGAAAGTAACAGGAAGCTGCAAATGTTTGTACGATTGTGCATTCTTAGCAGTGCACTTTGAAAATTCATATGCATCAGAAAACCTTGAAGGATTCGTTTTTATCTTCTTGCTCGAGCACACAAAATAGAATAGAAAGCCTTCATTTGTGTTCATTCTTCAATACATCTACCACTTTAAAGGTCAAATGCGACTACTTGATTGTCCACATATATATATATATATGTGTGTGTGTGTAAGATTAAATAGAACTAATCCCAAGTTAAAACCAGATATAAATAGTGGTCAAAGGTGATTATTGGGTTTTGGTGTTCGTTAATCATTCTAAACGCCACCAATAAGTCTTATCATTCTGTCCAATGAGTGCCACACTAGTTGAAAGTTCTTTTTTTTTTTTTTTGACAAAAGTAACACCTAAACAATCGCTTCTCATTGATCAAAAATAATCTGAGATAATCGGCTCCTAGCTCTAAGGTTTAGGTTTGCACAACACAAAAGTAGACACTAGAAATGCCAAATTCCAATGCATTACCACATGTGGGATGTTATGTCTACCCTTTTGAAAAATAATATGGTCCTTGACATTAGCACAAGTCATTAAGGAAAATAGAACATCACAATCAAAACAAAATCATCATAATGAAATGAATTCTCAATACAAAATTTCAATCAAAAAATATATATACAAAATAGAAATAAGATATCTTGGAATAAAAAAGGAAATCCCTACTTCACAATTCTCTCAATTTCCCACAAAGTGCCATACTTAGATTTATGCACTCATTACACTCCAGGTGTAGAGCCCCAATAAAAAGCCATGCAAATTTTCTCAACCTTATTTAAATTCGATTTAAATTTAGGTTGGATTCAGGTCTAGAAAATAGACAAATTTAAAATTTAGTTCGAGTTTAAGTCAATCTGAATAACCAAAATTGGATTCGTTTTGACTTGCCTATCAACTCAACTCTTAAGGAATTGTAACACACAAGCTTTATTTATCTAAAGTTCTATGGCACATAGAAATTGATAATCAATTATCCTCAATAAAAAGCCATGAAATTTTCTCAACCCTCTAGTTCCTCGTCTCCATTTGCAGCCTTATGTGCCTCTGATTGTCCATTTCTTAGGGTTTAAGATGTCGAGTTGCCAACCATCCTCAGTGCAATGACAGCACGTCGAGCAGAGTCGCAGAGCAAAAATTCCAAATGTTCAACAGTATCACTCGGCCGTTGCTTTGGACCTCTGGTAACCAACACTTTGCTCGGTATTATCGATGTTTGTCTATCTCTCTATTGTAGTGTTGCTTACCTTTGTGCAATAAGGGTCCAAAGATTATCTTCTTTATATAAGATATTTGATTTATTTCATCTTTATTACTTCCATTGATGGATCTAGTGCACTAGGTTTCATCTAAAGAATTTTCCATTATGTTTTCTTTTTGCTTTTTTGATTATCTCCAATTCGCACAATATTTGCATCAAGGAGCAAATAATGAATTTGTTTATTCATCTTAGTCACTCATATGATAACACAAATATGATAACATCATGATAACACAACACTATAATAGCTACTCATGTTTTAAATAAATAATAGCATTCTATACAGGTCATTTACAAGTCAATTACTTATATGAACCAAGAAATGATAAAGTTATGTAAAAATGATAATATTTTCTTAAAAATTAATGATTCTTTGCTGCACATACTTTATGCTTACCTTAATTTAATTTTAAAAAAACTTATAACTTCATACTTACATCTAGTAATTTTTGCATTATGTCATTTCTATTTTTTATCATGTTTGTTTGCTATAATTTTTGCATTTTATGATCTATAGTTTTTATAATTATTATAATATATAATATTTATGTTTTATGCTTATATGATGCTATGATTTGTTCATGTTATTGTTTATGTTACTATAACTTTTGTATTATATAATTTCAACTTTTTATGATTTATTATTGATATTTGTGAGTTGTGCATTGTTGATATTATAATTTGTATAATTTGTTGTTGATACTGTTATCTAGGTATGTAATTATTTCTACATTCTATTATTTATATTTTTTATAATTACTGTAATTTCACATTCTACATTATACATATTTTCAATTTTTATATTAAATGATTTCTATTTTTATGATTATAATTTATAATCTCTCTGTTATGTGCATTATATGATAGTATGCACTATAATATTATTTATGCATAACTTACCTTTCAATAGTTGAGATACATATGAGAATAAAAACTCTAAAAGTCATTGAGGTAAGAAGAACATTATGACCTTAGTTAAGTCTTGTTAAGATAAATACTACATCCTAAATATTAGTATAGTAATTTAGAAGACATGGAGGATTGTAATTTTTAGGATTAGGATAGGTAGTCATAAAAAAACTTTTATCGTGATTTTCTTGTCAATAAGTTAATCAAATCTCTATTTTCAAAACTATAAACTTGATATTGCTTATTTATAATTATTCTACAATTGACTAAAGGTATGTGCCTTCAAGTTAATTGGAGATTCAGTTGACCCTAATCATTAAGGTAGATAATTAAATCAGATAACGAATATCACATATTTTGTAATTGAATTTGACAAACTTCTTGAAATACAGTAACGTTTTGAGAACCTTATTATTTTGATCAAAACTCATATGCATAATATTAAATACAAATTAAATTTGAGAAGGGGTTTCATTTATAATGGATTAGTCTATATAGATATTATTGAGCTAGGGCTGACTATGGAGTGATTAGGAGATCACACATGTCCTTGAGGGGGAATGTGAGGTTATACAAGAGACCCGATACATACAACTAGATAGACGTACCTAACCCTTCGTTGTTTTGTACGAGCCCGTAAGAACAAAAAAATAAAATAAAATAATAATATATTTCATCTACAGTTTACAACTTTACATTTATTTACTTTAGTTCAGATTTATTTTACATCATCTTTTACATTATATTTTAGTTGTTAGAATTTACTTATCCATCTCATGCTTGTCTATTTCTATTGCTTAACTAGTTTCTTGCGGAAAATCATTGAGTGCACTAACACGCTTACTTATTTTTACTGTCTTTCCAATTTCTTTTATTTTCAATATTTCTCTTATAACGCATTGTGCTCCTTAAACTTCACCTGCTAAATATGATATCCTCCAACTAAAAGTTATCTATATTACCCTAAAATGTACTTAGACTTATGCAAGTCTGACAACAAATTATTGAATGTGCCCTACTGTATTAAAAATTAAATATGACAAATTAGAAGCTTGGAGTTGAGCTAGCAGATGAACCAGGAGAGGAGCTAGAGGAATAGAAGCAAACTTGAAGATTATACTAGCTTTATTTATTCTTATAATGTGAGAATATGTAGATTTTATTTAATGAAATGTTATAACTCTTTAAAGTGTTTGGAAATTTTATTTATTCAAATATAGGATGAATATTTTCTTTAATCTAGATGAATGTTTTGGTAATACATGTCGTTATGTTTGTAAATATGTCTATATTTCACACCTTGTTGATCCTTTGTCCCTCGTAGTACTTAATAGTGGGTTAAGACTAACCTTGTATTAAGTACTACAGTGATGCTCAGCACTAGATTGTAATATCTAATTTAACATTGAGTCGTTACACCAATTATTTTAAGCTTGATAAGCCACCATTTCTTAAATACCTTAGTAAACTCTTGTAGCAATTAGATGAACTTGAACTTTAGAAACCTTTTGAGGCAAGAAGAGAGTTAGAACCTTTATGTAGTGCTCCGCCCCGTCGCCGCGCGCAAAAGAGTTAACATGATCGATTTCGGCGGGAGAACGGTGCGCCACTCGGGAAGGAATATTCCATCTCCCCGAATAACTGAACTAAACACTGAAGGCTACTGCTCAACCCTAAAGGAGGGTTGAGAGCTAATACTTAAGATAAGAGTAGTATCCTTATCCTAAGTATTAGATAAATATAGACATTGGATTTAAAATACAACATGAAGAATCCAATATATATATAAAATATCAATATTTCCAATATGCTGATCACATCATAATATTAAGTATAAGTAATATATAAACAGAGTGTAAAAGCTAAGCATACATCCATAATATTCATCACAGAATTGAATATGAGCATTCATCTCAGAACAGAAAAGTAAATGCATCCAGAATTATTACAAACTGTTTACTAAAATAGTACTGAAATAAAGTCTAATTACTAAACTGAAATAAAATTAGAAAGAAAATAGCAAGGCTTAAGGAGGGTCCACTAAAGCTCCACAAACTCCTCCTGAATCTCCTGAGAGTCCTCCTAACTTTGCTCAATATGCTGCTCAAGATCTAGCAAATTACTGGATCTCAAAAGTACCATGTGTTAGACAATAAGTCTAAACACATCGAAACTAATCTAAACAGTTCTAATTATTTACATTTAACAGTAAAGTAAACAAAGCTACAGAAATACTATAAAAGTAACTGAATAATTAAAACTGTATAAAATTGAGTAAAGTAAAGCTGACTGTATATTGAATACTAAAAATAAAAAAAATAGTGTATGATCCAAAACTGAGTAAATAACATGTCAAACTGTGTTGTATGCCACTAAAATTATGCATCTTAATATGGTACAATACTGTATGCCATTGATATATAATTGAACTATCACTAAACTGCTATGAGCCGTATGGTCCAATGTCTACATATATCATATTGGGAAATACAGTTTATTGTGATGTCTGAACATCCTGAATTTCCCCAGTTGATGTATGCAATATTCTGTAACTCATATATCATCATAATACTCATACGTCATGCTTATGATTATGCTCATGCCTCTACACTTGTAATAACCTAAGTTGTTACCCTAGCTAATTATGACTAATCTAAGTCCTAATCTCAATCTTAAATGCTAATTAGGTCATTAGGAGTCCTCCACCAAGACCTAGTCCAAATCAAGAGTCAAATTGTGGCATCCCAGCCCTATCGTGGTCTTGTTAACTCTTAAGTTAATATGATTACGATGAAGTGGTCACCAAATGACAAGTTCCTCACAATACTAAGTATAAGTAATATATAAACAGAATGTGAAAGCTAAGCATACATCCAGAGCATTCATCACAGAACTGAATAGGAGCATTCATCTCAGAATAAAAAAGTAAATGCATCCAGAATTATTACAAGCTGTTTACTAAAATAGTACTGAAATAATTTCTAACTACTAAACTGAAATAAAATTAGAAAGAAAATAGCAAGGCTTAAGGAGGGTCCACTAGGGCTCCACAAACTCCTCCTGAATCTCCTGAGAGTCCTCTTGACCTGACTTAATATGCTGCTCAAGATCTAGCAAATTACTGGATCCCAAAACTACCACGTGTTAGCCAATAAGTCTAACACATCAAAACTAATCTAAACAGTTCTAATTATTTGCATTTAATAGTAAAGTAAATAAAGCTACAGAAAGACTATAAAAGTAAAGCTGACTGTATACTAAATACTTAAAATATATATATATATATATATATATATATATATATATGATCCAAAATTGAGTAAATAACATATTAAACTATGTTGTATGCCACTAAAATTATGCATCTGGATATGCTACAATACTGTATGCCACTGATATGTAATTGAACTATCACTAAACTGCTATGAGCCGTATGGTCCAATGTCTACATATATCTTATTGGGAAATATAGTTTACTATGATGTCTGAACATCTTGAATTTCCTTGGTTGATGTATACAACATTTTGTAACTCATATATCATCCTGATACTCATACATCATACTTATTCTTATGCTCGTGCCTCTACACTTGTAATAACTTAAGTTGTTACCCTAGCCAATTAGGACTAATTAGGTCCTAATATTAATCTTAAATGCTAATTAGGTCATTAGGAGTCCTCCAGTAATACCTAGTCCAAATCAAGAGTCAAATTGTGGCATTCCAGCCCCACCGTGGTCCTGTTAACTCTTAAGTTAACATGATTACGGTGAAATGGTCACCAAATGACAAGTTCCTCACTTATAATTAGATTAGTTATTCTTTCTAATCCAATATAATTAAGGAAATTGCTATTTACAAGAGAGCTTCACTAAATGATAAATACTAGAAATTAGAGTATGGAAGAAGAACATAACATCCATTACATCATAATACAGTAAAAAGAAATATAAAACTCAGAATAAGTGCAGTAAAAAAAATACAATTCAACCTGAATTATTACAAAACATTGGATAGTTTAACTGAAAAGAAAATAAGAGCACTCGGCCTTACAATCAAATAAAGGAAATAATATTAATAATATAGGAGTATTCAACAGCATGATCTTTCTCATGAAGCAGATCCTCGAATAGCCCTACAATTTTGAATAGCTCAAACTCTATCATTATCAGTTTCATAATGATAGGGCTCCAGCAAAAAAAAAAGAAAAATATTGTTAGATAAAAATGTCTAAGTACATTTTAAATTGATAAATTATTATGTTCTTTAAATATCACCATTAATTTAACATGCAAGCAAGTATAGGAGCAGAAAGCATATGAAAAGAAATGATAGTTATAAACATTAAGTTTATAATTTAAACAAAAGAGGAAGTAGGCACATACTTCCAAACTCTGCTATAACAAGGTTGTATAATAAAAGAAAGAATAAAAATACAAATAACAAAATAAAAGGAGACTCATCCTAATTATGTTTATGATCAATGTAACTCATACTAATTTATATAATTTACAAATCATGAAATATAAATAAACAATTTAGAATGCACCTAGCATCCTATATAAGAAATCAACTACCCAATTATATCATCATATATTAAATGAAACTAGCATCATGTAATGAATACAACTAGCCTCCTATAATAGATAAGACTATCACCCTATAATGAATATGTTTATCATCTTATAATGAATAAGACTAGCACCCTATATGAATAGGTCTAGCATCCTATAATGAATAAGACTAGCACCATATAATAAATAAGTCTAGCATCCAATAATGAATAAGACTAGCACCCTATAATGAATAAGTCTAACATCCTATAATGAATAAGACTAGCACCCTATAATGAATAAGTCTAGCATCCTATAATGAATAAGATTAACACCCTATAATGAATAGATTTAGCATCCTATAATGAATAAAACTATCACCCTAAAATGAATGGGACTAGCATCCTATAATGAATAAGACTAGCATCCTATAATGAATAGGACTAGTATCCTATAATGAATAAGATTAGCACCTTAAAATAAATAAGACTAGTATCCTATAATGAATAAGACTAGCACCCTATAATGAATAGGACTAGCATCCTAAAATGAATAAGACTATCACCTTATAATGAATAGAACTAACATCTTATAATAACTAAGACTAGCACCCTATAATGAATAGGACTAGCATCTTAAAATGAATAAGACTAGCACCCTATAATGATTAGAACTAGCACCCTATAATAAAAAAAACTAGCACCTTATAATGAATAGGTCTAGCATTCTATAATAAATAAGACTAGCACCATATAATAAATAGGTCTAGTATCCTATAATGAATAAGACTAGCACCCTATAATGAATAGGTCTAGTATCCTATAATGAATAAAATTAGCACCCTATAATGAATAGGTCTAGCATCCTATAATGAATAAGATTAGAACCCTAAAATGAATAGGTCTAGCATCCTATAATGAATAAAGCTATTATCTTAATATTTATTTAAATAAATAAACAAATTAGGCATCTGATCATAAGCAACTAACATCCTATAGTATGCCTACTAAAAATGTAGAAATACAGTAAAAGAAGGGCAAAAGTACTCAAAAGTAAACTAGAAATATAAGTACAAAACTGAAAACTAAAATTGCTAAACAAGTCATTTAAAACTAAAAGTATACATCAACCTCACTTAGCCTGCTGGGCTAAAGCAAAAGCTCTGAACTGAAAGTACAAACACTCTTAGCCTGCTAGGCTAGGACAGAACCACTGTGTATAAGTGCCTTAGAACTAGGAATGCCATATCAGATCCTAACTAATAAAGTCAGTGGGGCAAGAGTCTATTACGCACCATCCTAAGCTGCCATATAGGGCTAGGCATGGTATAGACTATCGGGTTAACAACGAGGTCTTGCTAATCTCGATCGCATGAACTGAAGAGGCTTACTAGTTATCACAACCTACTGAACTGAAAATACAAACATACTTAGCTGATTAGGCTATGACAGAAATACTGAGCAGAAATGTACTTAAATTAGAAATGCCACATCAGATTTCAGCTGATAAAGTCAGTAGGGCAAGAGTCTATTACGCACCCTCTTAGGTTGTCGTATAGGGTTAGACATGGTATAGACAATTGGACTAACAACGAGGTCAAGCCAATCCCAATCGCATGAACTGAAGAGGCAATCTAATTAAGATACACTCTATTGAAAATACGAGTAAAAAGTGTAAATGCTACTTATGCAAATTCAATGTTGACACGGGATATTCATCGAATATCTTATGTACACAACACATGCCCAAGGTATAAAAGCTCAATTACAAGGTAAGAAAAGCATCAAATATCAAAGTGAGCAAGAGACTCTACTAAGACACATGTGATATCCATTATTATCTATTTATTCGTTCTATCTACTCTAAGTTACACAAGCTCAGGATCTCCAATTCTTACTATCGAGTGTAACTCAGATTTATGATCTTATAAGTTGAAAATAATTAGAACTAGCCAAGTCCTAATCTGATTAAATCACTAACAACTATAAGCTTAATAAATAAATGAATCAACCTACTTTGATAATTTAAGAATCTCAAGCCCATCTTGATTAAACCAAATCAAGATGGAATTATTAAAAATTAAACTCCAAGTATTGGGGTTTATTTACTTAATCCAAAGGTGATTATAAAGGATCAAGTTTTAAAACCCAATTCTCACAAATTATGGTTAAGGAAAATCCTATTGAGTAAAGTAAAACTCAATAAGATAACTCTCTATTCTAAATTCTAAAGTTAAAAGATCAAATAATCATAAACAAACTATGAAAATCTATAAACTAGTGAAACCAAGATTTCACCTATTGAGTAACCCAATTTACTCAATAGATGATTTCTAACATAAGTCTTATTCTTATTCCTAAGGAAAGAGCTCCTAAGCACTAAGATGAACTCTTATACACAAAACCTAACTAATATTATAAGAAAGATTGAGAATATATTAGGAAGGTTCAAAGAAGAGTATAATAGAATCAGTGTTAATAATCTAATTTAACCTTATGTAGAGATAATTTAATTATATTTGTTTGAATAAGAGATACGACCTATATTTGTTGTATTAAAATCTTATTAGAAAGTTGAGAATGGATCCTTAATTAATTTTATTCTTGAACACATTTTTGCTATGATAATTTTGTTAATATTCACAAACTAAGTTTATGAAATATAAATCTAGAATTATAAACTTAAGTTCATTTAACTCTAGTGATTGAAAATCTTAAGGAATTATGAGTCTTTAGTTTTAAAGATTCTCATTTTATAGAGTTTTTCTAACTCGCACTTTATTTTAGATAGGCGTACAAGAATGGTTTGTAAGGCCTTATTAATTACAAGATTGGAGGGATTTTAAATCCCAACTCAAATTCTTCTAACTCTTATAAATAAGGAAATAAATAGATTAGGTTCTGAAGATCCTTATTTGATCTATAGCTAAGGGTATATAATTAGAATCTCTTTAACCTCTCAAGTACCTCATTTAATTAAGGTAGTTTAGTTACTTCCATATAATATTATTTCTAAGATAGATATATCTTTCCTATAGTTTAAATTTCTAATATATAATTACACATGTATTTATGTCTATCAAAAGATCTAATTCTTTATTTTGATAAATAAGAGAGTCATAAGTATTATAATTCTATCGTGATCCTATATGTTGATTGCCTCATTTTGGAATCATAAAGTTTCACTAGCATCTCATTAATAATCCTATCATTTTATTTGAGTTTTCATATTAGTCAATGGATTCTATTCACTTTGAAAAGTGCCGAAGCTCAAGCTTCTTATAAGTCAATTTTGGAAAAGATGATAAGGGATGCCATGCACCAAGAAATTGACACAATTATAGAATCATGCATTTACTTAGTTAATTTTACAATATAAGGTTAATATAATTAAAATAACTTGGCTAAACGTAATTTGAATTAGTTAACAAACTTGAGTAATAACCAGCATAACTAAGCCTCTATAATCAAATACTTAATTAATTATTTATTTAAAACATAGGCTGATAAGTTATTTTATAAATCTAAATTGATATTATAATAACAAAAGATGATGCATTATAAGCAGCAAAAGTTAATGCATGAATGCTTAATTAGAATCTGATCACAGCTCATACCAACGAAATAAATAAATAAATAAATAAATAAATATATATATATATATATATATATATATATATATATATATATATATCCACATGAAACACTGTAGTTATTCTATAATGCTAAGATTTTTCATCTTATCGATATATTCTTTCCATTCGACAGAAGTTTAAAGCTTGCCAATTAGGATGAGATAACAACTAGGAAGAAGTCATTCCATATTCAATTCTGAATTTAATATGAAGCAATTTAACAACAAGTATACTTACATATGTATTATGCGATTCACAATGCAGTTTGCTACATATCATGGATAAAAGTAAAGTAATCACACATTTCTTACCAAGACATATATTTCGAATCTAAACAATCGGAATTAATATGATATTTTACTATAGAGAATATATATACTTTTCAATGAATAATTGCAATTAGAAAGGATAAGGTGAATATAATATGTATTAACACCCCATTTATATACTTACACAAAATTTTATTAGCAAGTTTATAGCACACTGAAAATATGCAATGTATTATCAAATCCAAAATTTTATTTAATAAGCAGATAAGAAATCCTATATTATTGATATCAACGCACAAATTGTTGGTTTACCACAAATTTGATATAGAAGGAAAACTATTACGGGAAAATTGATGATATATTTGAAATATCTTAATCACTTTATAGTAGATGGCACCCACTTCATACTAATACAGACATGAAAATGACTTACAAGAATAAATTAGCACTTTTTATTTACTAAAATAATTCTTCAAGTTTCCAATTAAGTCAATATTAGTCCAACCATTTTGAAGAAGAAGAAGCAGAAAACAATCCTCAAATATCACAACTAGCATATGAAATTAAGGGAAATAAAGAAAAATAGCTTAATACAGATCAAGATCTTTAACAGCTTTCAATAAGCTAAATTAGAATGAGTTTAATATATCAATATATAAAGTTCATATTGAACTAAAAAGAAGACACGATTCCTCTGATAACTTCCTCGAAATGTACTCTTCAAATCAACTATTTTCTTTTACATTGACATTTAATTTTAATTGAGAAGTATAAACCCCTAAAATATTATTGGTCGCTCCAATAATTGAAATTTTTAAGAAGCTACAACTCTCTACAATCATCCCCAAGAGGGCATATAACAATCTAAAAGCGAATATGGATTTCTAGATAAAAAACATGCGATGTAAAAATCTGAGAAAGAAATTCTAAATTTAGGAATCAATGGGTGAAGTGAAGTATCTTGACGACGCTTAGGAAGATCGGCTAGGGAAGGTGTCACTCGGCACCACATGCGCGGAAAGGAGGAGGAGGAATCGATGACCCTTTCATTGAATTGAGAGAGTCGCAAGCGGTGGAGAAGAGAGGGAGAGCCGCACGGGAAGGGGGAGGCTCAGCCAGCAAGATCGGCCATGGAGGAGGAGATGTGAGGCTCGACTGAGATGAGAGGGGACGTGGGCCCTAATGCCATTAGCTTTTAGGAGATACGGAGGCGGAGGTTGCGAGGAGGCGATGTAACAACCCAGGTTGTTACCCTAGTCAATTAAGACTAAACCAAGCCCTAATTTTGATTATAGTGCTCTAATTAAGTCATTAGGAGTTTACCACAAAGATATAGTCTAAATCATGAGTCAAATAGATCAAATCCTGATTTTGGGAATTTCAAGAATCCTGGAATTTGACATATTTAAATTGACCACAAATCAAAAATCCAACTTCGCCATTGCGTACATCACCCTCAAATTAACTATGGGTGATGTTTTGGAAGCAATTGGTCGTTATATTTTTGACGAATATTTTAATAAATTTAATATATTTAAATACCCCGGAAAATAAGATAATTAAATTGATCTCTGATAAAAAAAGTCTGACTTCGTCGTTGCGTTCATCACCCTCAAATTAGCTAAGGGTAAAATTTTGGAAAGTTTTGGAAGTCGTCGAATTTTCTCGAATATTTTAATATATTTAAATAATTAGAAAAATATGAAATATAAATTTTTGTCGAAATTAAAATATGACTTTATCGTTGTATTTCTCACCCCCAAATTAGGTAGGGGTGAATTTTTGAGATTTTTCATAACTTGTTTAATTATTTAATTTTGAATAATTAAAATATATTTAATAATTAATTAATTATTAATTATTAAGAAAAAAATTACAGGCGAGCCAGACGCGTGGCAATGACTATGTGAGGTGGCAAAGTCATCATTTAAATCCCAAAATACTCCTGATTTTAATCTTTTTTTTATCCTAAATTTCATGGACATCATTTGGATATATCTTAGGGCAGAGCAACCCATTTATCTTCTTTCTCAAGCTTCAAATCGAACTCTAAAGGTATCCTTTTTATTTTTTTAAGCCCAAAATAGGGCTTGTAATTTATTAATTTATCTATAAAATTAGGAGACGTATTTGGTATTAATAGAAAGATCTTGATGAGAGCTTTCCATTGATATATGGTACATCTCGTGAGGAGATTGTTTAGAGAAAAATTTGATCCTAAAGTTTCAATTTCTTTTTAATATTTGAGTGACTACATAAATTATTTAAGAAAATTTATTTTTTTTCTTATGTTCTTAAATTTTTGCTTATTAAATTCATTTCAAATTTTTAAGACTTCATAATTTTATAATTATAATTCCAAACATAGTAATCTAATATACCATTTTGATCAGAAAAATACAATAATTAATATTATGCAATTAACTTTTTTGTTTGGATATTAATTTCATTAATTATCATTTAAACTAATTAAACCCCTTAATCCTAAAATTTATTAATTCATAACTTAGTCAATTTAGCTTCAAATCATATGATCTAATATATCATTTTGATCAAAAGAATGTGTAAAATACTAATCTATAATAAAATTTTAGTTTCTATAATAATATTTTTTAATTTTTCCTAATTACTCTAAAAAATGGATTAGTAAAAATTAAGCTCATTAATTATCCAAAATTAAAATTTCAAATTGTTGATAGCTCTTAATATAGTGCAAAATATAGTGGTAAAGTTAATTTAATAATTTTTTGATTAATTTCACTAATCACTGACTAATCACCCTAAATCTTGATTAGTAAAGATTAACAAAATTAGGAATCCAAATTGAGGGATTTAAGTTTCTAATAATTTCTAAAATATATCAGAACATAGTGGTGTGATTGGTTTAGTGATTTTGTGATTAATTTCACTAATCACTTATTAATCACTCTTAACTATAATTAGGTTATAACTTGACCAAATGAAGTCCAAATTGGGATATCCTAAATTTCATGGATATCATTTGGATATATCTTCGAGCAGAGCAACCCATTTATCTTCTTTCTCAAGCTTCAAATCGAACCCTAAAGGTATCCTTTTTATTTTTTTAAGCCCGAAATAGGACTTGTAATTTATTAATTTATCTATAAAATTAGGAGGCGTATTTGGTATTAATAGAAATATCTTGATGAGAGCTTTCCATTGATATATGGTACATCTCGTGCGGAGATTGTTTAGAGAGAAATTTGATCCTAAAGTTTCAATTTCTTTTTAATATTTGAGTGACTACATAAATTATTTAAGAAAATTTATTTTTTTCTTATGTTCTTAAATTTTTGCTTATTAAATTCATTTCAAATTTTTAAGACTTCATAATTTTGTAATTATAATTTCAAACATAGTAATCTAATATACCATTTTAATCAGAAAAATACAATGATTAATATTATGCAATTAACTTTTTTGTTTGGATATTAATTTCATTAATTATCATTTAAACTAATTAAACCCCTTAATCCTAAAATTTATTAATTCATAACTTAGTCAATTTAGCTTCAAATCATATGATCCAATATATCATTTTGATCAAAAGAATGTGTAGAATACTAATCTGTAATAAAATTTTAGTTTCTATAATTATATTTTTTAATTTTTCCTAATTACTCTAAAAAATGGATTAGTAAAAATTAAGCTCATTAATTATCCAAAATTAAAATTTCAAATTGTTGATAGCTCTTAATATAGTGCAAAATATAGTGGTAAAGTTAATTTAATAATTTTTTGATTAATTTCACTAATCACTGACTAATCACCCTAAATCTTGATTAGTAAAGATTAACAAAATTAGGAATCCAAATTGAGGGATTTAAGTTTCTAATAATTTCTAAAGTATATCAGAACATAGTGGTGTGATTGGTTTAGTGATTTTGTGATTAATTTCACTAATCACTTATTAATCACTCTTAACCATAATTAGGTTATAACTTGACCAAATGAAGTCCAAATTGGGTCTACTCCAAGTTAAATTAGTCAGTGGGTTATAGGGAAGCTATAGCCACTGAATTTGTTAATTTTGGATATTAACTGAAAAAGTTAGGTTTTTGACCCCATTTATAAAACCATAATTTTCATAATTAACCCTAAGCTTGTTTTGGCTATAACTTAGCTAATATTTATCAAAATTTAGTAATTTTAGATTATATGGAATCCTTAGATAGTAATCATTAATAAATTGATAGAAAAATTATATTTTATTATGTAAATTTACCAAATTACCCCTATGAGTTAAATTCCTTAATTTGATCTCATAAGGCTTAATAATTATTCAAAATTGATGTACTTACTAGCTATCTTCATATTAGATAGTAAATAATCATTTGCTACTAAAAATTCCCAATTTATAGCCCTAAATCAAAAAGTAGATTATTAGACCCTTAAAGAGGGGCAAAATGGTCATTTTGCCCAAATTTAGGATTAAATGCTTTTAAGCCTTAATTTCATGTTCTAATCTCTAAAATCAATAAGTAAAGTAATTTAGAATGAAATTTTATTAATTTAAGCCATTAAATTAAGTTTTTAAATAAAAATCCTAATTTCTTCCTTAAGAAAATCCTATGTATAATGTTAGTTGTATGATGTGAGATTTATCTCACATCATACCTCTTCCTAGAACCTCCTTAATTGATTCTCAATCTTTCTTATAATATTAGTTGGGAGTGGAGCTTGAGTGCTCATCTTAGTCCCTTAAGATTTTCCTTAGGAGTGAACACTAGTCTTTATGTTAGATTTCATCTATTGAGTAAATTAGATTACTCAATAAGTTAAGCCTTGATTTTGATAGTTTATAAAAATTCATAGTTTATTAATGATTATTTGATCTCTTAACTTTAGATTTAAGAATAAAGATCCATCATATTAAGTATGACTTTACTTAATAGGATTTGCCTTAAATCTTGATCTGTGAGATTGGATGATAAAACCTAGTCCATTAGGATCACCATTTGGATTGAGTAATTGAATCCTAGCATTTGAAGTTTAATTCTTAATCATTTTATCTTGATTTGGCTAATCAAGATGGTTTTGGTTACTTAAACAAACAAACTATGTTGATTGATTTATTTTATTTAACTTCTAGTCGACAGTGATTAATCAAATTAGGACTTGGCCAGTTCTAATTATTTTTAACTCATGAGGTCGTGAAGCTAAGTTATACTCGATAGTGGAAATTGGAGATCCTGAACTTGTGTAACTTAGAGTAGATAGAATGAATAAATTAGACAATAATGGATATCACCTGTGTTCTAATAAAGTCTCTTGCTCACTTTGATATTTGATGATTTGCTTACCTCGTATTGAGCTTTATACCTTGATCACATGTATTGGATATAGGATATTTGATAAGTGTCTCATGTCAACTTTGAATTTGCATAAATCTCATTCATATTTTATCAGTGTTTTCAGTTTTCTGGTTTTCAGTTCAGTAGGTTAAGACCTAATTACTCTGCCTCTTCAGAATGGGTTCGGCCTAGTAGTGGAAACACTAGTTTGTAGGAACACATAGTGTTTCGCTTACTAGTTTGTCAGAAAGATAGTGCATAGAGATTTGGTTCGGCATAGTAGAATGAACACTAGTTTATCGATGAAGTCCACCTAGTGATTCATTTGCTAGTATGTCAGAAAAAGGGAATATAATGGATTTGCGGTGGCTTGTGGAGTAATTGCTCTGATATGGTAGTACTAATCTTAGGTATACCTCTGCTTTGGTTCTTCTGCCTTAGCTCATCAGGCTAAGTGATTTCATACATATTCAGAGCTTCTGTTTTAGCCCATCAGGCTAAGTGAGATTGTTGTTTACGTTCAGTTTGAATGATTTGAGTAGTCGTGGCAGTTTTCAATTTTATATTTACTATTTCAGTTTATTTTCTTGCATTTCAGCACAGTCTTATTTATAGTGTTACTGCATTTTCTAGCTTTGTTTACTTATAGGATGCTATATTTACTTCATGTTTATTCATATATAGGATGCTAGTTTTGTTTTCAATTATGTAATATTCATATGTTATTTTACTTTATGTTGATTAACATATACTTGTATTGATCATAAGCATGTTTTAGGATTGAGTTTTATTTCAGTTTCTAGTATTTATTTTTCATTTTATACCTAACCTTATTACAGCTATAGTTGGAGGTATGTGTTTACTTCCTCTTTTATTTAAGTTATAAATTTATTGTTTATAACTGCCTTTCTCTTTCATACGCATTCTACTCATATACTTGCATATATGTTGAGTTTAATGGTGATATTTAAATTAACATAATAATATTTCAGCCTAAAATGTACTTAGATATTTTGTCTAATTAGATTTTTCTTTTGTTGGCTAGGGCCTTATCATTGTGAAACTGACAATGGTAGACTGTAAGCTATTTGAGGTTGTGGAGCCTTCTGAAGACCGTATTTAGGAGGAGATTTGAGCTATTGAAGACCTTAGCTTTTCTTTTCTGATCTGTAAGGATGAGTGTTATTTTATTTCAATTCAGCTTTTATCTTTTAAAATCATGTTATAATAATACAGGTTTATTTGTATTTTTCTTTTAATGTTTTTATTCTGGGTTGTATGTTCTTACTTTTGTATTGTCATAGAATGGATGTTATGCTTTTACTTCCGTATTCTGATTTCTTGTATATATCATTTAGTGAAGATCTATTATAAATGACAATTCCCTTAATTATAATGGGTTAGGATGTGTGCCTAATCTATTCATAAGTGAGGGACTTGTTATTTGGTGACCACTTTACCATAATCATGTTAGCTTAAGAGTTAACAGAACCACGGCGGGGTCGAGCCACCACAGGCGAGGTGACTCGTGTCGAGCGAGGGAGAGGAGAGGTGTCGAGCGCACGAGAGGGGAAGGGAGGAGGTGTCGGCCGAGCGTGCGATTCTTGCGAGAGGTTAGGCATGTGATTTGGAAAATGAGAATGAAGGAATTATATATATATATATATACATATATAAGAATTTATTTAAATAATTATTTTTTCTAGTTTTATTAATTGATTTTAATTAATTGAATGATTTTTAAAAATCACCCAATATTCACCCCTAGCTAATTGAGGGGTGAGAAACGCAACGGTGAAGTCAGATTTTAGTTTTGACGAGTATTTAATTATTCGAATTTTTAGGTATTTAAAATATACTAAAATATTCGCCAAAAATCTGACTTCCAAATGCATTCAAAATTAAATAAGTCAATTTCTATGGTTCCTTAATATCCCAAAAAAATTAGGATTTGATCTATTTGATTCTTGATTTAGACTAAGTTTTTATGGTGAGTTCTTAATAACTTAATTAGTGCATTAGAATCGTAATTATGACTTGATTTAGTCTTAATTGACTTAAGTAACAACTTGGGTTATTACACAAATGGATCAAATTCTGATTTTGGAAAATCCAGAAACCTTGGAAATTGACCAATCTAAATTGATCTCAGATCAAAAATTGGACTTCGCCATTATACTAATTTCCACCAAATTAACTAGGGGTGATGTTTTGGTGTCAATCAGAAGTTGTCAAAATTTTGTCGAATATTTTAATAATATTTAAATACCCCAAAAATTAGGAAATTAAAATACTCGTCAAATTAAAGATTCAACCTCGTTGTTGCGTTCCTCGCCACTCAATTAGCTAATTGTGAATATTCGAGATTTTTCTAAATATGATTATTGGTCTAATTTTAATTAATAAATTTATTAAATTTTAACTAATTTTATATATTTAATTAGTATTATTAATCTCCTACATTTACTGTACTGGCGCTGTCACCCTAAGAAAACACGCATCGTTCCTGCTTACCGTTCGATCTGACGGTCCCTCCGGACCGTCCGATAGTGAGATCGGACGGTAGCCTCTTCTCTTTCCTCGCTGAGATCGCTCGTGTGTCGAGCATTGACATGCAGTGTCGAATATTGACATGCAGTGTCTCGCCGTCCACGCCTCCCAATCCACGTGTCTCCGGCCTCAGCACGTCCGTCCCTCAACCCTTAAGGACCCCTCAAGGCGTCTGGCCTCGCCATTTTGGCATGATCGAGACCCTACCGAGCCCCGTTCCTCCCGTACCGTCGATCTTGAGGTACTCCACTTTTGCTCATCCCTTCATTTCATTTGCCATCTGCCAAATTGTATTGCTATTCCGAATGATAAATGAGACATTGAGCGGGTCCGATCATCGTTTTAGCAGTTTGATCAAATCAATTAGGGTAGTCATCCACAGTTATTACCGTTATAACCAGTGCGTCCCGAACTTTAGGAGCTAGGGTTAGCCCTAGCTCACGGCTTCGATCATCCCTCGCGATGAAACCACTGGGCACGTGTAGCCAGCGTCGCGACCTACCCATCGGTATGCTAGTCGGACTCCGGTAGTGGCCGGAGAGCCGTAATTTTGCGAGCCCTAGCCCCGGCCTTCAGCGGACAAGGCGACCCAACGCGGGTCGGGCCGAGTCAATCCTGGCCCGCGGATCTATCTCGGGTCACGGCCTCATACGCAGGTCGTGGGTCCCGCCAACGCCAGCCCATCGTGTTGCATGCTGACACGCATCTCGCTGGTCCCCACGCCATCCGCTGCGGTCAACAGTGGGATCCGCCTGCTGTGTTATGGTCAACCGGGCTCTACCGCGTAGAAGGGGGTCCCACCTTCTCTGTCGCAGCCAAACTGGGACTGCAGCGTGTCCCGTGGGGTTCGCCTCCTTTCTCGTGGCCAATCGGAGGCCGCCACATGGCAAGTGGCGGTCCCGTTGTAATAAATTCCTGCATACATTATTAAATAAATAAATATTTATATATTATAATTATATATATATATATATATATAAATATATATATATATATATAAACAAAAACTTTAGGTTACATAAATAATTAATTAGTTTTAAGCAGAGATTAATTATCATTAATTAGAATTAATTAGTTAATCTAATTGCAATAAGTAAATTAATTAATAATTAATAGTAAGATTATCAATTAATTTAATTAAATAATTAGTTAATATTAAACACTAGTTAGTTAAATCTATTAATATCACTTGACTAATTAAATTAACATTTTATTTAATTCAAAATAGAGAAATATTTATTTAAATTAAATATATATTATTTAATAATTAGAATTGTTAATTTAAATTAATACAAAACTTTAAAGCCTCATAACTTGAAAAATAATGATCAAAATATATTAAATATATATCTCATTTTACTCTGAAAAATAAAATGGATCAAATGACGTAATTCAAAAATTCGATTCGGGGAATATTTAACATAGTACCATTTTATGACCTAAACGTTTACCTGCAACTTTTTACCTAGCCATCCATATATAGTCAAAATGGGTTTTAAAGTGATCAGGAGAATATCCCCATCACTGCGGTAGTATTAGTTTCCCCATTTGGTACATAGTTTATAAAGTGACATTTAGGACCTCTACCCAAAAATGACCAAAATGTCCTTAGTTTTCAATTGACCATAACTTGGTCAATTGAGCTCTAAATCCATAAATTTAAAGTGAAAACTAGCTTACAATTTTAGTGTCAACAGCAATCTAATATAATATTTAGGTTCTGAATACTAAAAAATCAGAAATTACCAATATACCCCTAACCCTAATTAGGTCATAACTTGACCAATTGAAGTCCAAATTGAGTCTACTCCTAATTAAAGTATTTAGTGTGTTATAGGGAAGCTATAGACACTGAGTTTGTAGAATTTAGATCTCAAACGAAAAAGTTCGGTTTTTGCCCCCCTTAACCCTGGAAAATTATCGATTTGCCTTAAAACTTAGAACATTCATAACTTAGTCATTTAACCATAGAATTTAGTGTTCTTAGACTCTATGGAATTTTTGAATATCAATTTATATTAAACTGCATAAAAATTTAGATTTCATTAGGTATAAATTACTAGATTGTCCCTTAGGTCAAAATCCTTAGTTTGGACCTATATGACCATTTTCTTACCCAAATTGAGTGTACTTACTGTCTATCTTCAAGTTAGACAGTAAGGAATCATTTGGTATTATAAAATTTTAATTTGAAGTCCTAAATCAAAAAGTAACTTTTTGGACCTTTAAGTAGGGGTAGAATGATCATTTTGCCCAAAATTTAGGTTAAACGTCCTGAACCCCTAATTTATCTTCCTAAATCACTAAAATCAATATTAAAACTATATTAGAATCATTTAAGTGATTAAAAACATTCATCCAATTAGTTTAGAGTAAATCCATAAAATTTATCTAAGTTTGTTCCTTAAGAATTTACACTTCGCATTAGGACTATCCCTAAGACTAGGACTAGATCATATGTTAGATTTCATTTATTGAATACAGGGTTATTCAATGAATGAATGCTTAGCTTTATTAGTTTTTAGATTTTTCAACTTAATTTTGATTATTTTATCTTTCAACCTTATATCGAGGATATAAGAATCATCCTATTGAGCTTGACTTTGCTCAAATAAGATTTTCCCTAATTTGTAGTTCACTCTTAGTAAAACTTTAGATCCTTAGACTTTACCCTTGGGTTATGTGCTTAACTCCAAATCATGGTGTTAAAATTATAACCTTTTGTTTAGTAGATCTTAATCATATCTTAGTTTAGAACATCAAAAATCATCAAATTAGGATATTGTGATTTATTACTTGATCTATAGTCATACTTGATTGATCTAAATTAGAACATGATCAGTTCCAATCCCTTTAACTTATAAGGATGTACTTTTAAGTTATACTTGATAGTAGAAATTGGAGATCCTAAACTTGTGTAACTTATAATAGTTAGAATGGTTTAATTAGACAACAAGAGTGTCACTATATTTAGTAGAGTCTCTTGCTCACTATTGAATTTTGTTGCTTACGCATTCCTTAAAATTATGCTTTAAATCCTTAGACATATCATACAAGATTATTATTTCATGAAAATGAAAACATAGATTATTAGGATAACATTTGTATTGGATTTAGTTACTTGGTGATCTGGCACATTTTACTACACTGGATAGGGGTAAGGAGAAATAGGGATGCTTAACATTACTCATTGAGGAATGTATGTTAAGCTTGGAACTCGTATAGTCATGTAGACATGCTTGACTCCTCAGCTATTTCTAGACATGCCAACAAAAACAAAAGTAAAATAACTAAAAGTTTTTGCATTTATATTTACTGTCTCTTTAGTCTTATTGTTCTATTATGTCTGCCCTAGTCCAGAAAGGCTTTGAGAATTTCTGTCTATCCTAGCCCAAAAAGACTTTGGGAATTATGCTGGGCCTGATTGGCCAATTCTTTCTGATATGACAGTTATACATACCTGTTTCAGTTTCAGTTTACTATTTACTGTGTTATTAATACATGTTATTTCAATCAACTATATTTTTGCTTACCTGATCACTTATATATTTATAGGATGTAAAATTTTTTAATGCTTAATATATATACTACTCTCAAATTACTGTTTTAAATCAGCTTGTATCATGTGACCATCAGCATGTTTAGGATTAGATTTTTCTTTCAGTACTTTTATTTAATGTATTATATATGTATGTCTATTCCTTGCTTAGTTTGCTTGATGTGTGTTTTTTTGCCTAAATTTTTGCTTAGTTATAAATATTATATTTATAACTTATCATATTCCTTGTAAGATTATAACTCCTTTGCTAGTTAGTTCATTTTTATTGGTGTAAGTAAAATGGTGACATTAATAATTCACGTAAAATGTTCAGCCTAAAATATACTTAGACAAATTATCTAATAAGATTTCTCTTTTGTTGGCTAGGGCCCTAACATTATGAAACCAACAATATCAGAGTTTGAGCAGTTTGAAGATTCAGTTCTTATAGAGGAGCTTTTTATTGAAGATGAGCATCAGTCGGGTGATCCAGAAGCTGCTTAGTTCTTCTTTTTTCTTATTTGTGAGGTTGAGTGATATTGCCTTTATTTCATTTCAAACTTTAAGTAAATTTTGTAATAATACAGGTATCTTGTGACTATGCTTACTTTCGTGCATTATTATTTTCTGAGTTATATTTCATTTTGTTTATCATTTTATATATGGTGAAATGGATGTATTATTTTACTTTATATGCTTCCTCACTCTGTACTTATATTAATTTAGTGACTGATATCATGTACTCATCCTATGCACATCCTTCCCTTATTAATGGATTATAGATCTTACCTAATCTAATGATAAGTGAGGGATTTGCCAGAGTGACACACCAACCCCTTAAGTATAATCTTGTGAATTTAGGGGTGGGGTGCCACAACACTACATGACTTGAAACTCCAGAAAATCCAGAAATGCTTTAAAATCAAATTATGACTCAAATATCTCCATTGTGCAGAATCCTGTTAGAAGGATTTTGACTCCTAGATTCTAATTTCAATGATTAGTTTCTCTTATTTAGGATTTTTACTTGAGATAATCAATTGGAAAGGTTGTATACGCATGGTTGTATGTTCCCAAGAAGGTGAATTTAGCACTTAGTTTGCTTATAACTGCACTTATCGAGGCGCACACAAGATAAGAGGCAGAACCCTGTATCAATTATTATTCTCTCAAATTAAAATACTAACTCACTCTTTTAAGTTTGGATAATTTACTCTAGCGAGACTGTATTCATCTTATCCTTTAGGAAAGCACCTGGTTATAAGTCCACATTGGAGTGACTCATCCAAACCTGAATATTATTGAAGAGACTCAGCACCATAGGTATGCATAATCATAACCAACCAATAATCTGAGCTCAGTCAATTCTATTTAATAACTAAGGGTTTATCAAAACTATAAATCCTTACTCTAATTGGGTGAATCCTACTCAAGGCTCCAAGGATGTGACCAAAAGGTCACTCAATATGGGTAATATGAGATAACTCTTATTCTAATATCTTAAGTGAATTCTACCACAAAGTTTAAGATCAACTTCTAAGGATAAGGAGAATCATCTAAGTTACTACCTCGATATATCATAATAAGCTTTTCCTACCTCAATATATTAGCATTAATTAGGCATTTTAGACCTTTCAAAATACTCCTATAGCAAGATCATCAACATCTTACACTTCTAATAAGTAAACTAAATTCATAAGATTCACTTATTGAGCTTGGATTAAATTGATCAGATCGGATGGTTAGACCCATCTGATCATATCCTATTCTATAATTATGGGATAAAATTAAGAATATTATTAGGATTAGATCATTCCATAAATCAATACAATTTTATTATTATTTTTATGCTAAGAGTCTTATATAAGAGAAAATCAGGGATCTTAAACTTAGATTCATATATTTTATTCATATAAGTTCATTATTAATCTTAGCACTTCAACTTTAATGATTTAAGCTCAATACTAAATCAGATGCATTATTAGAATAATGTCAGTTGAATTATCTTTCAATTAAGTTAATTGATTAAGTGATTAAAGGTTCAAGTCTTAATCAAACAGGTTAGGGTTTAGCCCTTATCCTTGCCCAATTAAGACCAATTTGTTGATTTATAGATCAATAACCAATCAATGCATTATTGGTGTATTATTGATGGCAAATTTTAGATTTAGATTAAGTATTATTTAGTTAATTAAGTTCTTAGGACTCTTATGTTAATTTTACTTTAACATCAAATTAAGAAAATCAAGGTGTCCAAATCAAGTTAAAATTCTCTAACATACAATTATTGTTAATGAAACATATAAACATCATATTAATTAAAACATCAAGTAATAAAAGTCATTATATTAATTACTATTTGGCACAAAATGTTCAAGCAAATATTTAGGAGATTTAAAATTGTTATTCATGGTAAAATGGTGGATTAGCATTTGAAATTCACTTACACATTCATACAATGCTTAATTTTACTAAATCTCATTATGGTCCTAAGATCATTTGAATGCAAAAAATCACAAATCCGGGCAATTTCGGACAATTCTGAGCACTTTCGGGCAATTCTGGACGCTATGGCGCGCTGCAATGCCTTCTGGCCGAAAGCCAGGCGCTACGGGGCGCTGTGGCGTGCAATGGCACGCTGTGATGCTTTCAGGTGCTGTGGCGGATTTCAGTGCTGTGGCGCGCAGCAGCGCTTTGGCGCTTGTTTCCCCGATGTGTAGACGTTACGACGCGTCGCAACGCTTTCAAGCGCTGCGGTGGATTTCAGTGCACGGCGCGCTGCGGCCAATTTAATTTAGTTATATCAATTTCTTATGCTTCATCAAATTATTATGTCACTGCGGTGCATGGTAGCGCGCTACGACGGACCCAATTTTGAAACTTCGGGCACTGCAGCGCGCTCCAGCGCCCGACGGTGATTTCGGCTGTGCAAAAACTGTAATGGATCTCCTTTCGCACTCAAATACTCCTGATTTTTATCACCTCACATGTGGTGCTATATACCGATGGAAATATCTTTTTGATACCTTTCCATTGATACCAAAATTGACATGAATGGATCATACTAATGAACAAAAATTGATATCCTAATTACAGGTATACAGAAATTCCACAATTTTTAACAACATTTTTCAATGGAGAAACGAGCTTCAATCGGACTCATTTGAGTTTGATTAAGGCACAATGGTCATACATAGATTCCATACAATATCTAATAAAATGCCATTCACAGTACTTTGATAAATCAGAAGAGTAACCAAGAAAGAGGGTAGCAAATGGGTACTTTTGACCTTGGGATGGAAGAACTCTACTTTTCTTTAGGAACTTGTAGGAATGAATCTTGAGAAGAGGGAGAGGAGCTTTCAGCTTGAGCAAATGGAGAGGAATGAGTGGGCTGAGCTCCATTTTATAAGAGGAGTAAAGGATGGCTTTGGATGGGATGGGAAGGAGTTATCCCATCCAAGGCATGGAGGATAAGGCTCCCCTTAGCAAGAAGAGAAGGCCTTTGCGTGTGCCAGGGAAGACAAAAAGAGGTGCAGGAAATGGAGGAGTGGGGCTAGCTAGGAAAAAAAATAGAGGAAAAAGGAAATATAAATAAGGAAATAAATATTTATTTCTTTCTAATTTTTGATTTATTAAAATTTCAGATTAAATAAACGCGCTCCAAAAAATCTCAAAAATTCACCCCTAGCTAATTCAAGGGTGAGGAACTCAACGGCGAAGTTGGATTTTGATTCTGACGTTTATTTAATTATCGTTTTTTTAGTGCATTTAATTGCATTAAAATATTCGTGAAAATCAGATGACTTCCAAACACGTCCAAAACATCACCCCTAGCTAATTTGGGGATAACGATCACAATGACAAAGTCGGATTTTGATTTTGAGATCAATTTAAATACCTCAATTTTCTAATTAATTAAATATATTAAAATATTTCAATGATTCGATTGAATTCTGAATCACTCCAAAATTTCAAGGATTGGTTCTAATGACTAGATGAACTCAATATAATAATAATTAGGCTACGATTAAACTAAGATTAGTCTAAATAACAATTTAAAGTTATTACACTTTAGTATTCTACTTAATATAGATCCTATATTCTAATATAAGAATAGAAGTTAAGTAAAATACTTAAGAGATAGTAGTTTGTAGATTTATGATAGGTATTATAAGATAAAAATCTTATTTATATTATATTTTATTTATCATTAAAGTAATAATACTTTAAAGTAATATTTTCAAAATAATATATATATATATATATATGTGTGTGTGTGTGTGTGTGTGTGTGTATTATACTTTAATGGACTAAGATATTTGGTAAATATTTAAGTTAATTAATGGCTTGATTAGCCTTAATCATTAATGTAGACAACTAATATAAACAACAATGCATATCACACAATTTACAATTAGTCTTAAGAATCCTTGAATGTTGTATTGCATTCATACCAAATCCTTAAACATACATTCATACATTATGCATAAATAAAATATTAAATATTTTATAGGGGTTTCATGTTGTAGAGTAGTCTGTGCAAACATTATTGAGTGAGGACAGGTTATGGAGAGATCAAGAGACACACTATAATAACCCAAGTTGTTACCCAATATAATTAGGACTAATCTAAGTCCTAATCTCAGTCTTAGTGCTCTAATTAGGTCATTAGAAGTCTTCCACTAAGATCTAGTCTAAATCAGGAGTCAAATGGATCAAATCTAATCCAGAAACCTTAGAATTTGACCTATCTAAATTGACCTCAAATCAAAAATTGAACTTTGCCATTACTCTTATTGCCCTCAAATTAGTTAAGGGTGATGTTTTGGTGTCAATCGAAAGTCATTGAAATTTTGTCGAATATTTTAATAATATTTAAATATTTGAAAAATTAGGAAAATAAAATACTTGTCGAATCGAAAATCCGACCTCGCCGTTACGTTCCTCACCCCTCATTTAGCTAAAAGCAAATATTTGGGATTTTCCTAAAGTTAATATATTAATTAATTAAAAAGGGAATTTAAAGTTTTAAAATTAATAATATTTTATTTAGCAGTTAACGACGCCGTCCTTGTGCCGTCTGCATGGCGCGGCCCCACAGCTCGCAGCCAACAGCCGCGTGCGACCGCCTCGCCAGCTCCGTCCTAGCCCCAATAAGCTCCTTCACATCCTCTCACAACAAGTTACCTTCATCTTGATAGCTGCTGGAGCCAGTCGAGGAAGCTGCAAAACTCTCATGACCTCCCCGGCGCTCGATCAGGTACCTCCTTCCTCGCTCCATTCCAATTCGAATCGCTAACCGCTGCTTATTTCAAGTAATTTCTAGCCTTATCATAACGATTTAAGCCCTAATCAAGTCAGATCGGTCGCCAATTTGGTGATCGATATTCAGTAAATGAAGACTGGGGTCTTCCGGTTCCGTCATCCGAGCTTGGTAGGTGCTAGGGTTTCAATGTGTGGCTCACCCAGACCCTCTCGCATGTCGAGGTGGCGATAGTTGAACAGGTTTCACAGAGTCCTGCTAATGCTATGCGGGCCGGCGCCTATCGACGGTGAACTTCGCCGCCAATCGCATGCCCTAAAACCCGTTTTCCTCGGTTCTTCGGTGACCCTCCGGGTCTGGTCAAACCCTACCCGCAGCAGCGCGTGCGGGCCGCGTGCGATCTCTGGCGTGTGGGTCCCACCATCTGCATCAGCACAGTGCTGGCCGGGTGCCACATTCGTAGGTCTGCAGCCGCTTGTATGCGGCCATGTGTCGATCACGGGTCTCTTCGCCATTATTGCCTGTAGGATTATGTATATATATAGATGAGATATATATTCAGGTATTCTAATATGTAGTTATATTTGTATTTAAGTAAATAGATATATATACATATATAATTATAATATGTCAAGTAGTAAATTTAGTAATTATTAATCTAATAGTTAATATAAATTAATTTTGACAGTAGAGTGAATTAATAAATTAAAGTCAATTAATTCATTGAACAGCAAATTATATTATTAATGGGTCCATATTATTAATTTAATTCAAAATAATAGGGCTATTAATTAAATTAAATTTGTATTATTAATTCAATTAATTATAATATAATTAAAACAGAAACTTTAGGATTTTAGTTACTTAATAATAATCAGGATTAAAGTTAGTATTAATTAATTAATTTAATTATAATGCTTAATATTTAACAGAATGTTTAATAAAATAATAGGTTAATTAATCAGTTAGCATTAGATGATTAAATTAGTTAATATTATTTAATTTATTTAATTAAAAGAGTAGGATTATAATAAATTAACTCAGTAAGTTAATTGGACAATTAATCAAATTATTTAGAACAGAAAAATCATTTAAATAAAATAGTAATTTAACTTCAAGTAATTTCATTTAAATTAAATTTAATTAAAGAAGACTTTAAAGTCTCATAACTTTTAAAATAATGATCCAAATATATCAAATGTAGGTCTCATTTTACTCATAAAAATAAAAGGAATCAAGAGGCAATAATCAAAAATTCAATCCGAGGTATATTTAACCTAGTGATATTTTAGGTCCTAAATATACCCCCATAACTTTTAACTTAGTTGTCCAAATATAAACAATATTGGTCTTAAAATACTCAAGATAATAGCTCTATCACTGTAGTAATATTAATTTTCTCATTTGGAGCTTAGTTTGTAAAATGACATTTATGACCCTCACCCAAAAATGACCAAAATGCTCTTAGTTTTCATTTGATCATAACTTGGTTAATTGAACTCCAAATTCAAAAATTTAAAGTCCTAATTAGCTTAGAATTTTAGTGCCAACAATATTCTAAGATAATATTTAGGTTCTGAAATCTAAAAAAGTAGAAATGACCAAAATACCTATAACCATAGTTAGGTCATAACTTGATCAATTGAAGTATAAATTGGGTCTACTCCATATCAAAAAGAACTCAGTGTACTACAGGGAAGCTATAGAAACTGAGTTTGCTGAATTTGGACCTCAAATAGAAAAGTTCAATTTTTGCCCCCTTAACCCTTGGAAATTACTATATTGCCTCTAAAAATTATAACCTCCATAACTTAGCCATTTGACCTCAGAATTTAGTGTTATTGGATTCTATTGAATATTTGAACAGTAACCAACATTAAATTGCATAAAAAATCTAGAGTCCAGTAGGTGCAAATTACTAAAATGCCCCTTAAGTCAAAAACTTTAGTTTGGACCTATAGGACCCATTTCTTATCCAAATTGAGTGTACTTGTTATTTATCTTCATGTTAGATAATAAAGAATCATTTAGCAATAAGAAATTTTAATTTATAACCCTAATTTAAAAGTAGCTTTTTGGACTCTTAAGTAAGGGCAAAATAGTCATTTTGCCCAAAATTTAAGTTAAGTGTCTTTAACCCCTCTTTTAAATCACTAAAACCAGTATTAGAATTATAATAGAATCATTCTAAGTGTAAAATCAGCAATTCAATCAACTTAGTAACAATCCATAAATTTCTCTAAGTCTTTTCCTTAGGTTCCTTCACTTCACATTAAGATTATTCCTAAGGCTGGGACTAAATCATATGTTAGATTTCCTTTATTGGATAATATAGATTATTCAATGAATGAATCCTTAATTTTATTAATTTCTAGATTTTATAGTTTAATTTTAATTATTTTGTCTTTCAACCTTAAATATAGGATAGGAAAATCATCATATTAAGTTTGACTTTGCTTGATAGGATTTGCCTTAATCATTAGATCATATTTAGATTGAAACCTAAATCTTAAGTCTTACCTTTGGGATTATGTGATTAAGCCCAAGGCTATGGTGTTTAATTCATAATCTCTTGCCTAGTAGATTTTGTTCAGCTTTCTTCTAGTCTAGAACGTCTAAATTCATTAATTAAGACGTACTGATTTATCATTTAACTTTTATAGTCGACATTGATTAATCATATTATGACCTAGCTAATTATAATATTTTGCAATCTATAAGGTCGTATTTCTAAGTTATACTCGATAGTAAGAATTGAAGATCCTGAACTTGTGTAACTTAGAATAGTTAGAATAGTTTAATTAGATAACAATAGTGTCACTATGTATAAAAGAGTCCCTTGCTTACTTAATTTATTTGTGCTACGCATTTTCTTGAACTTTGTGCTTGTTTTCCTTTTGGACATGTCATATAAGAAAACATTGTTGCATGAAAATGAAAGCTTAGAATATTAGGAAAACTTTTGCATTTGGGTTCAGTTTATGGTTGATTATAGTGCACATTTACCCCAATAGAGAGAGGTAAGAAGAAATAAAGATGCTTGATATTACTCATTGAGGAGTGTGTGTTAAGCTTGGAACTCATTTAGTCTTGTAGATGTGCTTGACTCATCAGCTATTTCTAGATGTGTACATAGAAACAAAAGTAAAATAACTAAAAGATATTTATATTGTATTTATTGCCTTTTCAGCTTTACTGTTCTGTATTGTTTTGTCTGCCATAGCCCAGGAAGGCTATGGGAATCTCTGTCTGCCTTAGCCCAAAAAGGCTTTGGGAATATTACTGGGCTGGATTAGCCAATTCTTTATGATATGAGAATTATATATATATATATATATATATATTTAGTTTTAGCATATTGTTTACTATATTGTTGATACATATTATTTCAGTCAACTGTATTTTTTGTTTTACCTACTTACTTATATATATCTATAAGATGTTAGACTTTACTGTTTGTTATATATCTCATTTTTAGATTTTTGTTTTAAATCAGCATATGTCATATGATCACCAGCATGTTTAGGCTTACACTTTTCTTTCAGTACTCTTACTTACTGTATTACATACGTATGCCGATTTTTTGTTTAGTTGCTTGAAATGTGCTTTTGCCTTAATTCATGCTTAGTTATAAATATTACATTTATAACTTATCATGTTTCCTTGTACGCTTACTGCTCATATGCTTATTAGTCACTTATGTTTTGTTTAAGTGTAAATGGTGATATTAATAAATGCATAATAAATTTTTAGCCTAAAATATACTTATGTCTAATAAGAATTTTCTTTTATTGGCTGGGGCCCTGGCATTGCAAAACTAACAATGTCAGATCTTGAGTAGTTTGAGTATCCAGTGCCTGAGGAGGAGCTTTATCTAGAGGAGGCGCAACAGCTTGGAACAGAAGATCTTTAGTTGACTTTATTTCATTCTTTAAGTTTTAAATTAAAAGTTATAATAATACAGATACTCGTGACTGTGCTTGCCTTTTTGTACTTTTGTTTCTAAGCTACTTTTCAGTACTATTCTCATATGTCATATGGAAAACTGGATGTAATAATTACTTGTATGCTTTCACACTCTATATTTATGTTGGATTTAGTGATTGAAATTCGTATTCAATCTGTGCATATCCTTTCCTTATTAGTGGATTGTAGATCTTACCTAATCCAATGATAAGTGAGGGACTTGCCAGAGTGACACTCCACTCCTTGGTCTAATGACTGTGGACTTAGGAGCGGGGTGCCACACACACATGTGTGTATTATATGTGTGGCGCCTCGCACCCTTAATCCCGCCGAAGGATTAAGTTAATGGTGGGGTGTCACTCTAGCTAACCCCTCACTTATCATTGGATTAGGATAGACTCCATAATTCACCTGATTAGGGAAGGATTAACACAGAATCAAACTAACAGTCACTGTATAAGTAAACAAATAGAGTGCGGAAGCAATTTAAGGAAATGTAAACTATCTAAGTATCACAAGACAAATAAGAAAGAAAAATAGAACTCATAATATAAGTATACAATCCAAAAATCACAGTCAATAGTACCTGTATTATTACATGATTTAAAATATTTAAATATAATGAAAATCACTGCCAAATGCTGCCACGTGACACTGTTGGCCCTACAGGGAGCTGGACCGCCGCTGTTGACCGGGCAGTGGGTCTCACTTGCCACATGGCGGGCCCAGAGGCTGCCACGTGGCGCTGTGGGCCCCACTGGGGAGCCGAACAGCCGCGCAGGCTCGGGCTGGGGGCCCCACGTGACACGTGGCGTGCCGGCTAGCTGGCACGTGGCACGGGGGGCCCCACGGCCGAAGTCGAAGCGTCGCGGCTCAGCGTGTGGGCCCACGTGACACGTGGCGGGCCCGAAGGCTGCCACATGGCCTGGTGGGCCCCACCGCGGCTGACGCGGACCCGGCTCGGGCGGGTCGGGCTCGGGTCGACCCGACCCGACCCGAGGCCCGTGACCCTTCACCTTCTGGGGTTCGGCGGACCTAACCTAGTTGCCTTTGGGGCCTCGGTTCACCCTATCGGGTGGTTATGAGCGCGATCGGAACGGTGGATGGGTAGAGGACAAGTTCACCTACCTATCCTACAATTTTTGCGATGATCGAACCAAAATCGGGGGAGATCGGGGTACCTGAAGTGCGGGTCGGCGGAGTTTGGCTCGGACGGACGGTGGGCCGGCTTCGGGGCTTGATTCCGGCACGATCTGGGCTCCGATTTTCGCAAACCTGAAGCCCAGAGGTCGGCCGAGGTCTTATAGACCTCCCGGCGACCTCACCGAGGTATGAAAGGGGCCGGATTGGCCAGGATCCGCGGCGGGCCGCCGCGTGTCGCTAGCGGGCGACGGGGCCTAGGAAGATGACCCCGTAGCCGTTGGATCTGGATCAGATCCCACAGGTACGATGGCGCCGTCCGATCTAACGGCGCCGTTAGCTACAGTTTACGGAAAGTTAAATACTTAACGGCACGCCGTTAAGTATTAAAATAATATTATTATTTTTTTTAAATATTTTCCAAAAAATTTTGAACATATTTTTCCTAGCTAATTTGGGGTCAAGGAATTCAATGGCGCAGTCGGATTTTTGATCCGACGAGTATTTTGATACCTCGATTTTCGGGATATTTTTATTATTAAAATATTCGTCGAAATTTCGACGACTTCCGATTGACACGAAAACTTCACCCCAAGCTAATTTGGGGTCAAGGAACGCAATGGAGGTGTCCGTTTTTCGATCGGAGGTCAATTTAAATAGGTCAATTTTTAGGGTTTCTGGATTTTCCAGAAATCAGGATTCGATCTGTTTGATTCCTGATTTGGACTAGGTCTCCAAGGTTGACTTTATTTGACTTAATGAGCACTTATAATTGTGTTTAAGATTTAGGATTAGTCATAATCAACTATGATAACAACTCGGGTTGTTACAATATGAGACCCCATTACATATGATTGGGCAGACGTGCCTAATTCCTCATTTATTCTGTAATTTGCCTATATAAATTAATTAAATAAGATAAATAAAAATTAACATTTCATATGTCACAATCTTATTGATTGTACGCTTCTGTTACTTTATATAATCATTTGACTATACTTTTCAGTTTATTCAGTCATTGGGATTGAGATTGCTTCGCTTACTTTTTTACTTCAACACTTATTTTCTAACTTTACTTTCAATTTTTCTGCAATGCATCTTTTATACAATTTTACAGTTACATTTCCTCACACTACTTTTATGTTTACTCAGCATATGGCGTTGGACATATTTATGTTATACTCATTTCCATGTGCACATTAGTGTACACATAAAATTGTACAAGCTCATTTTAATTAACATGTTTTTTGTGGGATTGAGTAGTTTCATATGTATGTATATTTGCTCATTTTACTTGTTATTTTTCAGTCATTTCCTTATTTTCGGTCTTTCCTTTATATTGCATTATGCACTATTTAGATTAATTATAAATTGCAAAATGTGATATCCTTTAATTAAAATTTAATTAATAACCGTAAAATTTACTTAGACTTTATAAGTCTAATAATTTTTTTGTGCTCTATCGTATTAAATATTAGATACCTTGAAGACTCTTCCTTCTAATCTTTTTACTTTTGCTTACTCATAAGGATGAGTGTTATTATCTCTTAAAATAAATGTAATTCATTATTCTATTTGAACATTTCAAATTTCAAATGAGCAACAAGTTTGAATTTAAATTAGGACTTTGCTACCCTTATACCATTATATACACATTAAAATGAGGATGACGTGACAATCTTATGTGTAAATATATGATTAATGTGATTTATTTTTTGCTTGGACCAGTATGTAAGAAAAAAAAGTATTTTTTTTTATTGGTAGTGGATATGATTGTGTATAGAGTATTGCTACACTTACACACTAATATACACTAAAATATATAGATGATATGTCAATATAATGTTGTAACAACCAAAGTAGTTACCTTAAACCAAATATGATTAATTCAAGTCCTAATTTTGATTTTAGTGCACTAATTAAGTTATTAGGAGTTCATCACCGGGACTTAGTCCAAATCAGAGGTCAAATGGATCAAACCCTGATTTTGGAATTTCAAAAACCCTAGAAATTGACCTAACTATTTTGACCTCAGATTGAAAATCGGACTTTACCATTGCACTCATTGCCCCCAAATTAACGAGGGGTGATGTTTTGGTGGCAATCAGAAGTTATCGAAAATTTGTCAAATATTTTATTAATATTTAATTAATTAGAAAATTGAGATATTTAAATTGACCTTGAAATCAAAATCTGACTTTACCATTGTGCTATTCACCCCCAAATTAGCTAGGGGTGATATTTTGGACGCATTTGAAAGTTGTAGGATTTTATCTAATATTTTAATATAATTAAATACCCAAAAAATAAAAAATTAAATACTCGTCGAAATTGAAATCTGACTTTGCCGTTGAATTCCTCACCCTTTAATTAGCCAAGGGTGAATTTTTGGAATTTTTTAAAGCACGTTTATAAAATCTGACTTTTATAGCAATAAAGTAATTAAATAAAAGAATTAAAAATCTCTATTTTTGCCTTCTTCCTCCTTTTTCCTTGGATAGAACCCGCAACTTTCACTTCACCTGCTATATTTTGAATTTTTTTCTCTGGCCCCTGCCATGCTCAGCCTACCCTATAATCTCCACCTCCTGCCATCCCCTTATCTCAACAGTTTGGATGGGATAATTCATGCCCATCCCATCCAAAGCATGCATTCCCTTCTCCTTAAAAGAACCTCAGTTCTCCTCCCTTCCTCCATTTGCTCAGCTGAAACTCTCTCCCCATTCTCTATTTTTGTTGTGTTAGCTGTTGAAGAAAAGCTCTCCAGCCTCTCAAGCTCTTAGGTTCCCAAGGATCCCTAGAAGGAACTTCCATTTGCAAGTCTAAGGTACCTCTCTTTCCTCCATTAAATGGATTCAATGGCTACTTTATTTTGCTATTATACTTATTTTTCATCCTTAAAAATCTGTGATTGAGATATGGAATCTATTAAAGCCCCTTGAGATAGAAAAAAATTTTGAGAAGAAAATTAGCTATATTTTTCCTTCTTTCTGCATACCTGAACATTTAACCTCCCTATTTGTGTTGTTAAAATAATCGTTTTGTGCCGATTCTGGTATCAATAGAAATATATCAGAAATATATTTCCATCTGTATATGGCACCGCACGTGAGGTGCCCAAAATTGGGAGTATTTGATTGCGAAAGGAGACCCATTACGATTTTTCAAAATTGGGTCTGCCGTAGCACCCGAGTTTCAAAATTGGGTCTGCCGTAGCATGCTACGGTGCGCTGTAGCGGTATAAAATTTGATAAAGCATAGAAAAAAATATTAATGAAATTAAATGAATCCGCCGCAGCGCCTGAAAGCGCTGTAGCGCGCCACAGCATTCAAAGCTCAGGAAACTCTAGCACCGTAGCGCGCTGCAGCACCTAAAAGCACTGTAGGGCACCACCGTGCGTCGTAGCATTTGGCTTTCGGCCAGAAGATGCCACAGTGCGCCATAGCGTCCAGAAATGTCCGAAAGTGCCCATAACTGTCCAGAATTACCCAGATTTGTGATTTTTCATATTCTAATGACCTTAGGACCCTAATGGGGCTGAAATATATCAAAATTAACCTTAATTTTAGTAAAATTAAGCATTGTATAAAATTATAGGTGATTTTTGAATATGGAAAAAATTAAGTTTTAACCCATTTTATAAAAAAAATAGAACTCTAATATTGAAATGATCATAACTTAACCATTGATATCAAAATTCAGTGTTTTTAGACTCTATGGATTCTTTGGACAGCAAATAAAAATAAACTAGCTGAATTCTTAGACTTCACTTAGTAAAATTATTATAATACCCTTATAGGTTAAAATCTTTAAATTGGACGCTTAGGGCTTAATACTTGTCCAAATTTGATGTACCTACCATCTATCTTTATGTTAGACGGTAAGGAATCATTTAAAATTAATAAAATTTAGAGCCCTTAATAAAAAAGTAGCATTTTAGACCTTTAAGTATGGGTAAAATGGTCATTTTGCCTAAAATTTAGGTTAAGTGCCCTTATCCTCTAAAATATCATTTAGATCATTAAAATCAGTAATAGAACTAATTTAGAATCAAATTAGACTCTTAAATCCATAAATTAAGTGAATTGTTGAAAATTTAATTTAAGGCTTGTAAAATTCTTATAAAAAATCCATAATACTTCAACTTAGTTAAAACTCATCCTTAACTCATTTAAATGAACAAAATCATCAAATGAAGGTAAATTATAAAAAATTCCATCAAATCCTAATATTTCCTAAGTCATTCCATTAGGAGCTCATTAGGATCCACACTTCAGTTTAGGATATTTTCCTTGATAATAGGAATAGATATTAGGTTATATTTCATTCATTAAATAAAGTTTATTATTCAATGAATGAAATCTTAGTTTTATTAGTTTCTAAATTTTCATACTTTAATTATGATTATTTTATCTTTCAATTTTAGATTAATACTATGAGATTCATACTATTACATTTTGATTTTACTTGATACGATTTTCCTTGATTATTAGTTTATATTTAGACTTAAACCTTAGTCCTTAAGACTTACCCTTGGGATTATGTGATTAACTCTAATTCATGATATTTAATTCATAATCCCTAGCTTAGTATATCTTGATTATATCTTAGTTTAGAATATCTAAATTCATCAATTAGGATGTGATGATTTCTTGCTTAACTTATATTTGATATTGATTGAATTAAATTAGAACCTGATCAGTTTTAATTACTTTTAACTTATAAGGTTGTGATTCTAAGTTACACTCGATAGTAAAAATTGAAGATCCTGAACTTATGTAACTTGGGATAGTTATAATGGTTTAATAGATAACAACTGATATAAATTTGTTACTGAACTTGGAATAATTGAAGATCCTGAA
This sequence comes from Gastrodia elata, assembly GCA_016760335.1. Taxonomy (NCBI): domain Eukaryota; kingdom Viridiplantae; phylum Streptophyta; class Magnoliopsida; order Asparagales; family Orchidaceae; genus Gastrodia; species Gastrodia elata. The sequence continues at coordinate 35,350,729 of CM028678.1, read as the reverse complement.
CTTTGTGCCTTTACCCTGAACAAGTTATATAAGAATATTAATACATGAAATGAAAACTTAGAATAATTAGGATAATATTTGTATAGGGTTCAGTGACTTGTTGATCTTGTATATTTTATCCCACTAGACAGGGGTAAAGAGAAATAATTATTACTTAATATTACTCATTAAGGTGTGTTGTGTAAAGTTTGGAGCCTATAAAGTCTAGCAGACGTGCTTGACTCCTCAGCTACTTCTGGATATGTCCACAAAAGTAAAATAAATAACTAAAATTTACTGTATTTGTGATTATTGCCTCTTCAGTTTAGTTTCTGTTCGTTATTCTAGTATAGCCTTAGATGATGCTAGGAATATACATATACTTATTGTAGCAAGTTAGATTAGCCCTCTTATGATATGGCAGTCATTACATACCCATTTACTATTTATTATTTACTATTTACCGTGTACTATTACATTTTACCTTAATCAGCTTTACTTTACCTGCTTACTTACCTATAAGATGGTAAATTTCTTACTGTTTATTTATACTTATCACAAATTGATTACATACTTTTAGACTTGCATATTTTATGTGATTATCAATATGTTTAGGATCAGTCTTTTCTTTCAATACTTTTCTCACTATATTTATATATGTATGACTAACCTTATTTTAACTTATTTTGATGTATGACTTTTGCCTTATTTTTGCTTAGTTATAAATGCTTTATTTATAATTTATCATTTTTATATGTATGCATGTCGCTCCTATGCCAGTTTAGTTTTGTGTTGTTAAGTAAATGATGATATTAATAAACTTATGATAATTTATTAGCCTAAAATGTACTTAGATAATTGTCTAATAAGATTTTTTTTTTCTTGGCTAGGGCCCTGGCATTGTGAAACTGACAATGTCAGAATCAGATCATTTTGAGGAGCTTGTGCCTGAAGAGGAACGTTTTCTAGAAGGGGAGCCATAGGAGGAAGTTGAAGCCATTTAGTTCATTTTTATTTTATTGTGAGGATGAGTGATTGCTTATTTCCTTTTATTAAATTTATTTAAAATGCTGTAATAATACAAGTACACATGACTGTGTTTCTTACTGTACTATTTATTTTGAGCTATATGTTACTATTTCTTACTTATATTATGATGGATTGGATATATGATTTACTTTTTCTTGCTTCCGCACTCAGAATTTGTGTTTACTTAGTGATTGGTTCATATGTATGCATTCTGGGCATATCCATCCATTGCTAGTGGATTGTGGATTACACTTAATCTAATGATAGGGAGGGGGGATCTACCAAAGTTGCACACCTCCCTTTGACCTAATATTATGGGTCAGGGGGTGGGGCGCTACAAATGTGTAAGTAGATTATTAATTGAATACATTTTTTTTGGCTGTATATATAAAAATTAAAAAAAAAAGAAATTTTTTTATTGATCTTAGATACTTTTTGTTGTATATTTTTGTGTAAACATAGTATTTTTCTTATGTATTTTATTGTACAAGTGTAGCATTTTTCTTTAAGTTATTTAGTCATACAGTGAATATGCTATAATCAAATTAAGTTATAATTAATTATACACATATTTAATTAATTAACAAAAATTAAAAAATAATAAACTATTAAAATTTATTTTATTTAATGATAAGATTAATATAATAATTACTATTAACAAATTTAAAATAAAAAAATTAAAATACTAACACTAGTAAGAAAATATTAAATATTTTCTTATTTTCATATTTATTAAGAAAATAGCTTGTTATATAAATATAAAAAATAATTAAATATATATATATATATATATTATAAGTTAATTCATTTATATTTAATTAATTTATAATAACATAATTAAATCTAATTAACACAAATAATCAATATAAATTACCACATAATGTTAATACTGATAATTAATAAAATACATACACAAAAAATATGATTCTTATGGTTTATTTATGAGTTACAAATAACTAGCTAATGCTTAATTATTTTTATGATATCCTTAGTTATAATTATTGGAAATAATTTTTTAATGCAACTACTGAATTATTTATTTGTTAGAATAACACTAACTCTTTAAAAATAAGTTTGTAATTAGTCTTATCAATTAATTGATCAAATTTAGGCTAATTTATTATAAAATGAGTAATTAATTTTAATTAAAAAATAATTATTTATTATAATAAATTATAAAATAGAAATCATGAATAGTTGGCCTTTAATATAATCAATATATTTAATTCTTATAAGAAAACAATATATAATTTATTTTATCAAATATATGTTATTTTTAGATTTAATTGATTAATTATAACAACTGATTATTTAGTTTGTTTTATTAATTACCTAAATTAAAATCATACTTAAATAATGTAACTATAATAAGTTTATTTACTACAATTCATAATTATTATGCTTACTAACGATTGAAGATCTTATCGATAAATCGATTATACTTATAATTAAAATAATCTTTATAAAAATGTTAAATTATCATTTATAATTAATTAAAATAGCCATTATATATAAAAATAATGTTAATTCTTTGTTTTAGTTACTTAATTTATTAATAACAAATATAGTATGATTAATATAGCTGATTTTCAAGAATTGCTATTTCATTTAAAGTATAAATATTAAATTTATAATATGTATTTATAACTAATAATCATATATAATTATTTAAAAATAGAGTAACTATAGATAAATAATAAATGTCTAAATTAAAGGCATAATTCTTATTACAATAATTGCAATTATCAAATTATTTGACAAGAACTTACCTAATTAATTTTAATATTTTATTATTTGTTAAATAAAATTAGCTTATGCTCACTTAAGCTTAGTTAATTGACTAATTGTTTATTTGATTATCATTAATATAACATATCATTAAATTTAAAAACACACATTTAATCCATATAATTAATTGATTAAAATAATATTAAAATTTTTTGAAATAATTTTTTAAAATAAATTAGTTATTTGCTTAATTATATTTAATAATATTTTTTAATTAATTAGTTAGATTTATACTCAACATGAATATCAAAAGTTATTAGAAAACATTAGTTTATTATATTAATTGATAAAATTAAATTTAACTGCAAAAATAACTATTTATGATTAAATTGAGCTAAGCTAATCTAAATTAGTTTAACGGAATATTTTTCATAATCCGCCTAAGACAACTAGCAGTTCCCATGGATCCCAACATGTGGCACAAGGTCGCGGCCGTCTCCGGTGAGCTCTTCTGCACTCGCTTCTGTTGTCTACAGCTCCGATGCTCTCGATTTTTGTAAAATGCTAGGCCTAATGGGTTTTCTCTGCGGATTGAAACAGGAGTCGCTGCTCTTGGTATTGGGACCTACGGCGCCCACGTTTTCAAGCCCAATAATTTAGCCTATAAAGATGTAATCTGTCTTCATAGCTTTCGATCACTGGAACAGATGTTACTGTTTTGGTGGAATTTATTTTTTCCTTATTAGCGGTGTCTTTCTATTTTATTCTTAGGTTTGGAACACTGCGTCACTCTATCATCTGGTTCACACGGCTGCACTACTGGCTGCACCCTTCACTAAACACCCCAACGTTGTAGGTGACTCTGGGAAGCTCCACTTATATCCTGTCTTAATTTTCATTTTATGGATTTATCATCCCCCCTTTTGATAACTGCTCTTTGCTTCATCCTTAGTTTGGAGGACTTTTGACTACCGGGATTCTTGCTTTCTCTGGAACGTAAGTGTTTATAACCTAGCTGTAAATTATTATTAATTTATTTTTAAACAATCAATTATGCTAATTAATTAAATTAGTCAATTCAATTTTATTTATTGAATACTAATTAATTAAATGCTTAATTAGCACTAGTTATGTTAAGTGTAATGATTAATTTATCTAAGAATGTGTAGATTATTATTAAATATTTGGTGTTTTATTAAGTATTTATTTGTTATGTTAATTAATTAATTATATTATTTATATGCTCATTGTTGTTTATTTCTTAGTCACATAAAGTGTTATATAATTATTTAATTTGGTTTATTAAGTGCCCACATTAATTGTAGTTATTTATTGTTAAAGTAATTTCACCATTTATGAATTAGTGAATTAATTAGTGTTTTTTGTTAAGTAGTTAATTGTATTATTTGTTTTAAATATTTGGGGTGTTTATTACATTAATTGATTAATTAATTAATCAATCAAGAAAATATATTAATCTGTGTTAATTGCTATAAGTACATTACTTAATTAATTAGATTATATTAATTGATTAATCTCAATAATTGATTTATTACTTATATTATTTTATTAATTATGTTAATTGTGTTGATGGATTAAATAAAAATTAAGTAATTAATAAATTAATTATTTATGTTATAAATATTAATTTTACAATTAACATACTTATTATGATAATAAGTAATTAATTAATAACTTTGTTATGTTAATTGATTATTTACTTTAATTGTATCAATTAATTAACATATTAATTTACTAAAGTGCTAACATTATTAAGTATTCTTTGCTTTAATTAATTATTTTATTAATTAAGTGGATATGTTAATTATGCTGAGTAATTAGTTGCTTTTATTAATTATATTATTAGTTATTTATTTTTTATGGCACTTACGCTCAATACTAAATTAATAATTAAATACTTGCATTTCTAACAACATTAACTTAATTAATTAATTATTAATATTAATAAATATTTTATAATTATTTAATTGTATCCATTAAGTTGAAGAAAATGTAAATTAAATTAAGCTAGATCGGATAAGCTGAATAAACTGTAGCAATGGCAGTAACATTGAAGGAGGATGCCAATGCTTTTGTAAATTAACATTACATATAGACTTGAACCCAAACGGCCCCAATTATTTGCTAACCAATAAATTTTTTCATAAGCATATACATCATATAGGGAAAACTTAGAACGTATGACAACCAACAATCCAAGTCCAAGTCCAAGGAACCCCTCCATTTGATGGAATACATGACTCATATAAATTTAGTCCACCACCATTTGAAGTTCAAATTACTTTTAGTAAATTAAGTCATTGAGACATCCAAATGGAACATCATACAGGCCTTTAGTTTTGAAACTAATCCCACACTTTTTTTGGGGACATCTAGGGATTTTGAATTCACACAATTTTCACCACAATGCTAAACCCTCACCTTTTCTATTCAGTAGATGTTTGAATAAATTGGAGCAAAGATAAAACAACTCAAAGACTTGGCATCTAAATACTTTTATAAATCCCTTACAATACTCCTTATAGTCATTCCAAAGGTATCATCGAAACATTTGAGCAACCATTGGCTGCATCATATGTTTCGAATGCTTCTAAAATGTACATTTGTAGAAGAAATAAATATAAAGAAATTTATATTATGTTTGAGCCTTCTACTATTACTTCAAACACGTATAAGTTGCATGATGTGACCACTTGATTATACTCTATAGGGCTCTTTATTGTTGTTGATCTTATGTTACATATTATTCCAGAGCTTCTAATACTCATGTATTTATTGTGATATCAAATTTTGTATTATCATTACACATGAGCTTCTGGATAACCCATTTGTTGCTAGTTTATATACACATGTTAATTGTTCTAGTTACTTATCTACCATTTCTCTTTGATGATTCATTGATTGATTTTTTTGACAGGACATGTACTAGATATTACACTTTTTGTTTCTTAATACCTTCAAACTTGACATCATTTATAGTCATAATTCATTAATTAACGATCTCATTAAACTTTTTGCTAGGTTCTGTTTTTATGAATGATTTGCTTGATGTAAGTTAATCTTTCCCTAATTCAATCAAATTTGGAAGGGGCTCTTATATTGGATTCCTATGCTATTGATTAGACACCTTGTAACACTAAAATATCATTCTTGCTATTCACATCATACATAATGAGCTTATTACCGTGACACACTTGATGCATTTGATGACTTTCCTGAAGTATATCTTTTATCTTGAACCGCTGGACCTATTCACACTTTAAAATAAAAACTCTTACTAAAATCCATGATCTTTGTGAGATGATTTATAAGGGAATGCATACTTCAAGCACACATAGGAATCACTTTTTGGAACTACTTTGCATTACTATTTTGGAGCTTTCTTTGGATTACCAATCTAGTTCTATATCAATCTCTTTATGAGATTTATTCTTTCTATTTGTGATTTGCTATCTACCTCTTGTCATTATCATTTTCACATCTTTGATGATTCACATGTGTCACTTGTCTAAACTGCCAAACATATTGTCACATTTTGTTTTATAACTTAACAACCAACATTTGTACCTCACGTCATTATATATCCAGATGATTGACGCACTCATTATTCTTGTATTATCTTTCTACTCTCTATGATATATATCGTAGTGCGTACCGTATTTTGCACAATTTTACATATACATTGGCATGTGTTTTCATAATCTTTTTGTAATAATGTTATAATTCATAGTTCCATAGCTCTCCTGCCATAATGTATATCCTATAGAAATAGAAGTACTTTCAATAGCTCTCATGCTATCATGTGTATCTTTCCATAGCTTTAATCTGCTTGCAATCTTAAAAAAATTAGTTGAGTATTTCAATAAGTACGAGGATAATTTTCATGTTTGATGAATATCCTTTCTCCTCATTTAATGCACTATGCGATACCTTGGAATTATTGTCTACTTTTCATATTGCTATATTACATACTAATACTATTGTTCTACATATTAAATTTGTTTTATTCTATAAAATGATAATAAAAGATATATATGTGAGGACTCGGTGCTGGGTCAGCGGGAGCTAATCCAACACCGGTTTTCAAGGGGGCGATAGCAAGTCCTCTAATCACAGGATCATATTGAATAATTTAAGAGACAAAATATATAGATATCAAACATAACTCATTTTTTCATAATTCACAAGTTTTGATTACAAAGGAGCAGAATAAAACAAAAATTACAAATTTTAAAAAGAGTCAAAAAGAGCAGCAAAACAATAGGTAGCAGTATCAGTACTGCTTGATTCCATCAGTACTTATTTTTGTGATGGTAATTTTATCATTATTATTTTCATAATAATAATAATTATTTATATATAATAATAATAAAGAAAAAAATAAAATAAATAAATAATAGGAAAATTTCTACTTATTTCTTCTTCCTTTTCTTCTCCTCTAACATATGATTAGGGTTGTCGGGAGCTGGACGTGGCTGAAGGGATCTCAGGGGGTGGGTCGGAGGTTGGCAGGTGGTTGGCAAGGAGGGTTGAGGGGCTGTTGTGGGAAAGGGAGGGCTGAGAGGAGGAGAGGGGCTGCTGTGAGGGGGAGAGGGAGTGCTGTGGGAGAGGGAGGGCTGAGGGAGGAGGGGCTGCTATGAGGGGAAGAAAAGGGAGGGCTGAGAGGAGGAGCTGCTGCCGTTTGGGGAGGAGAAGGAGAGGGGGCTGGGGGGATATATAGGTGAGAGGGAGGGGAGGGGATGCCGACAACCTGTGCCAAAAATGGTGCAAGGAGCAGCTTCTGGCGCGGAAGCTTCCGCGCGTAAGGGCTCTGTCGAGCGATAGAGCGCTGCTTGATCGCAGTGGGGGGATCGTAGGAAACAGTGAGGAAGGGAAAAATTTCTTAAGGAAATATTGAAATAGTTATTTAAAAGTAAATTTTTCGTATTTTTCTGCCGTTTGATGTCCAAAAATAGCAAAACTTGACACCGAAGTGTGTTATGATGTAACGAACACTCTCGCGCCAAAATTTTTTCATTATGACAAATATTTTATTTTTTAATTAATTTCTGAAGTTTGAAACTTCAAAAATTAATTGAGGCCGAACCGACACTCAAAAATCGATGAAACTTTTGAGCAGTCTTAAGTAATATACTTAACCCAGTGACACGAAAAATGATGAATTCGGACATGTATTTAACTTTCTCAATTTTTATCGAATTTAAATAATTCAGAAAAAAAAAATAAAGCAGAAGTTTCCGTTATCCGAATTCTTCCAAACTATAACACTTTGATCTAAAAATTGTTTCTTTTTATTGGTATTTTGGTTTGCCATAATTTGAAGTTTTCGGGATTCTGATTACTGAGGCGGGATCTGACTTAATTTTGCGAAGTAACGACATTGGGTCGTTACAAACTCCCCTGCTTAAAAATGATGTTGTCCTCGACATCATGCAAACAAAATTTAGTTATGGGTGAGATTATTACCTAATACTACGTCGTTGTGTCCAGGTGCTAAGACTGGAGTGAGCGTGTAAATTCTTGCGGGAGCGAGGTTACGAGGTGTGGGTCATTTCTTTTGATTGGATACTGGTGTAGTTGGTGGCCTTGGGGTGTTGGTTGGTTATGGGGCGGCTCCTCTTGTTTGGGTATGTAACAGGGTTACAGTGGTTGCTGTCGTTGAGCCTCTTTCAATGGTCATCGTGGTAGCACTTGCCATAGGGATGAGGTCTCCAACAATCTCCTCTTATTCCTTGACCGGTGTTCTTAGAAGTTGGTTGGAAGATTTTAGCAGATGGGTTGGGTTGTTGTCTTTTGAAAGTCATGTGGTCCTCTGTGGGATGATCATGCCTCTTCCTTTATCCTGTGTGATTATAAAGTGTGCTATTTTCTTCATGTTCCATAATTAGTGCGCATTCTAAAAGTTCGGAGAAACGAGTATGTCTAAATGGAAGCAGGCTCTAACGAAGGGTGTCCTTCATCCCTGACAAAAAATGGTTGCATCTCTTTCTCTGTAATTATCAGTTTTGAGCATACCTTGACAATCTTGTGAACTCGGCCTCATAGTTGGCCATAGAATTGCTACCCTGAACCAATTTCATGAATTGGTTCTCCATAATGCTTTGGGCAGCTTGTTGGACGTATTTAACTCAGAAAGCTTCTGAAAATGCTTCCCAACTCATTCTTCAATTCTATGCCAGTGAAATCAGTATTGGCAACGGATTCCCACCAACGATCAACTTCGCCTTTAAATAGGTAGCGAGTCACTCGCACTGCTTTCTCACTTGGACACTCCATCTAACGTCTTCTCTATCTCTCTCAGTCAGTCTTCTGCCTCCATAGGACAAGTAGTCCCATGAAATACGGGTGGATTTAATTTGAGGAAATATTGGAGGATTCCCTCAGAACGATGCTTTCGGGGTGATTGAAGGGAGTTTGATAAAGTTGCTTTCTTTTGGTTCGCTAGGAGCTCTTGGACGGCTTCCATGAAGTGGTCATTGGTACTTCCCGGAACCTCCATTGATATAGGTGCCTTAGTTGGGGTTTCTAATGGGGTGCTTAAAAATCCTTATCTTAATTATCTTTTTGCCTAAAGGTTGAAAGCTTAAATTTCATGGGTTTATGTTATCCTTCTCTCTTCTAAGAATGAATTATGATTTGACATTTATATGTTATCTCTTAAATTTACACTCAAATTTGCTCTGATACCAACTGTGAGGACCCTGTGCCGGATTAGCGGAAGCTAATTTAGCACTGGTTTCCAAGGGGGTGATAACAAGTCCTCTAGCCGCAGGATCATATTGAGTGATTTAAGAGACAAAATATATAAATATCAAACATAACTTATTTATTCATAATTCACTAGTTTTGATTACAAATGAGCAAAATAAAACAAAAATTACAAACTTTAAAAAGAGTCAAAAAGAGCGGCAAAACAACAAGTAGCAGTATCAGCACTGCTTGGTTCTTATCACCCTTCCTTTAGGATGAACTCCTGAAGCTGTATAAAATTATCCCTGCAAACTTGTTTCAGTTGCACTGAAACTTTAGTATAAAAATAATTACAGTCACAACAATAAATATAGAATTTTAGCATTTGTTATCTTGCACAAAATGTGATTTTGTTAGGCAAGTACAAAATTGAGAAAAATGGGTTCATCTTTTCTTTTTTATATCCAACTTTTCTCTATATTTGCCCCATCAAGGCTTATCAGTATAGGCTCCTTATGACCCCCGATGTCGGACAGCTCCGTCCTAGCAGTTGTCTGATCAGACTAAAAATATATTAACATGTGTTTACAAAAAAAAAAAAAAAACGTTCTATACGTTCTTAAACGTTACATAAGTATTAAATTATACTAAATCAGCCCTAAACTCTCATCCCAAAAAGATATAGCGGAAGTATTCAAAGCATGGGTGGTGAGATCCTGCCCAAGGAATTCAATCATTGGTTGTGTTCTTTGATGGATCCAAAACTGTATGAATATGCATAATCTCTCAATTGGTCTCTCAGCTGCACACTGTTGGGATGGAAACAACGGCCTTTGGTTTACTATAGCAACAACTCAATCTTTTGGTCTTAAACTCAAATATATGTAGAGTAAGTTCATACTTAAGATGCTCCCTGCAGGGAACACTCTAATTGTACCTAAGGAAACTCCTAAGAGCATCACACTTCTCCTGTCCATATGAAATATTTTTAAAAAAATACAAATACACCTAGAAACAGAAAAGGTATAAAATGTTAGGCTTGTAATGCTTGCAACATGTATTGGAGCCATTACTATGAAATTCACTTTAGATTCAGGTGCATGAATTTTGTTGTTTTGCAAAATTTTCATATTTTTGATCAATGCCATTGCATATTTCATTTTGTTTTTTAATATGTTAAAATTTCATATTAATCTTGATCTGCTAAGTTATCATGATAATTTGCCTTCCTTAGAAGTGCCATTTTTATATAACTTAAATATATGTCACAATCAAATGCATAACGACTTATTTATATAATACAAAAGCTGATATATACTCAAGAACTTTGTAGTTCTCTTAAATCGGTGTACTGAAATATTTATTAAAACCTAAGAAACTGCAACAAGGCAATTGAAAATTATGGGCAAAAGAAATTATCACAGGTTTAGATATATCTCCTTGGAATAGATATGAGAATTGGGAAAAAATGCAATTATTAGGAGAAGTAGGTCTATTTGTAAAAAGTGCATTTGTTAGAAGTATCTATTAGGCTAAAAGAGGTGTTGTTTGGTTTAATTATGGCTGACAATTTGACCAGAAACTTGAAACTCAAACTCAAACTTAAAATATTTTGACTTGACTCGAAATTTTTGAGTCGAGTTACAGTCGTTCGGCTTGACTCGAACTCTATTTGACTCGACTCAAAATGACTCGAACTCAAATGAGCTCGAGCCAGACTCAACTTGAAAATTTTGAGTTCGAGTCTGGGCTGATTCGACTCGAAACCAACCATAGGTTTAATATATATAGAGTAGTTAAAAAGGCGTTTTCATACCATTGAACAAAAAAAGTTAAATGAGTGTGTTCTTGTGCTTTAATTTTGTTATAGTACATTGGGTGTGTCAAAATATATAGCAAAAGATTTTTTTTCTTTTAGTCGATATAATTTGCATAGCATAAACAATAGATATTTTAAGAGCATACCTATATTTTGATATTTTCAAACACAGTCAATTTAACTAAACCATGAAATTTAATGTACTATAAATACCTGAATGCTTGGTTTTGTCTAAACTCATAAAAATTGCTTATGGTAGAGAGAGCTAATACTGCAGGAATTTTTACTTTCTCCAAACATACAAAATCTCATTTTATTTCTTAGATACTATATGACCAGGAATTTTTAGTACTTATTAGTGTTCTTCTATTGTGCCCCCAATTTGATGAAAGTAAAAACTAAATTAGAAAATATATTACGTGAAATTAGAATTAGTTTAAATCACAATCAATGTGGGCCATTTAGTGCACTCTTTATTTTATCTTAACATATATTGCAAGTAAATTTCACATCAAGCCATTACTTTGGCATTTTGGGCTACTATATTATTTCTGTTTATTATTTTAATGATATAACATTTTACAATAATGCAAATTTTTATACTCCTGTAACCCACCACCACAAAGCCTTAGTCTCACAAGTGGATTTGCTACTAGAATCCTTCCAAATTGGGGAAGTTTAGGGTCTATACCATTAATGGGAATGATTGCTGCTCATACTATTCTATATGGTATGATTTTTATAGAAGTATTTTTACAATGCAGGGTTAATGAATGAATTTTTATGAAAATCCTACATTGTAATGATAATGGGTCAATTTCATTTCTTGTTACGTCAATTGTCATGTGGTCTTGGAGTAAAATCAATTTATTTGGGGGTGTGCATTTTTAGTTAACAGAAAACTGATCAAAACCGATCATAATTAGTTAATATGGTTTGGTGATTAAAACGTTTGTTTGATTTTTGGATCAATGTTTAAGTATTTAAGCCTTAAATTTTTGGCTTAGTCTTACCCTTGGGTAATTAAAATATCTAAAGATTCGTAACATAAAAATCATCTAGATAAATAATAAATAACTGTTATGGGTTCAATTGTAGAATTGTTATGGCTTAAATTATAGAAAAGTAGTTCCCATAGAATTGATCTTATAGATCTCAGAACTTGGAAACCTATGGATGATTATCTGATCTCTGTGAACCCTATTGAATTTTATTTAGAAGAGGAATTGTGTACAGATCATCTTTATTTTATCAAATAAAATTGGTTTAATAAAAGAGGTTCAAACAAGAATAGGAAAACTAAATAGTTTTCTTATAGCAGTTGGAGTTTTGAATTTTCAATTTATGTGAGATAGTATGAGTTCCATAGTAGGCGAGAAGATTACTCGTTTGATCGAATACTAATAATCAATCATTACTTGTTATTTTGTATGTGCTTCTGGAGGAGCACAAATGCAAAAAGATAGCTTTAGTTTAATGCAAATAGTTAAGATATCTTTTGTTTTATATGATTTTTAATTTAATCTTGATAACCAAATTTACATATAAAACCAAATTGAACAAACTTAAAATGAATTGATTTAATTTTATTTTATTTTGGTTTAAAAGTTCATTTTAACAAAATTTGAACAAAAACAAATTGAATCAAATTAAATTCAATTTTGTTTAGCTTGTTTGCTTATTTAATCTGTATTGCATTTTTTTTTAAATTTTGGCTAGTGTTGACTAAGGGTCCTTTTTTTCCTGCAGATGCTATGCGGTTGCATATCTTGAAGATCATAAGTACTCTACTCTGGCACCATTTGGTGGTTTCGCATTTATTGGTGCTTGGGCAAGCTTACTCTTCTGAGCTATTTTTGGAAATGTTTAAAGTGTCGTTACCTGGTAATTTCTATTGCCTTGTATTTGATTACTACTGTGATGGCGTGTATACTGGAGAAAATAAATTGCCTATATATTATCGAGTATAGTTTATTTTATCTGCAAAGTTTCATGAATCTCATAAAATGATTATGTAATATGCTTCATATAAATAATTTCAGGCAATGTAAAACCATTGTGTTGTTTGTTGAAACTTTTTTTTTATCATCGATCAGTGTAAACTTTTTTGCTATATATTTTGTTGTCTTGGATGGTTTGGGAATAATAAGTGTAGATTGTTTGAGTTCCCTTTTAGAAAAATTAAGCTTATCAATTTTGCCATGTTAAAAGAGGATGCGATGACCCATATTAGGTTGGTAACAACTAATTTAACATCAGATGCATCTTTTCACAGGATCATATTGGCAATTAGGTAAAATAGCAGTTAAATACATCCAGAGCCATTCAAGTATAAGAAACAGCAATCATTCAATTTATAAAGTAAAATAATATCCAAAATTTATTACATAGCTTTCATTATACAAAAATAATTATCCCTTGAAGGGGAAGTTAGAATCCGTTAATTTGCCGCATCATGTCTTTAAACTATACCAGCTTCCTCCAGCTGTATCTGATCTGGCATTATAAAAATAATGCCTTAGTGCATATTCTAAATACAAAGAATATTAAAAATATACTTAAAGCAAAATGAAAGGCAAAAATAATAACAATTGCAGAGAAAATATAGTTTATTGCAAATAAAAGATGATCATGTCTCCTGCAACATAAATGTTCTTTTCACATGTTAAGTTTTCAAATGCAAAAAGCAATAATAGCATAAAAATTCATGATTATGTTATGTCTATGATATTATGAAGCAATAATAACAGTTCTGATGGGCAAAGTCAGAACCATGAGGCTGGGTTCATATGCATTTAAGCATAAATCTTCACCTGGTTAAGGGCCTCAGATGGCAATAAACATGCATTTAAGTATAACCTTCACCTATGCCTCCCTCAAAGTCTCCAGATGGCACCCTTATAGCTTCCCAGGACTAGCCCCATCCCTAACCTATTTATGCTCCGTTTCGGAACCCTTCTTGCAACATTCACAAGATACATAAACATCATTCAATTTCTCTTACATCATTAGTAGTAAGAATAATGTATTAAGTAGCAATACAAAATAGGCTCAAAGCGATGCATAAGCAACAAATGATAGTAAGAAGTATAAAATAATATCCAGGGTACCTTTGAGTTTGACTTTAAGAAGATGAATCACTCACAAAGTTTGTGTCTGCAGAAGTTGTATTTATAATTTTTATTAGACTCTAATGAATAATTAGTCTCTTATACGAATACGTGCACAACTAAGCCTATAGATTAATCTTATAAGTCCTTATAATTCATTTAATACATTAGTGAATAGGATAAAGACTAACGAATCCAATTGTGACTATAATGATTTCATAATTCCTCATTCGATATGCGTCAAAATCCTAAGTAACTTAATGTGCGCCTAATTCATTATGTAGGGATTCCATTTGCAATGAGATGATAGTTTGCCATAGATTCTATTATAATGCTTTAAAACACTAAGAAGTATAGGAATATTTTCCAAGCATAGGATATTAGATGTAATCAACATGAATGAGATGAGTTTCATAAACACCTGACGATAATATTTCAAATGGTCAGAATATAAATTGCCTGTCTGAATATTTCGTTCATCAGTAAGGTTTAGCAATTTTATGATTAAGTTCAATATCTAACAAATGCTAAATTTCACTATACAAAGTTACCAAATTTTCAATCCTAAATTATCATTATTATTATTATTATTGTTATTATATATATACATATACATATATAAATATATATACATATATATACATATATATATATACATTTATATATATATATACATATATATATTTTACCCTTTTAAGAGACTCGACAGATGAACTCTTACCTTAAGCCAAGCGCAGAGTCGATTCGCACGGACACAAAGGATCGAATGATCGACGTCGAAATGAAGGTGGGAGAAGTCGGCGCTGCGCCGATTCGGTGTTGGCAACCGTACGCGAGCAGTGGTCGAGTGCTACGAGCTCCTGACATTCGTCTCTCAGCGCACGAGCGGAAGGAGGATCAAGTGCAGGGGGAAACGACAGCTCCCACTGCTGGACTTCGGCTCAGGTGCGCTTCTACGGCTTGAGTGGAAGAGAGGGAGAGGCGAGAGGAGGTAGTGAATAATCGAGGGGGTATGCGCTCGATTAAATAGGGTGTGTGCGTAACGCACACCCGATTTCTTCAGCTGTTTTGCGTGGATTGCGGTAAATCAGCGAACATTTAAGGAAATGACGCGTTTTGGTTAACGTTTTCTTTCCTGATAAAATTGTCGGTCTTAAATGCCGGCGGTTTCTAAACCTTCGTTTCCTTCTTCTCTTCTTCTAATTTAATTCAATTTAGCATTATTAATTAGATTTGAAAGGACAGATTTTTAGCGGGAGGTTTTAACGGAATGAAAACTGAAATTTTGTGGAAGATTTCAACGGAATGGAAATGACAATTTGTGGGACACTAATCGATTTTCTTATCAATGACCTAGAGTCTTTACGAACTCCCTACTTAAAATAATGTCGTCATCGACATTACAACCGTAATAGAAAATATTTAGTTGAATGCAAAAAGATTTAATTAAGGTTACCTGAGTTTTGAAAGAGTCCGGGATATTCCTTTCTCATATCCTCTTCTCTTTCCACGTTGCTTCCTTAATGCTGTAACCTTGCCATTGCACCTTGACCATATGAATGATTCTCTTTCTTAATCGGCGGTTATCCCGTTCTTTAATTTGGTCTGGTTCTTCCACATACGTCAGATCTGACTGAATTAACCGTTTCGGGAGCTACTAACTGATGAGATGGTTCTTGTAGACACTTACGTAAGGATAATACATGGAACACATCATGTACTCTAGAAAAATGCTCATGTAGTTTCAAACGGTAAGCAGAGTTCCCTATTCAGGCAATAATCTCAAATGGTCTTACATATTACGGGCTCAGCTTGCCTGATATGCCAAATCGATATACTCCTTTCATTGAGCTTACTTTTAAATAAGCAAAACTCCCCTATCTAGAATTCCAGCATCCTGTCTTAAATCATAATATTTCTTTTGGCGATCCTGGGCTGCAGTTATTCTTATCTTTATTAACTGAATCTTTTTATTAGTTTCTTCGACAAGGTCGGATTCATAAATTTGGACATCTCCAATTTTTGACCAGAATAGAGGTCTAAAACACTTTTTCTTCCGTACAGAGCTTCGTTGGGCGTCATTCTAATGCTGGCCTGACGACTGTTATTATAAGCAAATTCAACTAATGGCAAGTGTTCTTCCCAATTCCCACTGAAGTCCAATATGCAAAGCCTTAAGGGATCTTCTAGCACTGATTAACTCTTTCAATTTGTCCATCAGTTTGAGGATGAAAAGCAATGCTCATTACAAGATTAGTACCCAAATCATGGTGTACGGCTTTCCAAAATCAAGAAGTGAATCTTCGGTCCCTGTCTGATATAATTGATCTCGGAATGCCGTGCAGCTGAATGATTTCTTTAATATAAGTTCTGGCGAGCTTCTCCACGGGGTCTGTCTGTCTTATTGGAAGAAAATGAGCTGACTTCGTGAGTCTGTCAATGACGACTCATATGGTATCAGCTCCTGATTTACTTCTAGGCAATCAACAATGAAATCCATGCAATATCAGTCCACTTCCATTCTGGGACCGGTAGCGACTGTAAGAGTCCTTCTGGCTTTTAATGTTCCACTTTTACTAAGTTGCATGCATTGCAACGTGCCACAAACTCTCCTACACTTCTCTATAGTCCAGACCACCAATAAATTTTCTTTAAGTCGTGGTACATTTTTGAAATCCCAGGGTGAATATTATATCTTGAATAATGTGCTTCCTGTAAAAATTACCATTCGTAATTCTTTGTCATTGGGCACCCACAATCGAGTTTTATGTATATGTAGCTGTCTTGAAGATAACTATTCTTTCCTTCCAGGATAATCTGCTTCCATTTTTGATATTCTGAATCTTTTCCTTGAGATAGTTTTATGCGTTCCTCTAACGTTAAATTTGTAATCTTTGAAGTTGAAATGGTATTCAGTTGATTTATCGTTACCAGATCTATCTCCAGCTTATTCAGCTCCTTAATGAGATCCTTATTAATGGTCATCCTGTTGAGTACGCTAACTGAATTACGGCTTAAGGCGTCTGCCACGACATTGGCCTTTCTGGGTGGTATTGGATATCCAGATCGGAATCACTAATGAGTTCCAGCCATCGCCTTTGCCGACAATTTAAATCCCTTTAAGTAAAGATGTACTTGAGGCTTTGGTGATCTGTGAATATTTCGCATTTACCCCATATGAAATAATGCCTCCATAATTTAAGTGCAAAGATAATGACTGCTAACTCCAGATCATGAACCGGATAGTTTCTTTCATGAACCTTCAGCTGGTGAGAAGCATAAGCAATTATCTTCATATTTTACATTAGAACACACCCCAATCCTACCTTGGATGCATCGGTATAGACTTGGTAGTCCATGCCTTCTTGAGGTAATGCTAGAACAGGGGCGGTTGTGTGGGCATCATTTAATTTTTGAAAAGAAATTTCGCATTCAGAACTCCAGATGAATGGTGCGGCTTTTTGGGTGAGTTTGGTGAGTGGAGCTGAAATCTGGGAAAATTCTTGTACGAACTTTCTATAATATCTTGTCAATCCCAAGAAACTTCTAATTTTCGTTACTGTTGAAGGCTGAGTCCATTCTTGAATGGAACTAATTTTCCTTGGATCTACTTGAATTCCTTTAAAAGCTTACGATATGGCCTACGAAGGCTACTGAGCTCAACCAAAACTCACACTTAGAAAATTTCGCATATAACTGTGCTGCATCTTAAAGTTTCTAAAACTGTCCGCAAGTGAACCTCATGTTCAGTTTCATTCTTGGAGTAATTAAATATCATCAATGAAGATGATCACCAATTTGTCCAAATATTATTTTAGAACCCTCTGCATTAAATCCATGAATAGTGATGGGGTATTGATCAGTCCAAAAGACATCACAAGAAATTCAAAATGGCCATACCTTGTCCTAAATGCTGTTTTTGGGATATCTTTTTCCCTTATCCTTACTTAATGATATCCAGATCGAAGGTCAATTTTGGAGAAAACAACAGCTCCAGCTAGTTGATCAAATAAGTCATCTATTCGGGGAAGAGGATTTTATTCTTAATTGTCACCATTGTTTAGTTCTTTGTAGTCAATACACATTCCTCATCGTCCCATTTTCTTCTAACAAAAAGCACAGGAGCTCCCCAAGGTGACATACTGGGATGAATAAGGCCTTTATCTAATAATTCCTTTAATTGCTCATTCAATTTTTGAGCTCTTTTGTGTCATTCTATATGGTGCTTTCGATAACGGTTTTGGTACCGGGAATTAAATCAATATGTAAAAATCTATTTCCCGTACCGGAGGGTATTCTTGCAATCATCGGGAATACATCCGGAAACTCATTGGCGACCCTTGTATCATCTAAGGAAGTTACCTCGTCTCTGCTTCCCAACATTGTTACTAAGTATGCTTCGCCCCCTTCTAAATTAACTTGGCTGTTGAATGATATTGATGAGAGACGTGCAGTGCATAGTCTTCCCATAAATGTCACCGGTCTTCCTGCACTTCTGAGGATGAATCTTTTTACGTTGGCAGTCGATGACAGCTTGATGACAAGATAGCCCAGTTGATACCCAAAATGATATCAAAATTTGCAATTGGAAGAACTAATCAAGCTGGCTTTAAACGGTCTCACCATTAATTGGGATTTCGCATCGCAATACTCTCTAGCGCTCATGAGGGAGCCAGATGGTAAACCCACATTTATCTTTCTGTTAGTGTCTATAAATGGCAGTTGTAGCTTCTTTAACGAATGTTTCAGATATAAATGAGTGACTCGCACCCGTGTCAAATAAGGTTATACCATGTGTTCTCAGAAAAGTATAAGCTACTTTAAATTGAATGAATGTTGTTTTTTATACTTGAATGACTCTGGATGTGTTTTACTGACTACTGCTATTTACTTAACTGCCAAAATGATCGTGCGCGAAAAGATGCATCCAATATTAGATTGGTTGTTACCAAACTTAACATGGGTCATCACAGAAGAAGAGAAAGGTTAAGAAAAAACTTGAAAATAAATCATTAGAAAGAATATTCTTTATTTGAGGTTAAGGAGGAGGGGCTTCTATTTAATTGTGCTCAATGAAAACAAAAGATTCATGTAGTCCTGGCCCTACTAGTGGAACTAAGGCATATTGTCATTGTTGCTGTATATTAATTTCAAGCTGGAATGCTTTTCCTTCTATCTACCGTTCTTCCTATCTCATTGCCCCCAAAAGAGTTTCAAACTTGGCAAGTTTCATTATCCAAATCCTCACTAGCTTCTTCCGTGTCAAGTTGTTCTTGGGGTTTTACTTTTGTTAATAAAATAAAAGAGGAATGCTATAGTTTCCAAATTCTTCCCAAAATACTAAAAATATTGAGATAGTAGAAAAGAGTTGTATGGGCTCATTTAAAAACATCTTTTAATCGGAAATTGTAAGTATTAATAAAAAAATATTAGAGTAAAGAATTATCAAGCCCAAGGAAAAATTGGCGTACCTTTTATTTGTAATTTCTCAATATCAAAACAAAATCACAAGAGAGGAATGCGGAGAAACCTGAAACACAAGTAGCAGATGAAATGGAGAAGATGAAATGCCTTTGGTGTTTAACCTTACCATGAAAACATACTGCAGGCTCAATGACTTGGTTCAGAACCAGTCCTGGCTCTCAGATAGCACCGTTGTAGGCACTGCTCTAGGTGTTCAAAATGCATGAGAAGCTTTTGTTTTGAGGTATAAATGGCATAATTAATGTATATGATACGTTTTATGTGCATCTAAATCGCATAATGAAATTTATATTTTATTTCAAGCACCACCGCTCAAAAGATTATGTCCAGCCTTTTATTACATGCTAATATTTATTTTTTGGCCAGCAAACCACTGCAGTAATAACTGCCATGCAAAGCAACTGCTGCATTTCTCTTACCAAAGATCCCAAGTAGAATCTCGCTTTTTATTTTCAAAAATTCCTACAGATATTCTAACACACTTGCAGCTCAAAACCTCTTGGTTGGGACTTGGGAGAGACTATGTGCTAAATAAGAGAGGAGATTCTAGGTTTTCCTCTTCCCCTGCAAGGGGGGTGGGCGACAATCATGGGCTCTTTCCGCAAGGGGGAAGTAAGAGATGAGGTTCTAGTGTTTTCCCTGCAAGGGGGTGGGGTGCGCCAAGGGCCTCTCTCCACAAGAAGGCGTGGTTTGCGCCTCTTGCTCTTCATGGGAAACGCCATCCCTATCTTCACATTGAACGCTTTTCTTCTTGATCTGTTTCTTTCCGTCGCTTCTTGGAGCTGGCTCTAGTGCCTCTGGGGTTTTGCGCACGCTCCGGATACATCATGGAAGGCCCTCTTTATGGGAAACTCTTTGCAAGCGAAATCTCTCTCTTTCTTACAATTCATTAACTCCAAATTGATTTCTTTTTCAGAGGAAGAAATCAAAGACAATGCTTAGTTATGCAAAATTGTGTAGTAGGATATTCTTTGTGTTGGTAGAATTTGTATATATCTTTATATGAAGCCATGTTAAATGTGTGTTAGGGTTTTCTTCTTTGTTGGAGGGGTGTATTTGCTCAAGTTCACTTGCGTCAAGAACCCTGACATGGTGATAAATGGAGGGCCCCTAATTTTTCTTCAGTTGTTGCCCTTTCCTTGTCAAGCCATGGACACCAGATTTTGTTTTGTTGTCATCAGATTTTTCTCTATTCCTATTGAGGCTAAATTTCTATATCTCCCACTACAAATTTGAACAATCAAAAATCACTAGTGCTATCGGGAAGCCAATTATGGTAAATGGTCTCACTTCGTCCCACTCTTGATTCATATATGCGAGAATGTGTATTGAGGTAACTTCGCTCATGAACCCGAATCAATTCATTTGAAATGAACAGGAGTGCTATATGACTGGCTGCCAAATGTATGTGAAAGTTTGTCACTCCTCATATATGGGAAGTAAATTGTGCTGGGCCTTTTACGACTATGCAAACCAATAGAAATAGGAGTTTGAGTAGAAGGCCTAGGAACCGTGCTAGAGAGTCTTCATCTGATTCCTAATCTTCTTCCTCAAAATTCTAGTCCTGCCTCTTCTCTTCCCCTTAAATTTGCAGAGTTGTCTTCCCACCATTACAGATAACTATTATCTCTCCCTTGCATGGCAAATGACTAGCAATAGAGTTACATCTAACCCTATGATTCTTCTAGAGGATCACTTTGTCAACTTTAGTCTTGATCTAAACACTAATTATTCCAATCCTTCATCCACAACAATTAATCTTTCTTCTCTTAATAATTATTTTGGTTTTCATTCGCCTAGAGCTTCCACCAATAGAAAGTGTCTTCTCGGTGGCTGATATTCCAAATCGTTCCAAAAAGTACAAAGACTGAGGCAAACCCAAGGGTGGTTCAGGGTCGTTAACCTTTTTCTCTTTTGTTTTTACTTGAGATGTCTTCTTGTATCTTGCTTTCTGTCATTTCTATTTACCTTTTTTTTCATTATGTTGATATCTAATATAGAAAGCTAGAACATCAGACACCCACCCGTATTGCTGATGTTAAAAAAATTGTGAAAGTAAACAATATTGATTTTTTGGCCATGCTCTGAAATTAAAAATTGAAGGAACTCTCTAATATCTTTCTGATGAAAAAATATCACCTTATTGATAATAAAGCTTGGTGCATAACTTTCTCCCTTTCCGGTGTTGGTATAATTTGGTTTAAATGAAAATTGAACATACTTTCATTTAATACTCATACTTGTTGGGTCTCACAACTAATACATGGCTTTCTTTCTGCTACTCAAGTCAAGTGCTGAATTTCAATAATTTATTGCTTCAAATAATAAGGCAAAAGAAAAAAACGTGGTCACAAATTCTAAGCTATCTAACACTTTCATTGAGTCTTAAGTGATTTTTGGAGATTTTGATTGTAGTAGATTTGCAAAGAAAAAAGATTGCTGTTCCCCTCCTTAGTAACTTGAAAATTTTTACTCGTACATATTTGAAGCACCAAGCTCAAAGTTCACATGATATAATAATTAAATTGATAAACTTATTTCTGCCAAATTAAATATTCTATGCAATAATTGGTGGCTTTCATGTTATACTTCTGAGCTCCCGGATTAAAGGGTAAATCTTAATTACTTGAATTAGTTTATCTATTCTTATATCTCTGTCTAATATTTAATATTCTACCCCAAATCTTCTCTCTCAATGGTTCTATAACGGCTTGGACGTCCTGCAATATGGCGGGAAATCGCTGCGTCCTGCGCGTCAGTGAGCGGAGATTGGGGCAGTTGGATTTAGTTTTTGACAAAATAAGGTAAAATCTGAGCTACCGGATTTGTTTATTAAAACAAGCTTTTTTGTGCTTCGTATACACGTCATAGTAAATATATCAAAGTTAACTCATTAGTTTTATTTTATGGTGGATGGAATGCTTTCTTTTTTTTCTACCTCCAAGTTGGTGTTGCCAATGAAGTTTACAGTGGAAAACTTCATGTGTTGAGATATTGAACAATTTTATGTATTATGTTTTTTGTTGTTCGTTTGAAACAACACCGTTGCATATATCACAAAAGTACTGCTTTAGTAAACACTTTTAAATCTTCTTTTGTGCAATTTTGACTCATGCTATTCACTCACGCACGACCTATGCAACTTTTGGCAAATAAGAAAAAAAAAATTATTGTTTGTTTGGGTGGGTAACTGCTTACATTTATAAAAAAATGATTTATAGCGCATGATTAAATGCTAGTGCTATGATGATAGATTAAAAAGACATCGAAGTTCTTGCTTGTGGATTGTTGGACATTTGTTGTTCGATAGGAGTGATGGGGTTGTGCCTGGGAATGAGCAGGATGTTGGTTTGTTATCAATTCTACAATCAAGCTTTTTTGATATTTCTATATCTATATATAAGCTCCCGGATTCATTTATTAAAATAAGCTTTTTCTCTGCTTCTTATACCTATTTCATGGCAAATAGAATCAATGTTCTAACGAGGATTATGGTGGATGGAGTGTTTTTTTTCTTTTTTTATCTCTTTGTTGGTGTTTCTGATGAAATTTTAATGGAAAAAATTGTTTGTTGGGATTGAGTATTTTTGTTTATGTATTATTCTTTTTGCTATTCTTTTGAAACAACACTATTTAATATATCTGAAAACTACAGCTTTAGTAAGGACTTTTAATTTTCTTAAGTGATTTTGGCTCACCTTATTCACTCACTGATAGCCCTTAAAAATCCTTGTGTAATTGGCATGCTATTTTTTACAATCAAAAAAAAAAAATTATTAGTTGTGTGTTTATCTTGTGATTGGATTACACTTCTTTGATATTCTTGTCAAAATAATATCTTTTAACTATTATATACACATTCATTAGCAAGTTGCATTTTACAGTGTATGCAAAGCTTTAAAGATGTGATTGCTAAAGCTTTGGGAGTGGAGTAAAATGAAAATTGTGACATGTTGTTCTCTTTTTCACACAAGTGTAAGCAAATGAAATCATAGCTTTAAAGCATTTATGCCACATATGAAACATGCAAGGAGATTGTAATTTTGAACCATTGAATGTGTTGAAATTTGAGGTGGCTTGGGCCAGACTGAGGGATAGGGCCCGTTGGCTAGTAAAGGGGGAAGCAACTCATAAATTCTTTTCAAGCTTGTTCCTTGCACAAGCCCTATATCTTTGTAAAAAGTTTTCTGATGGAAATTGAAGGTACACTATTTAAGTAACTTTCAAGCCGCTTCTCCAGGGCAGGTTGATTTGAATTCATTCTTTTTCTATAATATTGCATAGAGCATTATGGGTCTAAGTGTTTATCAGGCTATTGTTAGAATTTTTTGAATTTTGTTTAATGCCTAGTTGGCCAAATCATTCATCCATCACTTTGATTCCTAAGACAGCATATCTTTAATACAATTCAAATTCACAAAGTAACATTGCTAAACTACTGGCCAACGTCGTATGGCACCAACAATCACTAAGAAGCATTCATCTGTTGAAGTTGCTTGCATCAAAGGCTATAACACAAAGGGATTCTATCTAATGAAACCATACATGGATTTAGCTCTATTGCAGAAGGGAAAACATTTTGTGCCAATTTGATTTCAGAAAAAATTTTGATTACATAAATAGTACATTCTCTCAGCAAGTTGGGAGTATGATTTCCCAGTTCAGTTCATTATTTTGGTTAGAAGTTTTATTCAAATATGTATTATTCCATAATTAATAATGGGGTTATGAAAGGTTTGTTATCTTCGACAAGGCAATTCATGTTTCTCCTTATTACTTGCTATAGCCATGAATGGTCTCTTTGATTTTTTGGAGAAGGCATGCTCTCAAAAAATTTTTAAGCTATTGGTCAATTGAAAATTGAAGTACTCTAAATCATTTTTATGTTTGGTGGGGCTATCAAAGATATGTTAAGTGCTATCAGTAATACTCTCAACCATCAATATATTAGATAAAAGTCTGATTCCATCATATGTTTATTTGCTTTTAAAGAGAACCTATATAATCTTCCCCCAATTTAAGTAGCAAAAAATGGTATTGACATGTAGAGAGATAAATGGTTGGAATTGGCCTGATCCAGATTGGTTTTTTTCTTTAAAGCTAAAATAAAAATTGAGTTGTGAATATGTTGAATAAGAGTATACCTAAAATTGATGTCGTCATCAATATTAAGTGCAAAAATTTGGTTCACGAGATGAGTGAAAGTTGATACCTGATTCAATGAATATCTCAGGGTACTTCTTTCTTATGAAGTCTTTCCTTTCCCAAATGACTTCTTCCACTGATGAGTTTGGCCACTGAATTTTAACCATTGAGATGTTGCGACTTCGCTATTTGAGGTTGACTGAACCCAAGATTTTGAGTGGCTCTTCCTTGTATGTCAAATCAGCCTGGAGTTCGATGGAAGGAATAGATATTTATTGAGATGGTTTCTTCAGACATTTCTGCATTGATGAGACGTGGAATACGATCATCTGGAAGTTTGAGCTTATAGGCAACATTGTCGATTTTGGTTATCACTTCGAAGGGTTCGACGTATCTGGGACTTAGCTTTCTTCCTTAGTATGCTAAAATCTAATGAATTCCTCTCTCGAGACTTACGTTTAAAATAGGCAAAATGATCTCCAACTTGGAATTCTAAGGCACATGATTCTTGGCGTCATGATATTTCTTTTGTTTATCTTGTGCTGTCATAATTCTTTGCTTGATGAGTTGAAATCTTCGGTTGGTTTCTTCTTCTTCGAACTTAGCTCTAATAATAAAGCTACATGTCTCCCAGCTTATGCAATGAATAGTGGGGTATTAAATCGTCTTCCCATACAAGAGCCCTCATACGGTGCCATTCTTGTGCTGGTTTGATGGCTATTATTGTAAGAAAATTTACTAGTGGGAAGTGCCCCTCCCAATTTCCACTAGTTCAATATGCATAGCTGCGGAAGCTCTTCTAGGATATAATTAATTCTCTATGTCTACTCATCAGTTTGCGGGTGGAAGGTTGTGCTTATAGCTAGGGTGGTCCCAAATCTTTGTGCACTGCCTGTCAAAATTAAGAAGTGAATCTACCATAATGATTTGAAATTATGGTTTGGAAATCCCATGTAAGTTAATAATTTTTTTGATATATAGCCTTTCTAACTTTTCAACAATGTCTATTTTTTATTTTATTGGAAAGAAGTGTGTTTAGTTGGTTTGGTATATTAAAAAAGAATGCATAAGAAATATTCATTATCACATACAAATTAACCTATTTGTGATGTAATTTTAAAAAAGAGTCACAAATCAACGTAGTGAAATTTGAAAAAGAAAAGTATAGTTATAAATGAATATCTAAGTATATTGATATATTAATAAAATATAAATACTTGAAATTTTGTGTTTTACTTACAATATGAGTGATGTCATTAAATATTTTTATCTAAACACAATATTTGTAATCCATTTCGATTTGTGACTCTAGAAAATGTAACTAAAGTGTACAGTGCGTAAGAACTGGTTTTGATAAAAAAATTCAAACATAGCTCAATGTTTGACCTTGATTCTTATTTATTGCTACAACGACGTATAATAAAAAAAGATCATGATTATGTGAAATCATTGGAATTCTATGTATGATAATTGATTCACCTATAATTGACCTTGTTATGATTTTGCTTGAATAACTTATAACGACCCAAGTCGTTATCAAGCTAACTACAACTAAATCAGACTAAAAAAATCAGTATCCCGGGCAATTTCAAAATTAGGTCAAACCAAAATCGCTAAGTAGAGTATATTTTTGTGATCATAATTCTTAGGTTTGAGAGTAATTTGGATAACGAATACTCTTGAATTAATTTCTGAAAATTTAAAACTCAAAAAATTCGAAAAGTTAAATAAAAGTCCAAATTTAGCAATTTTAGTTCATTCATATTAAGAATATTAGAAAAATGTTACACGAAAAATTTTGTCGAATTTGGAGCTCCGGATTAACCATAATTAAATTTTGATGTTGAAATCTTCAAAAATTAATTTAATAAAATATAAGTCAAAATCTAAAATTTTGATATTGGTGTTCGTCTCGTCAAAATACACATCCGGGTCAAGTTTTGTTAATTTTGGAAAACAAAACCACAAAAAAATACGAAAATTTTATTTGAAATTAATTATTTCAAAATTATATAATTGTTTTCTCTCTCCTCCCCCCACGCAAAACAACACCTCTGTTCGCGTGCCCTAGGGCAAGAATGCGGGCAATTGCATTTGGAGCCGTGTGATGCACGGCTTTCACCCCCAGCGGCCATGAGGTCGGGTAGCAAGCCCTCGCTGCCTGGCCAACCAACCAAGTAGCCATGCCCTCTTCCGCCCTATCCCCTCTCTTCTCCAATAAAAACCCCTTACCCCACCCATTTTCCACACAACTCCTCACCCCTCATCCTCCTAACTTCAGCAGCTGTCCCCTCAATCAATCGACGGGTGCATGGGGGGGAGAAGGGAGAGAGATAAGGAAAAAAAAAAGGCCGGGGGGGGGGGGCGGGCGGAGGGGGAGGGGAAGAAGAAGAAGAAAGGAGGAGGAGGGGAAGGAGGAAGAGAAGAAGAAGAAGAAGAAGAAGAAGAGGAGGAGGAGGAGGAGGGGCCGACAAGGGGGAGGGGGCGGGGGGAGGAGAGCAGGGGAGGGAGAGCAAGAGGAGGAGGAGGAGGAGGAGGAGGAGGAGAGTGGGCGAGGGGCGCGAGGGGAGGGGGGGAGCAGGGGAGGGAGAAGGGGAGGAGGGGAAGAGGAGGAGGAGGAGGAGGAGGAGGAGAGGAGGAGGAGGAGGAGAGGAGGAGGGGCGCGAGGAGGGGGAAGGGGAGCAGGGGAAGGGAAAGAGGGGGCGGGCAAGAGGAGGAGGAAGACGAGGGGAGGACGAGGACGAGGACGAGAGAAGAAGAAGAAGAAGAAGAGGAGGAGGGAGGACAAGTGAGAGGAGAGCAGGGGAAGGCAAGCAGGGGAGGCGAGCGAGAGACGAGGAGGAGGAGGGGTATTAGTAGTATTAGTACTATGTTTAGTATTAGAGGTTATTTTTTTTCAATTTATATTTCTATATTTATTTCAATCATCTAATTTGTTAATAATAATAATAATATTACTATTATTTCTATAATTTTGATTCCAATCATTTTAATTTAGTTTATTTTTTTTGTTAATTGGTGATTATTATTATTATTATTATTATCTACCATTAAAATTAAGTTTTATAATGTCAAAGTTAATAATATTATTATCATCCTTATTATTATTATTATACTATTATTATTATTATTATTATTATTATCATTATTACTATAATTATTATATTACATAATATTAATAAGAATAAAAATATTATTATTAATATTGTTATTAGTTATTATTATAATTATATATAAGAGAAAGATAAACAAAAAGAAGGAAAGAGAAAGAAGAGAGTAAAAAAAAGAAGATAAGCAAGACGAGGGAGAGAGATGATGATAAGGAGAAAAGAAAAAGAGAAAGAAAGATAGATAGAGAGAATAAAAAAGAAAGAAGGAAGAAAGATAAAAAAGAGAAAAAAGTTAAGAGAAAAAGAGAAGAAAAGTAAGTGAGAAATAATATAATAAAACAAGAGAAAAGAAGAAAAATTATTTCTCTCATATATAACTATAAAATTTTTTAATTTTTATTTTATGATGGATTTATAATTATTTTCTTATAATAAATATTTATTATTATTTGTATTTATTAAATTTTAAACGATAATAAAATATCAAAATTAATTCTCGAGTAATTGCTTATCAATTATAAATTTGTGCAGATATACTTGACTTTTGACTTTTTGACATATGCAACAAGAAAATGTACGAGATATCTCTCTATACTCTTGTTTTATATGCTTTTTTGCGCTCAGCATCACATAATTTTGAGAATAGTGATTTTAAAGTCACATATGATGATATATGAAAAAGTTAAGATAACTAAAGTAGCTATGGCTCGCTATTGATCTATTTATAGTATGATCAAACAACTGCTAAGACAGGGATGTCTAACATTGGGAGGCATAAAGAGCTCATATTAAAAATCTTTTGAGGGGGCATGCATAGAAAAAGTTGAGTTTATTATGTAACACTAAATTGAATCCCCATTTCCCTCGATTTTGCTCTTGTCCAATAAAATCATATTTTTGTGCTAGTTATCGAACATTAAAATTCTTTATTTATTTTTATGACAACAAATCCTTTTATGTTAAAATTTCAGTAAAGTTGAAATAAGTTTGCAGGAATAAATTGTCAGTTTCTTTTTAATTCCTGTCAATTTGATAGTTGTTTAATAATTATTAAATTGATATCCTTTAGTACTTAGTTTTATAAAGAATTGATATTCAACTGTATACATTTTTGAAATGTGCCAAGATTAGGAGCTCGTAAGGATCCTAGAATGAAGGTTGTAAGAGCCCATAAATATTGCTGTCCACTTGCTCTTATCAATATTATGATATTTTTCTATTTTCTTAAAAAGTGTTATTGTATTTTAGACCATTGTGATTAAGGCAATATCCCCGATATATTTTATTTTATAAATAAATGAATCATATTTGATGATTATATGTTATTTCTCATAAATCACTTAATAGGATCCCACGACAAATGGATTAACCCCAATGTTGGATTAGCTTCTGTTAACCCAACATCGGGTCACCACAGAACATTTATTTGATCTTTTCAATGAGGAGGCATGTACCATTACATAAATATATGGTTTGATTCAAATTATGTAATAAAATTACAAGCACCTAACTTTAAGTTAAATGTAATGATCTGCTAAACCACTAAACTTAAAGAGTATGTATAAACCCGTGATTATACCCAAAGTCATTAGTTCTTATTCCATCTTTGTATGCAATATGATCAGTACTATAAAGATTTATTAAACTTTCTTATAGTTGAGCAAGGATCATTTGATTAATTAGGTCAACATTATCATTTGTAGGAGTGAGGATACAATGTGATTTCAAATGTGTAATCATAATAAAAATTTTTGAGATTTGGATAAACAAATTGTATCTAAAATTTGAGAGGTTCATTTACATCATGTAGTAAAAGATCATTTGGTATTATAATTCAATTACTTAATAAGGGATCTTCAAAAACATTTTCACCAATTTTTCCTTCACAAATATGCAAGAGCCAATCAGCAAATTGGCGTATTTGCAGTGATTCCGTAGATTATACATCTAAAGTTTTATGAAATGCATGTTTATTTTAAGCTAATATAATTTAAAAAGGTGTTAAATAAAAAATCTTTGTAATTTTACAACAACATATCTTCTCGAGTACATTTTCTTATAACTGAGAGAATTTGCTTAAAATATCCACCGAGGGCTAAAGCCTTTCCACAAAATACTTTATATTAAAAATTTTGTATCTTAAATTTCATTAGATCTCTCAAAGTATGA
The DNA here is from genome assembly GCA_016760335.1 of Gastrodia elata. Classification (NCBI taxonomy): domain Eukaryota; kingdom Viridiplantae; phylum Streptophyta; class Magnoliopsida; order Asparagales; family Orchidaceae; genus Gastrodia; species Gastrodia elata. The sequence continues at coordinate 35,320,445 of CM028678.1, read as the reverse complement.
TATATTGCTTCAAAAGCAAAATGTTGCATTATAGATGCTTCATCCCATATTATCAAATCTATAATTTGTAGTAGTTTTGAACTCTCCGATTGTTTTGAAATAACACAAGCTTACAATTCTGTGAGAGATAAAGGAAGTTTAAACCTTGAATGTGATGTATATCTATCAGGTAATAGCAAAGCTATAATTCTAGATGACACAGCTATTATAACAATCTTTCTCTCAGATCAAATCTTAGCTATAATCATTTTCAAAAGAAAATTCTTTCATGTTCCACCACTACCATCCACAAAGAATAACCTGACTTCCTTTGAGGTGCACGATTCAAAGATTTCTTCATATATATAATGTTGTTCTAAACTCAATTGTTGATGATAAATTTAAAGTTGTTTATACTACAAATTGGCATCATTATCAATCAATCGATTATGCAAATTCACAAAAATAGTGAAGGCTTGGTAAAGACATTGACACAAAATCATGATGAGACTTTCCATTGCTATTTAAAATATTTTCAATTTGTTATAGTGCAAATTTAGCATATCTGAATCTATAATAGCATAATTGCCATATAGAATATGAATGAAAAAATCAATATATTCAACAAATTTGTCAGAGTGCTTATACCATAATTTAATAGAATGGTTAACCTTGCAATACATAAGAATTATTGCAAACATATTTCTTGATTAAGTTGCAGTTACCCATGTTGAAGCATCGGTTAAAGAATCACCCCATTCATTATCTTCACTAATTAACCCCTATGCAGAACACGTAGCTCAGAATGTTGAGTATAAAAGACCATTTTTCTGTTTATAATTGTCAAAATATTGAGCACCATTAATAATATACAAAAGCATTTAGAGATAAAATATTTTCCGAGAACCATGATATGCATGATATAGACATCCTACTTTGCTTAGAAGCTTCCAACGTGACCATTCTTTTGTTGTATTATTCCAAACCCAATATAATGGAAACTCGACATAAGTGAAATTATTGGCATATTGATATTTTTGATTAGCAGCAAACCATTATAGAAGTATTGCTTTCTCGATGTTAAGCATAAATATCAAGATGGTACGATAAACGTTCAATAGACGGATATTGAGCATGTATTTTAAATGAAAATACTCTCCAACGTGCTTCTATTAGCGAGATATATTGATAATCAGGATATTGTTTAATCTCATCAGAATCTCTATTATTTGAAGTGAAGTCATGGTAATTCTTAACATTTGAATTTTGCAATAAGATCATCATTTTGTCAGGGCCCTTATTTAACTATTTATAAGGATACATAATAATTTTGGCCTTACTACAATTTGCACATTTATATGAGCATCATATCTTAGCAAAAGATCTTGATTATACAAAACTACCAATCGATTATCAATATTTCATATATTTCTTAAAGTTGTTATCCAATTATCCATGCGTCTATATGTAACAAAACCATTTTGATCATATATTGTTAAAAATAAAAATATTTTAGGATATCTCTTCATGCATTTCCCATTCACTATGCATGGAGAGTTGGAGTTTATACATAAGGATCATAAATCATTCAAGTAAGATCTAATTTATGTATCAATGGAAAGGTCTCAAAAATACCTTTCCATCGGTATATAGCACCGCACGTGAAGTGCTCTAGGTTAAGAGTATTTGAGCCCGAAAGATGACTTGTTGAGGTTTTCGCACAGGCGAAATCACCGTCGGGTGCTGCGACGCGCCGCAGCGCCTGAGGTTCGGAATCGGGTTCGCCGTAGTGCGCTATAGCGCGCTACAGTGCGTCACAGCGCCCGAGCTTCGAGTTGAGTTCGCCATAATCCACTGCAGTGCGCCACAGCGCCGAAACCAGCTGCAGCGTGCTACAGCGCGCCGTAGCGTCTGACTTTCGGCCAAAAGGTGCTACGGCGCGCCGTAGCACCCATAGCTGTCCAGATTTGTCCAAAACCAGCTGAAATGGCCAAAATTTCACAGTTTTTAAATTTTAAAGACCATAATGGGACCAAAATATAATAAATTTGAACCTAGCTTAAGTAAAATTAAGCACTGTATAAGTGTGTAGGTGAATTTTAATTTGCCTTAGATGATAATTAGTCTATAATCACTCCTAAAACCTTTGATATTTTATTGACCATATATTAGTCAATTAGACTTCAAATGAAGGAATTCAAGATGCTAACTAGGTTAGAAATTCAGTGCTAACAGTAAATTGAAATAAAATTTGAGTTTTGACCACTAAAAACTATAGATTTACCAAAATACCCCTAACCCTAAGTAGGTTATAACTTGGCCAAATGAGGCTTAATTTGGATATACTCCCAGTTAAAATACTCAATATGATATAAGAAAGTTATAGCCATTGAGTTTGCTGAATTTGGATCTCAAATAAAAAAGTTAGATTTTTGACCATTCTTAACCCTAGAAATGACACACTTACCATTAAACTTAGAACACTCATAACTAATTCAATAGGCCTAAAAATTTAGTATTCTTAGACTCTATGGAATTCTTGAATAACAAGCAATAATAAACTGCACAAATTTTTAGATTCCATTAGGAGAAATTTTCTAAATCGCCCCTTGGGTCAAATTCCTTAGTTTGGACCTATATGATCCATTTCTTGTCCAAATTTGATGTACTTACTATCTATTTTCATGTTAGACAGTAAGAAATCATTTGGTAGTAAGAGAATCTAATTTGGAGCCTTAAATCAAAAAGTAGTTTTTTGGACCCTTAAGTAAGGGAAAAATTATTATTTTGCCCAAAATCTAGGTTAAGTATTCTTAACCCTTAAAATATCTTTTAAATTATTAAAAACAACAAATTAAGCTAAATTGAAATAAATTCAATCAATTCTTAGAATCTCTCTAAGTCTTTTCATTAGGAGCTTTCTTAGAAACTTCACTTACACCCTATAACCTTTTCCCTAAAGATTAGGAGTATATCCAATAATAGAATTCATTCATTGAGTAAATGGGTTATTGAATAAATGAAACTTTATTTTTATTAATTTCTAAATTTTCATACTTTAATTTTGATTATTTTATTTTTTAATTTTAGATTAAGACTAGGAGATTCATTCTATTAAGTCTTGATTTTGCTTGATATGATTTGCCTTAATCTTTAGTTCACTTTTAAACTTAAAAACCTTATATCATATTTTTGACTCTTGGATTATGTGATTAACTTCAATCTCATGATATTTAACTCATAATCCCTAGCTTTAGTAGATCTTGATCAGATCTTAGCTTAAAACATTTAAATTCATGAAATAGGACGCTTTGATTTCTTATTTAACTTGTAGGCGATATTAATTGAACTAAATTAGAACCTGATCAGTTCTAATTGCTTTTAATTTATAAGGTCGTGCTTCTAAGTTACACTCGATAGTAAGAATTAGAGATCCTGAACTTGTGTAACTTGGAATAATTGAATGGTTTAATAGATAACAATTGATGTCACCCTATGTAGTAGAGTCCCTTACTATTATTTTACTTGTGCTTTCGTATTCCTTATATTTTGTGGCTTATTCCTTGAACATGTCATACAAGATAATATTATTGCATGAAATGAAATCATAGAATATTAGGATAAAATTTGCATTAGGTTTAATTACTTCTTGATCTAGTGCATTTTACCCTACTGGATAGGGGTAAGGAGAAATAAAGAGTACTTGGCATTACTCATTGAGGAGTGTTGTGCTAAGTTTGGAACTCATATAGTCTTGCAGATGTGCTTGACTCCTCAGTTGCTTCTAGACATATCCATAGAAGCAAAAGTAAAATAATTAAATTATTACTGCATTTGTGATTACTGTCTCTTCAATTCAGTTTCAATTTTGTTATTCCGGCCTAGCCTCATATGACGCTAGGAATATTTTGTCACCTTAGCCTCCACATTGATGCTAAGAATCCTTTTGATATCAGCAGGCTAGATTATCCCTCTTATGATATGGCCGTACTTACATACTCATTTATTATTTATTGTTTACCGTTTACTGTTTATTGTTTGTTATTTCCTGTTTACCATTGCACTTGACTTTAGTCTACCTTACTTTACTTATTTACTTGTATATTATAGCATGTTTGACCTTTATTGCTTACTTATATTTTCAGCTATTCGGGGAGACGGGATATTCCTCCCCGAGTGGCGCGCTGCTCCGCCGCTGATCTGTTTATACTTCTCTTTTACGTGCGGCGACAGGACAGGAAGCTACAATACGACACAACCAATAAAAAAAAAAGTTGTTAGACTTATAAAGTCTAAGTACATTTTAAGGTATTTAACTAATTTTAAGTTTAAGGATATCACAATTTAGGTTAAGCAGTTTAAGGAGCACAATGCAGTATAAGTAAGAAATGAAAACTAAAAATATAAGTAAAAGAGATAGTAAAAGTAAAGGCAAATGTGCTAAAGCACTCTATATTTTCTTACAAAAAAGAGATTAAGCAATAAACATTCATATATAAGAGTGGTATAAGAATGTTTCTAGCAACCTATATGCAAGAATACTAAAAGAAACAAGCTGAACTACATTAAGTAGAAATGAATTGTAAAATAATGTAAGCATTTTATTATGATTTATGGGCTCATGCAGAACAAAAAGAGAAGTTAGGTGCGTCTACCCAACTATCTGTATCGGGGTCTCCTGTACAACCACACATTCTCCTTCAAGGATATGTGTAGTCTCATGATCACTCTATAGTTAGCTCTGGCTCAATATTTGTACAAACTAATCCACCCTGAGTGAAACACCTTCTTAATTTAATTTATAGTTATTATGCAATATGTATGATCAATTAGTTAAGGCTTCAAAGCATAATAACATTCAAGGAAAATTTGTCAAAGAAACTAACTAATCAAATGATATCCCTTTGTTGTATAATGTTAATTATCTACCTTAATAATTTGAGTTAATTGAACCCCTAATTGACGCAGGTCTTAAAAATCATTTAGTAGTATATATATATTTTATAGAAGTGCCATCTCGGCTTGTATTTTCATTTCTTCAAAAAAATTTACAGAGAGAGATCAGGGTATAAGATGCAAGACACCTCATTACCCCTATAAGGAATAAAGCAACAAAAAGAAATCAATTAAAATAAAAAATAGAGGTACCAAAAACTAATCAAAACAAAAGACAAAATAAATCCATAGAAATCTGCAGAGTGGGGCAAGCAGGGGATCCGCAGAAACTCCAGTCAGATGAGCAGGAAGAGGATTTCGATTAAGACAGTAAGGGTCCATATTAGGAACCAAAAGCCAAACGCTGCCAGAAGAAGCGTCTCCATCGGCCGACACGAGTCAAGCAGACCAATAGCAACCTGCTCCAAGTATCTGCATAATTCATAAAACATAGTCGCACAGAGCCAGAAGGCCTCAGAAAGACCGAATATGATGGTCGACAGGTTTGCCTCCACACAGGAAGTAGAGAAAGCGAGAAAGGCCTAGGCAGAGCAGATCAAATGGCAGAGCAATCGTAACTTCTGGAAAAAAAGTTTAAGCCACAGGCCGCCTTTAAGCAGTGTTGGGACAGAGGTAATCGGATACTAGCCAGCTAGCACCATTAGCAGGAAAGGGCGTGTGTGGATAAACAGGGGTAGATGTCCCTTCGGAATCTTCCAGCCAGTATTCACGATGCTCGTTCCCTAGAACAACTAAAAAGGGCTCGCATACCAGGAAACAAGGCGCCAAAACCCATCACAAGAAAAAACAGCATCCAAATTTATCCACCCAAGGCTTCCCACAGACAAGAAGCGATGGGGGAAGGGCAGAGAAGATCCCTTCCAAGTCGAGAGATGCTCAGAAGAAAATTGACATAACAGACTGATTTGATTTGCGCAGAAAGCCAAAGCTTCTAGAAAACAAAAGAAGGACTAAAAAAGTCCAAATTTAGCTCCAGCTAAGAACGAAGGACTCCACCTGCAGAAGATTGCAGAAAGGCAGCGAAGAAACAGTCAGGAAAAAACAGTCTAAAACTGAAATCAAGGGAAAGCCCAGAAAATCAATATGAATTATCCACATATGCACTACGGTTGCCGCAATTAGCTATATAGCAGTGCAGAGACAGAACACAGGACCCTCAATGAAAACAAAAAAGCGGTCAAGTAATCCACCAGAAGTGAAACTGAGTGAATTTTCTCCATCCATCTAAGGATTCAAACATCACCCTGTTTTCCTTAAAAAGGACTCTTAGGCTGCATAAAATTTCTTTAGCACCAACCAAGAAAATATGACTCAGATTATCAAACTTCTTAATAAGCCACCGAAGAAATAACCAGGGAATCAACCAAAGTCTAATAGTCTCTATACGAATATGCCATGGGAATAGCACAGTATACCAACAGAAATTTTCAAACCAGTCCATTCTGGACAACCAAAGAACATCTGAATAAAGTCTGAAAAATTTAAGAAAATTTGAGGAGCACGAGCCTTGAAGCAGATTGGAAACCTCCTGGGCCCCCTTCCCCGGAGCAAACTTAAAGCCATTCTCAAAATGCCTAAGAAAGAAATTACTAGCCGTAATCCTACCAGCAGCAATAGCAAGACTCAAGAACTTATTAATATAAAAAATAGAAATTGTTACCGGAACAGGTTTATTCTTTCATCTTACCAAGTTTCTGACTTTCCACAGTTGATAGCAAATCTAGCAAGCAAGAACAAAGCAAAAGGGATCAGCATTCTTCTTCCAATCTAGCAGACCTTCTCTAGAAGATACAACCGAGAAAACAGTTTTTAGCAGGAACTTCTCTAAACCTTTCCAAACATTTCCCGCATACGGGCAGGTGAAGAACAAGTGATCCATAATTTCCTCAGAATCACAATGGACACATTTAGAAGGAATGTGTACCCCTCTACTTTTCAGAATCTCATAAACAGAGAGAAAACCTTTAAAAAATCTCCAAATGAAAAAAGAAAGAGTAGTGGTAGGCAACTTAAACCAAAGGCAATCCAAACCAGGTACAACATTTACTAACACCTTTCTGGCCATAAGCACGCAAGGTTTGACCCTTTTACCAATAACAACTTTCTTCTCATCTACCTTAGAAGCATCAATCATTTTGGACACACAAATACAATTAATTAATGCATCATCTAACCCAACAGCAGCCAATTTCAAAACATCCCAGTGTCCATCCAGCCAAAAATCAGCAACAATGGCCTTTGAAGGTCCCCTGATAGAAAAACGAGTGTAAAGAGGACCATCCATAAGCCAAGAATCATACCAAAAAGAGATCAATCCTTCCCCAACATCCCAGCAAACACAAGCTTCAGCAACCGGCTTGATACGAAATAAATTTCTCTAAACAAACGAATCATTCTGCTTCAACTCCCTCACAACCACGTGATCCAATTTTCCATATTTTTTGTTCATGAACTCAGCCCATGAACCATCACCTTTTCTAAGTCTCCACCATTCCTTCACATAAAATGCAGAGGCAGTCTGTTTAAATGGGAGAAAACCCAAGCCCCCAAATTTCTTCGACAAAATTAGACCTTTCCAAGAGGACCAACGCATAGACATCCTATTACCAAAATCCCCCCAAAGAAATCCATTACAAAGATTATTAGTAGCATTAATGAACCTGATTGGAGGTTTAAAAACTGCCAAGAAATAGTTAGGAATAGAGCTAATAACAGACTGAAGCAAAACAACGCGGCCACCAAAGGACAAACATTTGGAAACCCAGCAGTTAATTTTCAGAGCCATGGACTCTAGAACATGATGAAAATGAGACCAGGGAGCCGAGCCTCTGGTTAAAAGAAAACCCAGGTAGGTAAGAGGGAGCGAGGCCCTAGACAAACCAGATAAATTAAGAAGCAGGGAAACTCTGTTACTCACCACATGCTTACCAAAGACCACACTAGATTTATTCATATTCACCTTCATACCAGAAATTTCCTTCATATGATCCACAATGTTGAGGATAGTGGTAAAAGCTTTGACATTAGCTTTATAGAAGATGAGAGTATCATCCGCAAAAGTTAGATGAGAAATAATAGTCTTTCCCGAGTTATGGAAGTTGATACCCTTAACTTCTTTAAACATTCTGATTAGGGGAGATTATCTTTGGAAGAATAGAGCATAATCTATTTGCCAAAATATTGGTACAAATTTTGTTAAAAATATTGCAAAGGCTAATCGGTCTAAAGTCCGACCAGGAAATTGGGGAAATCACTTTGGGAATAAGAGCAATAGCGGTAGAAGTAACATATTTAGGAGTATAGTGCGAGTTAAGAAAATCCAGGACTGCATCAAACACATCACATTTAATAATCTCCCAACAACGTTTGAAAAAACTAGGGGAGAACCCATCAGGACTGGCAGCTGTATCCTCATCCAAAGATTGAACCACTTCCTCCACTTCCTTAAATGAAGGAGAGGAAATAAGCCACTCATTCTCCTCAATAGAAATGCTAGGAAAAACAACTTCATTATAGATATTAGATAAGTCACAGCCCTCGCTAGACCAAAAGTTACTAAAAAAGTTGCAAGCAGAGGCACCCAACAAGTGTTGGGGGGTATTGGTCCCCTCATCAGATTTCAGACTGACATAAGCATTAGAGGACTGTTTCACATTCACCCAAGAGTGAAAAAATTTTATGTTTCTTTCACCATCTTTGAACCTTTTCAGAGTGGATTTCTGAATCCATGAGGATTATTCCATATTTAGGACAGTTTCCAAGTGATCATAGGCTTTAGACAAATTTTCTTTCTACTCCCTAGATCCAGTAACATCAACTAAAGCTTCCAAATCAGCAATGTTTTCTTCCGCAACTCTGACATTATTAAAAGTATTACCAAAATGATTCTTATTCCAAGAAATAAGGCACCTTTTAAGATTTTTTAATTTAATGTGGAGACGAATCATGGGGGAGATCAATTGAACCTAAAAAGACCAATTTGTATAACAAAATCTAGAAACTCCGGGTGCAAGATCCACATATTCTGAAATTTGAATCTGCCCTTAGGAAAAGAAGTAGAAGCCAAAGGAAGAAGAAGAGGAGCATAATCAGATCCCAATCTACTCAGATGGATAGTACAGAGACTATTAAAGAGGTTTAAGCAGTTAGGACTTATTAAGACTCTATCAATTCTAGAGACCGTCAAATTATTAGACCAGGTAAAAGGAGACCCGGAGAAATTTAGATCAATCAAACCAATTTTGCAAATCATAGCATTGAATTCTCTTGACGCAATAGAAGAGAACATTCCCTTACCAATACGCTCAGAATGCTTCCACACCGCATTAAAATCACCTCCCACCATGCATGGAGTGTCATCAACATTACACCAATTTTCCAATGAACGCCAGAGCTCACGCCTCAAGATGTAAGAACAACTTGCATAAACAAACGAGACCTTCCAAACCAAATTGTTCCAAATACAAATACCATGGATGCATTGATCCTCAATAGACATGGTATTAAACTGGATAGGAGAATTCCAGACCAGCCAAATTTTATTGCAGGAATTCAAAAGAAAATTTGAAAAACCAAGATAATTGGCTAAACAAGATATAGATGCCGATTTCAATAAAGGTTCAAAAGTAACTAGAAGAAGAACCTTGTTTCTCTTACAGATAGATTTGAGCCTTTTCCTTATTTTAATATCCCCAATGCCTCTAACATTCCAAAGCAAGATAGATTTATTCAGCATGATTTAGTCTGTTTGATTTAATGAGCTGAGATCTTTCTAACAACATCGCAGCTTTAGTTCTCCGGGCTGCCCTTTTCTTTTTCTTAGGAATCATTCAATCATTTAGTTCACCCAAGGAAATAGATAAAAGGGAAGGGTCCAAGAACTCTGAAAGCTGCTTCTCAACTAAGGATTTTTCCTTATCCTTAACTTTGAGATCAAATGCTTCTAAAATCAATGAAATAACATCACTGTGAAAGGAGGGAGAAGCCTTGGCAGGCTCGACCCACTTAAGAGATAATTCCAATGGGACTTTTCTTGTAATCGTAGAAAAACTTTTCTCATAAGGGACAATAGCTTTACTCAAGTTCTCTTGATCCCGGTCGCGAACAGAAAACTGAGATCCTTTCTCTTTCACTCTACATACATTTTTAGTCTTGGAAAGATAGTCCTCCTTAACATGACCATATTTACTGCAAGAAGAGCATTTAACATAGGCATGTTCAACCAAAACTGCTTGAAGATGTTCAAAAATATTACTCGAGATTAAAATAGATTTATGACATCTTCTTGAAACATCCAAATCTACAAGAACTCTAGCCCGGGGAGCATGCCAAAAACCAGATCTTTTATCTATCGAGATAGGAGCCCCAATGGTACTCGCTAATGCCCACAAATGATGGGGATTATTTAACTTCGGCCTGAGGTTCGGAAAACTGATCCAGTGAGGTTCGAAGAAAGAATCTACTGAGTCAGAATTTCCTTGTTCAGCCAGGATCTTTAAAGTCCCCCTAGATAGCTTTATAAAGCGAAAAGATAACAAATTCACAAAATCGTCAAAAGGTACCAAGGAAATCGAGAAGCAATTTCTCGATAAGGATTTTAACCAGAAACCACCTTTGCAAAAAGAATCAAGCCAATCATTTAACACAAATAGACATATCCAACCTTGTAAGCACAAAGCCATAATGGAGAATCCGCCTCCTTCACAGGGCAAGGATATCTTGGGAAAAAAGTTCAAGACTAGTTTACCCGGATCCAAGGAGGACCAATTTACCTAATGACCCTGAGGAAGAGGGGGGAAGACGAAATCAAGATGATCCATGATGAATCCATAAATTACATCTAAAATAAAAGGGAAAATTCATTTATTTAAGATATTATTTGTTATTCCTAAATCAAATTTCTATATCTTTTTCAGGAAATGGATTTCAAAGGAGCTCTAGGGCATTTCTGCAATTTTATAAAAATATAACAAATTATTCTGCTACAGCGCGCTGCAGCGCACGGTCGCGTGCCGCCGCGAGCTGCAGCGAAAACATTTAAACCATATTAAGCAGGCTCCCAATTAATTGAATAGTATTTTTCGCGGGAATTCACCGCTATAGCGCACGGTCGCGCACTGCAGCGGCTTATTGCGGAAATGTTTATGATTATTAAATGGGGGCTCAACTAAATGAACAGTGCTTTCTGCGGAATTCACCGCTACAGTGCGCGATTGAGCGCTGCAGCAGTGTATCGTGAAAATATTTATGATTATTAAATGGGGCTCAACTAATTGAATAGTGTTTTCTGCGGAATTAACCGCTACAGCGCGCGGTCGTGAGCTGCCGCGGTGTATCGCAAAAATATTTATGATTATTAAATGGGGCTCAACTAATTGAATAGTGTTTTCAGCGGAATTCACCGCTACAGCGCGCGGTCGCGCTTGCAGCGGTGTATCGCGGAAGACTTGGCTAAATAATTCAGGCTGCCCAACTAATTGAACAGTGTTTTTGCGGAATTCCCTGCTACAGCGCGCGGTCGCGCGCTGCAGCGGTCTACAGCGGAGGATTTGGCTAGAATTGTTTGGAACCAAGGCATGCAGCAGCACGCTACAGGGCGCTACAGCACCCTGCAGCGGCACGCCAAATTTTTTTCCAGTTAGAGCATTTAATGCGACTAGAGACATGACCTCTATCCTGAATGTTGTCTCCAGCCACCATATCCTGCAGCAGCCATTTTTATAAAGCTTTGAGGTGATGTGGCTAAAAAAATGGAATTATTGTCACCTCACCCTAAATTAAAAATTAATATAATGATGAATTCAGTATTTTTAAAGGAGAAATATGGTTGCTTATGAGGAGGAGCATGCAGCCCCCCCTTCCTATAAATACCCCTCCTCTTACCCCTCCTCTTAACTAGAGGAGGGTTCACAATTTTAGCAAGAATTACCTAAATAAAGAGGAGAGCCAAAGGAAGAGAGAACTCCCCAAGGGTGACAAAGCAAGCTTTTTGCAAAGGGAGAAGAGGAAGAATGCAGCACTAGCATCCTAAGGAGAAGAAGAATCTCGGAGAACTTCTACGAAATGTTCCTAATATCTTCTAAACTCAATCTTGTATTTTCTTTTAGTAACCATAAAAGGGTCTTTTGTTATGTATGTGTTTTCCTTATTTTCTTGTGTAATGAGTAGCTAAACTCCCCTTGGGGAGGGTTGGGATGAAGTCCCATTTTGCATGATGTAATATTATTGTGTGAATATTTTCCCTCAAGCATGATGTAATTGTGATTTAAATGCCTTGCTAAGAAATTTCTATTAAATTAGTCTTGATGTGTTTATAAGAAAAGAACTAAAGAATCCAAGATCTAATAGTCTTGTGCTCCTTAGCTCACATTTGGTGGGATGCTAGATTTTGAGTGCATGGACGCTTATAACCATGTGAGAAGGATCTTGAGCTCAATGCACCTCAATCTAAGCTCAACCAAAGAGTTGATGCAAGTGATGCTAAGACCCACTATTTGAGCTCCTTAGCTCCACATAATTGAGAGTGAGAAATGAAGTGTTGAGTGCTCATGAACTAAGTGACATAATCATTAAGCCCAATATGTGATTCTCTTATCTCAACTATATGAGTTGCGAAGTGATGCTCGTAGTGAAAAATCAATGCTTGTGAGATCTTGAGATTTAAGAAAATTTAAACTCTCCTTAAATAAGGAGAAAATAAATTAACTTTAATTCTCAAGAATCTTACAAGAATCTTTGTGCTAAAGTAGAACCGAATGTGAGTTCATTTTGTGCACGAGATTTGAACTTGTAAGCCTTTGAGCTAGACTAAAGGACAACAATGTGCACTTGATTTCAATTAAACTAAATGATAAAGCTTGAAAAACAAATTCACGCAAGTATTATATCATTGCATGTGGGATGGGCCCAACTCTCCTCTTTCTTTAAATCTTGTTATTTACTTAGTGAATATTCGTGTTAATTTTTAGACCAACCAACCAATATAAACTATAGCTTAAACATTAGTGAGAATAGATATACTTTAGTGCCAAATCAACCAATTCTCTGTGGTTCGATAAATTCCCGGAAAGTCACACTTTTCACTTATTACTTCAGACCAGGTACACTTGCGTGCAAGCGCAGACGTGTATTTACAGTCTGTCAATCCGCTTGCCCAAGATCTAGCAGCTCCGCAGAATCCCTAGACCAAGAAACTCCATCGGCGCTCCAAGATACCGTGGAACTTGCTGCCATTGATATATATATATATGAAAATCCAATTTTATAGTTTTAAAATAAATTTTATAAATATATAGCTATAAACAACACTCATGACTTTATAACATGACCTTAGGGTTACCATCCTTAAGTTTCATTACTTAATCACTAGCTAAGATCCTAGAATAAATAGATCTAACTTTAAGAAATCCTACTTAAATTCTAGGGTTTGCTCTACCTCAAGGAACTTCTAAGGTCTTAACCTCACTGGTAATTCATGTAAGCTAAGAAAGACAAACTATAATGTTGTTCTCAAAGTCTGATATTTTTCCTAGGGTTTCCCAGAAGTTTGAGCTAAAGATCTAATATTATCAAACATAAAAGCTCTTATTTAAATTTCTTAGCTATCCACTGATTTATCAAATTCACTTATCAATTCATAAACTATCTCATATAAATCTTAGTTCATCCATAGATAACCTGGTCTCCTAAATCTCTCAATATATTATCTTCCTAAATCACCCAAATGATCATCCACCTTCATTCACTCACCTAAGATAATTAACTAAGATGTAAAAGCTTAAACTACTCTACTCTAAAGCTAAGGAGTTCTACTAGGATTCTCAATGTTCAATCCTTCAATTTGATCGTAAGAAGTCAAATCTTGCAATTTCTACCCTATATAAGTATAATCAGCATAATTATATTCTCTATATCATAACAAAAGTAATGACAGTGAGTAGGTTCATTTTGGAGTTGATTTGACCAAACTATGATTTAACCTAAGTTAACAAGGATTCAAAATATTATTAGCAAAAATATTAATCAAAATGCAAAATAAATGTCACCATACTATTCTTTATATTTGTCTGAGCACTTTAAGATATAACATTACTATATTTGGATCAATGGTTGCAAAATTATTAACCATTTCAGATTTGTACTAAATTAAATAAAATATTAATTAACCCTAATTTCTTCAAAAGTACGCATGCACGCCTGTCTCAACTGCGGCCTGCATGTGAAAAGCTCGCACGCGCGGGCTCGGAAGCAATGTTGCATGGGTCGAGGGTCGACTTGCCTGGCACCATTCATCACTTTCACCGAATGCTGAGGGTTGTAAACCTAGGGCTTGTTGACTCTCTTCACACAATGTGCTTTATACAACAAAAACCTTATACCAAAATGAAGATCAGAACAAAGCCGACATGATGCATATGGAAACTCTATCTCCAATGACTTGGTTTAGCCCAATTTAATAAAGATAGGTCCTAGGGTTAAGGTTTACTGTGGACTACTATACACGCACGAGAGCAACAAACTATATGGAGTTTGATCAATCTAAATTTAGTTTTTCCAACAATCAGATTTCATTTAAGGAATAAATGAATTGCTAAAATGAGAAATTGCACAGTATGGGGTCTATGAAGAGGGGTACTTCTCGTTCGCTACTCATCGGCTCCGTCAGTGTCGTTCACTCTCACTAGATGATCCTTAGTCATGCCAAAGCTATCGTTCACTTTTGATTTTTCAAACAATCCATGGGATGGGTCTAGCCAGACCTTGATCGCATAAATCAATGTCTCCGTTATCAATTTTGAGCGACGTGATCCCTCGGGCATCGTCTATAGGGGCGACAGTTCAAAGACGGGCTCGATAGATCCTAGTTGTTAAGCTGATTGAATGAACAACGGAAGGTCGATCTTCCTACGTTCGATTGATTCCAACGGTCAGGTTTTTTAAAACAAATAATTTAAATATTTATTAAATATAATTAATTTTAGTAAATCAAAATACTCACCAAATGATCTCCAAAAATTCTCAAAATTTTATCAATTAGCTAATTTGAGTATAAGGAACTAAAATAAGAAGTCATATTTTCAATTTTATATATAAATAATTATCTCAATTTTCTTAGTAATTAATTTGATTGAAATATTGATCTCACTCATACGACTTCTGATGTCCACTAAAATTTCAATGATTGATCTTAAGACTATTTTAAGACTAATAGTGAGGTTCTTAATCAAATTTGGTGATTAAGAATTTAGGTAACAATCATGGGTTGTTATAATAAGACTATAAAAAATATTCACAATCAATAAGATTGTGAGACATGCAATTTTATGTTATTTTATTTTGTTTAATATGTATTTTTCTATATGGGCACTATATAAAATAAGTGAGGAGTAAAGCACATCTACTCAATAATAATATAAGTGGGATCTCCTATAAACTCACACATTCTCCCTCATAGTACATGTGGGTCTCTTGATCACTCAATAGCATGCTCTGGTTCAATAATAGTTATGTAACATTATCCACCATATGAAACTCCTCAGAAAAATGTTAAATGTTTAATTTTATGCTCAATGTCTTAATGAATATTTTAAAGATTTAGTCTCGATACCTTGCAGCATTTAAGGATTTCAAATTATTGTAAATCATATGATATTTATTATTTCTACTTTAATTATATATACTAAAGATTGAGACTAATCAAAACCCCATTTATCTTAAACTTTTTAAATCCCAAAGTTAATTGATATTATGTATAATAATGAGGTTTTGGAAAATAGTAGGTTGTTGGAGAAATTACATTATATTTTTGACATGAATTTTAATATTAATTAAATGAGGTGCCAAAAATATAAAATCTTCAAATAACTTCTAAAAGATATAAAATTCATGTCAATAACTTTCATATAGCATAAGGAGTATAATGACAGTAAGCATGCTCAATTTGGACATCAAATGATTTAATTATGATTTAATCACCCTTAATGATAATTAAAAGATGATTAGTGAAATTAATCATAAAAATAGAAATTAAACTTCATATTAATGTTCTTCATATTTTTCTAATTATTTTGAGATATAACTTCATTATATTTGAACTTATAATTAATGAGATATTAATCATTAAATTAATTTAATTCCATATTAATCACACTTACGCGGTGCTTAAGCCCATGGCAGTGGATCCATCGCACGCATGTGGGCCGACTGAGGGTGCGAGGCCTGGGGATAGCACTGCCCGGGTCGGGGCAGACCCACCCAGCATTGTTCCTCATCCATGTTAGGAGCCGATAAAAGGAAACTATGGTTTATCATAACTAAGCACACATTCTTCCTTAGGAGTCGATCCACATGTCAAAATGTCAGCCTCGATGAGACCTTTCTAACGAACCCAAAAGCCCCCTGTGAGACTAACCCTAATTTGAGATGGCTTTTCAAGGGGGTCAGCCTCATACAGTTTATTATGGAGGGAAAATTCTCCCTCCACAGTGACCCATAGGTGAGCACAAGTGCTCGTTGTGTTCCTTAGGTTGACCCAAGGAACACCTCCCCAATAGCGGGGGCAGCCCAGGTTGTCTG
This sequence comes from Gastrodia elata, assembly GCA_016760335.1. Classification (NCBI taxonomy): domain Eukaryota; kingdom Viridiplantae; phylum Streptophyta; class Magnoliopsida; order Asparagales; family Orchidaceae; genus Gastrodia; species Gastrodia elata. The sequence goes on along the minus strand of CM028678.1, from coordinate 35,303,936 downwards.
GTTCAAAATATGGGACTCAGGCTACTGTACAGGACTGTAGCATCCCGGGTCCTACCCTGACCACACGGACCTGATCAAGCCAAATTGGCTTGATCTAACAATTGATATCCTCCTAAAATCATTAATCAAAAACTTGTAATGCCCTGCTATTAGATATGATATAATAATCCAACAACGGGTATTACGGTAGGACTTAATATTGAGTTAGGAAATTCTAACCCAACATTAAGTACTATCTTATATTATATAAATCTATGGGTGGAAGGAAATTCAATTATTCTAATTTTAAATATTTATTATCTATAATATGAAATTATAAATAACATGAAATAATAGTTTACAAACATCACAGAATATTTAGTTTACAAGTTATTGAAAATAAAAATCTCTCATCCTCACATAATGAAATACAAAGTAAACAAGCTCCTTAATCCAGCTACTGCTCAAGTTCTTCCTTAACTACAGCACCAGATCCATGCTTCTGATCTACCGTATTTTAGTTTTTAAATTTGGCAGGGCACAACAAAAAAAAAGAAAATGTGATTAGACTTTAAAAAGTCAAAGTACATTTAAAAAAAAGGCTAAACACATTATTAAGCAGATATCATATTAATCATTTATAGTTTAAAGTAAAAACAGTGCAATAAGTATGAAATTAGCAAGGAGGTAAAGTAATAAAAGTTTCTCACATTATTTAAGTATCTTTTTTAATCCTGTAATAATTAGTTTACCATAACAATGGAATTATTTGCATTTGAAGAAAATATGAATATATTCAACTGATATTGTATGCTGGAATCCACCATATAAACCCCTCTAAAAAATATATTAAATATTTATTATATGCACAAAATCTTAGTGTATGATTTAATGTTTAGGTTCAATGTATTGCAGCATAACAAGAAATTTATCAAATTATTGTAAACCATATGATATCTATTATTTTATATTTTTTTAATTATTTATCCTAATGATTTAGGACTAATAAAGTCCCTAATTAATTTAGGGAATATAGATTCTTAAGATAAATAATAAGTAGTATTAAAAGTAGGGATTTGATTAATCGTTTATATATTTCACAAGTTATTCATTCTATTTTATAAGATTATATCTGAAATTTTCTAGCAAGTCTAATGATGATCAAAAAATGCTATTCATTTAATTTGCATAAAAGGATGCTTATTTATTATGCATAAAAAAAATGTTATTCATTCTACAAAAAAATATTATTCATTCTGAAATTTTGTAACAATTCATTTTGTAAGAAATATTATTCATTTCACAGCCAACAGCACTATTCATTTTGTAAAATAGCAATACTATTCATTTCGAAATTAACAACACTATTCATTTTGTAAATTTGCAGCACTATTCATTTCGCATGTTAACAGTACTATTCATTTCGCATGTTAATAACACTATTTATTTTGTAAAATAGCAGCACTATTTATTTTGTAAAACATCAATATTATTCATTTAACAATTAACAACACTATTCATTTTGTAAATTTATTGTACTATTCATTTCGCATGTTAACAGTACTATTCATTTTGTAAAACAACAATACTATTCATTTTGTAAAATAATATCACTTATCATTTTATAAAATAGCAGTACTATTTATTTCACATATTAACAGCACTATTCATTTTGCAAAACAGCAGCACTATTCATTTCGTAAAATAGCAAAACTATCCATTTCACAATTAACGACACTATTCATTTTGTAGATCTGCAGCACTATTCTTTTCACATGTTAACAACAATATTCATTTTATAAAACAACAATACTATTCATTTTGTAAAATAACAGCACTATTCTTTTTGTAAAACAACAGTACTATTCATTTCGCAAGTTAACAACACTATTCATTTTGTAAAACAGTAGCACTATTCATTTAGCATGTTAACAGCACTATTCATTTTGATGATTCCAAAGAGAAAATAAAAAATTTCATAATGACATAGGTGAAAGATTTCCCTTAGTTTAAGATATCTAAATAGCCATATATATATATATATATATATATATATATATATATATATATATATATATATATATATATATTGATATATGTGCTTTAAGCTAAAAAAATCAAATTTTTAGAAGGCATATAGGTTATTTGGCTTCATAGATGACACTAATAAATAATATACAATTTTAAACTATGTACATATGGCTCAATAATACTCTAAAGTCATTCCTAAATACTTATCTACTTACCACTTAATTGAAATATTGAATTAATTATTGATCTTGTCTTGAGAACAATGCAAAATTCCAAAACACCGTATCACATATTAATAATCGAGCTTCAAGAGCTCAAAACTTAAACAAAGGAGTTGCTTGGTAAAGAATTTCATCAAACCCAGCATTTATCTTAAGGGGCACCGATTCTGTCATTAAAATAATGACTGTATGAGACTATGTATTAATTACAAAAAAAAAAAAATTGAAAATTGTGATCATGAAGAACAAATTTTCTTATCTTACATTGATGATTTAATTGATTAGTTGCACAAAGCTTCTATATTTTCTAAAGTTGACCTTCAAATTTTAGAGAAAATTGTAAAATTTATTGATATAGAAATGATAGAACAATAGATGTGCTTGATTGGGATTGCAACTAAACATTATGACTGGGATTACAATTGAAAGGAAGATTTGCCTTTGAAGGCCAGAATGGACTTAATTCCAATTTTAACATTATCCAAGTTATAATAAATAAGAACCTCAAAATATAATTTAGAAGCAACACCATGGCTCCTGGGAACATTATGAAGATTAGGGAGGCCAACAATGGGTCCCCCAAATCTTCCAAAACTATTAATAAGACTTCACTATAGCAAATAGCATAACAAGAAAGTAGTATTCTTAGTACATAAAATAGTTTCCATTATTCAGACAAATTTCATGAGAGATGCCAAAGAGCAATAAATCCCACCAAAACAAAAAAAATTGAAAGAGCAATACAGAACCCAGAATTCTTCCAAAGAAAAACCATGTCAATATAAGAGATGAAGGCTACAACCTAAAAAAAAAGGCTTGAAGATTTAAGCTCTAAAAATCACAAAGCGCGAGCATTTCCAAGGATGCTTAAATTGCCCAAATAACATTGCCAATGTATGATCAAGTTGAAAAATCAAGAAACAAAGTCAAAATCGTAAAGAATTGAAATTAAAGCAAAGGCATTGGGTTAGTCAATGTCATCAGAATAAGAAAACATAATTATAGATGTTTTTTTTTTTTAAATTATGCAAATACAATATGGATGATTACTCAGCACAATTAATCCATGAAACCGAACAACTTCAGTTTGAAATGATACCTTCATGTGAAATATTTTATATAAAATTTAGCTATCTAACATACAATTACTAACAAGATTCAAGGAACTCAAGTATGGAATTAAGTAAGACTTCATTATGAATTTCAAGTTCTTTGCAGTTTAAAAATAAGAAATGTAATTTGGATCAATCATAACTTTAACAAGGGAGGCCATTAAAAGCACACCCATCCATGAAGTATTAAGTTGCATCCAAATCTAAATTTTTTGTTTTTTTTGTAGCTTGAGTTTAAACATGATCTTGTGAACATTATCTCAAAGTATGTGATCTAACAAATGACAAGAAGTTTACAATCTTTTTCTATCCCAATAAAAGAAAAGAGATGCAATGAATTTTGTAACTGGGCATCCAAAATTTAACAAAGACAATAATGAAATTTATATAATATCAATAAACAAAATTATTCAAAAAGAAAGATTAACAAGAATCTATATTAATAAAATTGTTTAATTGCATAGTATCACAATTATCATTGAATTTGATTGATATGGTGCATTCACCTTATGATTATGGAAGAGGATGCAAAGAGCATTGCCTGCTTGGTTAGATTTTAACACAACATTCTATCCACTAATATTAACAATAAGTAACCTTTGAACAAGTAAGAAAAAAATACATTGGGATAATTTTATTTTAAGCCTTACATCTACCTATTCATAAATTATGAATCAAATCTTCAAATTATCACCCTAATATCATAAATTGCTAGAAAACCCATTCGACAACTTAACACTTGATAGGAGAATCGGAAGGAGTACCTGCTTTCGTTGGCGAGTCGCTGCTAAAGTTTGGGAAGTCGTCTACTTTGCGCCAGTTTCAAAAACTTGTGGAAACTCCCAATTGAGGAGGTGAGGTTCAGATAAATAAAGAGGTAGATGAGATATGGGCTTAACTAGAGAAGTTGGCCACATCTCTATACGATTGGATGCGGTCGTGACGATGATTCAGGTTCCTACATGAGCGGCCATTGGCTTACGCGAACGGTAGAAGCCATGCGTCCTTGTGTGGGCTTCGGTGAGAAGATAGTGTCGGCCGAAGGATATCGCTCGAATCGAAGGCGTGCGAATGGGATTAGGGTAAGGAGTGAAGGATTTATTTAGGACAAAGTTTTAACAGTTAAAGAGAAAGAAAATAAAAACAAATAAAACTATTTAAACTAAAGTTAATAATTTATTAATTAATCAATTACCTAATTTAGAATTAAATCATTATATTCTTCTGGAAAAAATTTCAAAAAATTTCTCTTTAACTGTATCGGGGGAGACCAACTCAAAACTATAGTCGAAATTTTCATTTGAGGTTGTCTTAATCATTTCATTTTTCAGAATATTAAAAATGTAATAAAATAATCAAGAAATTTTGACTATTTCCAAAATTCACCAAATTTTTACCCCTAATTAATTTGGGGTGAGAAACGCAATAACGAAGTCCAATTTTTAATTTGAGGTCAAAATAATTTTCTCATTTTCCTTAATTAAATAATCATCCAAAATTAGGATTTTGCTCGTTTGATTTCCAAATTGGACCAAAATTTTGAAACTTTCTTCTAATGACTAATTAAGATTATAGAAGAAATTTAAAGTTAATTGGACTATTAAATGATGATTAATAACATTGGGTTGTTGCAAAACTAGATTCAAAGACAATACTATGAGATAAGGAGTATAATGGCATACATAGGGTTCATGACGGGGAAACTTTTGCGAGCCCGGGAATGCACTACAAAGGATCATAAGCTCCAAATTCTTTTTCAATTGATACAAATGAGGCTCGCCAATCATTTGGGGTGATGACGAGGTCGAGAGATGCCCTTAAGCGGCAGCCGTGGCAGCAGTCACAGTTTGCTTAGGCCGCATGTGCGGGCAGATACTACGCGTATCATGCTCTATGTATGTTCGGGATGAAAGCTACTAGCCATCTGACCTAAACAACTGGTTTGATAAAACGATGTTGATTACATGTCGTTCGATCAAACAATTGAATCCCGTTAGGTATAATGGGTTAATAATTAAATTAATTAATAATTAATCACTTTCTTAATAATTAAATTTAAGCTACCAAATGAGCTTTGAAAAATCTCAAAAATTTAATCTTAACTAATTTGGGGGTGATGAACGCAATAATAAAGTCAATTTTTTAATATGAGGTCAATTTAATAATATTAGTTTTTAATTAATTAATTGCATTAAAACAATCATGAAACTCAAATGAGCTCCAATTGAACCAAATTTCAGAGGTCGGTTACTAATGATGTTTGGAGACTCATGGGAGATTTCAGACTATTAAATTAGCAAATGACAATTAACAACATTGGATTATTACAATTACTTTCTAGCATCATATATCAAGTACAAATTAATATGAAAAATTATGTAAATAGCTTTGTATCAAAAATAAGGAAACATAAATATTTTCTAAATTTAGCCAACTTTTTTCTTACTGAAGAATAAGAAGCCTGGGGGAGGGGGAGCAACCTTTGCCCGAGGAGTGCCTTATTTAACCTAAACAGGAATTTGCTTCCCATGTTAGACTTGAGTTAAACATATTTAAAAGCATAAAACAAATATAATCAAAAGCCACATGTGACACAAATATGAGTCCAAAGACCCCCTAGCTCAAATAGGCAAACTCATAGGCATAGCTTTTATGAAGCTTTACGACTACCCATCAGTAGGTTATTATCCTTTTCTCAAATTTTGGTTTTTTTTTTTTTGAATTTGTCCACTTCCTAAAACTGCTAAATCCCTCCTTATCGCTTAGGGCTGCTAGCTGTCTCAATATGTACAAATTCTCAGTATTATTTTTTTTTTCTTCAAAGACAAAACACTACATATAATGATACATTCATTTTTTTTATCACATGCCTTATGATAATATTTTTGTAATTAATTAAGCAGTACCTTCAAATGGAAATAAATCACAAAGTTATAAATCAAATACAATTGTATCAAAAAGCTATAAATTACCATTCAAATGAAAATAAGTTTAAAAGAGATACAATGAATTAAAACTTACAAATGGATCTACATACCTAACTTATTTGATAATACATAATAGCTCACTTGATTTGATTTGTTAAATATCAATTTAAATCATCAAATTGATATTTTATAAATTAATTGCATTAATATTCATTTGATTAAATTTTTAAGTTATCATTAAAAAAAAATTATTTTATAAATTAAATATTTGAAAATTCTCAAAATAAAGTAAAATATCAATATTTAGTCATGAAATAAGTTATTTATGGAAGATATAATGATCAACATGCTTAAATTGTAAAAATATTAAATATTAAGGATGAAACCTCATTTTTGTAAAAATCTCGAAATTTGGCTAAATTTATATTATGCATTTTTGTTGATTTTGTGATATAAAAATATACTATTAAAATGCTTATTATTCTTTGGTGTCTAAAGACATTTTGCTCCCAATATATTAGAGAATATCAATACCAAATTTCATAATTTAATTCTACATAGTTTGAAAGTTACAATCATCTAAATATTGGAAAAAATATTGAAAAATTCAAAAATTTGATTAAATACAAAAAATTTGATTTTTCATGAAACTTTAAGCACTTAAAATATTATCTTAGTGACATATTTAACTCCTATAACTAACAACAAGTTTGCTCACAATAAAACAAAAAATAAGCATGCTAAATTTTATATATTAGATAAGAGTATTTTGAAAGTTATGATTATCTAAAAATAGGCAAAAATTAAATATATTGCTAAAAATTTTCTAATAAAAAATCAGGTTTTTGTGAATCTTTAGCTATCAATTTGAATGCCTCAATGATATTCTTAGGCGTTGTTATCTAAAAATTATTTGTTGTCACTGCTATAAGAATAAGCATACCAAAAATATTTCTAAGTAAAATTTGAGGATTTTGAGAACTTTGAAATTAATTTTGATAATCTTAAAGACAAAATCATGGAATACTATCATCTAAGAATTTGTAGTCAATATATAAGAGAATACACAAATAAAAATTTGAGTCATAGAAATACTTGGCTACTAAGATATGAGTGTTCAAAATTGGTTAAAAACTATATCTAACATAAATTATTTTTGAAAAATTAAAATTTTGATTTATAAATTATATTCAATAAATATTTAATGTATTTATTAGTCATGATCATGAGTTATTCAACATAAAATAAAACTCCTCATAATATAATAAAATTAATTAAATGTTTGAATATATATATATATATATATATATATATTTAATAAATAAAAAAAAAACTGATTTTTTCATGATGCTTTTATTATGTTTGAATTAAATCTTAGATAGGTTTAAATCAAATTCAATAACCTATCATGAAAGCTTTTAATCAAAAGAGAGAAAATATTCTTAATGATTTTTTTTCTTAAAGGAACAAAGGGTAAGAAGGATTTACCTTAAGAAGCTTTGGATTCATGATCCTTGAAAAGGTTTTAATCCTTTCTTTTTAGGCATTTTGAAAACTTCTAATTGTTTTCTCGAAACTTAGACATTTGGATGAGGTGAATTTGGAGGAGATGAGGAAAAAAAGAGGAAAAGGTCTTGTCTTTTGGGCTTGATTCAAAACTCTTTAAAAATACTTGGATAATCAAAAGATCAAATCAAGGGCCTTGATTAGATCTTAAAAGCTTTGGATGATTGAGATTAAATGGTGGAAAACTTTGCCCAAATTTCTTAGAAATATTATATTAGATATTCTTAAAAAAGAAAATTACTTAAAATTTTCGACAATTTTTCCCCTAAAGTGGTAAAAATGTACAATTTAGTTTTTTCCCTAAATTAATTTTATAGACTCAACCAAACTGCAAATTAAGGATCTCAAATGAAAAGTTTTATCGAGAGGATTACATAAACACCAAAATCGTCAAATTTGGTTAAGTGGTTGAGCCAAGTTTGACTCCGGAAGTTGGCCAATTTCAGGTTCATCGATGCCGTTTGCAGCGCCGTCAACACCGTTATTCGTCATCCGACCCGTCGCTTTTATCGTTAACGTCGTTAGATGGCTGACGTCATCTCGACCGTCAGTACGAGTGAAACGGTCCGATCCGTCGGATCAACAGTTAATGATAGACCACATTAACCGTCATCGCTGTTGCTGTTAACAGTGTTAACGACACTGTTCCACTATTTTTTAATTAATTATTATATAAACTATTTTATGGATGATCATAATTTTTTTCTATCCAAAAGTCAATGAAAAATATTGATTATTTAATCTATTATTTTTTATAAATTTCTTAAGAAAAAAAAAAGATTTGTGGGTAATCTTTTTTTAGCTTAAATCATAGCACCAGTAGATTACATCATTAAATGCAGAAAAATTTAAATTTTCTGGAAAAAATAATAACATATAACAAAAAAGTAATTGTATTATACTATGTTCATATTATTTTACGTTTTCCAAATAGCCCTTAAGCTACTTTATCCCATCTCACATTAAATCCCAGCTTTACTCTTAGTCGGCTTACTTGCTTTCATTGTCGTTCTTTGCAATAAAAAAAACACTTTTCCTGCAGAATATATATGCGCAAGTTCAAATGTAGTTCTTAGAAAGTTTCCTTTGTACCAAAAACTCAATACTAAAAAATGCATGAAATTAAACTAGTTTATAAAAAAATTCAAATGTCTTCGATTACATGCTATTCTCATTTGAAGTTCAACCTCTTTCAAAAAAAAAAATGAATTGCAGCTGAGAATCACAGCTCCCGAGAAAAGAATTATTCTTGGAAAGCCCATAGCCCAACATTTAAGAAAGCCTTAAAATAGGTCAAAGCCTGCCTACCGTTGAGTTTAGCAAAATAAAAGCCCCTCAATTTCTGAGCTCCCTTTGAAAATTTGATTTCAAGCCTGGATGCTCTGTAGCTTCTTGAGGTTAGAAATTGGAGAATCCCATCCATGGCTTGGGAGCTGCTTTTATGGATAGTTTCCTTCATTGTAATAATCGCGCTCATCGCTGTAGACGCTTACCAGGTACACTCTTCAAGCCCTAATCCTAAGTGGAAAAGCTTTTATGGATAGTTCCGAACTCAACTTCATCGCGTGACACTCAGTTTTTTTGTTCTTTTGTTTGCGTTTGGTGTTCTATTTCACGCTCTACTGATGGAATGTGGTTCTTACGTGCATCTGTTTTTTTATTCGTGGGTAAACAATTAGTTTTTAACGAATTCATATTACGTCTTAGGCTTGACCTGCAGCTTGACCTCTAATTAGTAGTAGGTTTAAGCATTTGTTTGAGTAGCTGAATTTACTTATGTTTTTCATTGAATGGATTCTGGTGAGTTGCATATAGATAATTATGGTGCCTCCTGGCTTTAGGTGTACAATATTCTGTAAAGTGGATGAAGCAAACCATGTAATAAGCTGATCTTTTATTTTTCTTTTTACTCCAATAAATCTTTTCTTTTTATTAATGAAATTAATGAACAAAGAAGAAACTCATTTCGTATGAAAAAATCAGAGAGCTTAAAGCCAGATTGGTTGGATGTTATGTGCAAAGTTATTATGCTAATCAAATAACATGTTATTGAGATAGCTTTGTTTTTGACATTACAGTGGATGTTTGGTTCAATGTTGTTTTTTTATTGTGTTAAATATTTTAGGCAGTATCTATCCCTAATGCCTATTTTTATATTTATTTATTTTTTCTTTCTTCTTAAGAAAGACGTTAACTTCACTAACACTTGATGGAGAAGAAAAAAACGGTGATGGGAAGAAAACAAAAACATAGCCCAGGCACAAACCCATGGAGAAAGAGGAGACAAGATCATGGATGACCGCAAAATCGAAAACTAGAAGAATGAGAGATGTTGGTGATAAGGACAAAAATTCATTTTAGCCGAAATTGCATGTGTAGAAGAAAACAGAAGATTGCTTTGTTTTTTAATATTGACAGTTTCAAAGTGTTTTTTGAACAACATCAAACAGTGGCATTTTTGCAATGTTGTGCCATTATTAGGAGATAGCAGAGAACCAAATGATTGTTTTTGTGTTGTTATTAGGTAATAACTAACATTGCGACCAAGTAATAACAAACTAAATTAGCCCTTAGTTAATTATGGAGTGGTTAAATCTTGAGAACTATTTGGTAGATTTTTGTTAATTCCTAGTAAACCTTATAAAATTTTATGGGCATCTAGTAACTTATTTAATGTTTTTAAAGAAAAGCTACACTCGACAGCATGCAGGCTAACAACAAGCCAAAGAAAAATAAAGGGGCCATAAATTATGTCCATAAATTATGTCTTTCCCCAACTTGAGTAGTCGATCACCTGTTAAACCTTCTGGCTTGCCATCAATTAGCTTCCAATCACCTCTCTTGGGATCCTTGTGGAAATGGTTGAGAAGCAAACCACCACATGCATAGATCGGTACCAACAAATCCATGCAAAGGATTCCATCTTTAATCTCTCCAATCGCTATATACCTGCAAATGACAAGACGATTCAAAGACCTACTAAGGTAGATGTCTACCTCAGGGCTCAACCCATTGACTCCTAGAATTGATATCCCGTGAACGTTGACCAATATTAAGGGTTGCGTTCGAGCATAAGAACTCCCATGGGAGGCGAAGATAATTTTGGGAAAGTGTTGACGAAACACCCCATCATGCCCTTAGCATAATTAAATTTTGGAAAATACATTAATATTGAGTTAAAATTTTTGTTGGTGCTAAAAAAAACAACATTAAATCGGTGGAAGTGTCACATCATAATGTCATTAACAACCATCTGGCTCTGCAATTAGACCTGTCAATTCGTATTATCGGGTCAGGTCCAAGTCAGACCTGAAACTAAGTCAAGTCAACGTTAGCCAACCTTAATCCGACCCGTTTGTTGAAGCGGGTCCCAACTCTCAACCTGAACCTGACCTGTTAGTGTTCGGGTTTCCCGAACTTGATTTGATTTAACATGTTTTAAAAGCATTTTTAATATTTAATCCTTAACAACCTGACTTGATTTAACCAGACTGGATCCTATCTTCCTCAAAACATCTAATAGAATCACTAAACCAGCATTAAACTCATGTTATAGGGTTTATTAAGTCATCTCTGAGTTACGCGAGTTGACTTGAACCCGGGACGGACTGTCTTTGGGCCAAACTTTGCAACACTAACCCAACCCGTTTGATGTACGGATTGACTCGAACCTGGATTTTTTCTAGTTCGGGTTCAAGTTGGGTTATGTTTCTTTTCAATTTTTGGCAGGTCTAACTACAGTAATATACATCTACAATGCTAACCAACTTTTAAATTTGTCATCATACCTGAAATTCTCTGGCAAATGATGGCAACCTTGATGTGGGCAAAGACATCTTTGTAATGCTTCGAAGGTGTGGTTCTTCTTACGAACCAACCCAAAAACTTGTTCACATGCATTAAATGGCCAAAAACATTTGATTAGGGATTTAATGCCCCTACTATAGAAATTATAAATGAGACCAATCATATTTTGGAATAATGTTTGAAGTTTCACAATATTGATACATTTCAGCTAAATTTGGACAGTGGATATCCAAATAAATAATCCGCAATATCTTGAAGCACATGACACACAATGATGTTATAATCGGTGGTTTTGTTATTATATTTTGCATTGTTCCTTGCAACCCCTAAGTTCCATAGATTATAAGTGTCTAGAAGATTGCCAAAATGAATTTTAGTATAAAAAATTGGTCCCATCTACTAATGATCAACTTAATATCGCTGAATTTCATTGTTTAACTTAAGGATTTGCCAGACCAATCGAGTATTAGAGCAATGAATAAAAATGTGATAAGTAGTTTCAAAATTACAACAACTTTGGCATTTAAACGCTAATGAAAAACTTTTCTCTTGTGTCACCTTGTCAACCATGATAAAATTATTGTGAATTCTCCATAGGAAAAGAGACAGACACATTGGAATGATATTATTCCTATACCAAAAATCCAGGCTAGTAAAATAATGGGTTCTACATATTTGCCATGCAATTTTTAAATTAAATTTATCATTAGGAGTGATATCAGATATGACATTTTGAATTCTAGAGAGATATGTTGTAGGTATTAAGATAACTTAACAAACTATCAGGAGGTAAAGGTGTGAGCAGTTCTCAATTCCAAGAACCATCATCTTTGATGCATTTAGAACCCGAAGGCTCAAAGCAGCATGTTCAGTATAATCGCAAAGCATACCCATAGGATATCAAATAGCGTACCATAAAGAGCAATCATAATCGATTTATTTCCAATAGCTAAGGTTTTCTTTTGTCCCTTTGAAATCCAGCATACATTACTAGGTTGGGGAGTCAAGAACTTTAGGTTTAACCATAATCGGATGTTTTGTAACATAACATTTTGCTAGGAGAAGATTAGCTAAAAGGGAATTAGATGTACATAACTTCCACCAAAGAATGAGGGAGAAAGTCTGTTGAATGTCCTCAATCCTCAATCATTTGTGGGGTAAAATATGTTATCCCAAGAAGATCAAATCATTTTAAAACCATCACCACGAACCCATAAAAAATTATTAAGGATGGACTTGGTGCATTTAAATATCCATTATATAGGCAATAGCACCTCAATCCAATAGATTGGGAGCGTGTGCTAAGAATATATTTTATGAGAATCAAACACCTCCTAGGAGATAAGAATTTATATTCTCATTCTCTAATATGATTGAAAAGCTTTCTATCAAAAGTAATAATATACATTTTGTATTGTGCCCATTGAAGATAGGGATCCCAAGATATGTCATAGGAAAATTACCTTTATGGATTACAAGTTCATCTTCAATGAAATTTGTCAAGTTCATAGGGCAATTTTCTTGAATGAAGAAATCAAATTTATCGACATTAATCATCAAACCAGAATCACTTTGAAGAATGTTAAGAAGGTTTTTGATTTTGAGGATGGAACGTTGATTCCCAATAGTAAAAATCATGAGGGCATCTACATATGCTAAATGAGTGATAAAGTATTTACCTCCATAGTTGTATCTTAGCTTTTGGTCACTGGTAATAGTATAATTAATGTTTTTCAACCAAATTAATGTTTTTCAACCAATAATCCAAGGCAAGGACATAGAGAATTGGAGGTAAAGAGTTGCCTTGCCTAAGACCTCTATGAGACCTAAAGAAATCGTGAGGGAAACCATAGATGATGCCTTAAATGTTGTGGATAAATTTGTCTTTAAAGCTAAAAGTTTTAAGAAAGTTTATCAAGAAGTTCCAATAAAGTTTGTCGTATCCTTTTTCCAAGTCGAGTTTGAGCACGAGATTGTAACCTCTTTGTTTTTTTAATGCTATATAATTGTTCTTGGGCTGTGAGGATGTTATCCTTGATATCTCTCCCAGAAATAAAATCACTTTGATTATGTTCAATAATATTGTGAAGGTTCAACTTGATTGGGCACAAGAATCATGGATATAATTTTGTTAAAGACTGAGCAAAGGCTAATGGGTCTGAATTTATCCCTTCATTTCACATTATCTAATTTGGGAACAAGAGTGGTGATCATGTGTGAAAAAAGTTAAGAATGGGCACTTCGTAGAAAAAATTCCTTGCAACATTACAAACATCTAATTTAATAAATTCCCAACATTTTACAGAAAAACCATCAACTCCCGGGGATGTCTTATCTTTGACGAACTTTATGGAATCCCAGATTTCCTCATCAAAAGGTAAAGCATTTAAATTTTCATTGATATAATCATCAACAAGCGTAAGTGGAGGACGAAGTGAGAAGTTATTGTGTAGAGATTCATGTTCTTTGAATTGAGTAGAGAAATAATCAATGGCCGAATTAGCAATTTTATCAATCCCCATGATAGAAGCCTCATGAGGAGGTTTCATGAATCTTGTTAGCCTGTTGACATTTATTAACCAAATTGTATTAAAATTTAGTATTTTTTTTTCATACAGTTTTCAATTTTGAGTGTACTTTTGTTTTCGAAAAATTTTCATATCATTATGAGTTTGAATGAGATTTGCTCTAACTTTACAAAAAAACTTCTCTATTGGAATCCAAGGGTGGGGTCTTCTTCATAGATTATTTCCTAATTAGTAACTAGCTCTAACCTGATTCTCCAAGTTATTAATAATGTTATCAACATAATTTATATTCCAAGAGGAAAGAATTTTCCTTAAAGTTTTGAGTTTTGTGGCAAGATGGTAATTACCAAAGCTGTCAATAAGTTCCTCCCATGAGTTTTTTAGTATATCCATGCAGCCCCTTTTATTAAACTGAAAGTTCTAAAATTTAAATAGTACAATTTTTTAAATAAGATCTTCTAAGCTATAAAGATTAGGGTTCTTTTCAGAAATATGTGTAAATTATATATATATATATATATTAATTATTTTAGATAAACTACAAATTAGTATTAGCAATTATTTATTCAATTTATAATAACTAGTAAATTTTATTAGAATTAATATTTATTAATATTATAAGTACTTAATTATTGTTTAGCTATTATTAGTTATGTAATTAATATTAAATATTTAAGCTTCAATAATTATTATTTCTTTAAAATTTTAAATATAATTAAAAATAATGTATATATATTAGCATATTATAATTATTAAATGTTTATTAGTATCTTACTCTACAATTTTTTTCTTCATCTAGGTTTTTTTTTTGAAAAAATATTAAAAATTGTGATTTTCTCTTCTTGTCTTTAACATTGAAGCCATCTTTTATTCATTTTGAAAGTAAACTACGTCGCTCCTTACTACCTAAATTTTTAAATCCCCATAGTCCACTTATTGTGTATAGCTCTAGAATTGAAAATATCTTTCAAATTGGTCCACACATGAATTTATTAACTCGGCTTTAAGGGTGCTATCATAATTCGACAAGCCAATATTCGCCTCAACTTTAGGGAAACCCAGTTTCCTTCGATGACTCCTTCATGATCTAACCTTCCTTGGATGATCTCCTTCTTTGATTCACTATCTAGTCTGCTTGACATGGCATTTAGTGAGTCCAGTTATGCTGTAACTAAAGCTGAATTTGCTATTGCAATTGCATTTTTGCTTGCATTGGGACTTGTATTTGCATCATAGATGAATCATTATCTTTGTTATCTATTGAGTCAATGTTGTTATGCTATTAAGATTGTTCTCATCATTTGATCTTAGTAGGGTGCCATAGGAAAGATTTTTTTTTGTTGTTTCTTTTCTATGAATGGGATTAACCCTTTGCTTTGAGTCGTGTCCTTGTGGAAATATCATCAACATATTTGGAAACTCCTTAAATTTAGGATCTCGATCGGCTTTGTATTAGGAGAAAAATCAAAAGAAATTAGTCAAAATATTTCCTTTAAAAATTTAAATGTAAATTTCTAATTTGGTCTTTAAATATGAATGGTAAATCTATAATGTAACGACCCAAAACCGTTGTATTGCAAATTAGGGCAGAATCCCGCCTTAGGAATCAGGATCCCGGGGAATTTCACTTTAGGGCAAACAAAACTATTAATAGGTAGAAACAACTTTAAGGATCAAAGAGCCCTAATTCAGGAGAAATCCGAAAGACGGAAGCTCCCGTTCTATCTTCGAAATTTCTAATTTCTGAAAATCAAAAACATTGAAATACGTGTCCGAATTCATCATTTTCAGTGTCGACGTGTTAAGTATATTATTTAAAAGTTGCTCGAGAAGTTTCATCAAATTCTGAGCGTCGATTTGATCATGACAAATTTTCGAAGTTTTAAACCCCTAAAATTAAAATAAAATAAAATTTTGCTCCAAATCGAAAATTTTCGGCGCGAGGGTGTTCGTCATGTCGTAACACATCTCGGTGCCAGGTTTCGTTGCATTCGGACGCCGAACGGCGAAAAAAATGCGGTTAATTTGAAATTTAAAATTTTTCCATTTTTTTTCTCTCTTTTTACTCTTCTCTGTTTTTTTTTCTCTTCCTTATGCTCGCCCCCCCTCCCCTCTTCTCCCCACAACAGCTTCCAACCTCCTCCTCAGCCCTTCCAGCAGCCGGCCACCCCTCCTCAGCCCCTTCCAGCCACCTCTCGGCAGCCCCGGCAGCCCCTTCCAGCCACCTCCCGGCAGCCCCGACAGCCCTTTCCAGCCACCTCCCGGCAGCCCTGACAGCCCCTTCCCACCACCTCCCGGCAGCCCGGCAGCCCCCGACAGCCACTTCCCGCAGATTCCGGCAGCCCCAACAGCCACTCCCCGCAGCTTCCGGCAGCCCCCGGCAGTACCCTCCGGCAGCCCCCGCAGCGGCTCCAGCAACCCTCGGCCATCCTTCGGCCAACCCGTTCCAGCTTCTTTTCGTGTGCCAGCGATCCTAAATTTAAGGTAAGGGAAAGAAATTTGAAAGAACGCGTACGCTTTCTCTTAATCTAATTACTCTCTCTATCAAGTTTATAATTAGTCATTCACAATCGAATTATTCTCATTTATTAATAATAAGAACGATTCAAAGTGTTATAAATGACTACTATTTTCTATTTGCCAATTCAGTCGATTATTCTGACTTTTTCGTCATACATTAGTATGATAATCATAAAGACACCTTAACAACTGCTTTAACAGCAGCTTAATTCAATTGAACTTCAAAGGCAGAAGAAGAAGAACAGAATGAAAGAATAAATTAAACTCCTAAATCATTAAAAAGCTAACTTAAAATATCGGGAACTTAAATGCAGATTGAGCGAACTGTCACTCATTCGAGCTGTTGAACTGCTGAACTTAAAGATTAAAGGTACCCAGTATATGACATGTGTTATATTTTGCATTTCTTTTACTGCTTTGCCTCGCATATTTGCTTTGAGCCATATTTCGTTTTGAAGCTTGGTTGGTTGTTCGGAACCAACGTAATATCATTTGGGGTTGTTACCGGAAAATGACATCGGTATCATTTGGGGTTGTTACTGGAAAATGACATCAGTAACATTCGGGATTGTTGCTGGAAAAATAACATCAGCAACATTCGGGGTTGTTATTGGAAAATGACATCAATAACATTCGGGGTTGTTACTAGAAAAATGACATCAGTAACATTCAGGGTTAGTTACTGGAAAATGACATCAGTAACCGTTATTTGTGATAATTACTTATTGCAGAATTTTGCTTGCTTATTTGCGCAGTTGCCTTACCTATCTTGCATGTTATTTTCACCTTACTTCCGCTAATCGCACCTTTATAAATTAATTTGTTATTGTATACTGCTGTACTTAGAGTATTCTCTAATTATTGGAAATTCAAATTCTGGTATTGTTTTCTGTACAATACCAGGTCAGGTGCTCCTGGAAGAGGTTAAACAAGAACCTTAACTTTCAAAAGATCAATGATGGCGCTGAATTGCTTATTTTGTTTTTTTTTGTGTTGTACGAGTAATAAGAACTTTTGTTAAATGAGAAATATCATTCACTTTTATATGCGCATTTTTTTTCTCTCAAATTACTTGATATGATCCTGCGGTGAGCAGTTACCCAATGCCAGAACGGTTTCTACCGAACTGGCATTGGGCCCTCAGATATAATCTCTATCATAATGGAAAATTTAATGTGATATACAAATTTTTTTTTTGATGGTTTAAGGTATATTATAGTCTTATGCTATAATATTCTTCATTAATCTAATTTTTACATCCAAAATGGATGAAAAAGTTCAAATTATATTTATTTGAACTTTTAAAAGGAGTTGATAGATTACTTTGGTTATTTTATGTGATGGCTCGATGCCGGTTCAGCGAGAACTGTCCTGACATCGGGTGCTCACACACCGCAGGATCATATTGAGCAATTTGAGAAAGAAAAGTAATACATAAAAAAAACTAAAAGATATTTCTCATTTAATAATATTTTAAATTTTTACAATGTAGCCAACAAACTTCTAACAAAGTTCATCTTCTAGAACACAAGATGAACTTTGAAAAAGTAAAATAAATAAAAGTAAAAGTTGCGCCGTAGATTTTTTCGCCAGAATTAATTTTCAAGGTTCTTGTTTAAGCTCTCCCAGGAGTACCTGACATGGTATTGTACATAAAATAATACCGGAATTTGAATTCCCAGTAATTAGAGAATACTCTATGTACCATAGTAAACAAAATATATTACATTTTTATAAAAACAAATATGCGATTAGCAGATATAAAATAAAAATGCAAGAAATATAAGATAATAGCGCAAAATGAATAAAAGTTTCCTGCAACAAGTGTTATCACAAAATGTAGGTTACTGATGTCATTTTTCCAGTAACCCATCACGAATGTCATTGATATCATTTTTTTTCAGTGACCTACGAATATTGCGGATGTCATTTTTCCAGCAATCCACGAATGAAAAGGATGTTGATTTCTAACAACCAATCAAGCATTAATGTTACTGATGTCATTTTCCAGTAACCCACGAATGTTACCACGTTGGTTCCGAATAACCAACCAAGCTTCAAATGAATTTAGCTCAAAGCAAATAAGCGAAGCTAAGCAGCAAATTATAAAAAGTAGTACATATCATATACTGGGTACCTTTGTTCTTTAAGATCCAAGTTTGACAATTCGATTTTTGGATCTGCATTTAGATTTGGATATTTTTAAATTAGCTTTTAATCAATGTTCTTAGGAGTAAATTTTATTTTCATTTCGATTATGTTCTTCTCTTGATTTCTCATTAAGATTGAAGTCCGATTTTTTTAAGATACTGTGATAGCAGTAATATTTATTATAGTGTTATTAAGTCACTGAAGATAGTAATTATATTGATATAATATTATTATTATTATTATTATTATTATTTCAATGATAATAATAATATAAGAATGAAAGAAGAACATAACAGAAATGACTGTCAAAATAAAAATGCTTGAATTGAAATAATAGTCATTTTATAACATATGTATTGTTTATCATTATTGATTAATGATAACAATGCTAATGTGATGATACAATCTTATCTTCATAAAGATTATTAAGTATATATATAACAATAAATAAAGAAAATAGCAAAATAATTTTTCCTATTTTCTTCCCCTTTTTCTTTATCTTAAACTTTTCTTCTTACCTTTAGGATTAGGATTGCCGGAAAACGGAGAGAGATCGAAATGGGTGGTCGGACGGCTAGCCGGGGTGGCTGCAGCAAGAGGGCTGGCTGGCAGCCGAAAGAGGGGGCTGCTGGGTTGCCGGCAGCTTGCTGTCTGGCTGTGGAAGAGGGCTAGGCTGCTGTTGGGGGCTGGCTAGAATGGTAGGAAGGAGAGGGCTTGTGGGAGAAGATGGAGTGGCTGGGAGGGGATAAATAGACGAGAGGGAGGGGGAGGGGGTCGGCCCACTTGGCCGATAGCCTGCGCCAAAAACGGCGCAGGCAGGCGAAAGTTTCTGCCTGCAAGCTCTGTCGATCGCAGGCAAGATCGATCGAGGATCGGGCGAATGGGGGACAGAAGAAAAGCAGTGGAATTGGAAAAAAAATAACTTAAATTTAAATTTTTCGCATTTTTTCATTGTTTAGCATCCAAAAATAACGAAACTTGACACCGAGGTGTGTTATGATATAACGAACACTCTCGCGCCGAAATTTTTTTGATTCGGAGCAATTTTTTATTTTATATTAATTTTTGAGATTTAAAACTTCAAAAATTAACCACGATCAAACCGTCGCTCAGAACTTGATAAAACTTTTCGAGCAACCTTTAAATAATATACTTAACACAATGACAGTGAAAATGATGAATTCTGACACGTATTTCAATGTTCTTGATTTATAGAATTTAAATAATTCAGAAAATAAGGCGGGAACTTCCGTTGTTTGGATTTCTCTCAAACTATGACATTTTGATCTTAAAATTATTCTCATCTAAGGGTATTTTTGTTTGTCATAATTTGAAATTCCCCGGGGTCCTGATTTCTGGGGCAGGAATTGACCTAATTTACAATGTAACGACATTGGGTCGTTACATTTTATTAGTCGGGGAACTAAATTTGGTTTTTTTTAAATAGTAAGAGGACCATTTTAGAAAATAACTCCTTTTTAGTTTAAGCTCATCATATCTTTCTTTGAAATCAATAGCTTAGCAGTTTTAATAAACTTAGCATAGCTTACTAAGCTTAAATCATACTTAGCTTGAAGCAAACAACCTATAATAGGTATTTATAGTCTAGTTTCATTAATTAATTTTTAAAAGAAATCATTAGGGAAAGTAAATAAATAAATAGATTAGATTAAAAATATAAGGGCCTTAAATTAATTAAAATAAGCCACCTTATGATATAAAATTTCCCCAAAAATTGGCAAAACTATTTTACTCCAAAATTGGATGAAATCGATGCAGCCAAAATTATTCCACTGGACTTTTCATAATATTTTTTTTCTAAATATTAATCTTGCTAATGATGACATTTTGCGAATCCTCTAATATTTGCGGGAACCTTCTGGTGAACTGGGACGACACCAATAGGCAAATTCACCTATAGCAGGTCCCGTACTTGATAGGCATTTGATATGTTGATCTTTCCAACTTTCTCCTGATAATATTCATTTCAAAATTTTTTATTATTGATATGTAGAGGAAGTCATCACTATAGAAAAACCTTAATGCGTTGCTGCGTCGAAAATTATATTTATTATGTAGTAAATATCAAAAAATGGGTGTGATATTTGTGTTAAGGGTTATGTGGTATGAAGCAACTGTAAAACACTACATGCCTTATTTTGAGTGGTTGCACGTTGCTATGGTAATAAAACATATAGTGTGCTTTGCACTATAGTGATGCTATTGCATGTTATTGATAGATATGCTCGCATGTGCCGTTAGTTCTAAATTCTCCATCTTGATATACTTTTTGATGAATGCTTGATTTGAATGCTCTTAAGGCTCCACCACCGAGTTTTACTTTTAATTTCATTACATTTAATCTCAGTGGTACCGCTAGCTGCTTTATTTAATCTCAACATCATTCATACTCTTAAAGCTCACGAGACATTCAAGTTTTTTATGCTTTGATAATAAAGCATATAGTGTGCTTTGCACTATAGTGGCGCTATTACATGTTATTGTTATGCTCACATGTGCCATTAATTCTAAATTCTCTAGCTAGATGTCTTTTTGATGATGATGTTTCAACTGATATTTCTTGGTGCTTGACAATTGTACGATAACATATGTACATCACTCTCCTTGTCCACATGCTTGCTCTTACTTTTTTTCTCAAAACAAACCTGCCAATTTTATTAATACTGGAAAATAATGTTTGGGTTTGGTTGGTTACAATTCAGAAGGAAATTAAAAAATATAAAAGAAAACAAGGCCAAACCAAACCCAAAAAAAGGCTAGCCCAGGGCATATTCCTTGGCCAACGAAGAGAAAATACAATACATTAAAATAAAGAGCGAATTTAAAAACATGAAATTGATTCCTCAGCTACAGCTTCTGGTTCCAAGCAATCACCTAGTCCACTCAGCAGCATTCAGGACATTGATCCTTTGATTCTCCGCCTTCCTGCTCCAGCTTCAAGAGGAAGTCGGGTCCTCCCAGCTGTGACATTCCAAGACAAATCCAGATCACAATAAGAATATCAAAACCACCATGATGAAAGTATCAAGATGCACCTGCTTGGACTTGAAATTTCTAGCTTGATATAATTTTTGATGATGATGTTGCAGCTGATAGTTCATGATGCTTGACAATAATTCAGTAACACTTGCCCGTCACTCCCCTGCTCCTCAACCTCATTACTGATGGTAGCTGGTAAAAGGTTATTTGTGTTTTCTCTACATGCCACTATACTATATCCATTTAAGCATCAGGTGCTTTATTCCAATGACCTTTTTGTGTATATCATAGACGAACTCTTCCTGTTTAATATCATTTTAATAATAGGTTGATGCCCTATAATTCAAGAAATGCTAAATATGTGATTAATGGCAAAATGTTGTCTTGTGCACTTGTTTATTTCGTTTTTCAACTATTCTTTTGATCAAGGGAAATAAATTATACTCTTAAGTATTACTTGCAATTAACATACCATTTCATAAGGTGAAGAGAGCTGAAACTATGGGCTTCATACATATGATCTTATTGCCAGATTGATTGACTTTTTATCACTTTTTGTAATGTGCCCAGCTTATATGCTTATCTGATTTGGAATATGATTACATCAACCCGTACGACTCCTCATCTCAGATCAATGCTGTTATTGTTCCTGAATTTATAATCCAGGGATTCTTAAGCAGTCTGTTTCTCATGACGTGGCAATTGATTCCATTTATCATAATGGCACCCGTCACTTGTTATCACATGCAAATGTATGTATTTTCTCAAGCTTGTACTTTGTATTTTTTTCAGGTTCGAAAAATAACATTTTACCTAAAATATCTGCTTGTGTGATATTTTTAACCAAGATATTTTAATAAAATTTGTTAGCCAGCGTATATATTTGGAATAATATAATGCTTATTTACTTACTCATATTTAACTTTCATTAATTGAGTTTCTATGATTTCTAGTAATTAAAAGTAAAATTTATTGTGTAAAAATTATATTTTAGTTATTCATGTTCAGAAAAAACAAAGAGTATCTACATATATATTTGGATAAACATACGATGTTCCTCTCACGCGAAGCGGGCGAATGACACGATCGGTGCAGCGAAATCCTAGTTTCTACGCGATGTCATCCTCACGCTTGATCTGATGGAGCGCAGACGAGAGGTGTGGCAGTGCCGGTAACATGGCCGATGCAAACGGCTGGTTCGGCTGGTCAGCGGCCCACGGTCGGGGGCCGCACATGCAGTTTGCACCCGTACGGGTGTCACATGGACGTCGAGTGCTTTTGAGATCGTGGTGGAGGCGAGTTTGTCATGGTGGACTCGGTTGTCGTGTCGGAGGCTATCCGGAGACCTTTGGAGTAGGTCAGGCTTCCAGATCTTCATCCAAGGCGCCCCATGAATGCTTTTGCACCTTTTTCCTTCCACGATGCTCTAAATTCTCAGAGAGATCTACTCGGTATTAAACCTATCAAATATCTTTGATGTAAACTAGCTCTTATCCTTTCTAATGATGAAATTCAAAGGCTGGCCAAGCCCTTCGAGTTTTCACTAGTTGGAAAATTTGCCAATGGGAAATCATCGATGGTAGGCATTCGCAAATTTCTACATAGTTTGGGTTTGTCTGGTTCATATAATGCGGGCCTAGTTGATTTTCATCACATTATTATCATGTTATCAAATAAAGCTGATTACAATAGAATTTTTCAAGAGGCTCGTATTTCATTGAGAACTTTCACACGAAAGTGTTGAAATGGACGTCATCTTTTGATCCAAGGACTGAACCTCCCATTGTCCCTATTTGGATAAACTTTCCTCTTATCAAGCTTCATCTGGTGACACGCTCAATTTTGTTCGCATTGTTGTCTTATATTGGAAAGCCGCTCAAAGTTGACTTCGCCACCGCCAACCTTCTCTGCCATTCAGTGACATGCATATTGGTTGAAATTGATCTTATTGGAAATTTTGAATCAGAAATATGGATGAAGAGAATGAATACACTAGAATATTTCTTTGAGAACAAGCCGTTTTATTGTACTCATTTTTTGACTATCGGACATATGGCATCTTGTTTCCAGCTCCATTCTTAACTCAAAAGTCAGGATATTGGTTATAAACTTCACTCCATAAGCGGGAAAGTCATCTGGGCATGTTGGTGAGCACAAGACTCAAGAAGCTCCTCAATGGCAGCCCAAAGCAGGGTCAGTCGGCTGTCCAATAAGGGAGGATGCTCAATTCAATTGGATGGCGTATTTGAGGTTCCTTTATTGACTGATGGAGGTAGGGACTTCTCTTTGGAGGACATTGTTGCTGCTGAAGAAAGCATTTTTTGTAAACAATTGATGGTAGTCGCTGATTGTGCTAAAAAAAGGATTTTAACGACATATTTTGTGGAATTCTGTGGATTGGAACAAAATCCGAGCCATCCTTTCAAATTGTCGCAAGTTGTGAGTTGAGCTTAATGATCCGGTGTTTACGGAATTATCTCACCCTATTTTGAAGAATCCAACTTCATTGAAGATATTGATAGCATAGATGAGTATGATGAGGTTGAAGCTAGTGGAATCCTGATGGCGACTGTGACCCCGTTGGACATTACTTCTCGTGTTGAGGAAAATATCGAGGCTCTATCGGTTTATGAAATTTTTTTCTCAAATCAACTTCAGTGTATGTGTAGTTCACCACAAGAGGTCTTAAGGATGAGAGCTACAGGGGAGGATGGCCCATGTCTCTATGAGTTTGAGGAGCATTCCTATAATATTAGATTGGCAATGGGAGTCCCCTCAAGTTTGCTTCAGCAATGGATTAATGATATTCCAATTGTTTTGAGTTGGCAGAATGTGATGGTGGCCGTTCTGTCCCATGATACGGAGAGTCCCCATGTGGGGTGGGCCTCTCTATGAAGCCCAGCGGTTGTTCATACTAGGAGGGGAAATCGACTCTCAACCCCCACGTCACAGAATTTCTTTCGCTTATTTATGGTAGGCATCAGACTACTTCTGAAGTACTTGCGCCGGAGTCTTAACAAAGAAAGAATGATATCTAAATTGGAAGCAAGTGATATTTTAATGGACGTAGAATGAATTTGATGATATTGAAAATTTCACAAGGAAAAAAGGGTAAAATAGAAAAGGAATAGTGGCTCTAAATCTAGAAAATAACCATCATCTTCATCTTGTGCATAACCAATGAGAAAAACTAGAAAATTTTTTTGAACCCGTTGAACTAGATGAAAGTATACTCATTTAGATTTAATCTTTTGTAAAGACTGCAAACTTAGATTACTATAGAGGCCAAACGCAACTGCTTAAACAAATTGTTGGCATTAAATTTTAACCTTGCAATTAGAGATTGATCTTGTGCATAGAAAAAAAAAAGTAGTTGGTATTTTGCTGTAGGTCACCTGTATGATGTCTTTGTTTGCAGGTGATAGCTTCAAAAGAAAATAGTTGACTTTCTTGCTATATTATTCCATTAATTTGGCAATCTTTGTGAACTAAGATTTATTTTAGTTGTTTGGCATCTCTTGGTTACTGAACAATAGTTGGAAAAAAAATCTCATCCAAGGATTTAAAAAAATGGAAACCAATTAAGTCAGTGCAATGTACTTGTAACCAATTGGCACACTATTAAAAGTACTTGTGAATGAGAAAAAGAGAGAATTCTTATGCTTTAATTATTAAGAATAGGTATACAAGAAAATACAACCTACCTTCTCAACTTTTAAAATAATAATTCTAGCTCATCCTCCTAATTCTGCTGTCTCTACATCTAATTATTCTACCTAATTTGGTAACAGCACTAAGCTATTTTATAAGCTGCATGTGTCATCAATTCTTAACAAAGAAGACTTTACCTATTCTCACACCCATTGGTTTTCCTAGAAATTAGGAATAATAGTTTAATTCTGGAAAGCCTCATGATTAAAGAATGACTCATCTATGCTGGTTTCATGAGTTTAACCGCTTGTATATTTTTTTATTTCTATTCTAAGTTCCCACCTTTTCAAGTCGTTGCAGTGAAGACTGATATATGCTGCTCTTTCAGGTTTTATAAAAGGAAACACCTTTTGGATGTCACTGAGATTTTTAGACAAATAGAAGGGCAAAAGAAATACATGATAGTCAAGCTTGTTTTCTACTTCATCGTGTTCATCTTTGTGATTTTCAGGTCTAGTTATGTTCTTTGCATTATTATATTGTTACAATTCTCTGTCAATACAAATATGATATGATTAATAAATATCATGCACCGGTGAAGAATGTCATTTATTATTCTGTCCATTGTTTGCTTATGCTGCAAGCTAACTGTAATTTACTGAAGGGCTGTGAATGTACTCCTACAAAATGATAACTTGTTGTTTCTGCTTTTTACATTTTCCCTGCCCTATGCTTTTTTTATTTTTTAATGCAAGTACTCGCATCATTGCTCTCTTTCTATTATTTTTTAGTTTGACTTGTATGCTTCTGTTTTTTAACTGCTTTTTTATAGGTTTATATAGTTAGAGAAAGACAGATGAAGCGAAAGACTCGTGATTCTTATTTCCTTTATTGCTTGCTATAACACAGGCTCTACCATATACATATTGCACTCGAAAGTAACATAATGTTTGGAAAATAGAGGGAAGCGAAGGCGGGAATAGTTACATCATGCTGGGATACGTGATGGATGGTTTAGGTAAGTGCCAATACGTATATATTTTAATATGCCTCCTTAAGCTTGGATGTGAGTTCTTTGAACTGTTTCGGCAAAAAAGGCTTGGTAAGAATATATGCGAGCTGTTCAACTGGAATGTGACGAACTTGAACAACATGGGAAGCCACACGTTCGCGAACAAAATAATAATCAATCTCAACATGTTTTATCTACGTGTGAGGAACTAGGTTAGTAGCCAGATAAGTTGCACCGATATTGTCACACCAAATGGTTGGAATGGAGTCGTGAGGAAAGTTGATGTCACGAAGATTGTGAACAATCCACATGATTTCACTGCCCGTGTTGGCAACAGCTTTGTATTCGACTTCAGTAATAGATTTAGCGACTATAGAAAGCTTCTTGGAGGACCAAGAAATAAGATTGGGTCCCAATAAAATTTAGTAATCTGCCATGAATTTTAGTTCAGTCGGATAGCCAGCCTAACCATCATCTGTATAAGCGGATAGAAAATGATGTGGTGTAGTTTTTATAGAAAGATATTAGTCAAGCGTGCCTTAGAGATTACCAAGGATGCACTTAAACTCTAGCCAATGGACTATTGTAGGAGCATGCATGGACTAGCAGATTTTGTTGACACTGTAAGAACTGTCCAATTGAGTTAAGAGCAAATATTGGAGAGTGATAGACATCTACACGTCTGCGTTTGCACGCAAGTGTATGTGGTCTGAAGCAATAAGTGGAAACTTTAGTTTCCGGGATTTATTGAACCTCAGGGAACAGTTGTTTTGATACCAAGTTGTATATTCTTTCATTAATGTTTAGATGACAAATTTGGTTGATTTTGTTGGTTCCTAATTAGCTATACAAAAGACTTTAAGTAAAAATGTGATATGATTAAAATGGACAGAGTTGAGATTTCGTTGTAATTTATGCAAAGGTTCGTTATATAACTTCATTGTTTGAATGTAGACGTTCAATTTATTTGCTTTATTAAATCAAGTGAACACCATTGGAATTGGAGTACTCTCCAATTGCATTGGGTTCAAGTTTAGTGCACAAAGAGAACTCCTTTTTGGGTTCTCCCTTAGCATATAAACTCTTATGAGTTAATGATCGTTTAGTTAGATTTTGATTCCCTACGTCCAGGTTACCAAAGATATCTTTTAATTATGATGGTATCACAAGCAAGATTCCATTTACCATGCGTCATGCACTTCACATGCAGTTTAGCTAGATGGGAGGATGCATTGGGTCAATGGATTATGTCACATCATCCATTGAAGTTTTCAATATCCTCTCATCCCTTCTACTTTGCTGAGCAGCAGAGCAAAGTTAATGGAGAACTTGGTTCTCAAGCGTCAATCTTTTGGGGAGCTATTAAGGGAGGGTGCAAGTAAGCTCTCGCATTACCTTTCTTGCTCTTACCTAATTTTTGAGCATTGGAACACAAATTCTTTTAATTAAAATAATTTAGAATTCAGTTCATCAAAGCATTCATTCAATATTAAATTTAACAACACAAACAATTTTTCATTTTATTTAAACAATGTCATCATACACCAATATACCCTGACATAATTTTACAACTGCATCTCAACCCTCTCCAAGGGGTTTTTAGCCTTCCATTACTAAGCAAGAAAGAACATACATGCAAAGAAAAGTGAATATCGCTATCAGTTCACGACAAGAAATTAGTTGAGGGAGTTTAGGAGAAATACAAGGAATCACCCGGAGGTTTTCTGGGGTTCTCTTTACTTTTCCCGCGCTGTCCTCTTGAAGCTCCACCATTCGTTCTTTGCTGTTTTCCCTTTCTTCTTGTTCTTGGTCTTCTCTTCCCTTTGGAGAGTTCTCCTTCTTTCTCTTCCTGCAGCCTTTTTTTTGTCTTTAAATAGCAAAAGTTGGAACCCTTTCAAGGTCTGAGATTGGCTCTTAAATAGGGATGCACTCAGCCTCAAAAGCTTTCAATGTGTGTGACATTTCCTCTTCCTTGGCTTAATTCTCATCCCTTTTAATGTTTCCATCTGCTTAAACCTGTTGGGATTTATCAAAAATTTAATTTATCTATTTTTAAGAGGCTGGGGGAGGCCAAAGGTCACATTTTTGTGGCCTTCCCCAGGCTCCTTAATTCTGTTTCTGGAAATTCTGGGCCGTCCGCTGCGGCGCGCTGTGGCAGCAGCGTTTCAAATACTGTTCCGCTGCGGCGCGCTGCAGCAACACGTTTTAAATCCTGTTCCGTTGCGGTGCGCTGTAGCAACAGTGTTCCAAACGCTTTTCCTGCATGTAAGTTAGTATCTTTTATGTTCGATCGCTGCAGCGTACGATGTGGCGTGCTGCGGCGCACTATAGCGGATAAATTTGCGGGATCACTGTTCAATTAGTTTAACTATAGTTTTATTAAATGAAAATTTACCCACTGTGGCGCGCTGCGGCGCGCTACAGCGGATAAATTTTGCGGGATCACTGTTCAATTAGTTCAACTATAGTTTGATAAAATAAAAATTCACCCGCTGTGGTGCGCTGCGGCGCGCTACAGCAGATAAATTTTGCAGGATTACTGCTCAATTAGTTCAACTATAGTTTGATAAAATAAAAATTCACTCGCTGCGGCGCGCTGCGGCGTGCAAACTTGCTAATTACTGTTCAATTACTCGTTTATATGGTTTTAATTTATTCTTATCGATATGACGCTCTGGCGCACTGTGGCTGACCGTGGCACGCTGCAGCGGTCTTGCTCCAGATCTGCAGTTCTGCTTCCAGGTAAGGCGTTTTTAATGGGCCGCCATGGCGCGCTACAGTGCGCCGCGCACTGCGGCAGTTTTTGTCCCAGAATTTGGTAAATCAGTCCACACAGTCTGTTTTCTTTATTTTCCTAAAAAAATATCATTTTATACTCTAAGTATAGGGAAATATATGGTGATATGATATTTAAACACTATATTTTTGCTACAAATTCCGGCTATATCAGAGAGCACCTACTATGTTGCAGAAGTTGGTGATGTATGCGCCTTAGAGGGATGTGGCTACAACATTGGTGGAAGAGGCATTGGACTGGTTAAAGGTTTGCATCCAACAAGCATGCCGACTTGTTGTAAAATGGAGGTAATATATGTTGATTGGGATAACAGTAAAGCAGAATCAGTCTTCCTGAATGTGATTCCTAGAAAATTGGAAGGATCAACATCTATAATGGCAAAGATCGAACCCCACCCAATTTTTGTATGAATGTGAGGAGCTCGGTAGTATTGTTCCCTGTTAGAAGTAGATCATCAACATAGACAGGTAGAAACATAAGGGCATTATTCTTGCTGAAATAAATACAGAATTGTCAATAAAACTTTGCCAGAAGCCATTTGTTAAAAGAAAAGAGGACAATTTGTGAAACCAAATACGAGTAAGGTCTTAGATCGCGGTAAGAGCACGCCTTATTATGTGAGAGGAGTCACAGCCAAGAACTTAAGCGAGCGTAGATTCAGTGCGAACGGAGATGATCTAGCTTAGGATCAACATCGGTGGAGAACCAGGTTACATGATCAGTATTGGGAAGGTCGGTGAGGGAGGGTGAAAGTTCTGTCTACGTCCACGTACCCCATAAGGTTATAAGACCGAAAAATTGGGATGAACTACGATCTCCAGATGGCGTAGTTGGATTTGTCGAGCTTGATGTTTAGAATGTGATGTATGTTGGACAGTGATGCAGCGTTACCGATTGCATTGCCGACCTTCAGCTTCGTGGAAGAAGAAGGTGGAAGTTGTCGGTTTCTCCTCTAATGGGAGAGCTAGTTAGGCGCTCTGCTTCATCCATCTTCGAGTGAGGGTTCAATAGATGCAAGACCTGAGGGAGATCGGCAAAGAGGGGAAACAATGGAGCCTTATTGATCGCTCTGATGCAATGTTAGAGAAGACGGACGAAGCGAAAGACTCTTGATTTCTTATTTCCTTCATTGCTTGTGATAACACGAGCTCTGCCCTATACATAAAGCACTCGAAAAGCAACCTAATGTTTATAAAATAGAAAGAAGTGAATCTATTGAGGTTCGATTGTGAGCCCCTTTTTTGATCTTTTTAGGTTTTATTGTTTTGTTTAGCCTATTTTTTTTTGCTTATAACCTTATGGGGTACGTAGACGACAACTCTCACCCTCCCTCGCTGAATTTACCTAGCAGTCTTCCCAATCCTGGTCATGTAACCTGGTTCACCACTGATCAATTGATCATAAGCTAGATTATATCCCCCCTCACCGAATCTACGCTCTCTCAGGTTCTTGGCTAGTAGTAGGATAGTAAGAGGTAGGCTATCACCGACGGAGGTGTTGTAATATTGATCGAGATAATTGGTATTGGATGTGGGGGTAGCTATGGGTGATTGGTGGTTGGACAGTGTGGTGGGTGCTTGGGTAGTAATGTGCTAGTGGTCAAGGCAACTATGGGAAGAGGTGAGCGGCCGACAACTGGAGAAGCTTTTTTGATGCAAGCATATTGTTAGTTTCGAATAAATTTCTTTTATACCACAAATTGAGTTATGTGTGGTAATCCTCTTACGCCCAACTTTACTCTGGAATCACTTTATAGCAATCCAAACAAATGGAGTTTCACAATACCTACAATAGAATGACTACACACCATTTTATTATGAACCAAACTTTAGTATGATATGTATATTTATATGTATATGTATGTGTGTGTGTGTATATATATATATACACACACATACATACACACACACACACACACATATATATATATATATATTTGTGTGTGTGCCATGCGTGCATCATAATATATACATGAACATGATAAATACACAAGCAAGAGAGCGATGTAGCAGATCTAGGTTTTTTCGGTTGCTCTCGCAGCCTCTTAATGTAATATTGGTTGGGCTTTGGTGTCTTGGAGCTAGGATCGAGGTGTGGAGGCGTTCGTTCCTATGCTAGCACTCGAAGTAGCATTTCCCGGAATTCATCATCCCATAGCTGGGGCGGGGTCGTCCGAATTTAATCGACTCACGCCATTGGCTCTTGGCGTTTTGTCGATTGGGATTTGACTTCTTGGGCCTAGTTTAGATGAATCAGATTCTCTTCTGCTTTTTCATCGAAAGTGCGGTGGTATCTTCGACACCTTTATCCTTTCGAGAAGCTATAATCGCCCTTACTTGGGGAGAACTAATCAGGATCAAACCTATTGAGTATCTACAAGTTAAACTTTCTAATGATGAAATTCAAAGGCTTGCAAAACCTTTTAAGTGCTCTCTTGTGAGAATTTTGCCGACGGAAAACCGTCAATGGTAGCCATTGACAAATATTTTCAGTCTGGGATGTTCGAGAACATACAATGCAGGATTAGTTGATTTTCGTCATCCTTATCAAACTATCAAATGAAGCATATTACACTGGATATTTGCAAGAGGTTCATATTTCATAGAAAATTTCCACATGAAAGTTCTGAAATGGACGACATCCATTGACCCAAGGAGTGAACCTCCCATTGTCCCTGTCTGGATGAACTCTCTTCTGCTCAAGATTCATTTGATGACGTATTTAATCTTGTTCGCCTTGTTTTGGCAAGATGCTTAAAGTCAATTTCTCTACTGCCAACCTTCTCTGTTCATCGGTGGCTCCAGTTCTGGTCGAGTTGGACCATACTGAATACTTTGAGTCAGAAATATGGATTGAAAATGAGGAAAACAGATATTTGCAAGAATACACCTTTGAGAATAAGCTGTTGTATTGTTCTCGTTGTTCGATTATTGGGCGTGAAGTGGCAAATTTTTATCGTCTTCATTCGCATCTCAAAGATAGAACATAGGCAAATGAGTCTTTCTCCCTTAAAACTACAAAAAAAGTAAATGGTATATATGCCAAAGAGAAATGGTAATGTTGGGGTGGAAGAGGCTCCTGGTGCTATCGAGGATATCGAAGAGAATGAGTGTTTGGAGGTAATTGCTCCAATGGGTACTCATTTGATTGTGGATGAAGGGGTTGAAAATGGTGTTATCAATGTTGACTTTTATGCTCAGGAAGTGATGTGGTTGATCTACCAACACTTCCTGCTGGAGATGGACTTGCTAGGTTGGGTACAGATCCTCTGCATGCGATGATGGAGGACTCGAATGTCATTCTTGGTATCCTGAGTG
Organism: Gastrodia elata; assembly: GCA_016760335.1. Classification (NCBI taxonomy): domain Eukaryota; kingdom Viridiplantae; phylum Streptophyta; class Magnoliopsida; order Asparagales; family Orchidaceae; genus Gastrodia; species Gastrodia elata. The sequence continues at coordinate 35,271,317 of CM028678.1, read as the reverse complement.
AGGAGTTGTGAGAAAATGATTGGGGGAAGTAGGTGGACACTCCAGCTTATGGGTCAATTGGCGCTGTTAAGGAATGTTTTCCATGTAGGGATGGTGTGGGGATTAACGCTATCTCTCACCAGACGCTAGTGAATACACCTTTTGAGGGTGGTGTTGTCACAGCGCGCGAGAAGGAAGTGTTGGACATTGGCCATCTGGACCTCCGCGCTATTCCATGGCAAGAGGAGACAATGGCGGTGTATGATAACTTTTCATTGGATCATCTTAACAACAAGTTGAATACAATTCAATATCTCATAAAGATGCAAGCTGAAACAGAAGGCGTCTTGAATGAGATAGTGGCATCCCATCTGTATGTTGTTGCATGGGTCAATAAAGCAGAGTTGGAATTGATGGGTGCATATATGGATATTCTTCAAAGTATGGTTACTAATATTACTAAAGTTTTGAGGGAGCAAGCTTCGTCCTTGAATAAGGAGAATTTGGTCTTCAATCCTCTAGTCGAGGAATAAACTCCATTATCTAAGGTGGGGACATTTGATTCAAAGAGGTTTTTTGTTCTAAAAAGTAGGGGAATTCTTCAACATCATATTATTATTTAGATAGAATTGAAGATACCATTTAAAAAATAGAAAAAAAAAAAGAAGTGAAAAAATGATCATTATCTAGATATTACTTTAGAAAAAGGAAAGATCATTGAAAACTTTCAAAGGTTCTATAACTTGCATGGAGTTGCATATATTACTTTTTTTTACTTTTCCTTTTATTTAATTTATTTTAATTTTTTGCTTTTATTTTTGTTGGAGGCCACAAATCATGTCTGTTGTATTCTTTTTTTATCATAAATATAAAAGCCAGTAGATGATTTTATATATATATAGAGAGAGAATAATTAAAATGGTCCATTGATTCTTACAAAATGTTTAAAATGATTCTTAACTCTGTAAATATTTTTTTTAAGTCCTTGACTCTTGTTTACATATTTTTGTTTACATATTTTTGTTGTTGTTACCATTAATAGCCCTGTTACCCCATTACTTTCATTAAAAAGGAAGATATGTACCCCCATTACTTTCATTAAAAAGGAAGATATGTACGTAATTCAAAAGGCCTTTTAATATACGTAATTCAGGTTAAATTTAATATTATTCCTAACACTTTTCGATTTCTGCGCCTCTACTCCACTTTAAGGTTTCTCTGCGCTATGCTTTGATCAGTTTTGTTTCTTTGTGTCTCTATCTCTCTGTGTCTTCATGGAATCGTCGAAGGCCTTGACGGTCTCTGCAATGTCGACTCCTCTTCTTAGCTTCACGATGACCACGGCACTTTCCATTTTTTTGTTACCATAAGTATCTTCACAGGCGCAAGTTTGCTGGAAAAAGTCGCAAGCTTCTTCGCTAATTATGCATATACCTTCCTTTTTAATGGAAGTTATTGGGATAACGTTCCTATTAACGGTAAGGGCCAAAAAAAATTTAAACAAGAGTCAATGGACCAATAAAAATTATTTACAAGAGCCAATGACTATTTTGAAAAGTTTATAACAGTCAAGGGACTATTTTGATAATTCTCTCTCTATGTGTGTGTGTAAATATTGTACTTTTTGTTTATAGGGTGTTGGTTTGCTTGTTTTTAAATGCTAGTACATTAGTGAAAATAAACTGTGTTTAGTACTTTGAATACTTTGTTGTTTGTTTGGTTTCCAATATATTAATTATATAGACTTACCATTTTATGCTTTGCATGATGCAAAATGCTTAGTATGATAGTTCAGTAAAGTGTACAAGATTACCTACATTGTGTTACTTAAATTATCATAAAAAACAAAGTCCATGTTAATAAATATTTAATATTTGGGTCTATGACAACAAAGAAAAAATGTGGAAATTGAATGAAAAAGCATGCATTATAGAATTATGAAAAAAACATAGTTAAGGGTGGTGTAATATTGATGTTAGTTGAGACACATGGGGTGGCAATGAAGTTCTTAATTGGTTGGGGGAGTGGGCAATCGATAGTGGATGAATGGAATTTAAAGTTTAATAACTTTTGAGGATTGGTGTTGAGGTTGAGATGGGAACATAGATTGAGAATCGAGGGGATTTTGCAATCCTGAGACAATTGATAATATGAGAGATTAAGTTTATTGCATCATAATCTTATAGTATAATAAGTTCACTTTATTTGAATATTAAGAAAACTTAAATTCATGTAATTATAATTTTTCACGAGTTGTTTGGAATGCAAGATTTTTAGTGTAAAATAATCTGATTATTGTGTAACCTGATTAAAATGTAATCTGATTATTTTATTTTTATTTGAATTTTTATTTTTAATTTTGGAATGAAGTAATTTGCAGAGTATGGTGATTTGAATAATTATGAGTAAAATTACTCCACAGATGCAATTAGAATGGTCTTAATAGCAAAGGAAAAAAAAAAGGGGGCTTCAATTTCATCATTTAAAATTATACTAGATACTTTTTAGCACAAGCTATCCTTCAGATAATTTTATGCCTACTACTGAATCATCCTTATTAAGCAACCCATCAATTTGACCATATTACATTACAATTAAAAAGAGTTTATCATTGCATTGTGCTTTTTAAGCTTATCAATTTGTAGTCCAATAAAAAGACGAATAGAGAACTAAATTAGTGTTAAAATTAATGCTTGAGAAATTAAACGGGGAATATTAAATCATTTGTGATTGACTTAATCAAATTGAATAGCATTTGACGAATTAGCAGAGCTGAAATAATTGTAGAGACAATCATGGAAAATATTTCACCAAATAATTATTGACTGCCATAATATAGTAAGAGAAACAATTTTTTAAAAAATGCATCTTAACTAAAGCTTAAACAATAAAAAATTTAAGGTCAGCAATATGAAAATTTTCTAATCATCTTCTGCAAGCAATTGCAAGTGGAATAAAAGTAATTTGGCTTGGAAATCAATATCATCAAACACCCAACAAAAATGCCAAGAATCTGTGCATAAATTTTAAAACCAACTATAACACAATGCTACATTATAATATCTCTTATGTTTAAGAATAAGACGTTGAATAATGAAGCCAAATAAAATTTTGAACTCTAACAGATAAAATTAGAAACATCACCCTAAACAATTCATACTATTAGCTTAAACAACAACATAAAAAATCAGTAGATCAGCCAAAAGAAAATAAATTCAGACTAATGGTTGCTGTGAGTTATTCATAAAAGCCACAAAAGAAGAATAAGGAAGGGAAAAAAGCATCATATTATTAGGAAGGTAAAAATAAATAAACCAGAAGGGTTGGACAGCTAAAGCACCTGAGCCAAGTTTTCTCAATTTCTACCATACCTGAACAAGTGCTGGAACATCCCAATTATCCACCCAAAAACAGCGATTAGTGATTCCAAAAGTAGGCCATGTCGACGAAGGTGACGTTGAATGAATCGGCGAATCATTTGTAGCGATTCTTCCAAGAAGTTGATTGGGAGGATTTGCAGCGATGGCGAATCTGCAACGCCAATTGTAAGACTTTGAGGCAGAATACTTTGGTTGGAAGACATCAATTGGAAGACGGCGAATCGGCGATCGATTTCGAATTGACTTTTTCCTTACAAGAAATCCTTTCAATTGATTTTCTCCTTCCAATTCGATCGACGTTGCTGCAGATCGAAATCCTTCCAATCCGATCAACCCAATCAACGTTGCTTCGGAAAGCTGCTTTTTTTTTAATGCGAAGTTACGTCGGATTACACCTGATTTTGGCATAATCCAATTACACAAAGATGTGAATTTACGGGGGAATTCAATTCCCCCGTAAATTTCATGGGATTTAAAATCCGGCATTCCGAACGTGCAAATGTGAAAAATATGGGAGATATAATTACTTTACACTTAAAAGTCTTCATTCCAAATAGCCCCTCAATCAAAATTGTTCTAAAAAATAAGTTTGTTCAGCATTTTTTTTCAGTACAAATAAAAAGTTAATCACAATATCATAATTTTAACTCAAAAAGTGGGTCAAGTTGTCAATGATTTGTTGGTATCATTGCATTTGCATGTGTGCCAAAGGCTATAAACACTTAGTCGACTAATGATAATCTGTGCATGCAGATCTAAAATATTTCTCACCAAAGGCTTTCATGGGTGGAATTACGGGGGCTGCGGGGGCATAATCTCTTGGAAATTGTTGAAGTACTTATGTATAGTAAAAATTATTAGTGTAACTTTTAAATTTATGATGAATTTATTGTAACCATCTAAATTTAAAATGAAAATGCTGAGGGATTTGTTACTTTTTTTTCTTATAAGATATATTTAAAAAAAAAATGCATTCCTGACAAATAGAGTTTTGACTTTGTTCCTTGATTGGACATTGAGGGATGCCTCTTTGGTTGTTACCCATTTCCCCCCTGTTTATCAAGTTTATCTAAGTTCAGACTTACTAGAATGGATTTAAAACGTGAATTGTTAGAGCTCGAGAAATTTCTAAATCTGAGGATATAAAAACTGCCTTGCATTTTCCTGCACAACTCACAGCATCTCTAATCCTGTTGGGATGTATTTCTCACAACTCATCAAGTCATACTGTATGTGTATTATTGATGATGCTTTTTATTATATGCTCACTATTTTGTGTTATTATTCTCTTTACGAGCATTGGCTCAATGGTTCTTACAACCTATGCAAACTTTAATTTGTGCAGACTTTTCTTGAGCGAGCTATTGTGATTGAGCTTGGCTTTATTGATTTTGATATTATTTGAACTCAGCTTGAGTTTGAATGTTCAAAACATCTTTGGATTTTGTTGAAATGAGTTTGATAAGCTCATTTACTCGTTTTCTGCTTCTAGACAGCTCAAAATCATGTTTAGAGCTCAGCAAGACGTGCAAGCTTGCCTCATCTCATTTTGGATAATTTCTTAAAATAGTGCATTAAGAATGCTGTGATATCCAGAATCAATTAGTGGATGATACAGCTATGAACTACAGAGAAAAATTACATTAGAGACGCATTAGAGGATGAATAACATCAAAGAGTAAGGTTAAAGTTAACAGAAAAATTTCTTAGCAATTTTACATGTTAAATCAATAATGGAATGAAATCATTTCATTTGAGATAATTTTAAAGGTATTTGTAGCAGCAGTCTTTCAAACCACTATTGAACTCTAAGACGCCCAAATAAAAGATAGAATCTTGCAAGTTCACTGGTTTGCAAAGCATGCTTTCTAACTTAAAGCAACCAAATGTTTTTTCTCAAATGGTTGTTACTCCCCTTCTGTGTTATACTTTTTTCACTTTATTCCTAGTTTGTTCATATATATGTTAACATATTAAATTCTCCCGCATTTAACTTGATTGTTTGAGATTCTTTGTTACCCAAAAATTGGCTTGTTATAGCTTGGTAATTGTGTTTAAAATCCTTCTTTTGTCTTGATAGAATTCTCTCCGTTATAATGTCTCCTTTTTTTACCTAACTAATTCTAACAGTTAAGACCTTTTAATGACCTAATAATATGTTACAATCATATTATTTTTAAGTAACATACACCAGGATACCTCATGTATAGTATAAATACAAAAATATTACATCCTCTTTGTTTATTCAAGTTCTAACTTTTGCGTGATCCATTTTAGATTTTCTGGTGGTTAGATCAAATTGACCCTCATTGTTCTTACTTCCATTTTAATGATAACAATGGCAACACATTTCTACCTCAATCTCTATAATTTTTACAGGCTTGTGGTCTGTATTGTTTCATTAATTATTAATGAAGATGACAACCCGCTGATTTCTGAAGTTCATTAAGACTTTATGCAGAATCCAAGGTACAAAGTCTTACCTCTTTTGTTTTTTTTTGTTTTTTTTTTTTTTGAAATCAACTTCTAGTATAAAGAGCTTTCTATTTTGTAGAAATTTTATGCATGTTACTTCCTGGAAAGAAGTCAAATAAACTTGAAAAAACCAAAAAATGTTATAAATTGCAACAATACAACCACTAAACACGTCCTAAATTTTCATTCAAACATTATGGATCAATGCCCTTTTTAATGGGTTGCTTACTGAAATGTTTGCTTTAGTGTTTACTTTTAAAAAGCCTCAAAATTGTCAATAACTTTAAGTAACTACCTAAATTTTGTTCAAATCAATTAACAATCGAAATAACAAATGTGTATAATAAAGCTTAGCTGGTATTTGAATAATTTTCTTATTGCTTACTACTTAAAATGTTGCTAGAAATATTGCTTAAATTTTTATGGAACATGTTACTAAAGTTTAATGTAATTAAATTGTAGATTTTTATGCATATTAAATTATGGATAAAGTGCTATGACAAATTATCACATGAATCTAAAGCATATTAATTGGCATTTTGTATGTTACTGCAGTCAATATAGTAATTTTTGAAGTGTGTTTAAATTTCAATAATTCTAATAGATGTAACATGATAATTAAAATTCAGGCACATGAATGACAAGTGAATGATCTTTTTTTTTCTCCAAAGAATGCAAGAGCTTTGTATCTTCTCATTCAATGACCAGTTAATATGATAAGATAAAATGTTTGATTACTTTGTTTCTCACTTTCTTAAATAAAGTAGCTTGTTTTTGAAAAGCTAAAAACACTAAAATAGGATGAAATGCAATTTATTACATTGCTTTTTATACAGAATATCACAATTGAAGGAGCGAGTATATTGCATTTGTCATTTGTTTAGGCTGGAATATAAGCATTTAGGAACTCCGGGACGGTTTGATTTTACAGTAGGATTTTTTTTCATCTGAATTGTTTAAAGCCCCAAAACTTAATTTGAATGGTTAAGAACAAAAAGTAAACCCATCATTAATTTAAGTAACATGAACTCTACCACCCAAGGTAGAAATTGGCCATTAAGGCCTAATATATAAATATATATATATATATATATATTTTAATTTATTTATTTATGTGTGGCAGGTGGGATTTGAACCCATGACCTGGGATAACAAATCACGAGCCTCAATCACTGGGCTACAACACCATTCATGTATATATATATATAATATATATGTATATATATATATATATAAATATATGTGTGTGTTCAAAAAAATTGTTGTGTTTTATAAATATAAAAAAATTGAGTACAACATCAAGGGAATTGGTTACCTCAAAAAATAAAAGCAAAAAAGGAAAAACAAGCAAAAATGAAAAAGAGAAAAATTGTCACCGAACTCCATAGGATCGAAGTCCTAGCAAATGCTGAAAGAAAGACCTATACGCTAGAGAAGCACTATCGAGTGCATCGTTGTCGTTGGTTGTTTTTCCTTTGTTTTTGTTTCTTTTTCTTTTTCTTTATACCTTTATACCTAATAAGGAAATTGTTTAAAAGCTCCAAGTTTGAAATGTTATCCTTAGATTCCTCGAATGAGTTCACCTCTGAGTTCTTTGGGGGTCTGCATCATCTTACGGAGCAGACATAGAAAGCCAGGACAGATGAAACTTCAATGAGTGTGGATTCAGGTTTGAAGAAATGCTCATTCTATGTAAAACAATCAGAATTTCATCAATAAAAGCAAGATGTTTTGAAGAAACATCATCTTCCTCATCAAAAACCCACTCGTCCCTTTTTCTCAATATCTCAATATTCTAACAGAACATTCAGAAAATGTGATGAAGAGCAATTCATGTATTACATGCCATTTTGAGAGTGGAAGTTTAGATTTGGAAACCTCCCTTCTAATAGCAGCATTCAAAACATCCATGCCACACGATCATAACATCTACATCAGACGGCTGAAGGCTCATTATTTATATATACCTACTTATGCTACCTCTATATATATGAGGAGAAATGCTGAATATAATAAGTAGAAAATTTATCCAACCTTGATTACTCTCCTTATCTCCCTCTCTTGATATTCTCTACATGGTATCAGAGCAAGGTCTCTCCTCCACCCTCTTCTACCTCGATCTCCTTCAAGAATGTCATCACCACCATCCCATTATCTCTCCAACTACCTAGTCTCTAGCCCTCCTTGTCTCAGCCACTCCAAAGAATGCATCAGCCAGAAGAACGCTCCAATCGCCTGCCTTCAGCTCACAAGAACCTGGAGTTTAGCAATTTCTTTCCCTCTCCAACCTAAGAACTCTTCAGTCAATTATCCTCAGCTCACAAGAACATTCAAGGATCACCTTACAGCTCAAGAACTCTCCTCAAGGACCTTCCAACTTACTCTCCATCCCTCCAACCTCTCTGTCTATAGCCTTTAGTTTGTCCTCAACACTATAATCACAACCAGCTAGTTAACCAGCCTATCTCCAACCTCAGCATCACCATCCCCATCCTCCTTCCTTGTCCAAAAATTCCTCTCCCTCAAGAACTGTCCAGAAATCTCCCTCCCCAAGAACTCACAAGAACAGCATGGAATAAACCCACACAAACTCCCAATCCAGTAACAACCAATCCAATCACTGTTCAGACAACAATACCGCCGAAGCAACCGACCTCAAAAATCTTAAATCCTTGATTTCTAACATAAAGAACCTTGTCCAAAGCACTCTCACAATTGAAAACTATCACATATGGAGAGCTCAAGTAACAAAGTTTTTCAAAAAAAATAATCTTTATGATCACCTAGGAGTCTAGCCCAACTCAAGCAGAAATAAAGACAATCATGATGCATGGATCTTTGCCAAAAACAACCTGAATGCCGTCCTATATTCGGTAATATATCCCTCCATCCTATCACATATACTGGATGCCGAGACATGTCAAGAAATCTGGATCACTCTAATAAGGCGTCTACAACCCTCCAACCGTTCAAGAACTATACAACTCAAGCACAAACTCCACAATGTATCTCTAAAAGATAGACCAATGTAAGAGTACCTTGCTGAAATAAAAGAGCTGGTAGACAAGATCAACATCGTCGGCTCAAAGATTGATCAAGAAGATGTCATCCTATAACTTTAAAATGGCATAACCTCAACCTGTCAAGCCTTCAAAACAGCCATTCGAACAGAGATTACACCAATCGGCCTAGACGGCTTGTACTCTCTTCTCTGCAGCGAGGAAATCAACATCTAACAGGAATTACATAAAGAAATATACCTATCAGCAAATAACTCCTCAAACCTCGCCCTATACTCTAGACACCAAAGGGGGCGTCGACACGCAGGTCCACCGAGAAACAAAGTAAGGGTAAGAAATCCCACACATCAACAACGCCATCCTACAATTCAGCAGCGCCGAAGAACTTTATGGACACCACAAGCCCACGAAATGCAATCAAGAACCTATCACCCAGCAAACCGAGGACACCAACTCAAAACAACCTACATTGAATGCCAAATTTGCTACAACCAGGTCATACGGCCAAAGACTGTTGGTATAGAATAAATCAAGCCTATGACAGCCACAATGAACACAAAACAACCAAACCAATGGTATTCTACAGTGAAGTACTGTTGGAACCCAATTGGTACCTTGCCTTCCTATTTCCAACATAGGTACAGAAATCCTACCCACACCTAACTGTAAGTCTTACCTAAACAAAAGCCTTCATGTTCCTAAATGTCAGTACAATCTCTTATCCATTCATACACTAGCATCTGACAACTCTTGTTCCATTACCTTCAACAAATATGGCTTCATCACAAAGATCTAAGCATCGACACTCCTCTCCTCAAAGGAACAAACCACAGCGGTCTATACACCATTCATCCATCAAATCTCACCTCAAGCAAGAAAATTCTGCACTCAACAACCACCGCTACAATTTCTCCTTCGCACTATCGGCTTGGACATCCTAATCCAGAAATTCATCTACTACTCAAAAAGATTCAGCAATCACTCTCCCTGTACTACTTGTATTACATCAAAAAGCATTATCGCCTAGCATTTCAAAAATATTCAACTAGGAAATATAAAGCTTTTCAATTGTTACACCAATGTACAGGGATCTACTCCTATTATCTCAAATGAATGTTATTAATTCTATATTATTTTCATTCACTTCTTTTTTATTCTGTTTTTCTTTCACTTCTCTTCTTAATATAAGACAGAATTTTAAGTTGCTGAGGGTAGCAATAATAATTATAATAGCGTTATTATTATCATTATTTAATAATAATAATGATAATAATAATGTATAAAAGAAAAAACAGAAAGAAATGACTGAAATGAAATTGACAAAAATAAAAATAACTGTCATAATATAACATTTGTACTGTTATCATTATTGATTAATGACAACAATAATGATGTTAATGACATAAGGAGATAATATAATTATTATTATAAAAAATGAAAAAGAAATAATAATAAACGAAAATGCAAAATTCCCCTATTTTTTCCCCTTTTCTTCCTCCTTTCACTTAGGATTAGGGTTGCCGAGAGCTAAAGGGAGGCCGGGGGTGGCTGAAGGGGGCAGGAGGGGATGACCGGAGTGGGGTGGCCAGACATTTGGGCGGAGGCTGGCAGGCGGTTGGTCGACAGCAGGAGGGCTGGCTAGCTAGCTGAGAGTTGAGGGAGAGCTGGCTGAAGGAAGAAGGGAGGGATATTTATAGAGAAATGGAAGTGAGGGAGAGAGGGTGGCTTGTCAAGCGACGTGCGTGCGCTCTGGCTACGTCCCCCGTCTGCGTCCGAGTCTGCAGGCTCTGTCGAGATAGAGCCTGCGCCTTGTCGTTCGTGCATGACATTTGGCATCGAGGAAGATGAATAAAAACAGAGAAAAAATAAATAATTAATTTCAATTAAATTATTTTGCAATTTTCTGTTGTTTGACTTCCAAAAATAATGAAACTTGACACCGATGTGTGTTACGATAAGAGGAACACCCTCGTGCCAAAAATTTTCGATTCGGAGCAATATTTTATTTTATATTAATTTATGAAATTTGAAACTTCAAAAATTATTTACGATCGAACTGGAGCTCTGAATTGGATGAAACTTTTAGCGTAGCCTTTAAATAATATACTTAACTCAATGACACAAAATTGACGAATTTGGACTTATATTTAATTTTCTCTATATATTGAATTTAAATAATTCAGAAATTAAAGTAGGAGTTTCCGTTATCCGAATTTTTCTCAAACTATGGCATTTTGATCTAAAAATTATTTCTATCTATTGGTATTTTAGTTTGCCCTAACTTGAAGTTCCCCGGGATCTTGATTTTTGTGTCTGGATTTGACCTAATTTTGCGAAGTAATGACATTGGGTCATTACAAAACAGTCTATATGAAACAATCTAAAAGATTTGAAGACTCACACAAACATCATACACACACCTACTGGCCTAATGTTAAACCAATTAACATAAGCATTAAACCTACTCAAATAATCTAGCATGGAAAACTGCAACCCAACTCAAACACCCACTACAACACAACCGCAACCATTTAAATCCTCCCCACCATTCAACCAACCGAATTTATCAATAAAAACTTGCCGGATCACTACAATATCTTTCACACGTCATAATCTCAACCTTATCGTCAACAAAGTCTGCCAACAGATGCATAACTCCACCCAAGTTCACTTTGATCAACTCAAATGCATCATAAGGTATGTCAAAGGCACCCATCGTCTAGGACTTCCCATCAACTCGGGTGATCTACTTCTTCGAGCATACATAAATTGGGCAGGATATTCAACTAATTGCTAATCCACCGCCGACTACTGCATATTCTTGGGAAATACACTAATCTCCTGGAGCACCAAAAAATAAAATGCAGTCTCCCGCTCTTCCACAGACTCAAAATATCGGGCACCAGTCACCACAACAATAGATGTCATTTGAATTTATCAACTACTTCAAAAATTTGGCATTTGTTTAAACAAACCCACCACCATATTCCACTTGCAAGAAATTCGATCTTAGTAATTGCACCTGCAAGAAATTCGACCTTCCACGCTCGCACCAAGCACGTGGAAGTCGATTTTCATTTCATCTATGACAACATGCAGAAACAAGAAATTCAGCTACAACATATTCCCACGGAGGAACAGGCAGCCAACATATTGATAAAACCTCTCTCCACATCCCGTTTCAACACTCACAAATCCAAGCTCACCATGTCCGATCACAGTAGTTCGTTTGTGGGGGGATAATAGCAGCCATCAGAACATTCACGCCACACGATCAGGACATCTGCATCAAACGGCTGAAGACTCATTACTTATATATACATACTTATGTTACCTCTCTCTACATATATATATTTATATGTATATAAGGAGAAATGCTGAATATAACAAGTAGAAAATATATTCCTGCCTTTATTACTCTCCTTTTTCTTCCTTTCTTGATATTCTCTACACTTACACTGTAGATTTGTCCAATTCTGGCCCAGAAGCAATTATTAGACCAACCCTTATTTTTGCAGCTCCCCTTGGATCAAGAAAAAATTGCATACCACCAACAATTATCAAATTACCAATATCAGAGGAAAACTGGTTGACCGGGATGCAGCCAACCAAACCAGTTCCCGCCTCAAGGCCCATAGGATCTACTTGCGTTGGGGAATTGTTAGAAATGGAAGAATTAACTATAAAAAGCCTACGACATCTCTCATAGCCTCCATGGGAGGCAAGCCCATACTAGAAATACTAAAAGACATGCAGCTCTTCCTCTTCCTCTAATTGAGAGCCAATCGATCCAACAATAACAGCATTCGTGATATTAGTACCCACATTACATTCATTCTCTTCTATCACTTTATCCACACTAAGTGTATTCAGAGGCAAAGAGATGCCAAGTGAAACACCAATGTTAGGTCCAAAGAGCAAGAGGGATCAAAATCATCAAGCACAGGATCAACATCCCTAGACTTATCGCTTAAAAGCAAACCCAAATCTCCTGAGACACCTGAGTAATTAGTGCAACCGGGCACAACCAAGCAGACAACTTGGGAGCCACCCCCGGGTCATAATTAAAAAATTTATTATTAACAGCATCAAAAGGCATCTCAGGGCCAGAATGAGGCGCCAAAATTTTAGAAACAACTAAACCGATAGGAATCTCAGCATCTGGGAAATCGACACAGGAGGTTACCTTTGGGAGGAAAGGGGCTTTTCACCAAAAGGCTAATAACCACTTCCTAACAAAGGTACCTATCTTGTTCCTCCAAATTTAACTTGCTCAAGTATTTTAGAACCAAGACATTTATGCCCAATAGAAACACAGGAGACACAATACAAAGAAAAACTCTCATAAACAATAGATTGAAGATAACCTTTTTGTACAGGGCCTAGCCAAATTTTGTCCAGCAGCTGAGCCAAAACATCCAGTTCAACTAAAACACGAGCATAAAGGTTTCTAAGAGAAACCATTTCCCTATCCAATTGCAGCGGGTGGTTTACTGCCTTAGAAATAGAAAACAAAACCTCCTTAGAAATGTATTGGAGCCCCAGGCTCGGAAAATTGATCCGGAGCATGAGGAGCATTCGCTGTGACATCTAAAAAAGAATTTCACTTGCAAACGAATAATATGACCTTGAATATCATGAGCCTATTGCACGCACCCTACCATAATCAAGATTGTTTGAAAATTTGAAAAAAAACATGTAAGGAATCAAAACATCTTAAAGAAACCGATCCATGAAGTTTATGGCGGACACTAAAAGCAATAACTTTCCCATGGCTAGAAGGTGAGCTAACGATTTTCCCAATCAAAGTCATTTAAAACAGATGAGATAGATCCGCTATTTCAGCTTTAGAAAGCTTCAGAAAAAAAGAGAGTAGGAAACCCATTAAATTAGAGATCCTCTTTTGGGGGCTGGATGAGTTCCCTCCAGTACCTCCGTAAAAGATCTCATAGATGGGTCAGCATCCATTAGCTCAAAACCACGAAAATCATGATTAATGAAAAAGAAGGAAATGCTAAGCAAAAACAGGAAAAAGAATAACGTAAAGGAGAATGAAAGCATGCACCAACCAAACCTTTAACCAGAGAATGGTGCCTAAGAGTCGAAATTCTTAAAGTTGTCTACCAAAAGGTCAACGACGCTGGAACCCTAATCTCCCGAAAATCACCTCAGTGAGACGTTCTCTCTTTGGGAGCCGCTTCAATGTATTTTTGGTCCAGTTAGGCCCGGCCCGACGTGTGCGTGTGTAGCGACGTATCTTTGCAATGAAAAATTTCCTAGAAAATAAATATAATAGTTACAAAGTAAGACCAACATGATATCATCAAACTGCACTGTAGGTGTGTAGATGTTGAGATCATGCGAATAAAGATCCTGGTCCTTTTCAATGCACTCTGTTCTTATCCACATTCTGGTAGAAATCAAAACAAATGCTACTATTGTGTTTCAAAGCTCCCTCTCATAAAAACATCGTTTAATTGTATAAATATAAATTTGAATTAAGGTACATTTCACCACACTCATAGGGTTTGCAGAATACCAGGAAATGCTGGGAAGCCAATGAACTACGGATTTTAAACAATTCAATTTCAGTTGCAAAACTAGAAGTGAATAAAACAGAAAGAATGTGTTCATTGAAATAAAATTACAAAATTGCAACAGACTTCATGAGATAGAGTTCTGAGGTGGTTGAACTGCATCACTTGCCTGTGTCCCCTCTCCTGCACCCTTGCATGCACTTTAGAGCAAAAGCACTAACATAACTCTTTTTAACCATCTTTTTTTAATATGCAACAGCAAGGTTGCACTGTGAGTCCAGTGCATTGCGTCCCCATTTTTGCAAGCAAATAAACAAAACCAGATTAGTAATACTTTTCAATGCTTTCCCTCTAGTATATAGTTGTGCTAATGGTGTTGTTGAAGTTTTATTGAATTATTTTTCTCGATATTGTGCCAATTTTCTTTTTGTTTGTTCCATATGCTTAACTCATAGCTGCATTTTGGCTGTTTTTTTGTGTTACGTATATAGACATCATGAGATTCAGAGTTCTACAATCAGTTCATCAAAAGTGTTGTTGCTGAATATTGCTGGGGAAATTCAGGCCGGTTTCAATCTTCAGCAGATTATTTTCATCAATGCTGCTGCAGAATAATATTTTCCAATTTAGCTGCATTAGAAATAGTTAAATTTAGTTTAATTCATCGAGTTGTCATTTGTATCAGATCACATAGAGCCATGCTGTATGCATTATTAATACAATGGTCGGAATGTTTGCTTTTTAGCTCATATTTTGCGTTGTACAGCAATTTTTTTAAAGGAAATTTTATTAAATGTGTTATCATATTGCTTTGATTTATATAACATTATGTTTTCTAGTAAACTATGGAAATGCATTAAACAAGATGAAACCTCAAATAAATTTGTGAACCCTACCCAAAAATTGTTTTATTAATGTTTTCAAAATATTTTAAATGCCAAAATTGTGTTATTAATGTATTAATTATTATTATGAGTGTTGATGTATGTGTATTATATATGACTGATTAGAATTAAAAATATATACTATTAATTTTAATTTATGTTACGTAATTTAAACTTGATTTCAAATTTTTATGCAAATTCATTAATAATGTTTTGAATCAGGAGAAACAATAATGATACATAAATATATATAGATATCATTAAAATGTTTCTTGATTCTATATATATATATATATATATATATATATATAATATGGCTAAGGAAAAAGCCTAAATATAATAGCTAAAAAATAAATTATAGAAGCACAATGAAAAAGATATCAAATTGGGATCAAATTGGGATTTATCTCTTTTGACATTTCACTTGAGGTTTGAAAAAAAAAATAATAGACCCCAGGTCGTTGGAGCTATTTTGTGAGCTTAGAGAGTATGCATAAGGAAATGAGAGCTTTTGAGACAAGAAGCAAAATGTCTTTATATATTATGTGAAGAAAGAGGCTCCAAATTAAGGAAAGAAGCTCTAATGGTATGCCGCAAGCGGCTTTGCTTAGTCATTAATGGGATTGCATAACACCATTTGAGGGGAACCTACGCACCTGAACTACCAAGTCTCCAGAATGCCTCGAAAGCTCTCAAATTAGGTTCATTTTATTTCTTTTAAGCTCCAACTTTAAAACATCAAGAGAATAAAACATTTGGAAACTTGACATCTAAAATGTCTTAAAGATAATTAAATCTCTTCAAGACAATTAAATCATAAGGCTCGTCTATAGATCTAACAGCATCTAACTCATCCAAGTCAGCTAAATCATTTGAGCTATATTTTAATAGGGTAAATCACTTTATGTTGCCTAGACACAACAGAAGAAAACGTTTCATTCCATTAAATAATCTCTCAATATGCTTGAACAAAGGGCACATAAATTAAGGGAAATTCAGTAAAATAGAAAACAAACTGATAAAGGTCCATACATCAAACGGTAAAAAAATAAAAAAAAAGGTTCCAAGGCACATTAAGACCAAGACTGGTATAATGTCAAGAAGCGACGATCAAAAACAAGAAGGGGCAGGAGAAAATAACAAATCAGTCTGCTTCGTCAACAACCTTTGTTCCAAGCCCTTTGAGGCCCTCCGGAGGAACCTCCGCAACCGAAACGAGGGAGTAGAACTCCTCCTTGGCATCCTCCTCCTCGTTCCTTTTTCGGGCAATCCTCACCCGAACTCGTCTGGGAACGCTGCGTATGCCCCTGCTCCATATCTGCTTGTTCACTTTCACGTCAATCCTCACATCAGTTGTCCTCATCGCCTTCTGCGCAAATTTTCGTATCTCCTTTATAGCCTTGGGGGCTTTCTTCTTGAATGTACTGCTCGTTAATCAACAATATATCATATGAATATGCATTTGAAGCATATAATATAATACAAAGATCATACAAGTAAATGGTGCCAAATTAGTTAAACTTTTTGATGCCATTCCAATAAGTGCAAAATAAAACAATAATACGAGTTACAAAATAGAACAACAATACAAGAAATGCTCGGAACAACATAAACCAGGTAAACTATGTGTAATTTTGATGAATATGATGTTAACAATTACTGATCTATATATCAGTAGGAATATGGTTATTTTTTGTACCTATAACAAAACATAGAAAATTTTATGAGAACAAATTTACGAATTAAGACTACAAATGATTTGAACATGTACAATGAAAAGTAGAAAAGATGCACCATTGCGGAGTTAATAAATTTGAATATAAATAAAAATACCTATGATGAACAAATAAAAGGTTGTAATGTTGTTCTACCTTCAACTTTCCAATATTATTCAACTTGCCTTGCTTGATGCTTAGCAACAAGTACATTTAAATGAGTTGCTAAATCTTGCAAATCAAGATATCCTAAAATCAAGAAAGTATTGAGTTATAAAATAAAATTGGGAACATAGCGTTAAATCTACTAAGCTGTTTGGTTGTTTTTAATATTGAAGTTCTACATGGATCCAAAATATATAGAGCCAAACCAGTTAAATTTAGATTTAGTAAAATCAACCATTAGAAAACATTATTTTAGATTTTTGAGCATTTAAAGTGTAAATTCACCTGTACCGTATAATAGTGCAACAAATGGCTCCTAAATGTGGCATCAAAAGAAGGCTAAACCATCTTAAAACAGGAGTTATCATTGGAATTTCCTTTTTTCTATTATCCAATTTACTGAAAAGTAGTGAATATTTGTAGCACAACAAAATCAACAGCATAGTTCTGAATACCTGGGGCAGTAGACAATCATAAAGCCACACAAGCAATTTATCTTAAATTGTTCATAAAAAAGAGAGCAGATGGTAGCGCAGGATTGGTATACTCATCATATATATGCAGACAAATACTATGATTTTGAAATCCTCGCATCCCTCTTTCAAATGTTGTATGTAGGCTAATAAAAAAATAAGAATAAAATGGCAAATTTAGGGGAATCGGACAGAAAAAAAACAAGGGGAATCAGACAAATTAGTTGATCACCACTGTCCGTTCAGAAGAGCGAATCACAAGACGGAGAACATAAATCATCAAATTCATAATTTGAAAGCTGTACGAGTCGGGATGAACACTAAATTTCTTAATCAAAGATAAAATAACCAAAATTCAAAACCTGGGTAGAATTAATAGTTAAGATTTGGCCGCTAAGTTGAATTAGCAAGTATGCATCAAAATATGATGATGAATGAGTACACCCAACAAAAAATTAAATATTCTAAGTATTTTACTTTATAAAATTGATGAGTCTCACCTTTATATCTAAAGAATTATAATAACTTTAGATATAAAACAAAATAGGGATCTTTATCTATATAGCACCAAAACCTTAGTAATTTAAATATGTAGCACCCAGACTTTAATTTTTATAAATTAGCCATCTCATTTATCTACTACTTAAATTGTTAACAAATACAAGATTTTATCCACTTATATAGGTGAGATAAAGGTGCCTTTATATATAATTGACATTTTGGCGCTTCATATGTAAATTATAAATGCTAAATACTTTGCAAGTAAATATCAAAAAAAATAATTATCAACATACAATATAGATGTATTGCTTGCAGAAGAATCAGCTGAATAACAAAAATCAAAATCAAAATGCCAAAATACTTGAATCCTGCTGCAATTCTTCTTTATAAAATACAAAAATATATGGTTTAGGGTAACTGTTAGTAGAATGTAGAGCAGGGAACTCATTCAAAAGTAGAACAGCCATTGTCCAATCCTGTTTAACTCCATTTCCAACAATTTTACAAAACTGCAGCCACAAATATACTGCACAAAAGATAACTGATGGCATAATTTTTTCATAACAAAGACTAATAATAATGAAAAGTAGCTAAGCTTACCCAACATACTGATCATATCAAAACATTCTTTATTGGTATTTTATATCAAGATCTGACTGACAAGATGCCAACGTTTATTGAATCAGTCAGACCTATTTATTTCAATATTATTACATCATAGATATCTGGATAAATAATTATATAAAATTGCCCACAATACTCTCACAGGATTTTTGGTTTTTTTAAAAGCTAGATGACTAAATCCTAATAAGATTTTGATTTTCGTAAAAGGATTTTTGGGATTATTATATGCTTTGATTTTTCTGTAATTAGTACAATTGACAAACTTTTTAGTCACGCAATGAGTACTCTACAAACTGAAGAAAAAATGAGGTGGAGTTTGCCCTCGAATGAGAGCACAAATGACAGATTTAAATGAGAAACATATAAATTTGATGGTAATTGATTGAAGGAGGGTTGCATGCTTTGGTTAAATAAACCTTTCCAATGCAAATTTTGACAAAAACAATGCCACACGATTAAAGAAGCCTTTTAAAAACCATCCGTAAAAAAAAATTGCTGAAGGTTGTACTAATTATTGAAAAAGCAAATCTATGAATTGCATTATGGGATCAAGTAATGAACTACCCCCGCATAACAATTATAGCTTAGAGAACAAAATAAAAGTCAGACCACAAATGAAAACACTACAGAAACAATTCATAAGACAATTTATGGGAAAACTCAAAAGCGGAAATGGTTTACAGATGAATTCTCAAATGAAGTGCCTAAGAGCGACTTAACAAGCGATGCCATAATAAATAGTAAAGCATTAAGTGAAAAATAGAACAAAAACAATAAATTTTTAAAAGATATCAACAAGTTAAACAAAATCAAGTATGATTATTCATAAATTAAAAAGATATGGTGATTTCGAGATGTAATAAGTCTTAAATTTTAGATTTATTACACAAGAATTGAAATATCTACATTAGATGATTTGGGCATGTACAATAAGAAATAGAAAGTTTGCTCAATATTCAATCGCCAAGTTAAAAAAATTAATCTTTGCAGATAAAGACAAGTCACATAATAGACCTAAAATGATATTAATAAAAGTTGTTTGAAATGATATGCAAATAATAAAACTAGCATTTCATACAGCAATAAATATGTACAAATGAGGATTCACAATGTCAACAACAAATAGCTCAGAAATGATCATTTCTGCTCTGTATATAAAAGGCTGCAATGGGGTTCTATCTTCAATTTTCCCATATCATGCAACTTAATTTTGCTTGTGCTTCAAAACAAAAGAAAAGAAATGGCTCAGAAAATTAAGATAGCAAAAGTAAACTGTTTATCAACAAGTAAATTAAGATTTAACTAATTTGGTAAATCTTATAAATCCACACGTACCAAACTTGAATGTATTGATCATGAAAATGGTTTAACAACAAAAGGTTTTACTTGTAGATAGTCACATTAATTGTCCGATTGTTTTTAAAATTCAAGTACAGAAGCTATATTAAATATAAAGCCCATATATAGTAAATTCTATATGTAAAGCCAAATATAAATTTGGATTTACTAAAATTAAGATCAGAAAACTATATTTTAGCTGTTGGGGATTTAATGTTTAAATTAGCTCGTAGGCTTAAATAATGCGACCAAATAGCTCCAAAATGTGACATTATGAAAGAACAAAATAAAGATATTTTACCAAGCTATCTCAAAACAGAACTGTTAGCATTGAAAGTTCATTTTCTGAGCCATTTCCTTTTCTCTGGTGAAATCTTGTAATATTTTACCTAAATTGTCTAAAATAATACAGTGTAATTGAGCATGGGCATGAAATAAGAGTTAGGAATTAGCTGGAAATATTAACAAAGCAAATCAGTATGAAATGCTATATCATTAAAGTATGAAAATGACAGCAAAAGTTACCAAACCATCTAAGAAGATTTAGTAATTCAAGTAGTATTATTAGTGGAATGAAAATAGTTGAAAATAGGTTTTCATTAAATATAGAATACAAAATTTTGAAGTGAATGCTAAACAATTAAATAAAACATGGAGCCAAATCAGTAAAAAAGGATTTGTATTACAATAGATGCAGGTGGATTGCATTTAAATTATTTGATACATGGATAAAATACGATTACTAACTTAACACCGCTTGGGAATGAACAATAGGTGTTATAATAGTAAGGGTGCTGAATAGCATTAGAAAATAGTCATGGAACAAGCAGTGTCCCCATTCGCAATAGAACTACTTGAATCGACATCATGTTCAAACTGGCTGTGTGAAGTCTTGGACATTTGAAAAATATTAATTGAGCTTTTAAATCAATTATATAAAACTAATGGCCAACTATCGAGTCTGTGTTTGGAAAAATAAATATAAATATGTAGAAGTAGTGCATGTATTTAAAAATTGCAAATGCTAGTGCACAATGGAGAGATATAGAGGAACTGGGCTTTCTAAGGAGTAAATGACTCATATCGATTAAAGGACTCGCTACTTTATTGAACTTCATAGACGTGTGAAAGTAAACTCCCTAAAATATAGTTGATGATTGGATGTAAGAATGATCTTGATATCTACGAGCACTGGACATCCTCATCAAAAAAAAGAAAAACATTGTAATAACAAAGTGAAGGATTTAAAAAAATAGCGAGTTAAGAACAGTAAATCAACGCAGTACTTCATGGTATTCAAATACAAAAGAAAGCAAATTTTACAATTGTCAAGTACTATAATACCGAGAGATCATTTGACGTCCATTTCTTATATATTTAATTACTTTCGAGTTTCAACCAACTAAAAGAAGAGATGCTTTATGAACATTAAATAAAGTTGTGCCCAAAAAAAACGATATCAAAGTATTTCAATGTGACTTGAAATTAAAGCAAATAAAAGCACAGCTAATCAGACGGATTTGAGCATTGCACAACATAAAAAACAAACCTTTCATAGCAAACTTAAAAAATCTAAAGTTCCGTGTGATTTTCTTGAATGCAAAATAAAAAAAAAGGTAACAAAATCTAATTCGGACGAAGGTGAAAAGTAATAATATACCATCCATGGAGTCTTTTGTGAAGATTAATTGTGTACTCTCTAGTGACAACATCCTCCTTCCGCCCTTTCCCGAACATCTTTTCACACATCTTCGTCGCCTTAGCCGCCAAACCCTAAAACGCTGCGATGAAAATTTCACGGCAATGAAAAGTCCAATTCTTAGATCGAACAATTTATACCGACTATCGGGAGTTGATGATGAGCCGGTCTTCGATGAACGAACCGGTTCGGTTTGTGGAGCACGGTTCGGTTCGTGGAGCAAGAACTGCTCTCTAATGTATAAAGTTGAAGGATTTTGCTAAACTTATATCATCATATACGCATTCAAATGAAGATGATGTGATAATTTTATGTGAAAATATATGATTGATGGAATTTATCTTCGACCAATGTGCTAAGAAAAAAAAAATTTATTAATGGTGAATATTATTGTGTATATGATAATATAAATGTATCAGTTGGAATTACTTCTTTTTCTATTTCATTATTCTCATATTATTCTCATTTTGTAGGATATTTTGTGAAGAAATTTGAGCATTATTGATGAATTCAGAAGTTAAAACACCCATAAAAAATATTTTCGTCTTTTTCTTCTTAAAAATTCATATAGCATATGTATTTATAATGATGAATTTTAAGTTGATAATCATTTTATTAGCTTAACTTAATTTATCTTAATTATTTTAACTTGGTTTAATTTATCTAAATTATTCGGTATATTAATAATTTATATAAAGTTCACAAAAAACTAAATGTTAAGAAAAAGGTTAGAAGTAAATCAAATAATTTTATAAACTTAGATAACCACTAATCTGAGTATAAGATCAATAAATTAACTACTAATCCGAGTATAAGATCAATAAATATATAATCATAGCTTGTAAAAATAAATATCAAAGCATGCAAATCTTCAGATTATTAAAATTGTCACTACAACAATTTCTTAAAGTAAATCAATATTCATAAGCTTCTTAACTAGTTCATAAGATTCTAAGACAATTAGCATGCTATCAAAGTTTTAAAAACTCGTAGTTAATGCTTAAAAAATATTTGGTGAAAACATCTATAAGATTGAAAGCTCAATCTATAAATTTGCTTAAAATGTTAAGTTGACAATTAAATGATGGTAAAATTTTGTTGAGTATGTAGGTGCATGCTAGTGAATATGAATGTTAAAAGTAATCACTGAGGTATTTTAGGGATTACTTCTGTGGGACAAAAACTTATTTTTCATTATAAATGTATGCATCACACATATGTGATGTATAAATACTAGTAATCCCTTCAATACAAGTACATTATCCGTTCTTAGTGCACATTGACTTTCTTATGTCTTCTTAGATATTCATTATTAACATTATATGGACAAATATAAGAAATTCACCCACTCAAAGCAAACAATTATAAGAGATTCTCGGTCGATCACAAGTGTTGTCTTTGCAATGATGGTTATGACGCTCATTCTCATTTTCTTACATGTTCTTATGCTTTTGACTTACTACGAGCAATTCTCCAAAATGCTAAATTTTTTCTTCTGCCCATTTCGTTGCACTAAGTTATATTATCTAGTGACAATAATGACAATATTTGGCTTAAGAAACAATCGTTCTTTGGATTTTAGTTTTATTCTATTGTTATTTTGTGAAGTTTGATTGTATTAACATTGGGTTTACTATTAATCCTATCCATATTTTTGTTGGTCAAGCTGGGGGTATTTTGTAATTTTTCTAAATACATGCAATCAAAATTTCACCTTATATATATATATATATATATATATATATGCAAAGGCTAGGGTTGGTAAGGTAGAATATTTCTTGAGAAGTCGTCATCGTCATCCAAAAGAGGAGAAAATGGAAAGAGATCTATAACTTCTCCATTTTTTCTTTCATAGTAATTTTTTTGTGGTGGTGTGGTTATGTGATATTTCTTAACTTTGAGTTTTCCATGTGAATCAGTGTTCTTCATTTTATTTTTCTGCCATATATGATTTTTTGTTTTGTTTTTCCTCTTGTAATTTCTCAATATTTAGCACATTTGACAAGAGCGCAATAATCAAAAATTTGATAATTCTCATACTGTAAAACATATAAAATTTGCCAAATTATATATGATTTGGCTATCATTATTTTCAAATGGAAGCAGAAAACAGAGCATACTACTAATGATTTATTTCATGTTTAAAAACATTTTCTTTATGCTAATAATAATGTGTTGGCTATATCATTGAATCTATTATTTAATGGTGCTATAATTAGTTTCTATTATTAAATGGTGATATTATTCGCTCTCGGGGATCTAAGTGAATTTGCATTATTTGTTATTTGGTTTTACTAGGTCATCATGAGCCTCATTATCATAATTAATAATAAGCCATCATCTTTTGCTCTATACTTTTATTAAAGTAGAAGGTCATTTATTTATAATACTTTTTATCCTAACTTTATTACTTATAGAATTAGAGTTGGTTTTATTTTTGATAATAAGACATCATCCCCTGGTTTAATTACTTGTAGCATCGAAGATTATGGTTTTAGCAAAATAGCTAATGCCAGTGTTTTATGTATCATGTTTCGCAGCTATTATTGGATTGCATGTGATATGGATGTGTAGAATTGGTAATAGTTTATTATACTTTTTCTTCTTGGTTGTTAAAGGCTAATACTTAGCGCTTGAAGAGGCTTTTTCAGGGCAGTGGGAAAACCCAACATTTTAATTATTGGCATAATAGGCTTCTTATGTACAGATACTATAACAGATAACACACAAATAAATTACCATATGCAATTATAATATACAAATAATCTCAACCATGTGATTTATTGAGTTTTTTGTTCTTTTATTTATTGAGTGTTTTTCTACCTATTTTATGTGATATAAATCGTATTCTTATTGCAATTTAAGTTGATTAGTACTAATTTTAATCTAAGATATAACCACTTGATTAATTTATTAGGAAAAAAGGTAAAGCTTACTGTAAGGTTTTAGCAAAATAGCTAATGCCAGTGTTTTATGTATCATGTTTCACATCTATTATTGGATTGCATGTGATATGGATGTGTAGAATTGGTAATAGTTTCTATTATATTTTATACTTTTTTTTCTTGGTTGTTAAAGGCCAATACTTAGCGCTTGAAGAGGCTTTTTCAGAGCAATGAGGAAACCCAACATTTTAATTATTGGCATAATAGGCTTCTTTTGTACATATACTATAACATATAACACAAAGAAATCACCATATGCAATTATAATATAAAAATAATCTCAACCATGTGATTTATTGAGTTTTTTGCTCTTTTCTTTATTGAGTATTTTTCTATCTATTTTATGTGATCTAAATCTTATTCTTATTGCAATTTAAGCTGATTAGTACTAATTTTAATCTAAGATATAACCACTTGATTAATTTTAATCTTACTGCAATTTAAGATCTTTTCTAATGGTTACTTCTTATGATTTTTTTGTCTTCCTCTTTCTCTTCAATATAGGCAAAATTCATATACTCAATTTTTCTAACAGAAGTATCTGATGGTTTACACTTAATATGCTTGAATCATCTATGACGACATTCTATAATCTAACCACTATTGGAGTCACTCCAACCTATCTAAAAATGAATTCATCTCATTATATTCTTTCAAGTATGTTGTAATAACTAAAATTGTTACCCATTGGGATCAATCGATGAAGATTTGGAACTAAATAATTTAAGGTCGGAGATTTTGAATATTTTAATTTTATTTTAATACCCAGAAAAATAAGGTAAATATTTAGACTTTAATCCCAAAAATAATTGCATATTTGAATTTCTCTAACTAACATATGCTAAAAGAAATTTTTTTATAATTTTTGAAACCATGGATTTTCTAAAATTAATTTAGAAAATTTAATACTTGAAAATTAATATAAAATAAATTATGAATTTGATATTTAATAGTTTTTAAGTGAAAGAGCTAGTCTCGTCAAAATACACAACATAATCTATTTTTCTTAAATTTTGGAGATTTGAACTCCTTTCATTTGAACTCCTTTCTCCAGCAATAAGATTTGACACAACTCTCCCTCTCCTATAAATAATCAATTTGTGTATACACAATCTCACGTTAAGAAATGAACCAAATGATGAATTTTTTTTATTACACAATCTCACGTTCATAAATCTTGTATATTATGTTACAAGGAATTAGCTCAAGGCAAAGCGATAAAACAAAGTGAAATCAAATAATCTAAGATTATGTGATATTTATCGTTCTCTAATTATCCAATATAACCTCCAAAAATGCACAGGCTCATGATCTCCAATATCCTACAATCTCATATATTTTCAAACTGATGATCCTAAGATCACAATATTAAAACTAAACTTGGTTTTAACCCAAACATCTAATGGATTCGCCTAATTTATTTGACTACTTAACCAAATATTCAAGTCCTAATATTTTGGATTAATCGCAACTGACTAAGTTCTCTTACATCCACTACGTCTGAGCCCACCTAAAATTTTGGAGACCTAGTTGATCGGGTTCCGTTTTGAGACACAGTGGAGATCGATCATATTAAGGCTCTTCTAGGCTAGCTCGAGCCCAGATGGGTCGACAAACATCACTCAACTCCTATGCATGCACATCGACCACGTAGAAGTCCAGGTTGGGCCGTGTTTCGAGGGAATTTCCCTTCGGAATACCATTGCCGCGACCACACGAACCCAGTTGATCCCAGCCTTAGATGCTATCTAATTGGACTCAATTGGTTCGAAATCGATCTACACCAGCTCTATATTGTTTTCCATTCATCACAGAGCTTGAATTCGAGCTAACAACAAAACAAGAGCTGAACAAAACATGTTTAGAAGGGGATACCTTGCATTGTGGCTTGCGAGGGAAAATTGGGCTACCTGGCTGGGTTCATGCTCTGTCGATTAGCTAAACACACTCCTGAGGGTTTGGGCTAGCTTTTGAGCACAAACATTGCAGGTTCCGCTCACTGGATCGCTAGGAAGGAGTTATGGAAATCATCGAGGTCTAAAGGGCTCAGATGGGAAATGCAATGGCCAAGAGAAGAATCAGAGGGGGATTGGATGGTGGAAGCTTGCAAATGGCACAAAGAGGTTTCTAGAGAAATTTGGAAGGCTTAAATAGCTAGGGGTGGTCCTAGGAGGTCGGGCCATGGCCTTCGGGCTAAGCTAAGACATTGGCTTCCCAATGCCTATTCTAGGGCTGAACCGGCTTGAGGCGAATTGTGGGAGATTCCTCCCACTTGCAGTAAACGTTAGCGACACGAGGGGAAAGTGGGGAGCGACACATTAGCCTGAAAGCGCTGCAGCGCGCCGTAGCGTATACACATCGGGAAAATAGGCGTCGTAGCACGTTGTGGCGCCTAAAAGCGCTGCAGCGTGCCACAGTGCAGAAATCCGCTGCAATGCACCGTAGCGCCTAGCTTTCAGCCATACTGTGCTACAGCGTCGTAGCGTCCAGAAATGTCCGAAAGTGCCCAGAACTATTCAGAATTGCTCGTGTTTGTGATTTTTTGCATTTTAATGACTCTAGGACCATAATAGGGCCGAAATATATCAAAATCGAACCTTGATTTAATAAAATTAAGCATTGTATGAATGTGTATGTGCATTTCAATTGAAAATTTATCTCTTACCCTAAAAATAGCATGTTCTAAATCTCTTAGGTATTTATTTAAATATTTTTATATCAAATATTAATGTTAGAATCTTTGATTGCTTGTATGACTAAGTAAAACTTAATAACCAAATTGTATGGAATTTAATTGCTTCACATTTATAATCAAGTGCTAATCTTTTACTTCTCATATTACTCATACCTCTCATCCGTCTGCTAATGAGTTATTTAGTAGCTTCTTAAGATTGAGACTTCTAATCTTTAATGGAAACATCCCCCAAAGATACTAAGACTCGGCCTAGGTCAATCAAGAGAATCTGAAGCGCAAGTCTTATCAAATGGGATCTAGCACATCCATCGGACCAAACCAAGGGTGTAAGAGACCACACTCTTTTGGAGTGTGCTATCATTATGATCACTGCTATTTTACATGTGGTCGTCATGGCCACAGATATCAAAAGTGCCATGCTAAAAAGATAGTGGATGGAATCTTAATCAATCATTCTCGTCGGAACAAAGAGTTCCGTGATACCTCACTTAAGGGTTTGGAATCAAGGGCGACTCTAACATCACCACCGCTTGGGGAAGAGTATCCAGCTGGCAAGGAGCAAGTAGTTGTTCCTAAACCCCAAGTACAAGATTCTTGGAAGCAAAGGAAATTAATAACAATATTATATTAGGTATATATATTCAATTCTATCAATACTTTCAGCCTTAAAATTTTATTATTTCATACAAATTAAATTTCTAGTAATTTAACTGTGGTCATTATTTAATTTGAATCTTGCATATAAGCCTAATCTTGTGTTGAAGGTGTCTTATCCTTAATTATACAATTTTTTCTTCCTTAAATTAATCAATCAAACCTTTGATTCTTTGGCAAAGTCATATTTTTGTGACTTATAGAAATAGTTCTTCTTCTGAGAAGTGACTTATCCAGTTTGGGTGAATAACTTCTCACTTCTTAGGTTGGATTGACTCAGATTCTTAAATTTATTGGTTGAATGAGTCACAATTGAGACTTGAAATATTAGCCTAACTTTTCCCTTAGATTCAAAGCATCTCATTTCCTTGAAATGAGTATTTCCATTTCCTTTGGGATGGGTGATTATAACTATAGAACCTCATGTAATTAAATTAAAACTTTTAGTAGTAAGCTTATGATTGAATCTCATCTTAATTAATGAACAATCCATTGTCTTTACCTATTTTATTAACTATCATAATGTATTAAGTTACTTTATGTTATTGGATGCAATAAACTTCCCTCTTTCATGAGGTTAAGTATCCAAGTGGAATAATCATCCTCTTTATCTAAGTATTATTCCTTAACCAAGGATGATTAATTGGTTAATAATAGAAGCCTTAGAGTGAATTAATTTTATGATTAGTTCACCCTATATTCCTTAAATGTGAGATTACATAGTGCTTAGATTATTTAACCTGTATGTGTACGCTCATAAGTTTAGCTATAGTGAACCCTGTTTCATTCTTAATCTTAGCCTATTGAGGATGTTCTATCTAGTTTTAAACATAGAACTCATTCTAAGTCAAAGAACCTTTGTTCTTTTAAGAATAGACCTTTCTTTAAGTTGCAAAGCATTTTGAATTATAACTTTTGAATTAGAATTTATATTTAATTCTTTGGAAATCCTTTTTAGTTAAAGTTACTTGTCGTAACTTAAGAAGTTGATCTAGTACTTTCCCTTATCCATCTTGATTGGATAGAAATTCTCCTTCCTTTATTTTAATATTCGTTAAGTGATGAATGTCACTTAAGTAAATAGCCTATTTGTGGAAAATCTTATTCCCTTTGAATAAGAAAAAATTCATTTCCCAAAAAGTTTAAGTTTAACCTTTAAATATGTGCCTAGGTTATGATATGACTTAAGCAATTATTGATCATCCCCTTGAAATGAGTTCTCATTCAATATAAATTAAACTTAACATTTAGATTCTAGAGATCTAAGCAACATATTGTGACTTAGATTTTAGCAACCGGTTATAGAAACTTTAGCCTAAGTCATAGAATATGACTCATGATCATAGTCTTAGTCCTTATTAAGCTTCCTAGCACTTATTCATATAAAATTGAGTTCTTTGCAGTTGCCAAGTCAAAGCTTATAACTTATGTTAATAGCAATTTCTCTTAAATTTTGGGTATCAAGTCATCATGTGTGATTTAATGACTTGAGTTCTCCTTAACTTTGAGGCTATGTATCATAAATGGATATTAATCATATTTACCCTAGTAGAACGTTTTAGTAAGAGATGAATGTCTCTTTATTGGTTAAAAACCTAGTATGGACTAATTCATACAATTAGCCCATCCTAAATCTTATCCTTAGGTAGAAATTATTAGCCAATCCATTTGGATTCATTATTAGACTTAGATTCTAATGATAAATCTTTAACCAATTCATAACCTTAAATTTTAATAGAATAAGTAATCAAAGCACACTAGTTCTTTGATGCAAAGTCTTTAGATTCCAATTCATTGAATTAGAATCTGTGTTATCCTTTAATCCTCGTTAAGTTTTATAGTAACTAAAATTAATTCCCCTAAACTTTCTTAAGTGGTGAATATTACTTAAGTGTAAGACCTTTAGGATCTTTGATCCTTATAGCATCCTATACTTAGTGAGTGATGTCACCTGCTAAGTAATATCCTTATCTTAAAAAGATAAGCTGTAAATTATGAATTTAGAATTAACCTTCAAACCTTTGAAGTTGTATTCAACTTGAAGGAATATTAGCTTCTCCTTTCTCTATTTCTATCCTTATTAAAGTAATGATTATCATTTAGTGTGGTTAGCTATTTTAAGCTTAGAACCTTAGTTAAAATTTCTAACCTTATCTTGTAAAATAGAATTTTGAAGGTCCAGCCTTAAACCTTAAGTTGAATGAGGGATTACTTAAACTTTAAGCTTGAACTTTCAAATAACCTTAAGTATTATTTTCTTTGGATAGTTTAAATCTTATTTTAACTCCTAGAATTCATGACAGTCAGAAGAAGTGATCGCCAATCGGATCTTCAATTCTTAAGATAATGCAAATCTGCTGAGGAATACATTTCTGAATCCATTACTGTATTAGTGGTAAGGTGCCATATTTGCAGTTCAATTATTGTAGGACTTTATGTGCCTATAAATTTCCTCTATCTTTTTGTGGGGCCCCCGTACTAACAATAAAGAAGTGCGGTGCTCCAACTGTGGCAAATCCCCAACTTAAGTAAAGTTAGGCGAACCCAACTTACCTTAAGGCAAGGACTTGTCACCAAGTGCTGTAACATTCATCAATATAAATATCAAAGTGGCGGAAGCAATATAACATAGAGTAACATCCATAAGAATACGTAGTAGGAAAAGAAAATGCAATATAGTAACTCATCACAATGCAGAAAGTAAAGTACATCCAGAAAGTTTAATTATTACAAACTAAAATGAATAAATGAAAATGCAAGACTCTCGTCCTCACTGGGATAATAAGACAAAGCTAGCTAGACAGTAGCTGGAAGGTCCTCCTCCTGAATTGGCTCCTCCTCAGCGACACTGCCCACGAACACGTCTGAATCTGACATTTGTCGGTATCACAAATACCAGGGCCCCAGCCAACAAAATAAAAAGGTTACAGTTAGACAATTGTCTAAGTACATTTTAGGCTATTTAAAGTGAACTGAATATTAAAGGACATCACATTTAAATTTAACTATACATGCAGCAGTAAAGGGGTGCAACAAGCTATAAAAGAACTGGGATACTATAAACTATCTATTTATAGCATGCAACATGTATATGAAGTAACATACATAACTCAAAAATAATAAGCAAGGTAAGGCTAAGAGCAAAAATAACTGCAACTACTGAATAAACATGATCCTAACATGATTATGATCAAAGTAACATGCTGAGTATAAAAGAACACAAGTACTGAACATGATAAAATTCTAGCATCCTAAACATGCCATTCATACATATATCTAAGCCATAAAAGTATACATACAACATGCAGATTAAGGTGAAAAGA
This sequence comes from Gastrodia elata, assembly GCA_016760335.1. Taxonomy (NCBI): domain Eukaryota; kingdom Viridiplantae; phylum Streptophyta; class Magnoliopsida; order Asparagales; family Orchidaceae; genus Gastrodia; species Gastrodia elata. The sequence goes on along the minus strand of CM028678.1, from coordinate 35,239,910 downwards.
AAGGCCACTGAGACATGTGGCAAAAAGCAAAGCAATATATGATAAGTAAAGCCACTGAGACATGTGACAAAGCGAGCAAATACTGAAAAATAAGGCCACTGAAGCATGTGGCAAAATAAACCAGAAAACCAAAATAATACAATACAGGTAAAGTAGTAATATACCTAAGTTCTAGTACTGCCATACTAGCCAATAGGCCATACAGGGCCTCCAATATCAATCAATCAGTCAATCCCTAGCCTAACCATCCAAATATGCTAGGTCTGAGTCCAGTCTATATAATACTACTACTGAAGAGGCAGACTAAACTAGGTCATATTCTACTAACTATGACAAAACAAAATTGAATGATATGTAAATTCAATACTAGCTTAGGATACATTATCCTAAGTTTTCCTATTATGCTCAAGGGCTAAAGCTCAAAATCCAAGGTATGCAAAGCAATCTAATCAAAGTAAGTAAGAGACTCAATCTAGACTCATGTGATATCTGTTGTTATCTAATTACCAAATCTAACTACTTAAGCTTAGGATCTCCAATATCCAGCTATAGAGTAGAATCTCAGATTTACGTCCTTAAAGTCAAATATTAGAACTTAACAAGTTCTAATCAAAAATCATGTGACGACTATATAGTTTAAGTAAGCAAATTAACGACCTAATTTTATGAATATTTTACTCTCTTACCCAAATCTTGATCAAATAAATCAAGATTTAAGGATTTAGAACTTAAACCCTATGTTGAGTTCAAATTCCAAATCCAAGGTGATACTAAAATAGGATCTAGGTTTCTCACTTAATCCCAAGGATAAAGGTTCCTATAAGTTGAAAGATTCAGGAATTACGATCTTAGTGAAAGGCTATTCTATTAATTATAAGATAAAATAATCAATTAAGAACTTGAGAATCTAAGATCTATATTCAATCTTTAAGATAACTCCATTATCTTATTAATTGAATCATCCTATACCCACATGGAAGGTTCCAAAAGATTAAATAATAAATCATTAAAGAATTTCAATTGGAGGTGGTTTGATTCAAATTGAAGATCTAAGTCTAAGATCTAAGATCCAAATATCTGAGATTTGATCACTTTAGACATTAAAACTAGATATTAGCTTAGGAGCTTTAATTTTATGCTTCTTTTGGAATTTAAACTATATTGTACTTATTAAGATGATGCTTTAACCATTCACTTCCCTTGATTAACATTTAAGCTTATAATCATCTCTTTAGATTACTAAGATCTAAGAGTCTAAGTTTTGATCACTTTAGATCTTAAACTAGGTTTTTAACTTAAACATTTCTAATTTCTTATCTTTTGACACTAAGTTCTTAAGTTATCTTTAATTAACTTATCAATGAGATAATTGACTATTTCTCTTATTAATTTAAAGGTTAAGTCCAAATGATCTTTATAAGAAAATACTTAAGATTTAATTATCTTAATTAAGGATTTCAATAAAGATTTCATGGATTAAGGATCACATTAACACTATTTTTGTTCTAAGATCTCAGAGAACATAACTAACCCATTTTATGGTAGTTTACTGAAATTTTCAATCCTCAAAGTACATTAAATCACATTTTGGTCAAAATGACCAAAATGCCCTTCTTAAGGCTAAAATTGGGATTTTAGGGTTTAACTATCCAAATTTGCTCTAGACTATTTTAATGTATTTCATATTACTTAATGAAGTGGGAAACACCTTTAATTTAGGTTTTGATGACCTAAATGGTCTTAATTAGCACTAATCACTTAATTAAGCCACTTAGGGTGATTAGTGAAATTAGGGCACTTTAGGGCAATCCAACCTTATACTTAGGTTATCTTAGGTCTAATATGATATTAGGAACCATCCCCATCCAAATTAGAGGCTTAATTAGGGTTTAAGTCACTAATCCTTGATTAGGGTGATTAGGGAGTGATTAAGAAAATTAATTATCCAAAATTAATTTTAAGGGTCTAGAATTGTTCCTTAGGGTACATGGAGCAATCAGAGCCCTTAAACTCATAGATTGGATGTTTAGATGATTTTATATGATTTATTTAAGAACAGAGAAGTTTTGGCCAATATTTTTAAATCCAACTATTGGATCTGAAATTTTATTTTATATTCAGATTCCTTGAATTTTTCTGATTCAAATAGTATATTGGATCATACCATTTGGATCTGTATAACTAAAGTTATTTAATTAATTCATTTTGAATTTTTATTTAAATTAGAACTTTAGGTTTAAATATTTTGATTTAATTTTCCTTACGAAAATTAATTCAGAATTTTCTTTGAATAATCGAGTCAGCCCGAAAGACAAAAGGCGCGACCGATGGCGACCCAGGCAAGCTTCCTTCGCCGAATTCTCCTCCCCCAGACCATCACTCGCCCTGATTTTGGTGGCCACACCTTCAGCAACGCCAGACGCACCGACGGGACTAGAAAGCCCCGTCAGGGAAGCCCTGAATGGCTGGAGTGCTACTCGGCCTGAGCGACCTCTAGGGCTGAGATGAGGGGGCGAAATCGCTCTCACTCAGAGGGAGATATGCTCCAACCTATATCCTGACTCACTCAGGCGACTAAGGCGAAGCGATGGAGTGAACTATATGGTTTCGATTCTGTCTAAATTGATGGGGTGCACAATTGGTCGGATAATCACACAGTATGCACCAGTATCGATTGATTCGATCGAATCAATCGATCAGGGTATGAGTGACCTTCGGTACTTAGTTCGCACAGCTATAGCAACGGAAAATCGAGTGCTATAGAAATCCTTAAATTATCAAGGATTGATTTAGGGCTCCAAGCAGACTAGCAATGGATCCCCAAATGGTGACAATGCTGTTCGGTCCATTGCCAGAGGTCACCAACACCCCAAACGACTACAGAGACTATTCAGGAAGGATCTTAACTCATCATCTAAGGCGAACGATCACACGGCATAGGATAGCGAGCTGAATTAACTCACTGGGATAAGGGAGTACCTGGAATGGCAGAGGAAGATTCGATCGAGCACGACAGAAGACACTGGGCACCTGAGCTCCGCACAGATACTTGGGGGTTTGAACTTCAAACCTCACCCACAATCAGCGGATGACGAATCGAACCGAGCTCCACTGGTAGCTGGATGGACCGCCGACGGAGAGCCAAAGAACTTGAAATGGAGGGGGCACGGGAGTCTTTAAGGAAGACGAAGCCAGGAGCAAAAAGGTTTGGGGTGCTGCTATCGTGATGCTATTTATAACTCAGAGGGGAGCTTCCAGAGCCTTAGCCGAGCCAGCAGCTTCAGCCCATGGCTGCGGATGGGGCTCCGAACGGGGAAGGGCAAATCCGGGAGGATCATCAGACCATGGCGATTAGGGCGCGAAGGGGAACGTGGGAGACCAGATCTCATCCCCGTATTGCCATGGGTGCAAGCCATTGGGATTTTTGTCGGGTGTCACCTGCGATTGAACGCTGGGGATGATGATGAATAGTGATGGTAAAAGCGTAGCCATACGATGGATCCTTAGTTGGAAACGAGCGGCTCAGATCTTCCGACAACCAACGGTCAATTGGAGGCAGATCATCCGTCGGATCAGACTGGAGCAATCCAATGCTCGATCTAAACTACGTAGGGTGGGACACGGAAGGCCGTTGGATCGAGATGTCGGTTGAGCGGCTGAGATGAGATCAAGGCGCGCAGTTTGTGAGTCGTTTGATCCCTAGCGCTAAGATGCGTGCGAACGCAATGGATGGCTCATTTTTATGCGCCGCTGTCGGGACCCCCGCAGCGGATCTGCCGCGGTCCCGACAGCAAATCACGTCGAATAATTTTTATTAAATAATTTAATTTAATTAATTAAAATCATTTAAATAATATTTAAATTATTCAAAAATTATTCAATTTTAATTTAGGGCCAAATGAGCTCCAAAAATTCACCATTAGCTAATTTGGGTGTGAGGAATTCAAAAATGCAATCAGATTTCAATTTGGAGATCAAAATAATTTAGGTATTTTTCAGGGCTTAAAAATAGTCAAAAATACAAAATTCTCCAAATTAGCTCCAATTGATTTCAAACTTTTAGGTTTAGGTTTAAATGACCCATTGAATCCAATGGAATCAAAATCAAACATTGGTTTAGCTTAATTAATCTAGTTTTAAGCTAGGATAACAACCTAGGGTTGTTACACTTTTAATCTCCAAATGAGAATAACTTAATATTCTCATGAACTTTATCATCCTATCTCCATCTTCTTTAGAATGATTCAACCAAAAGCTATTTGATAACTCTGATGATTCTTCCACATCTATTAAATTATTCATTCAAAATTTCTTTAATTGTACTTCCTTAACTCCAACTTATTTCAATTCATTATTCTATATCTATTTTATTTCTTTCCACTTGAGTGATGTTGAGGATGACATCATACTTAAGTGGGAGAGTCTATAACATCCTAAGCTATTACTTAGGTCAATTAGGATTAATCTAAGTCATAATTATGATTTTAGTATAATAATTAAGTCATTAAGAACTCACTACTAAGACCTAGTCTAAATCAGGAATCAAATGGATTAAATCCTGATTTTGGGAATTTCTAGAAACCCTAGAAATTGACCTATTTAACTTGACCTCAAATCAAAAATCTGACTTCGCCATTATGTTCACCACCCCAAAATTAGCTAGGGGTGATGTTTTGGAGGCATTTGGAAGTCATTGGATTTTTGTCGAATATTTTAATATTATTTAAATACTAAAAAATCGAATAATTAAATACTTGTCAAATAAAAAATCCAATTGCACCGTTGCATTCCTCACCTCTCAATTAGCTAGGGGTGATTTATTGGGAATTTTTGGAATGCATTTAAGCAATTAAGCTTAATTAATAAAATTAATATAATTTAGTTAAATAATAAATTAAATATTTTTATATACGGCACCATCGCCTTTTCCCTAACACTGTTCCTCCTTTTCTTTCGGTGCCGTTTGGATCTAACGACTCTTGTGAGCCGTTCGATCGTAAGATCGAACGGCCCTCTCTTCATCTCCCTCGCCCGCGCTGCGCGTGGCGCATGGCGACGCGCGTTGCCCAGCATAGAGGCCAGGCATCCTCCACTACTTCCAACCCTTCATTAAGAGTCCTTATGAACTATAAGTTTGAATTTTCACCATTTTATTCTGGTCCGAGCTTTGTAATTCTTCCTTCGTCATCTTCCTGAATTTCTTCAGTATCCAGCCGTTCAATTCAAGGTACCTCCATCTTTTTATTTACTCAGTCGATTGCTATTAACTTACTTCGATTATCTATTTCATAAGCCAGATTGAGTTTTGTATGGACTCGATTGTGTCGATCAAGATCGATCAGCTCAAATTAAGAAGTAAAATTACAGTTCTTACCGTTATTTTTTCTACCCCGCGATTAGCTCAACTAGAGTTTAATCCTACGCTCGAACTAGATCACTTATACCGTGGATCTTTATACCATTAAGTAGCTAAGGTTGTCCTCTTTCCATAGCTGTGCGGATCAAGTTGTCTAGATGTTGGGAAGGCCCTCGAGTTGTGTGTTCTAGTTCGCCCCTTCGAAATCAGATGAAGAAGACGAAGGAGCTGGGTCAGGCTGGGTCGGCCCAAGCTCGACCCATGTTGCAGTTCGTGAGTCAACCGTAGAGCGCAGGGCCTGCCCGTGCAACATCGGACCTCGAGTGTGGGTCCCACTTGTCCCTTCAACTGGCGCCCGGTGTACCCCACAGCTGATCAGTCCCCACTCCAAGTGGGACACGTGTTCCACGGTCCAATCTGGCGGCGTCATTGGTTATGTGGGTCCCGCGGTTAAATATTAATCAATTAGAATTTATTTAATTTAAGATAGTAATAACTAATTCAATTTAATTTAAATTATTAAATCAATTTAAATTATGAACTTTAAGTGCTAATATCTTGAGATCCTGAACTCCAAACATAGCAAAATAATGTCATTTTGGTCAGCAAAAATAGAGGAGTATTATGGTGCCATTCAATTTTCAATATGATCAATATTTTACCTAGTGACATTTAGGGTATTCCAATAATTATAAAAATGCCATAAAACTTTAACTAGTCATAACTTTGTGTACACTTACCCAAACATACCCAATATGGGTCTTAAATTAATTAGCAAACCCTCATGAATATTCCAGTAGTGTAATTTCCCTATTTAGATTATATTTAGTCTAATCACTTTTAGGATCCAACCTTAATCTTCCAAGGCTCATAACTTTTCATACACTAATCCAAACATAATCATTATGGATCTTAAAGTGATCATAAAATCCTCTAGAGCAACCAAGTAATATTTATTTCTCTATTTGGATTAGGAATTGCCTAATCACTTTTAGGACCTAACACTAATTGCCCTAATTAACTATAGAACTTCAATTGACAATAACTTGGTCAATTGAGCTCTAAGTTAGGTCTTCTAATATACTATTTTGATCAGGAAGACCTAATAATCAATAAACTACAAAAACATTTAGGATCCAATAGCTAGATCTCTTAATTCACCCTAATCACCCTAAACTTTAATTAGTGAATATTAGCATAATTAATGATCCAAAGTGAGTGATTTAGTTTTTGATAACTCCTAGAATAGAATAAAACCTAGTGGTGTGGTTGGTTTAGTGATTCTATAATTAATTTCATTAATCACTCACTAATCACCTAAACCTTAATTAAGCCATAACTTAACCAAATGAGATCCAATTTAGGTCTACTCCTAGTTAAAGTACTCAATGGGTTACAGGGAAGCTATAGTCACTGAATTTTTGAATTTGGGCTTTAAATGGAAAAGTTAGGTTTATAACCCATATTTATGATACCCTAATTTCTATTTTTTGAACCCTTAGCTTGTATTGGCTATAACTTAGCAAATTGTAATAACCCTAGTTATTATCCTAGCCAAATTTAGATTAATTAGGCAAATCCAAGCATTGATTTTGATTGCATTAGACTCAATGGGCCATTTAAACATAACCATAGAAGTTTGGAATCAATCGGAGCTAAAATGAGAAATGTGGTATTTTTGGCTATTTTTAAGCCCTAGAAAATACCTAAATTAAATTGATCTCCAAATAAAAATATGACTTCATTTTTGAATTCCCCACCCCCAAATTAGCTAAGGGTGAAATTTTGGGAATTTTTGGAGGTCATTTAGGCATATTTTGGATTAAATTTAAATTGGTTTAATTGCAATTTAGGGTTTTTAACAATTCTAAATTGCATTTATACCCTCTTCCAACGGTCGACTAATCCCAAACTGTGGGCGCCATCCGGGCCATCCATCCCGCGGATCTGATCCAATGGCCGTGCTTTAAATCAAGTCCCGTTTCATCTCGACCGTTCTGCGGTTTCGAGATCCTGATCCGACGACATCTAGCTACCGCCGTAAGTGCCCTCAATCAACCGTTAGATCGCCCGAGTTGATCCAACGACTGATTCCTTATCCGCGGTCGTTCATTAAGTGTCGGGAGATCAGGGCCGTCCTGCTTCGATGGATGATCAATCAGACGGTCCAGGGAACCCTGCGCACTGTGGATCGTCTCCATCATCCCACCCGTCGCTAGCTGGTCCCCCCCCCCCCCCCCCCCCCCCGACAGCCTGGTGACCTCCAGCCCCCATGGCAGTATGGCAAGACCCCGAATTTCCCCTCCTGCCCTCGGCACGTCCGTCTTGCCGGTCGTCATCTCCCCAAAATGCCCATATCCGTTGGCCCGAGCCTTCTCTTTGGCCCGAGCCTCCTCCCATTGCCAAGCCTTGGATACCACCCCCAGAGCTCCCCTAGGCCTATAAATACCCCCTGGAGCTCACAGTGAGTCCCTCTGTTCACTGTGAACCCCTTATTTCTAGCCAGATCCCTCCTGAAGCCCCCCTTCCCTTTCGGTGATTCCTGGAACTTCTGGAGCTAAGTGCCACTGATAGAGGGAGCGAGTCTGGTGTTCAGACCCCCCCTCCCCCATGAGCTCGTGGAAGTCTTTTGGAAGCTCCAGCTGCCTTCAATTCCTCTCAGACCGGACCTGCGACCCCGTCTCTAAGGTACAGCCTTCTCCCATGGATTCCTTCGATCCATTTCCTCATCTGTCTCTGCATTGAGCCTCTAGATATCGCATAATTAGCCGTAGCCACTTAAGGAACTAGTTGTGATTGTTGCCCAGGGCTAGGCTAGCTCGAATCGATCGTATCAATCGATTGAGCTAGCGGCCGAGCCATGGCTGAGTCTGAGTAAGGACCCAGCGATCGGCCGCCCCCCAGGTTATAAAACCTTAGGGGTTCGACTTGCCTCACCTCCCTGAAGGTGTAGGTATCGAACCCCAGCCGAGTAATGGCCACTATGAGGAAAATTGTCTCTTCACAGTAAGCCTGAAGTGCCCCTATCGAAGGCGTCTCGGGTGAGTAGCACCCCATCGATCCAGAGGGATCCAAATGGGGGTTCTTAGTCCAATCGATGCGTCCGACCCCAGGAACGTGTAGGGATTGAGTTGAGTTGCCGCCATCGCCTGAGCACCGAGAATTTCAACGCTGAATCTCGCCTGGGACGGACCCGTCGAGAGGAAGAAGACGACCCATTTTTGGCCGGGCCGACCCCGACCCGCGCAGTTCTGATTTTGGGCCGCGTCTATTAAATAATTATCGGAAGGAATTTCTAATGGTTATGCATTTAATAAATCAAATCTTATAGTTTTAATTTAAATAAACATCCATAATAAATTAAATTAATAACTTTGACTACACTGGTCCAAATGGTATGATCCAATATACCATTTGAATCAGAAAAATACAAGGAATCTAAATATAAAATAAAATCATAGATGTAATGGTTAGATTTAAAATAATTGATCAAACCTTTTTTGTTTGTAATTAAATCATAATAAATTCAATAATAGTTCAAATTAATTGATTAAGGGCTCTAATTGCTCAGTGAACCCTAAATAACAATTGTAGACCCATAAAATTAATTTTGGATAATAAATTCTCTTAATCACTCCTTAATCACCCTAATTAAGAATTAGTGAATTAAACCCTAGATTAGTCTTTAATTTTGGGTAGGTTGGTTCCTAATGCCATCTTAAGCCTATTAGGACCTAAGTGTGAGGTTGGATTGCCCTAGAATGCCCTAAATTTACTAATCACTCTAATTGGCCTAAAAATATAATTAGTGTTAATTAGCTTAATTAGGTTGTCAAAACCTAAGATAAGGGTGTTTCCCACTTCATTAATTAATATGAAACATATTAAACATATTAGATTCAATTTAGATAACTAAACCCTAAAATCCTAATTTTAGCCTTAAGAGGGGTATTTTGGTCATTTTGACCAAAATGTGCTTAAATGCTCCTTAAAACTTGGAAATTTTAGTAAACTACTCTAAGATAGATTAAAAATGTTCTCTGAACTCTTAAACTAATAATGCTAATGACTTGAACATTAATTTAAGAAATCTTCACTTAAACCCTAATTAAGACACTTAGATCTTAAGTGATCCTAAAAGAGTCTTTTGGCTTTAGTACTTAAATATAATAATTGCAATTGTTAAAAATCACCTTAATAAGTTCAATTTAGTTAGATTTTGAACTTAAATGATAAAAGAAATGTAATTGGTAAAGTCTAAGTTAAAAACCTAGCTTAAGTCTAAAGTGATCAAACAATCAAATCCTAGATCTTAGATCTTATATTTTAGATCTTCTACTTGAATCAAGCTATCTCCAATTGAGATTCTTAAATGATTCATTGTTTAAATCTTTTGAAGCCTTCCTTGTGGGTATAGGATGATTCAATATATAAGATAATGAAATTATCTTAAAGATTGAATATAGATCTTAGATTCTTTAGTTCTTAATTGATTATTTTATCTTATAATCAGTAGAATAACCTTTCAATAAGTTCATAATTCCTGGATCTTTCAGCTTATAAGATTTTTCACCTTTAACTGGGGTATATTGAATGAACCTTAGACCCTTAGTAGGACTTGACCTTGGATTAGGATTTGAACACCAAAGTGGAGTTTAAATTTAAATCCTTGTATCTTGATATATTCAATCAAGATTTGGGTAAGAGAGAAGAAATAATAATAAATAGGTCGTTGATTTATTTTTTTGAGACATTGTAGTCGTTATATGATTTTGAGTTAGAAATTGTTGAGTTCTAATATTAATCTTAAGGTCGTGAATCTGGGTTATACTCGATAGCTGGATATTGGAGATCCTAAACTTGTATATTCTCATAATAGTTAGGTGGGATAATTAGATAACAGTGGATATCACATAAGTCTAGATTGAGTCTCTTGCTTACTTGACTAGATTACTTTGCACACCTTGAATGTTGAGCCTTATCCCTTGAGCATAATAGGAGAACTTAGGATATGGATGATACATCCTAAGTTAGTATTTGTAAAGCATATCATTCATCTAGTTATTGCAGTGCTTTCAGTTAGTAGAATATGTCCTAGCTTAGTCTACCTCTTCAGTAGTAGTATTGAATAGATTGGATTCAGATCTAGCATATTTGGATGGCTAGTCTGGATATTGATTGATATTGGAGGCCATGTTTGGCCTATTGGCTGGTATGGCAGTACTATGTTTTAGGCTTATTGCTACCATAGTTTAGTTTTCAGTTCTGTTTTCTTTTTGCTTTGCCACATGCTTCAGTGGCCTTATTTTCAGTACTTGCTCACTTTGCCGCATGTCTCAGTGGCTTTACATAGATCGCCTTGCTTTTGTCACATGTCTTAGTGGCTTTCTTTTGTTTCCTTTTCTTAATTAGCATGTTGTCTGTATACTCATATGGTTACTTATATATATCGGCATGTTTAGAACGCTAGAATTGCATGTGTTATTCAGTAAGACATTCTTTATGTACTCAGCATGTATTGATATGATCATAAGTATGTTAGGTTCAAAAATGCATTCTAGTTATTGTTCTTTTTAGCTTTTAGCCTCATCTTGCTTATGTTGCATGGTAAGTTATTTTTCATACTAGTTGCTGGCTATAAATGGATAGTTTATAGTTACCCATTTCTTCATAGCTTGATGCACCCATTATTGCTTGCAGATTTAGCTAATTTAAATTGTGATTTCTTTAAAATATTTAGTTCATTAAAATAGCCTAAAATGTACTTAGACAATTGTCTAACTATAACTTTTTATTTTGTTGGTTGGGGCCCTGGCATTTGTGATACCGACAAATGTTAGATTCAGACTTGTTTATGGGCAGCATCGCAGGGGAGGAGTAGGCTCAAGAGGAGAATCATGCTGCTGTTGTTTAGATAGATTTTGCATTTTATTTCAGTGAGATTGAGAGACATTTTCATCCTTTTTAAAATTCAGTTTGTAATAATTAATTCTGGATGTATTTCATTTCTGCATTGTGATGAGTTATTATATTGCTTCCCTCTTTCTACTATGTATGCTTGTGGATGTTACCTTACTGTTTGTTGCTTCCGCCACTTTGATATTTGTATATTGATGATGTTATAGCACTTGGTGACAAGTCCTTGGCTTAAGGCAGGTTGGGTTTACCTAACTTTACTTAAGATGGGGATTTGCCACAGTTGGAGCACCGTACTTCCTTATTATCAGTATGGGGGCCCCACACTAATACTTATCAAAATTAAGTAATTTTAAGCTCTATGGAATACTTGAACAGTAAGCTTTAATAAACTGATAGAAAAATTAGATTTTATTAAGTAAAATTACTAAATTGCTCCTATGAGTCATATTTCTTAATTTGATCTCATAAGGCTTAATAATTGTCCAAAATTGATGTACTTACTATTTATCTACATATTAGATAGTAAGTAATCATTTGCCACTAAAAATTTTCAATTTAGAGCCTTAAATCAAAAAGTAGATTTTTAGACTCTTAATAAGGGGCAAAATGGTCATTTTACCCAAATTTAGGGTTAAGTGCCTTCAAGCCCTAGATTTATGTTATAATCCCTAAAATCAATAAATAAAATTATTTTGAATGAAATTTCATTAATTTAAGCTATTAATTTAGTTTTAAATCAAAACCCTATTTACTTCCTTGAAGAATTTCTAAGTAGATTATTAACTGTATGATGTGAGATTCATCTCACATCATACCTCTTTTATGAACCTTTTTAATCCATCATCAATCATTCTTATAACATTAGTTAGGATTGGAGCTTGAGTGTTCATCTTAGTCCCTTAAGATTTTCCTTAGGAGTTAGGATTAATTCTTAGGTTAGATTTCATCTATTGAGTAAATTGGGTTACTCAATAGGTGAAGCATTGATTTTGATAGTTTATAGATTTTGATAGTTTATTAATGATTATTTGATTTTTTATTTTAGATTTAAGAATAGAGATATATCCTATTAAGTGTGACTTTTTTTAGTAGGATATGCCTTAAATCTAAATCTGTGAGGTTGGGTGATAAAACCTAGTTATTTAGGATCACCTTTGGATTAAGTAATTAAACCCCAATATTTGGAGTTTAATTCTTAATCCTTTCATCTTGGTTTGGCTAATTAAGATGATTTGGGTTGCTTAAATCATCAAAATAGGTCAATTGATTTATTTAGATTTGTAGTCAACATTGATTTATTCATAATAAGGACATAGCTAGTCCTAATTATTTTCAACTTATAAGGTCATGAATTTGAGCTACACTTGATAGTAAGAATTGAAGATCCTGAACTTTTGTAGAATGAATAAATTAGACAATAATTGATATCACATGTGTCCTAGTAGAGTCTCTTGCTCACTTTGATATTTGATGTTTTTCTTACCTTGTATTGAGCTTTCTAACTTGGTCACATATATTGGATATAGGATATTTGATGAGTATCTCGTGTCAACTTTAAATTTGCATAAATATTATTCATATTTTTATCGGTGTTTTCAGTTTTCTAGTTTTTAGTCAGTAGGTTGTGACCTAACTAGTGTGCCTCTTCAATTTGTTGGGTTCGGCATAGCGCATAAGGCTAAGTGACTTCACTAATATTTAGTTCAGTATTTCTTCCTTAGCTCATAAGGCTAAGTGATTTCATGCATATTCAATTTAGAGCCTCTGCTTTAGCCCATCAAGCTAAGTGAGATTGTTTACTTTCTGTTTTGAATGGCTTATGAAACCATGACAATTTTCAGTTTTATATTTATTATTTTTAGTTTACTTTTCTGCATTTTAGCACTTTCTCATTTACTATCTTACTGCATTTATTAGCTTTATTTACTTATAGGATGCTAGTCTTGCTCGCTGTTTATATATATAGGATGTTAGTCTTGTTTTCAGTTATTTAAATATTTCACATGTTCTTTTACTTTATGTCGATTAGCATAAATTTATATTGATCATATGCATGTTTAGGATGAGTTTTCTTTTCATTTATTAGTATTTATTCTTTATTTTATTCCTAACTTTGTTGTACTTATAATTGGAGGTATGTGCTTACTTCCTCTTTTGTTTAAGTTATAAACTTATTATTTATAACTACCCTTCTTTTTATATGCATTATGCTCAGATACTTGCTTGTATGTTGTGTTTTTAATGGTGATATTTAAATTAACATAACCTAAAATGTACTTAGACATTTTATCTAATTAGGTTTTTCTTTTGTTGGCTGGGGTCCTATCATTGTGAAACTGACAATGGTAGACTCTAAGCTATTTGAGGTTGTGGAGCCTTCTGGAGATCTGCCTTTGGAAGAGGAGTGTGTGGTTGAAGACTCTTAGTTTTTCTTTGCTTACTTTCTGCATTGTGAGGACGAGTGGTTTATTTATTTCATTTTTGCTTAATCTTTTAAATCATGTTGTAATAATACATGTTTAAATTATATTTTCTTTTACTAATATTATTTTGAGTTGCATGTTCTTACTACTGTATTGAGATTGAATGGATGTTACTATTTTGCTTTCGCACTCTACTTTCATGTAATGTTTATTTAGTGAAATAGTTCTTATAAATGGCAAACTTTTTAAGTATAATGGATTAGGATGAGTGCCTAATCTATTCATAAGTAAGGATCTTATCATTTGGTGACCCCTCCACCGTAATCATGTTAACTTAAGAGTTAACAGGGCCACGGCGGGGATGGGCTGCACATGTTCACATTGGAAAGTGTAGCGGTGAGCTAGATTTCCAAGCTAAAGAGAATATGTTGCTTTATTCACCATAGAGACTGAGTACATCACCATCACTGAGGCGAGTAAGGAGATGATTTGATTAAAGAGCATTATGGAATAATTGGGCAAGGAGCAAGAGGATGTGATGCTCTACATTAATAGTATGAGCATGATTCACCTAGCAAAGATTGCTGCATTTCATGCTAGGATGAAGCATATACACCTTTGGTACCATTTCATTAGGACACTATTGGAAGAAGGTTACCTTGGATTTGAGAAGATTCAATGTAACAACTTAAGTTGTTACCCCATATAATTAGAATTAATCATAATTCTAATTTTGATTTGAGTACACTAATTAAGTCATTATGAGTTTACCACCCAGCCCTAGTAATCAGGGGTAAAATAGATCAAATCCTAATTTGGGAATTTCAGAAACCCTAGAATTTGGCCTATTTATTGTGACCTCATATCAAAAATTGGACTTCGCCATTACACTCAATGCCCCAAAAATATGGTGGCAATCGAAAGTTGCTAAAAATATGTCAAATATTATAATTAAATTTAAATACCCCAAAAATTAGGAAAATAAAATACTCGTCGAAACCAAAATCTGACCTCACCATTGCATTTCTCACCCCTCAATTAGCTAGGTGTGAATATTTAGAATTTTTCTAATTGTAATTAATTGTTTAATTTTAAATAAGAAATCGAGTAAAGTTAATAAAATAAAATAAATATATAATATTAATCAAACGATGCTGTTTCTCGCGCCGTCTGCTTACTCTCACACCATCACCTCCTCCGTCTAATCGAGCAAAATGATTTGAGCCGTTCGATTGAATGGCTCGGGCTTTTCTTCCTCGAGAGCTCCGTGGCTCCTCCACGTGTTGTGCTGCCTAATCCACCACTCCTTGACCACGCAATATCCGTCTAGAAGCCATTAAGGCCTTACCCCATGCTTAGGACCCCGTATTTTGGCAATTGGAGCTCACAGTGTCATTCTTCAAACCCTAGCATCTCCGTCCATCAAGGTACTCGATGATCCTCTTCTACAATTATGCAAACCAAGATCCGTCTATTTGATACATTATTGCATCGCATCGATTGATTGATGATCAAGTCCAATCGGGTTAGATCGAACCTAATTGATCGAATCATGGATTTGATCCATAGTGGAAACCGTTAGGACCCGTATGGGTTCACGATTGCAGCTCGGTCGGACCTCATCTCGGGTTGATTCGGCCCTGACTGTGTAGGCCTTGACGAGACCTACACATTGCCGTGCGGGTTCATCCTGGCCATCACCAGGATCACCGGCTAACCCTTGCGATAGACGCCCCGTCTTGGTGCGTAGCGGAGATGAGGAAAGGTCCCGGGTCGGGTCGGGTCGACATAAGGCTCGACCCGCATCTGTTTGGGTCTGCGTCTGAGGCTATGGGGTCTGCACTTAAGGCATGGCGGCATTTTATTGTGCCACGTGGCATTTTCGTCGGCCATCGACAGATATGGGACCCACTGTCTCCTCCTTTTGAGGTAGGGGGCCCTGCCCGCAGGGTCACAGCTAATCAGGCAGTGTTGCATGTCTGTGGTGGGGCTCCGCATCTTCTCTGTCACCAGTTGTGGGGCTCGCCACTCTGACCTGACCAATCAGAGCGTGCCGCGTGTCAAATGGTGGACCCGTCATTTAATTAAAATAGATTTAATATAATTTTGTTTTATTAATTCAAACAGTAAGTTTAATTTAATTTAAATTGAATTAAATTAATTATAAAAAATTTAATCATTTATATATTTCAATTTAATAGTCCAAAGATATTAAATATATATCTCATTTTGCTCAGAAAAATAAGAGGAATATTATAGCAGTGTCAAATTTCCAGTATGACACATATAACGTAGTGACCTTTTAAGACTTCCACCCAACTTCTCCTAGTCATAACTTTATACCTAGTGACCCAAACCTAGCTAATATGGGTTTTATTTTAATCAGGAGAATGTGAGGAGTGTATGATAGTATTAGTTTTGTTATTGGATCATTAATATAACTAATCACTTTTAGGACCTTCCCTAATTACCTCATAAACCCTAGAAATTCAATTGACCATAACTTGGTCAATTGGACTCCAAATTAGGCCATCTAATATACTATTTTGATCAAAAAATTATAACTTACTGTAATTTAAAATAAAATTAAGGTTTTGAGTATAAAAACCCTAATTTGACCTAATTACCCTTATCCCTAATTAGATCATAACTTGACCAATTGAGGTCCAATTTAGGTCTACTAATAATTAAAATATTCAGTATTATATAGGGAAGTTATAGCTACTGAGTTTGCTGAATTTGGATATCAAATGAAAAAATTAGGTTTTGGGCCCTTAAGCCCCAAAATTACATAATTGTCCTTGAACTTGGAATCATCATAACTCAACCAATAGACCCCAGAATTTAGTATTCTTAGACACTATGGAATTCTTAGATAGTAAATAATATTAAACTATATAAATTTTTAGATTTTGCTAAGTGAAATTATCATAATACTTTCATAGGTCAAAATCCTTAAATTTGATCCATATGGCTTAATTCTTGTCCAAATTTAGTGAACTTATTGGCTATCTTCATGTTAGACAGTAAGTAATAATTTGGCATCAAGAAAATTTAATTTGGAATCCTAAATCAAAAAGTAGAATTTTAGACCCTCAAGTAGAGGCAAAACGGTCATTCTACCCAAAATTTAGGTTAAGTGCTCTTAACTCCTAAATTATCATTTAAATAAGTCAAATTAGTAATAGAACTAATTTAGAATCAAATTAAGTCATAAATCTCATAATTTGAATAACTTGATAAAAATCCTAATTAATGGCTTGAAAACCCCTAAGTAAGGATAATGTACTTTACTTAGCTAAGATCCATCCTTAACTCTTTTAAATGAACAAAAATAGTAATAATAAATTGTAATAAATTCCATCATCTTCTAAAAAAATCCCTAAGTCATTTCATTAGAAGCTTATTAGTAATCTACACAACACCTTAGGATCTATCCTTAGAAATAGGAATAGATACTAGGTTAGATTTCATTCATTAAATGAGTGGGTTATTCTATAAATGGAACCATGGTTTTATTCATTTCAAGATTTTTATAATTTAATTTTGATTATTTTGTCTTTCAATTTTAGATTAAGAATATGAGAATCATCTTATTAAGCTTAATTTTTGTTTGTTAGGATCTGCCTTAATCATTAGTTCACTTTTATAATTTTAAACCCTAGATCTTAAACTTTACCTTTAGATTATGAGATTGAACCCAAATTTATGATATTTAATTCATAATTCCTAATTTAATAGATCTTGATCAGATCTTAGCTTAGAACATCAAAATTAATCAATTAGGACATGATGATTTATCACTTAACTTATAGTCAATTCTGATTGAATTAAATTAGAACCTAATCAGTTCTAATTGCTTTTTAACTTATAAAGCTGTACTTTTAAGTCACACTTGATAGTAGGAATTGGAGATCCTGAATTTATATAACTTGGAATAGTTAGAATTGTTTAAGTAGATAACAATTAATATCACCATGTGTAGTAGAGTCCGTTGCTCACTTTATTTTATTTGTGCTTTTACATTCCTCATATTTTGTGCCAATACATTGAACATGACATATAAGACAATATTGTTGCATAAAAAGAAAACTTATAATAATTAGGATAATATTTGCATTGGGTTCAGTCTTTTTGGTAGGTTCTAGTGCACATTTACCCTAATAGACATGGGTAAGGAGAAATAAGGATTACTTAACATTACTCATTGAGGAGTGTATTGTTAAGTTGGAACTCGTATAGTCTTGCAGATGTGCTTGACTCCTCAACTGCTTCTGGACGTGTCCACGGGAGCAAAGTAAAATAACTAAAATTTATTATATTTGTATTTACTGCCTCCTCAGTCCTGATGTTCTGTTTTATTTTGCCCTAGCCCAAAAAGGCTATGGGAATTTACTATAGCCTGATGGACCAATGATTCTAATATGGTAGTCTGTACATACCTGTTTACTATTACTATTTTACTGCGGCATTTTACTTCAGTCAACTTTACTTTACCTGCTTACTTAATTATAGAATACTAGTTTCTATTAATACTTACTATATATATCACAGTCAAATTATTTATTTTTAACTTGCATATATCATATGATCATCAGCATATTTAGGATTAGTCTTTTTTTTCAGTATTTATTACTGTATTTATATATATATATATATATATATATGTATACCTAGCCTTATCTTAGTTTATTATTGAGGTATATCCTTTTGCCTCATAGTTGTTCAGTTATAAATGCTTTTATTTATAACTCACCACTTCCATTTGCATGCTTATTGCTCCATTGCTAGTTTATATTATTTAGTTTAAGTAAATTGTGACATTAATAAATTCATGAAATAATATATTAGCCAAAAATGTACTTAAGAAATTGTCTAATAAGATTTTTTTTCTTTTTTTGGCTGGGGCCTAGCATTGTGAAACTGACAATGTCAGAATCTGATCGCTTTGAGGAGCTTGTGCCTAAAGAGGAGCCTTTTCTAAAGGAGGAGCAGCAGGGTGGTGCTGAAGCTATTTAAATCTTTTTCTGCTTTATTATGAAGATGGGAAATTGCTTTTTTTTTTTTTCATTAAAACTTATTTAAAATATTAAAATAATATATGTACCCTTAATTGTGCTTTTTCACTGTACTTATTATTATGAGCTGTATGTTTCTATTTCTTACTTATATTATGGTGAGTTGGATGTATTGTTTTACTTTTTTTTGCTTCCGCACTCTGTATTTATATTTACTTAGTGATTGATTCTTATGCATGTAGTCTAGACACATCATTCCCTTTTTAGTGGACTATGAATTATACCTAATCTAATGATAAGTGGGAGATTTACCAGAGTGACACACCTCACTTTGACTTAATCTTGTGGATCAGGGGGCGGGGCACCACATTCACACTTCGAAGAATCTCACTGACATGCTTACAAAAGCTGTAATAGTGGAGAAACTAAAGCTATGTGCTACTTATATTAGCCTCAACTCTTGAAGAGAGAGTGGGGGTGAACCATACCATGTTCCTGATAAAGATAAAAATAAGACAATGAAGATCCAAGGTTGAAGAAGGGATGATACCAATAGATCTCAAGTGGATATTTTTCTGATGTAGAGATCATTCAGATCATTGTGAATATTCCAATAAAGTTTCGATGGGCTTTTGGGAGGTCCCGAGGTGTTACGAGACAAGTTAGAAAGTTCAGGCACCGTAGCGAACCATGGTGCCAGGAACCAGAGATAGGGGCGCTACAACATGCCCTAGCTCTAGGTAACCAGAGACTGGGGAGCTATAATGTGCCTTGGTTTTAGAAAACCAGAGACTGCAGTGCTATAGCGCACCCAACACCCTATAGACCAAGATTGGGGCGCTATAGCACTCCATAATGCCTACCGATTTTCTACTTCGGATCTGGATACTACCCTAAGTACTTTTTGAGGTATTTTGGACTATTTGGGGTTCACATATTAACTGAGTATAAAGGGAATATTATAAATATATTTTCTAAGGTTTTGTGATGTTGGAGATCAACCTTAATAGGTAGTGGCTGCTGTTATTCTCCTTCAATCTTGAGTGAGAGCTAGTGTTCCCTGGAGAAGAAGAAGTTGATTGGGAGGCTATGTAAGTGATAGATTTTTCTTGTTCTTATGAAGGTGAATCTCTCTGTAACTCTGTAATCATCTTGTTTATAGTGTAAATTTCTATATGATGTGGCTCCTTGGTTTTTCCTATCATTAAGTTTTCCACGTAAAAATTTCTGTATTTGGATACTTGTGCTATATGCATGTGATTATGCTATGTTTTATTTTGATTATGCTTGGCTAATTTTTTCTGTTGCTTAATAACCATCAACATAAACCCATCCTCTCCCAAGAGGAGGGCTTGAGAGCTAGTGACTGACCTTGAGAGCTCACAAAGGTCTTGTTTGATGCGCTCGTCCCTCTCATCCCCGTAGGGGGGTTACCAGGCCTTCTCTTTCGTTATGATTACAAGAAGGAGTCAGGCTACCGGTAGACTAATTTCTGGCTAATTCTTTAAGAGCTCCGGTTATTCGACTGAGACTGAACGAAGAAAATGGCAAAAGGATCGGATAACTCAGCATTTTCAGAAAAAGCTTAAATCTTCCTCCTTCAAACCAGGTTCTTGGGTCATGCGGAAAGCCGAAGTCTCGGGTCATCTCCCACAGAAACGCCAAAACCCGGTTGCAAAGAACAAGAGGCCGCGAACGTAGTGAGCGGATTCACTATTCTTTTCTTTCTCTTTCTTTTTGACTAATTTGCTTCCGCGTCACGAAGTTCAGGAGGCCTCACTTGCCAACCGAACTGTGTCATTCCCTTGAGAGTCTCACTCTTTCAGAGAGTTCGTCTATCGACTCACAGAAGAGCGAGATAAATTAGCTCTATACCTTCTTTCTCCCAACAGCTAAAAAACAAACAGTCGTGGAAAGTGAAAGTAGGACTCTCACTCGAATAGATTATCAACTCTCTCCCACTAGACAGACATCTTAATATGAACCGGCGGATGGCATAAAAAGAAACTCCTTGGATACTACCAAGACTGACACCCTCCTTTCTAGCCTTAGGCCCTAGAAAAGAAACTCTTCCTAGACTGCTTTGAGAGCGCGACCTCACAATCATCATCAGCAGTCTGGCTAGCTGCCGGTTCACCAATAGGCACAGCCGCACCGCTGCGCGGCCTACCCTCCTGGGCAGTCCAGATTCGACTAACTACCTGACTCCTCTTTTCTTTCTTCCTTAAATGACGTATATTAAGTTCGATCCTACTTCCTAGGTCACCTAGCAACCTCATAAGGCCTAGACTGACAAGTCCTAAAACGGATGACAAATTAAATCTTAGTGAATCCTCATAAAAGAATAGTCCAAGAGCCTATTTGGAAAAGTAGCAGTGAGCGACAGCGAACGGATTAGGCTAGAGGAACTACATGTCGCCTTGATTCAAACAGCTGACTAGTACCTCTTTCCGCTGCGTATGGAGGCTGTCGCTTCCCTCCTAAGAAGCTCATTTGATTTAGCTTTGGAGAGTGGATTTCGGATTTACTTTTTACTACTTTCCTAGGCTCACAAATGCTTCCACCGCGTGCTCACAACATTGGACACCTTAGTTTGGGGTACAAACTATGAAAGGGTATATGTCTTTTATCCATGTGTGATGGGATAAGTGCAGTTAAATAACCAAAGTATCCAATTTCACATTCCTTGGAACATGCTAGTTATAAATGTGTACTCTTAACATATGATAAATTATGTTAACTTCACGATTTGATAATTAAACCAGTTAAATAAAGTCAAATTAAGATCTAAAATGTGCATAATTAGACTGTTCTTATAAATAAGATTTATGTATAATGTCATTTAAATTAATACGCATATCAATGTGATAGGATATATTTTCTATTTTTAATAAATTTTGGTTATTAAAATTTTCAATTCTAACATCACATTTATCACATAAGGATTGCATATCATTAGCGGTACGATGCTTAGCACACCTAGGATTTGTTAGCGGTGTGATTCAGAGCACAACTAGGATCTGTGGGATGCAGTATGTCATCAAAGTTATGCATGCAAGTGGCATATCATGTAGCATACTCAGATGCACTTTCAGTTGGCATACATACGATTCATTTTTTACATTTTATTCAGTTTACAGTCTTACCTTCAATTAGCTTATTTTTAGTACACTTGTTTTATTTTTAGTATCATTCAATTTTATTTTTAATAGTTTGATTTATAGTTAGAATTTTCTTCAATTTATATAGTTTGATTTCTGTTTTGCTATTTATTTACAGTTATGTTGAGTTATATCCCTTAAGTGATAAGAAAATACTGTCATCAGCTTAAAGTATACTTAGACTTATTATCTATCAAAAGATTTTATCTTTTTTGGCTGGAGTCCTAGTATGTAAGAGTGATATGTCAGGCTTGAAGCAGGTTGAGGAGCTTACTTTTGAGGAGATCCAAGACCTTCAGAAGGAGGTGGAGGAGCAGCAGCCACTGGAGTGCTACTATTTTGTGCTTAGTTTATTATTTTTATTGGTGAGATGAGAGGACTAAACATTATTATTATTATAGTATAATAAAAAAATGCAAAAAATAAATACAATAAAAAAATGTTAATAACAAAAATTAAGTGTTAATAGCAATATAAAAATTAGTAATTAGTAGGATTAGGAGTTTGTAAGTTAGTTGTGATTATTATTATAATAATAATTAATATTTAAAAAAAAATTCCCCTCTCCATATTTTCATCTTTTTCTTCTTCTTGCCCATTTGAAGGGGATTCACCTCACAAAACTGAAAATAAGAGTGACGTAACTCTAACGAATCTTTAAATATGCTCATAAATCTCTAGCTCCTCTTTTAGCTCAACTACTAGCTCTATTCCATGCTCCCAATCTATCATATTTAGATTTTAATATGATAGAGCACATCCAATAAAAAAAATAATAATTAAACTTATGAATTCTAAGCACATTATAGGCAATCTAATCTATTTTTATGTTAAAGGATATCACAATTTATAATAAACAGTATAGGGAGAACAATGCAATAAAAGTAAACTAGAACTAAAAATATAAGTAAAAATGACATTAACATGAAAGAAAGTAAGTGTGCTAAGGCACTCTATGTATTCCTTCAAAATAAAGGTTAAGCAGTAAACAATTATATATAAGAGCTAGATAATATGTTTTTTATCAATCTATATGCAAGTATAGTAACGAAAACAAAGCTGAACTGCAATAAGTAAAAATGAGCTGTAAAGCAATATTTAAGCAATTTTTTATTATTTAATATTTTATTATATTTTGTGGGATTATACAGAATAAAAAGAGAATTCAGGTACGTCTACCCAACTATTTGTATCGGGGTCTCATGTATAACCACACATTCCTCTTCAAGAACATGTGTGGTCTCCTGATCACTCTATTGCCAGCACTAGCTCAATTATTTCTACAAACTAGTTCACCCTGAGTGAAACCATTTCTTTAATTATAGTTATTATTGTGCAATAATTTATGATCAATTGGTTAAGGTTTCAAAGCATGGCACCATTCAAGAAAATTTTTAATGAAATAAACTAAGCAAGTGATATATATTTATTATCTAATTTTAATTATCTACCTTAATGATTGGGATTAATTGAGTCTAAATTGACTTAAAACATATGCCTTAAATCAATTGATATATATATATATATATATATATATATATATAAATGAAAATCTAGTTTTATAGTTTTGGACATAAAGTTTACAAGTCTATAGTTGTAGATAATACTTACGATTCTCTATCATAATCCTAAGGTTACCATCCTCAAGGTTCATCACTTGATCACTAACTAAAGTTCCTAGAATGAAAGGATCTAACTTAAGAATCCAACGTAAATTCTAGGGTTTAATCTACCTTAAAAAACTTCTAAGATCTAAACCTCACAGATGATTCATCTGAACTAGGTAAGACCTAAACTATAATATCATTCTCAAAGTCTAGTAATCTACCCAAAGATTTCCCATATGATTAAGCTAAATGATCTAATACTACCATCCATAAAAACTCTTTTATAAATGACTTAGCTATCCACTTATCTATAAATTTCACCAATAATATACTATCCATCTCATATGAAATCTCAATCCAACCTTATATCCCCCTTAACCTATCCTTCTAAATATCCTAATATGCCACTTTCTGTTTCACCTAAGTTGCCATCTACCTTCACAGACTCACATAAGATAATAAAATGTAAATGCTCAAACTACTCTACTCTAGGGTTTAGAGACCGTAACTAATAAACTACCTCTCCTATTTCAAATGTACATAAGCTTAAATCTCCAAGAAAAATCACTTTCTACAGTTAATATCAAATCTAAGAAAAATCAGTGCAATTACATTCCCTATGGCATAACATGAGTAATGACAATAAGTAGGGTAAATTTGAAGTTGATATAACCTAACTAGGATTTAAACTAAGTTAACTAAGGTTCAAAATGCCATTAGTGAAAATATAATTTAAAATGCAAAATAAATGTTACCATAATATTCATCATATTTTTTTGATCACTTTAAGACATATTATTATAATATTTGAACTTATAAATAGGAAATATAGGGCACGATAATACTCAGTATACAAGATGTCTCCCATAGCATAACACATACCAAAATGTAATTATCAATGCACTCTACATGATGGCATAAGAAGCCATAACTGATTTCTCTTAAAAGTCTCCAACCCTAATCATCCAAAACTTGACCCTAGGGTTTACTGTGGAATGATAATTCTCCTTCCACTGACCTTGTCACCACAGCCTTGGTGGAATTGTGTTTCTTGGGTAAGACCTAACCCAAGGAGCACCTAATAGAGAGCAATGACTAGCTTAGTTGTTAGGGACACCTCCGGGCTCAACATTGTAGAGCACCGTGCAAGCCCGAGATGGTGAACCTTTATATGGGTTTGGTTCACTCAATTGGTTTTGTCAATCACTGGAATAACAAATGCAGCTTTCAAACGAAACAATTTGAAGGTAAATTGATAATGTATAAGCTTGGGTATGAGGTGTACCTTGCCTTCACCATTCGCTGTCTTTGTTGATTCTATATGTTCGTGTCCGTCAAGCCTTAGCTGCGCTATGGCGCCCCGCCCCTTAACCGCTATTAATCAAGGCTAAGAAGAGGTGTGTCACTTTGGCAAATCCCTCACTTATCATTAGATTAAGGCAAAATTCCTCAATCCACTAATAAGGGAAGGATGTGCCCTGAATAATGCAGCGGAATCATTCACTAAGTGTGGGGTCCCCCGTACTAACTGTAAATAAGTAGGGTACTCCAACTATGGCAAATCCCCAACTTAGGTAAAATCGGGTGAAACCCAACCTGCCTTAAGCCAAGGACTTGTCACCTGAATACTGTAAACATTCATCAATATATACATAGATCAAAGTGGCAGAAGCATAAAATATAAGGTAACATCCAGATGCACAACATAGTAGGAAATAAGAAACCAAGCAGTAACTCAGCACGAGTGCGGAAAGTAAAGTACATCCATAATTTAATTATTACAAATTGAATTAAATAAAACAGTCTCTCAATCTCACTGAAATGCAAAAATCTATCTAAACTCATGCAGCACGATCCTCGTCCTGAGCTAGCTCCTCTCCTGCCGCACTGCCCATGAATAAGTCCAATTTTGACATTTGTCGGTATCACAAATGTCAGGGCCCCAGTCAACAAAATAAAAAGGTTACAGTTAGACAATTGTCTAAGTACATTTTAAGCTATTTTTTAAATGAACTGATTAATTAAAGATATCACATTCAATTAATTTAACATGCAAGCAGTTATGGGGTGCGACAAGCTATACAAGAAATAGGGTAACTATAAACTATCCATTTATAGCCATCAACATGTATGTGAAAATAACATATAAAACATGAAAGTAAATAAGGTGAAGCTAAAAGCAAAAGTAACTGCAACTACTATAGTAAATCTGATCCTAACATGCTTATGTTCACATTGAAATATGCTAAGTATAAAAGAACACAAGTGCTGAAAATAACATACAATTCTAGCATCCTAAGCATGCCAATATATATAATAAATTCATAAGAGTATACATACATCATGCAGATAAATACGAAAAAGGGAAGACCACTGAGACATGTGGTAAAGAGCAAGATAATCAAAGCACTGTGAAGCCACTGAGACATGTGGCAAAGCAAGCAAGTATTATGAGAAAGGCCACCGAAGCATGTGGCACAACAATCAATACTGAAAACTGAACTAAAGTAGTAGTAAGCCTAAGACATAGTCCTGCCATACCAGACAATAGGCCATATAGGGCCTCAAAACTTAGAGTTCAACTATAACCATCCTAGACATCCAAATCTGCTAGGCCTGAGTTTAACTCATAGAATAAGTCTATAACCATCCTAGACATCCATATTCGCTAGGCCTAAGACTATTCTATAACAATATAAGAACTGAAGAGGTAGACTAAGCTAGGACATACTCTACTAACTAAAAGCACTCCAAGAACTAGTTGAATGATATGCTTTACAAACACTAACTTCGGATGTATCGTCCGTATCCTAAGTTCTCCTATTATGCTTAAGAAATAAGGCTCAATATCCAAGGTATGCCAAGCTATCAAGTCAAAGTAAGCAAGAGACTCAATCTAGACTTATGTGATATCTGTTGTTGTCTAATTTGTCTAATCTAACTATTCTGAGAAGATACAAGTTTAAGATCTCCAATATCTAGCTATCAAGTAAAATCTCAGATTACAATCTCAAAGTTAATATTAGAACTTAACAAGTTCTAATTCAAAATTATATGACAACTATAAGGTTTAAACAAATGAATTATGACCTAATTATTAATATTTTTCTCTCTTACCCAAATCTTGATTAAGTAAATCAAGATTTAAGGATTTTGGACTTAAACTCCACCTTGGTGTTCAAATCCTAAATCCAAGAAGATGTCCTAATAAGGATCTAGGGTTCATACTTAATACCCAAGTTACAAATAAAGAATCCTATAAGCTGAAAGATTCAAGGGCTAAGAACTTAGGGAAAGGCTACTCTACTGATTATAAGATAAAATACTCAATTAAGAACTTGAGAATCTAAGATCTATATCCAATCTTTTAGGATAATTTTATTATCCTATAGATTGAATCAATCCTATACCCATATGGAAGGCTTCAAAAGATTCAGATAATAAATCATTTAAGGAATTTCAATTGGAGATAGTTTAATTCAAGTAGGAGATCTAAAGTCTAAGATCTAAGATCTAAGATCTAAGGTTCGATCACTTTAGATTTAAATTAGGTTTTCAACTTACTTTCTAAATGTGTTTCTTTTAGAATTTAAGCTCATGAACTAACTTAATTGTACTTATTAAATTGAGATTTAACATATAATATTATTAGATTCATTATTAAGGCAAAGTGACTCATTGATGATCACTTAAGATCTAAGTATTTTAATTAAGGCTAAATGGAGATTTCTTGACTTAGTATGAATATTTTCTTAACTTAAGAATTTAGAGAGATACTAATAATCTAACTAAGGATAATCTATTGAATTTTCCAAGGTTTAAGGGGCTCTTAAACACATTTTGGTCAAAATGACCAAAATACCCCTCTTAAGGCTAAATATGAGATTTTAGGATTTAATTATCCAAATTACTTCTAATATATTTTAATGTGTTTCATATTAATTAATAAAGTGGGAAACACACTTTTCTTAGGTTTTGACAACCTAATTAAGCTAATTATCACTAATTATTTATTTAGGCCAATTAGGGTGATTAAGGATTTAGGGTATTCTAGGGTAATCCAACCTTACCCATAAGTTATAATATACTTAAGATAGCATTAGGAATTATACTTTCCAAAATTAGAGGCTTTATTAGGGTTAAATTAATCCCTAATTAAGGTAATTAAGGAGTTATTAAGAAAATTAAGCATCTAAAAATTAGTTTTAAGGGTCTACAATTGTCCTCTAGGGTGGAATGAGCAATCAAAGCCCTTAATTAATTAATTTGATTATTAATTGAATTTATTGTGATTTAATTAAAAATAGAAAAAGAATTAAGCAATTATTTTAAATCCAACTATTAGATCTGTGATTTTATTTTATATTTAGATTCCTTGTATTTTTCTAATTCAAATGGTATATTGGATCATATCATTTGGATCAGTATAGCTAAAGTTATTCAATTAATTTAATCTATATTTTATTTAACATAAAACTATAGTATTTGATTTATTAAATTAATAACCATAGAAAATTTAATCCTATAATTCGTTTAATAAATGCGGCCCAAAACAAAAGAAGTGGGTCGGGGTCGGCCCGGCCCAAGATTAGTCATCTTCTTCCTCTCGACGGGTCCGTACCAAAGAACATCAATGCCCAATTACTCAGGATCCAGGCGACGGCGGTGGCTCATTTCAATCCATACACGTTCCTAGAGCTGAGACATATCGATTGGACTAAGAAACCCCATCAGAGATGCACCCGATTGATGGGGTGCTACTCGACCGAGGCACCCAAATTTACAGTCGATTAGGGTTTGCTGTGAGGAGATAATTCTCCTCACAGAAGCCTTTAACTGATCGGGGCGCAATGCTACACCTTCAAGGAGGTGAGGCGAGTCGAACCCTCATGGTTACATGACCTGAGTTGCAGTCGATTGCTGGGTCCTTACTCGGACTCAGCCATGGCTCGGCTGCTAGCTCAATCGATCGATACGATCGATTTGAGTTAGCTTAGCCCTAGGCAATAATCACTACTGGTTACCTAAGTGGCTACGGCTAGTTAGGCGACATCTAGAGGCTCATTCAGAGACAGAATGGAGAATCGAATCAACAGAATTCAATGGCAGAAGGCTGTACCTGGGGATAGGTTGCAGGCTCGGCTGAGGGATATTAAAGTGCCTCCGAGCTTCCTGGGCGACAGATGAAGGTTCACAGGGGGTCTGAACACCAGACGAGCCCTCTATCAGCAGTTCTAAGCTTTGAAAAATACCTAGAATTTGCCGAGGTGAGGCGGGAGCTCCAAGGACTTCAGCTGCCAATTGAGGGTTCATAGTGAGCAAAGGGACTCACTGTGAATCTCTGGAGGTATTTAAAGGTCGAAGGAGCTATGGGGGTGGCTTCCAGAGCTCAGGCTTGGGAGAAGAGGCTCGGCCGAGGGTCCTCACCATTTTTTGAAATTGGGAGGGTCCAGGCCTCCCGGGTCGCACTACTAGGCTCAGCCATTCTTGAAAGATCCTAACGGTCTAGGGGACAAGACAGGAGGGAGTGGGGGACAGCGCTGGCATGGCACGGTATGAGCGGATTTTCTGTCGGCCTGGCGATTGGGCGAAGACGATGATCCACAGTGGCAGGGTCCGTCTCCAGCGTCTGATCGCGAGACCGTTGAGGATCGACGGTCTGATGCGGCTCCTGATTAACAGAACCGCGGAGACGATCTCGAACATCGGATGCTAGATACCGATCAAGCGGATATGATTTGATCACGGCGCACATTATAGGAGCTGTTGGATTGAGGGTGCTAAGATGCGTGCTATCGCATCGGGTGGCTCCACTCGGTGCCCCACTGTCGGGACCCCGCAGCGAATCTGCTGCGGTCCCAACAACAAATCCCGTCATTTTATTTTTAATTATAATTTAATTTAAATATAATAAAAACTAATTAAATAATATATAATTATTCCTAAATATTCTAAATCCAATTTAGGACCAAATGAGCTCCAAAAATTCTCAAAAATTCACCCTTAGCTAATTAGGGTATGAGGAGTTCAAAAATAAAATCAAATTTTGATTTGAAGGTCAAATTAATTTAGGTATTTTTAGGGCTTAAAAATAGTCAAAAATACCAAAATTCTCAATTTAACTCTAATTGATTTCAAACTTCTAGGGTTAGGTTTAAATGGCCCATTGAATCCAATGGAATCAAAATTAAAGCTTGATTTGGCTTAATTAATCTAGATTTAGCTAGGATAACAACTAGGGTTATTACAGACTCCCCCACTTAAGAACGATGTCGTCTCCAACATCACCAAAGTGAAGAAAGTCTTACTGGAACTGAACAATTTTAAATATAATAGATGGGAAAGAAAAGAGCAGTACCTAGATTTGCAAAGAGCAGTGGATATTTATTGCGCATATCCGCCTCTTTTTCCCAAGTAGATTCTTCTAAGGATCGATTCTTCCACTGAATTTTGACCATATAATTGAACGATTCCTTAGCTGCTTCTGATCATGAGCTAAGATTATGATAAGTTTTTCGGCATAAGAAAGATCAGGTTGGATCTCTACTGCTGGAAGTTGAACGAGATGAGAAGGATCTCTGAGACATCTTCTTAATGACGATACGTGAAATAAGTTGTGAACAGCTACAAAGTTATCAGGAAGATTTAACCGATAGGCATATGATCCTAGTTTGGCCAAAACCTTAAAAGGTCCAACATAGCAGGGACTGAGTTTCCCTGATACTCCAAATCTATAGACACCTTTCATTGGGCTGACCTTTAAATAAGCAGAATCTCCCACATTGAATTCTAGGAGACGATGGTGAGAATCATGATATTTGCTCTGACGATCTTGAGCTGAACAAATTCTCTGCTGAATTAACTGAATCATACTGTTGGTCTCTTCAACTAACTCTGATCCAAATAGTTGAACGCTTCCTGTTTCCGACCAAGCTAGCGGGGTATTGCATTTTCTACCATATAACGCTTCATAAGGAGTCATTTTAATACTGGCTTGAAAACTGTTATTGTAGGCAAACTCCACTAACGGAATGTGATCTTCCCAAGAACCGACAAAATCAAGAATACAGAGTCTAAGCAAATCTTCCAAAACTTGATTCACTCTTTCAGTCTGATCATCCGTTTGAGGGTGAAAATCTATAATCATGGCTAGAGTAGTACCCAGATCTTGATGCACAGCTTGCCAGAACTTAGAAGTAAATCTGCTATCTCTATCGGATATGATATATTTCGGAATCCCATGCAACCTAACAATTTCCTTGATATAGAGTTTTGCTAACTTCTCTACAGTATCAGTTTGACGGATAGGAAGAAAATGTGCTGATTTAGTCAAATGGTCTACTGTCACCCAGATTGCATCGGCACTAGATTTTGTACGAGGCAATCCCATGACAAAATCTATAGATATATCGAACCATTTCCATTCAGGAATATCTAATGGATGCAGAAGACCACCAGGTCTTTTATGCTTGGCCTTTACTAGATTATAAGCATGACATTTAGCCACAAAGTTGGCTACATCTATCTTCATATCAAGCCACAAAAATGATTGCTTTAAATCTTGGTACATCTTCGAACTGCCTGGGTGAATATGGTACCCAGAATTATGGCCTTCGATTAACACTTCTCGATGCATGGATTTAGGAATCGACAATTGCTTACCTTGATAAATTACCCCGTTCTGCAACTACAGATCATGACAAAGACCACCTTCAATATCTGCTTTGAACTTTAGATACTCATCATCTTTAGTTTGCGAGATAGCGACATCTCGGTGGAAAGTGGGTTCCACATTGATATTTGTTAATAGCAAACTCAGCATATCGCCACTAACCAGAGAAATTCTAAGCTTACGAAATTCGTGCTCTAAAGAACTGGATGCAATCATAGAGGATAGGGTAGCACAATTGCTAAGAGCATCAGCCACTTTGCCTTTCCTGGATGATATTGAATACTAAGATCATAATCACTGATGAGCTATAACCATCTTCTTTGGCGGCAATTTAATTCTCTCTGAGTGAAGATATATTTCAAGCTTTGATGGTCAGTGAAAATCGAACACTGCACCATATACAACTAATGATGCCATATTTTCAAGGCAAAGATCACAGCTGCAAGTTCAAGATCATGAACTGGATAATTCTTCTCATGGGGTCTTAACTGATGAGAGGCGTAAGCAATTACTTTACCCTCTTGCATTAATACACAGCCTAGACCGATTCCAGAGGCATCGGTATATACTTAATAGTTCTAACCTTCTTTATGTAAAACAAGAACTCGAGCAGTGGAAAGTGCGTCTTTTAGAGTTTGAAATGCTTCCTCGCATTCAGGACTCCATATGAACGGAACAATTTTCTGGATTAACTTAGTCAGAGCGAAGCGATCTGGGAAAAGCCTTTAACAATTTTTCTATAAGATCCAGCCAATCCCAAGAAACTTCTAATGTCAGTGACTGACTTAGGTTGAACCCAGTCCTGAATAGCGCTCACTTTACTCTGATCTACACGAATACCCTAGGCATCAACTACAAGCCCCAAGAATGCAATGGACTTAAGCCAAAACTCACACTTATAGAACTTGGCATACAACGATGTTCACGCAGAGTTTTTAGCACCAATCTCAAGTGTTCTTCATAATCTTCCAAGGTTTTAGAATAAATAAGGATATCACCAATAAAGATGGTTACGAATTTGTCTAAGTATGGTTTTAAAACTCATTGCATCAAACCCATGAAGATTGATGGCGCATTAGTGAGTCCAAAAAACATCACTAAGAATTCAAAGTGACCATAACGAGTGCAAAAAGTGATCTTTCCCACATCATCTTCTTACACTCGCAATTGATGATATCCAGACCTTAAGTCAATCTTGGAGAATATGACAGCTCTAGATAACTGGTCAAACAAAGCATCAATTATGGGCAATGGGTATTTATTCTTTACAGTGACTTTATTTAGTTCACGATAATCTATACACATACGCATAGATCCATCCTTCTTTTTCACAAATAAAACTGGTGCGCTCCAAGGAGACATACTTGGCCTAATAAAGCCCTTACTCAAGAGCTCTTGAAATTGTTCATTGAGCTCTTGAAGTTCCTTAGGTGCCATTCTATAAGGTGCTTTGGATATAGGCTAGGTACCAGGGATAGATAATTCTACTTCTCTAGAAGGTGGTACACCAGGCAAATCTTCTGGGAATATGTCGGCAAATTCTTTAACTACTTTACAGTCAGAGAGAGGGATACTTTCTTTTGTTTCACCCATCATAGTGACTAAATAAGCATCACAACCCTTACTGATCAACTGTTCAACTTTAATTGCATTTATTAATGATAACTGTGTACTGGTTTTTCCTATAAAAATTGCAGGCTTGCCCTGGGAGTGAAGAGTGACCTTCTTCTTAAGGCAGTTTATTATGGTGTTATTGTCACTGAGCTAATTCATCCCAAGGATGATATCAAAGTTTGCTAATGGCAGGATGATTAATTTTGAGTGAAATCCTGACCATTTATTGGTATTTGGATATTACAAAACTTCTGAGCACATAGTTGGGCTCTAGAGGGAAGTCCAACCCTCAAAAATTTGGCAAGTTATACGAGTGTAGTTTGAGTACGTTGGCATAAACTAACGCAGGACCGGCAGGACGATTGTTGGTCTGCCTCCTAAGATAGTTCTGGGGGTTAGGAGCTGGTGACTGTGCTGGAGCAACTTCAAATACAGGTGCTGGCATTATAGCCATATTTGATTCTCTTCGGTTTAGCAGAGTTGCTCTGAATACTTGCTTCTTCTGGTGGGGCTTCATTGGAACTCCATCCATTGTTTCTATGTGGTCACAGTGGTAGAACATGTGGCTTGTGTGCCCACAATTGTAGCACTTTTGGCCAAAGTGGTAACATTTACCATACAGATGAGGCCTAGTACAGTTTGAATTTGTTCGGCAGTCAGTGCAGCCTCTAGCTGATAGACCTTCACCGGATTAGACATGTGTCTCTTGAAGTTTCTCTGTGGGTTCAGAGTTATTTGCACTTTTTGTTTAAGATCCCCTTCGGATTGGTGGTGCTCCATTACTTTAGTCGTTTCCACTAGCTTGAAGAAGCTAGTTAGGTAGAGCGGCACGATCTGATTCTTCAGCGATTTCTGGAGTCCACAGAGAAAATGATGGCACTTAGCTGACTATGAATGGGTAACTTCAGGTGCAAAGTGAATCAACCTACAAAATTCTCTTTCATATTGAGCAACTGAATGACTCCCTTGAGTCAACCTCATAATCATGTCTGAAATCAATGTTTGTGCAGATGGAGGAATAAATTTAGTTTTAAGAGCTTCGACGAACTCATCCCATGGGATGTCCTCCAATTCGTAGTCAGCGAACCAGGTGTTTCAGACTTCTTCCCACCAATATTTTGCTTTTGCATGAAGCAGACATGTAGCAAGATGGACAACTTCTGAATTCAGGATCTTCAGACTAATGAGATCCCTTTCCACGGCCTTCAGCCAGTCGGCTGTATCCATCGGTGATAGATTCCCACCAAAGGTTGAAGGTCTTACCCTTAAGAAATTATGAAGAAGATTATCCATGGAATTACCCTCAAGAAATTATGAAGAAGATTATCCATGGAATAATGAGAAGTAGGTTGTGGGGCAGGGACAGCCAGAACAGAAACATCGGCTGGAATTACACGGTCATTTAGTAGTTTCTACATAACGATTGCCTGTTAGGCTTGGTTCTCTAGCAGGGTCATCACCATAGCGCGTAGGTGAGCTACTTCGTCATTAGAGCTACTAGATGCGATGGTGTTCTTGACAGGAGTGACGGCGGGTGGTGATCCCGGATTCATTCTAATTAATCATTGCAAACCACATTTTAGAACTTTCTTAAAGAAGATAACCAAAAATTTCTCATTAATTGTAGAAATAAAGGATTACATTGTGATTTAGAAAATGCCAAAAAGCACAATGTTACTAAAATCATTTAAAAGATGACAATTTTGTTAAATAATGCTCAGGCATCCTTAATGTACTCAGCCCTAAAAGCTACAAACAAATCCTCAAAAGTTACTTCTTGACGCTTCCTCTCAGGCCTTGCAATGGTGTCATACCACCAGACTCCTACGTAATCCAGTATCAAATCCATCACAATATCCACATAGAGTGACTCGGGACACTCTATGTGTACGAAAATTGACTCTACTCGGCTCAACCATTCCTTCACGTATTTAGGAAAGTCAAGCCCTTGGTATACTACTTGATGTAGAAGTTTATCCAAGACCAAGGTCCCTCTTACTGAAACTCCTTCAATCTGCCAGTTGCTCTCTTGCCTCCATTTGAAACTATGGTTCGAAGCTAACTGTAAAGCATACAGATAGTAGTCTATATCGAACTCTGCAGAATTCATTTGACTCTGAGGAAAGAATTTTATTAAGTTTTTATTAGTCTTAAGATGACTTGATTGTTAGGATGTGAGCATTATTCTTCTACATTTTTTGTAGAGTTACTGATACTACATTGTTATAGATGTTACATATATTGATGTTTGTGTTTCAGAAGAATGGCTCATTAGGTAGAAGGGAATTGTAGATCCCATTCTGACACCTTATGGTATTCTCTGATACCAACTGTGGGGTCCCCCGTACTAATTGTAAGGAAGTAGGGTACTCCAACTGTGGCAAATCCCCAACTTAAGTAAAATCAGGTGAAACCCAACCTGCCTTAAGCCAAGGACTTGTCATCTAAATACTGTAAACATTCATCAATATATACATAGATCAAAGTGGCGGAAGCATAAAATATAAGGTAACATCCAGATGCACAACATAGTAGAAAATATGAAACCAAGCAGTAACTCAGCACGAGTGCAAAAAGTAAAGTATATCCAGAATTTAATTATTACAAACTGAATTAAATAAAATAGTCTCTCAATCTCACTAAAATGCAAAAATCTATCTAAATTGCTGCAGCACGATCCTCCTCCTGAGCTATCTCCTCTCCTGTCGCAATGCCCATGTACAAGTCCAATTCTAACATTTGTCGGTATCATAAATTCTAGGGCCCTAGCCAATAAAATAAAAATGTTACAGTTAGACAATTGTCTAAGTACATTTTAAGCTATTTTTTAAATGAACTGATTAATTAAAGATATCACATTCGATTAATTTAACATGCAAACAGTTATGTGGTGCGACAAGCTATACAAGAAACGGGGTAACTATAAACCATCTATTTATATCCATCAATATGTATGTGAAAATAACATACAAAATATGAAAGTAAACAAGGTGAAGCTAAAAGCAAAAGTAACTGCAACTACTGTAGTAAATATGATCCTAATATGCTTATGTTCACATTGAAATATGCTGAGTATAAAAGAACATAAGTGCTGAAAATAACATACAATTCTAGCATCCTAAACATGCCAATATATATAGTAAATTGATAAGAGTATACATACATCATGTAGATAAATATGAAAAGGGAAGACCACTGAGACATGTGGTAAAGAGCAAGATAATCAAAGTACTGTGAAGCCATTGAGACATGTGGCAAAGCAAGCAAGTACTGTGAGAAAGACTACTGAAGCATGTGGCATAACAATCAATACTAAAAACTGAACTACAGTAGTAGTAAGCCTAAGACATAGTCCTACCATACCAGACAATAGGCCATACATGGCCTCCGAACTGAGAGTTCAAACTATAACCATCCTAGACATCCAAATCTGCTAGGCCTGAGTTGAACTCATATAATAAGTTTATAACCATCCTAGACATCTATATCCACTAGGCCTGAGACTATTCTATAACAATACAAGAACTAAAGAGGCAGACTAAGCTAGGACATAATCTGCTAACTAAAAGCACTGCAAGAACTAGTTGAATGATATGCTTTACAAACACTAACTTAGGATGTATTATCCATATCCTAAGTTCTCCTATTATGCTCAAGAAATAAGGCTCAATATCCAAGGTATGTCAAGCTATCAAGTCAAAGTAAGCAAGAGACTCAATCTAGACTTATGTGATATCTGTTATTATTTAATTTGTCTAATTTAACTATTCTAAGAAGATACAAGCTTAGGATCTCCAATATCAAGCTATCGAGTAAAATCTCAGATTTACGATCTTAAAGTTAATATTAGAACTTAGCAAGTTCTAATTCAAAATCATATGATGACTATAAGGTTTAAACAAATAAATTATAACATAATTATTAATATTTTTTCTCTTACCCAATCTTGATTAAGTTAATCAAGATTTAAGGATTTTGGACATAAACTCCACCATGGTGTTCAAATCCTAAATCCAAGGTGATGTCTTAATAAGGATCTAGGGTTCATACTTAATACCCAAGTTACAGATAAAGAATCCTATAAGCTGAAAGATCCAAGGGCTAAGAACTTAAGGAAATTCTACTCTAGTGATTATAAAATAAAATAATCAATTAAGAACTTGAGAATCTAAGATCTATATCTAATCTTATAGGATAATTTCATTATCCTATAGATTAAATCAATCCTATACCCACATGAAAGGCTTCATAAGATTCAGACAATAAATCATTTAAGGTATTTCAATTGGAGATAGTTTAATTCAAGTAGGAGATCTAAAGTCTAAGACCTAAGGTTCGATCACTTTAGACATAAATTAGGTTTTCAACATAGACTTTCTAAATGTGTTTCTTTTAGAATTTAAGCTCATGAACTAACTTAATTGCACTTATTAAATTGAGATTTAACATCTAAATTATTAGATTCATTATTAAGGTAAAGTGACTCATTGATGATCACTTAAGATCTAAGTATTTTAATTAAGGCTAAATGGAGATTTCTTGACTTAATATGAATATTTTTTTAACTTAAGAATTCAGAGAGATACTTATAATCTAACTAAGGATAATCTACTAAATTTTCCAAGGTTTAAGGGACTCTTAAGCACATTTTGGTCAAAATGACCAAAATACCCCTCTTAAGGCTAAATATGGGATTTTATGATTTAATTTTCCAAATTACTTATAATCTATTTTAATGTGTTTTATACTGATTAATAAAGTGGGAAACACACTTATCTTAGGTTTTGATAGCCTAATTTAGCTAATTAGCACTAATCACTTATTTAGGCCAATTAGGGTGATTAAGGAATTTAGGGCATTCTAAGGCAATCCAACCTTACCCATAGGTTTTAATATACTTAAGATAGCATTAGGAACTATACTTGCCAAAATCAGAGGCTTTATTAGGGTTAAATTAATCCCTAATCAAGGTAATTAAGAAGTGATTAAAAAAATTAAGTATCCAAAAATTGGTTTTAATGGTCTACAATTATCCTCTAGGGTGGAATGAGCAATCAGAGCCCTTAATTAATTAATTTGGTTATTAATTGAATTTATTATAATTTAATTAAAAATAGAAAAAAATTAAGCAATTATTTTAAATCTAACCATTGGATCTATGATTTTATTTTATATTTAGATTTCTTATATTTTTCTGATTCAAATGGTATATTGGATCATATCATTTGGATTAGTATACTAAAGTTATTCAATTAATTTAATCTGTATTTTTATTTAAATTAAAACTATAGGATTTGATTTATTAAATTAATAACCATAGAAAATTTAATCCTATAATTCATTTATTAACCGCGGCCCAAACAAAAGATGCGGTTCGGGGTCAGCCCGGCCCAAGATCAGTCGTCTTCTTCCTCTCGACGGGTCCGTCTCTGAGAACTTCAATGCCCAAATACTCAGGATCCAGGCGATGGCGGTGGCTCCTTTCAATCCCTACATGTTCTTGGAGCTGGGACGTATCGATTGGACTAACAAACCCCATCAGAGATGCACCTGATCGATGGGGTGCTACTCGACCGAGGCACCCAAATTTACAGTCGATTAGGGTTTGCTGTGAGGAGATAATTCTCCTCATAGAAGCCTTTAACCAATCGAGGTTCAATGCTTACACCTTTAAGGAGGTGAGGCGAGTCAAACCCCCATGGTTACATGACCCGGGGTGCAGCCGATCATTGGGTCCTTACTCGGACTCAGCCATGGCTCGGCTGCTAGCTCAATAGATCGATATGATCGATTCAAGCTAGCTTAGCCACATGCGAAAATCACTACTGGTTACCTATGTGGCTACGGCTAGTTAGGCGACATCCAGAGGCTCATTCAGAGACAGAATGGAGAATTGAATCAATGGAATTCAATGGCAGAAGGCTGTACTTGGGGATGGGTTGCATGCTCGGTTGAGGGAAATTAAAGTGCCTCCGAGCTTCCTGGGCGACAGATGAAGGTTGACAGAGGGTCTGAACACCAGACGGGCCTTCTATCAGCAGTTCTAAACTTTGGAAAATGCCGAAAATTCACCGAGGTGAGGCGGGAGCTCCATGGACTTCAACTGCCAATTGAGGGTTCACAGTGAGCAAAGGGACTCACTGTGAATCTCTGGAGGTATTTAAAGGCCGAAGGAGCTATGGGGGTGGCTTCTTGTAACAACCCAAGCTTGTTACCTAGCTTAAATTTGAGCCTAATCATATCTCAATTATTATTCTATTAATTTCATCTAGCTTTTAGAACCAAACCCTGAAGGTTTGGAGCAATTCTGAGCTAATTCCTATATTTTGGAATATTTTAATATTTAATTAATTAGAAACTTGTGACTTTTAAATTAGCCCTCATATCTATTATGGATCTTAAATATGTGTTATGCTAAAGAATAAGTATTAGAATCTTAATTACTTGTATCAATTAGGTATAGTTTAACAATCAAATAGCATGAAACTTAAGTCTTTTGGAATTGTGATTAAGTACTAATCTCTTTGGTTGGATTTTAAAATTTGATTAGCCTTAATTACCTTCTATTTTATGCTTTTATGATTCCTTAGGATGTATGTTAGAGAACTTTAACACTTAAATGAGACATCTTGTTATGTAAATTAAACTTGAATATAATAATCTTGATAACTTGATTATGTAGATAATACTTAATCCAAACCTAAAGTGACATTAATAATATACTAATAATACATTGATTTGTCATTGACCTTTAAATAACATTGGTCTTAATGATAGAAAGGTTAGGGGTTAAACCCTAGCTTGTCTTGATTAAGATCTAAACCTTAATCTCTTAATTAATTAACTTGATTGTAAGATAATTTAATTGACATTATTCCAATAATGCATATGATTTGATATTGATCTTAAATCATCAAATTAGAAGTGCTAAGGATAATATTGAATATGTGTGATAGAATCATCTAAATCTAAACGTTAGATCTTTGATTTTCTCTTATATAAGACTACTAGCATAAGATGGATAATATAATTGCAATGATTTATGAAATGATATAACTCTAATAAGATCTTTGATTTTATCCTATGATTGTAGAATAGGAAAGGATCAAATGAATGTTAATCATCTGATCTGATCACCCTAACCTAAGTATAATAAGTAAACCTTAAGAAGTTGAAAAGTGAGATCTTAAGGGTCTTGCTATAAGATCATTATTGAAATGGTTAAAGACCTTAACTAAAGATATATTGAGGTAGGAAGGACTTTTGTAACTTATTGAGATAAAAATCTAGTTGATCCTTCATAACTTTAGAAGTTGAACTTGATATTTTATGGTAGGAATCACCTAAAGTACTTAGAATGTGGCTCATTCCTTGTAGCAACCTATGTTGAATGATCCTCTGATCACATCCTTGGAGCCTTATGTAGGATACACCTACTTAGAGTAAGGATTAATAGATTTGATAAATCATTATTGATTAAATAGAACCTTCTAAACTCAGATTATTAGTTGGGTATAGTAGGGTATACCCATATTACTAGATTATTTCAGTAGTATTCAGGATTGGTTGATTCACTCCAATGTGGACTTATGACCAGGTGCTATCTTGAGGGATTAGATGAATATGGTCCTGTTAGAGTAAATCCTCCAAGACTAAGAGTGTTACAATTAGTGAACAAGATCTTTAGTTTGAGATAAAAACTGCGATTGGGTTCTGCCTCCTATTATAGTGCGCTTCGATAAGTACAGTTTAAGCAAATTAAGTATATTAAGTCACTTTGCGTAGAGCACTAAGTATTCTTGTAATTAGGGCATTTAACGACTTAGCTTGAGATATAAACTGTGACCAAGTTCTGCCTCCTATCGTAGTGCACTTCGATAATGCAGTTTAAACAAGCTAAGGGTTAAATCTACCTTTCTTGCAAACATGCTAAATATGTGTATACAATCTGCCAAGCTAATAATTTTTAAGTAAACTCTCAACTTTAACCAAGTATCAAGATTAGAATTTAGGAGTCAGAATCCTTTTAGCAGGATTTTGCACAATAAAAACTTTGGATTTATTATCAAATTTTAAAGAATTTTCTGGATTTATCTCATGTAGTTTAGAAGCATGAGCATGAGCATAAGTATGATGTGTGAGTATCAGAATAATGTGTGAGTATCAAAATAATGTATAAGTATCAGTGATGATTTATGAGTTACGGAATATTGCATATATTATTTGAGGAATTTTAGGATACATCGGCATCATCAGTAAATAGTATTCCCAACTGGATGTATATATACATTGAACCATACTACTCATAACATTTTAGTGATATCTCGGTGGCATATCAGTAGTATGCTGTGTTGTTGCATATTAAGGTGCACAGTTTCAGTTACATACAATATAGTTGTACATATGATTACTCAGTTTCAGATT
Source organism: Gastrodia elata (assembly GCA_016760335.1). Taxonomy (NCBI): domain Eukaryota; kingdom Viridiplantae; phylum Streptophyta; class Magnoliopsida; order Asparagales; family Orchidaceae; genus Gastrodia; species Gastrodia elata. The sequence goes on along the minus strand of CM028678.1, from coordinate 35,198,716 downwards.
CAGTATTATTTTGATTTATTTTCAGTATTCAGTTATAATTCAGTTTTACTTTACCTTACTTCAGTTTTGTACGGTCTTATACGGTTTTGTACTTTCAGTTACTTTTACAATATTTCTGTAGATTTAATTATATTATGTAAACGTTAAATGAATAACTAGAACTATTTAGATTAGTTCGATGTGTTAGACTTATTGTCTAATACGAGGTACTTTTGGGATCTGGCAATTTGTTAGATCCTGTGCAGTATATTGAGATAGGTCAGGAGGACACCTAGGAGATTCAAGAGGAGCCCATGGAGCACTAGTGGACTCTCCTTCAATTTTACTTTATGCTTAGTATTTTCAGTTCAGTACCTAGTTTTATTTCAGTATTTCAGTAAACTGTTTATAATAATTCTGGATGTATTTTCTTTTCTTTTCTGAGATGAATATTTTATACAGCTTCTGTGATGAATATTTCTGGATATTTGCTTTAAGCTTTCGCATTCTATTTTTATACTATTTATACTTAGTATTGTGATGTGATCATTATACTAAAAATGTTGATATCTTATACATATATTGGATTTCTATTGTATTCTAAATCTAATGTATGTATTTATCTAATACTTAGGATAAGGATACTACTCTTATCTTAAGTATTAGTTCTCAACCCTCATTGAGGTTGAGTCAGCAGCCCTTCAGATGGGTTTGGTTGTTTTCAGCTATTTCGGGGAGATGGGTTATTCCTCCCCGAGTGGCACACCGCTCCGCCGTCAGTATGATTGTACTTAATTCTTTTGTGCGTGGCAACGGGGCGGGGCGCTACACTTCCAGAGCTCGGGCTTGGGAGAAGAGGCTCGGCCAAGGGTCCTCACCATTTTCTGAAATTGGGAGGGTCCAGGCCTCCCAGGTCGCACTACTAGGCTCGGCCATTCTTGGAAGATCCTAACGGTCTAGGGGACAAGACAGGAGGGAGTGGGGGACAACACTGGCGTGGCACGGTATGAGCGGATTTTCTGTCAGGCTGGCGATCGAGCGAAGACGATGATCCACAGTGGCAGGGTCCGTCTCCAGCGTCTGATCGCGAGACCGTGGAGGATCGACGGTCTGATGCGGCTCCTGATTAACAGAACTGGGGAGACGATCTCGAACGTCGGATGCTAGATACCAATCGAGCGGGTAGGATTTGATCACGGCGTGCATTATAAGAGCTATTGGATTGAGGGCACTAAGATGCGTGCTATCGCATCGGGTGGCTCCACTCGGTGCCCCGCTGCGGGACCCCGCAGCAGATCTGACATGGTCCCGACAGCAAATCCCGCCATTTTTGTTTTAATTATAATTTAATTTAAATATAATAAAAGCTAATTAAATAATATATAATTATTCCTAAATATTCTAAATCCAATTTAAGACCAAATGAGCTCCAAAAATTCCCAAAAATTTACCCTTAGCTAATTTGGATATGAGGAGTTCAAAAATGAAATTAGATTTTGATTTGGAGGTCAAATTAATTTAGATATTTTCCAGGGCTTAAGAATAGCCATAAATACCAAAATTTTCAATTTAACTCCGATTGATTTCAAACTTCTACGGTTAGGTATAAATGGCCCATTGAATCCAATGGAATCAAAATTAAAGCTTGATTTAGCTTAATTAATCTAAATTTAGCTAGGATAACAACTAGGATTGTTACACTAAGTTTATACATTCATCAGAGTGCGGAAGCAAGACAATAAAATATGTTATATCCAACCCACCACAACACAAGTAAGAAGTAAATACGCAGCTCAGAATAAAATAGTACAGTAAAATAATCTGTATAAATATCTGAATCATCATAAACATTAAATAAGTCTTAATAAAAATGATAAATTTCTCATCCTCACCAAAATAAAAGGAAAGCTGAGCAAAGGATCTCCAGCGGCAGCACACTCCTCCTCTTGAATCTGAGCTTCAAAAGGCTCGACTACCTCGAATAACTCAGAATCTATCATTATCAATTTCACAATGATAGGGCCCCAGCCAAAGAAAAGAAAATTTTGGTTCGACGTATTAACTAAGTACATTTTAAGCTGTCATATTTCATGAATTTTATGACATCACCATTTTACTTAGATTATAAAAATAAGCAAAGCGTAAAGGTGCAACAAGCATATAAAGGAAGGAATGAGTTATAAATAAAGACATTTATAACTAAGCAACATGTGAGGTAAAAGAATACACCTCAACACCAAAGCTATAACAAGGTTAGGCATTTAAGTATAAATAAAGTAAAGAAAATACTGAAAGAAAAGACTCATCTTAAACATGCTTATGATTATATGAAATATGCAGGTCTAAAAGCAAGTAATCAACATGTGATAAGTATAAGTAAATAGTAATAAATTTAGCATCCTATAAGTAAGTAAGCAGGTCAAGTAAAGCTGACTGAAGTAAAGTGTAACAGTAAATGATAAACAGTAGACAGTAAACAATAAGAAGTAAATAGGTATGTAGTGACTGCCAGATCAAAAGAGGGCTACTCTCACCTGCTGATAACAAAATGATTCTTAGCATTAACAAGGAGGCTAAGGCGACAAAATATTCTTAGAATCATCTGAGGCTAGGCCAGAATAACAGAACATAAACTGAATTAAAGAGGCAGTAATGTACATATGCAGAAATATTTTAATTATTTACTTTACTTCTATGGACATATTTAGAAGTAGCTGAGGAGTCAAGCACGTCTACAAGACTATTCGGGTTCCAACTTAACACAACATTCCTCAATGAGTAATGTTAAGTAATTTTTGTTTCTCCTCACCCCTGTCTAGTAGGGTAAAATGTACAAGATCAACAAGTAATTGAAATCTATGCAATATTATCCTAATTATTTTATATTTTTATTTCATGCAATAATGTTATTTTGTATGACATATTCAAGGAAAAAAGTATAAAGTACAAGAAATGCAAAAGCAACAAGTAAAATAGCAGTAGTACGGGACTACTATATAAGGTGACACCAGTTGTTATCTATTAAACCATTCTAACTATTCTAAGTTACACAAGTTTAGGATCTCCAATTCCTACTATCAAGTGTAACTTAGAAGCATGACCGTATAAGCTAAAAGAAATTAGAACTGATCAGGTACTAATTCATTTCAATCAATATCGCCTACAAGTTAAATAAGAAATCAACACATCATATTTGATGAATTTAAACGTTCTAAACTAAGATTTGATCAAGATCGATTAAAACTAGGAATTATGCTTTAGGCACCAAGAATTGGATTTAATCACATAATTCAAAGGGTAAAGCTTAAGGACTAAAGTTTAAGACTAAATATGATCTAATAATCAAGGCAAATTTTATTAAGCACAATCAAGCTTAATAGAATGATTCTCCTAATCTTAATTTAAAGTTGAAAAATAAAATAATCAGAATTAAAGTATAAAAATCTAAAAATTATTAAAACCAAGGTTCCATTCATTGAATAACTCACTTTATTCAATGAGTGAAATCTAACCTATGATTTATTCCTAATATTAAGGAAAAGATCCTAATGTAAAGTGTAGATTCCTAATGAAATGACTCAAGGAATTTTAGAATTTGAGGGAATTTATTATAATTTACCACCATCTACTGATTTTGTTCATTTAAAGGAGTTAAGGATGAGTTTTAACTAAGTTGAGGGGTAATGAAGTTTACTTATGAATTTTCAAGACTTAAAATGAGAATTTTACCAAATTACTTAATTATAGGGTTAAGGGTTCTAAATTGATTACAAATTAGTTTTATTACTAGTTTTAATGATTTAAATGATATTATGGAGGTTAAGAGCGCTTAACCTAAATTTTGGGCAAAATGACCATTTTACCCCTACTTAAAGGTCTAAAATGCTACTTTTTGATTAAGGGCTCCAAATTAGACATTATTGATGCCAAATAATTCCTTACTGTCTAACATGAAGATAGACAGTAGGTACATCAAAATGGACAAGTATTAAGGCATATGGGTCCAATTTAAGAATTTTAATCTATAAGGGCATTTTGGTAATTTCGCTTAGTAAAATCTAAAAATTCAGTGGGTTTATTGATATTTACTGTCCAAAGTTTTCATAGAATCTAAGAATACTAAATTATGATATCTAATGATTAAGTTATAGTTATTTCAATATTATAATTTTATTTTATTTTTTTATCAAAAGGGTCAAAACCTAGTTTTTTCATATTCAAAAATCACCTACAGTTTTATACAATGCTTAATTTTACTAAAATATGAAAAATATGAAGTTTTGGCCATTCCGGACAGTTCTGAGCGCTACGGCGCGCTGTGGCGCTTGCTTTTCCAAAGCTTGGTTGCTGTGGCCTGCTGTAGCGGATTTTGGTGCTGTGGTGCGCGACAGCCTTTCAAGCGCTGAGGCGCGCTACGACGCCAGAACTTTCCGAGATTTGAGTGCTGTGGCCGCTGCGGTACGCTACAGCAGATTTCAGCACTAAGGCGCATTTAATTTAATTTCATCAAATTTATATGCTTTATCAAAATCTAAGCTTCATAAAAGTTTTATGTTTCATCAAAGTTATTTACCACATCAAATTAAAATATGCTGCTGCAGTGCGCTGTGGCGTGCTACGGTGGATTCAGCCCGATGCTTGGGCACTACGGTGCGTTGTAGCGCCCGACGGTGATTTCGCCTGTGCGAAAACCGTAATGTGTCATCTTTTGGGCTCAAATACTCTCAACCTAGAGCTCTTAACGTGCGGTGTTATATACCGATGAAAAGGTATTTCTGAGACATTTCCATTAATACTAAAATCAGCATAAAACTATTATTCTAACTATGCAAACAATGGAGTTAAAGGCTTAGGTATGCAGAAAGGAGGAAAAATAGAACCTTTCATTTACAAAGAAATTTAATACCTTAATGAACTTTAATGGCTTCCCTACTCAATCACAGGTTTATAAGGATACAGAATAAGCATAAGAGCAAAATGAAGTAGCCATTGAATCCATTCAATGGGAGAAGGGAGGTACCTTAGTTTTCAAATGGAAGACGATGGAGGAAGAGAGCTCTGTTTTCTATAAGAACTTGGGAGCTTGAGGGCTTGAGGGCTTCTTTAGCAACACAACAATGGAGGAAGAAGAGAGGCTTGGGAAGAGGAGAAGAGATTTCAGTTTAAGAGTAAAGGGAGGAAGTAAAGAGCTAAGAGCTACCTTTAAAATAAAGGGGAGCATGGACTTTAGGATGGGATGAGCTTGACTCATCCCATCACAGCATGGGAGGAGATGGCTTTGGTAGAAAATGTAGAGGGAGGGGGATGGCTTGCGTGCATAGGGGAAGAAGGGAAGGGGGAGGCACTGATTCAGCAGGCACGAATCCCTGCCGAAGAAAATGAGAAGAAAATAAAATAAGAATTAAGGAAATATATTTTAATTTGATTTGATTAATTAATTAATATCTAAAAAATCAATTTAATAAATGCGCTATGAAAAATTCTAAAAATTCACCTCTAGCTAATTTAGGGAGTGAGAAATTCAATGACGAAGTTAGATTTTGATTCCAATGATTATTTAATTATCCTATTTTTTTTGAGGTATTTAATTATATTAAAATATTTGATAAAATTTGATGACTTCCAAACATGTCCAAAATATCACCCCTAGCTAATTTGGGGGTGACGAGTGCAATGGTGAAGTCAGATTTTAATTTTGAGGTCAAAATAATTAGGACAAATTCTAAGGTTCCTGAAATTCCCAAAATCAGGATTTGATCCATTTGTCTCCTAATTTGGACTAAGTCTTGGTGGTGAACTACTAATGACTTAATTAGTGTACTAAGATCAAAATTAAAACTTGAATTAGTCATAATTGGCTAGGGTAATAACTTGAGTTGTTACATACACGAACACCCTCGCTCCTAGATTTGCCAAAACGTACCTTAGGGATGAATTTGACCCGGCCATAAGAGAGCGAATCGACGGGTCCACCATCTATTCAAAGCAGTGTGGAGCCTCAGGCATGGCTCTGGGGACAACAGCCCGAGGATGGCTCGATCGATTCTAATTGTTGGATCGATCGTGAAGATCATCGGAAGATTGATTTTCCATTGTCCAATCAAACTCCAATGACCATACTTCAAATAATTATAATTTAATTATTAAATTTAATATAATTAATTTTAATAAATCAAAATACTAACTAAATAATTTCCAAAAATTCTCAAAATTTCACTATTAGCTAATTTGGGTGTAAGGAACTTAAAAATGAAGTTAGATTTTTTATTTAAGGTCTAAATAATTATCTCAAATTTTTAATTAATTAAATTGATCAAAATATTGATCTCACTCAAATGACTTCTAAATTACACCAAAACTTCATGATTTGATCTTTAGGCTATTTTAGGACTAATGGTAAGGTTCTTAGGCAAATTTGGTGATTAAAATCTAAGTAAGAACCAATGGTTATTATAGAAGGGGAGAGAGGTGGCGGTTAGCTTAGCAAGGAGGAAGAGAAGTGGAAATGATTTGAGAGGGGGGATTATGTAATAACCCTAGTATTGTTACCCATTATTGGGTAGTCCAATTAATTTAAAAATACCCATTATACTTAACATTAGGAGCCAACCCCTGAATTTTTATGTGATATAGAGATCATTTGCTTTCGATGAATATTTCGAGCAATTTAATTAATCTGAAAATTAAGAAAATTAATTTGACCCACAATTAAATAAATAATTTTATTTTTGAATTCCTCACTCTCAAATTAGCTAGAAGTGAATTTTTGGAATTTTGAGAGCTCATTTGATTATCTAATTTTCATTAATTAAAAAGTTATTAATTATTTAAATTTAAATAAATTAATTAAATTATGAATTAGAGGCTGATGGCATCACCCCTCCATTTGATCAATCAGTGGGCTCAATCAGCACCATCTATTGCCCGATCAGATTAATCGCAAGAGCCACAAGTTTTGTGCCATGACCCATCCTGACCACGAAAGACCACTCCCTCCTATGGCCTTCAAAACCTCCCATTCATTTCCTCTCCCAACTGTTGTTCATTTGAGCTCTTGTAGGAGGTGCAGAGTTAATTGCAGAACAAATACGATCGAGGAAGAAGTTTCATGTCAGACTCTATGTATGATGATTAAACCCTCAAAACCCTTCCAAATTTGCTTGATTGTATTTCATTTTGTCATTGTAATAGATGTAGATTGATTTAAACCATTTAGAGCCTCGATATGGTCTGACTAACTTGGATGAGCTTGGACATGTACAATAGTGTACAGTGTCGAGTTTCATCAAAGCTTGATCTTTCATCCATTGCCTCCCATCGGCCCTATATATCTTCTTAAGGATGGCACTTGGCTAAAGAATCAATTGGATATGTCGCAAGCTCGAGGGTTCACTGTGGCTATCACAAAGAGAATCCACAGTGAACCCTAACCCTAGATAAATTCCTCATCCAATTGCATCAACATAGATAGACTAATCTAGGGCTTCTCATTCCATGTTGTAGATCTTGTCACCAAATTTTGATTGAGTGGTTGTACGCTACCTGGGACCATCGGGATAGGGAGCTAGGTTGAACCATATCTCCCTCCTTTTTGCCCCCCCCCCCCCCCCCATTGGAAGACAAACAGTGCGTGACGGGTCGGCCTGACCCTCACGACATTGTCTGTCGGGTCTGCGCACACGGTCAACTCACATGCATGGGTCTGCGCATACGGTCAGTCTATGAGCATGCATGACAGCAAGCCCGTACATAGGTTGGTCATGCGTGCGGGTAATGCCTTAGGAACGATAAATATGTAATTTTAATTTAATTCAAATTAAATTAATTTAATAAATTTTGATTTAGGAATCCAACTATATTGAAATTATATATCATTTTGATCAAAAAATGAGTAAAATAATAAGTAATTTAATTTTAATTTGGATTGTTAATTTTTCTAATCATTTTTTAATTCTCATTAGGAGTAATTAAATCTTAATTAAGCTAAATAATTTCCAAATTGAACCTACTTACTGTCATTTTAATTCCTATGCTATAAGGATCACATATTTGCTGATTTTACTTTATTTGAACATCAATTGGAAAATATGTATCTTTAGCACTTCAATTTCTTAATGATTGATTTACATGTTTTGAAACTTTCATGCTCTAATCTCCTAAACCCTAGGACAACAAACTTAAACATAGATTAATAATTGATTGTAACAGCCCAAACTCTTAAGCACCAAGGTATTGTCCACTTTGGCCAGAAATGTCTCACGGCTTTGCCCTCAGAAGATAACTTCCCAACAGGTCACTCATCCTGGGAGTGCTCCCACCTGAGCACGCTTAACTTTGGAGTTCTTATCAGGAACTTCACCGTTATCTGAAAAGGCGCCTCGATATTTAAGAGTTTCACTTATTACTACTTAAGTGGGTCATCACAATCTCCCCAACTTAAGTAATTGACGTCCTCATCAGTATCCACACACAGATCCAAGAACCATCCATTGGGTAGATAGGACTAGAGGTGACCGCTACAGGCGCAAGAGGTACCCACAACCATGTAGCACCTTAACCATCATGGGTTCAAGAGGCTGCTCACATGAAGTGGTACTTTTCCCTGTATGGCACTTAGCTCCTATCTGATATCCTATGGTTTGCTCTGATACCATTTGTAATAGCCCAAACTCTTAACACTGAGGTATTGTCCGCTTTGGCCAGAAAGGTCTCACGGTTTTGCTCTCAGAAGATAACTTCCCAGTAGGTCACCCATCCTGGGAGTGCTCCCACATGAGCACGCTTAACTTTAGAGTTCTTATCAGGAACTCCACCGTTATCTGAAAAGACGCCTCGATGTTTAAGAGTTTCACTTATTACTACTTAAGTGGGTCATCACATTGATAACACCCTATAGTACAATTTTAGCAAATATAAACTAAGGTGGGAAACTTGATGGTTTAGTTTTAGTCAACATAGAAGAAAGCATCAACATAGAAAATGAAGGTTAGTATGAGTTCTTAGGACTTGATTTAAAACTTGATTGTTATAGTTGCTCTAAACCATAAGATGAGATTAGTTTGGCAAGTTCCCCTTGATTGTAAGCATCATTAGTAGGACCTTTAAAAGGATAGTTGAGCTTATCCTACCGCTTACATTCATCAAGTGTAGGATTAACCCCAATAATACTAGTATGTAACTTATGAAATATTAGCTCATTTTAGTATCTTAACCTCATAGTTAATCTTAGGACTCCTAATGCATTGATTTGAACCTAGGAGCTAGTGGTTAGAAAACCCCCACTTAGTACCTTACATATTGAAACTACCTTAGTATTTAATTAGTCAAATTAGTAAAGTTGATGAGTTAGGATCTCCTCAAACCTTAGATGGCTTATTAAGCTCAAGGCTAGCAATCCTACAATTAACCTTCTAGCTAGAGAACCTTGGCAATAGTCTATGTTTAATAACTTGAGAAGATATGGAGTTTAATAGTAGGATAGGATTCCAATCCAACTTACTTCTATATTTATAAATTATTTTATCATTTAAGTAATGCTTAATTAAATTACTATTTTCCAAAACCATAATTACTTAGAGTATTATAATTCAATTAACTTAAAGATTATTTAATGTTTAAGTCAATTGGGGGCTGATTAACCCTAATCATTAGGATAAAAAACTAAATTAGACAACAATGGATACCACATAGTTTATATTTTTCTTGAACTCCATAAATATTGTAATACCTTGATATTACAATTTTGAACATTCATTAAGACATTGTGCATAAATAAAACCTTAAAATTATAAACATAAGGGTTTCATATGGTGGACTATTATGCTAGAGCAGGCTTTGGAGTGATATTGAGACCACACATATCCTAGAATGGGAGTGTGTATGTTATGGGAGACCTCTCTTAACTTAGTTAAGCAGATATTCTTAACTCCTCATTTGTTCTATAATTTTACTTGCAGAACAAAACCTTAAATAAGATAAATAATTTAACATTACATTTCTCATAATCTTATTGATTATGAATGACTTATCATAGCTTTTTGACTATTCTTACTCTGTCATTGTGACTAAACTTCACTTTAATTTACTGTACAATACTTTTATTATTCTTATACTTTTGTATTACTTTGCTTACTTGTAGTGTATGTTGTTTACTTACTTTTATTTACTTATACTGCTTACTTTTAATGTTACTTCGAATGATTCAAAATGAACATATTCATGTATTCCTTCATGTTTCATATGCACACTAGTAGTTTTGTCATTGTACATTGCATTTTCTCCTTGTATATTGGATGCAGGCTAAAGCAAACTACTTGTACCTTACCTCCTTTACTTACTTTATTATTTTAGTCCATTTGTTGCTTAATGCTCTGCCTATTAAAATAATTGTAAATAGCTAATGTGATATCTGTTTAACTTAAAATAAAAACTAGTAAATCATAAAATGTACTTAGAATTTTTAAATCTAATTACTTATTTTTATTTTATGTATTGTGCTCTACTGTATTAATTATAAAGTACGATAGACCAGGAGCATTTCATGGAGCTCGAAGTTATGACTAGTGCTGGTCTTTAGTAGCACTTGAAGACTTGCATTTTTTTCATTAATTTTTGAGAACGAGTGCATTTTTATAATTATTATAAATTGTCTGTAATAACTTAGACTATATATGTTTTTGCTTAATTTTTTAAGAAATATGTATTTCTCATTCTTACTATGCTTAGTTTGGATGATGGATGTGAATGTTCTTATACATGTTTATCTCTTTTAAATTACTGCATTTTTTTGTCTCAAAAAGATTCTTGGTCACATAGTACTTAATAGTGAATTAGATTCTTACTAACTCAGAGTTAAGTACTATAGTAACACATAGTATTGAGTTAGATTTGACTAACTTAGCACTAGGGTGTTACATGTTTGCTTCTATTTGTATGGATGAAGGACGAGGGAGGTGGGTTGTCTAGGCAGCTTAGGCTAGGTAGCCCTGGGCAGAGGATGCAAGACGTCAAGGGGGAGCCTGATTCGTCCGTTGCGTTCCCTTGGGCAGGCATGTGGACGGGAGGGGGAAGAGGAGAGAAAAAATCTTCTAGAATTTAATTAGAAAAAAAATAAAATTTAAATTAATTGTATTTTTTGTCATCTGATTTTCAAATTTGATGAGACTTGACTGGGAAATGTGTCTTTATGAAACGGACATCCTCGACCCAAAATTTCTAATTTGGAGCAACTTTTTATTTTATATTAATTTTTGAAGATAAAAATTATAAAAATTAATTATGAGCTATATGGTGCTCCAAGTTTGCCAAAAAAATTTGTGAGCCTTTTTTTATTATTCTGAATCAACGACACTAAATTTTTTGGATTTACAACTATATTTTATTTTTCTTATTTTCTAAAATTAAAAATTTCAAAATTTAATTATGAGTATCTATTATATATATTACTCGCAAACATGAGTCTTACGATCATAAAAATATATTTTTTCTAAAGGTATGTTTGGTTCAGTATAATTTTGAACTAGGCCAGGATATTGATTTTTAGCTTAATTAAGTTAGATTTTTTGTCATAATTATCTTTGTATCGATTTGAGCCTTGACCCCCTCTCCTCTAGGGCAACAAATGTCTGTGAGCTCCAGTGAACCTCCCCGGTGATTTAGTGGGTTAAGCTCAGCGTTTGAACACCCAACAGTGAGACAACAACCTAGAGAAGCTATCAGGATCCTCCTTAACATCTGGAACTAGAGCAAAATTTTGAATTAGAAAATTTTACAATTTAAATTAATTGTATTTTTTGCAATCTATTTTCAAATTTGACGAAACTTGACCAAGATGTGCATCTTGATGAAATGAACATTCTCAACTCAAATTTTTTTAATTTGGAGTTACATTTTATTTTATATTAATATTTAAATATAAAAATTTCCAAAATTAATTATTAGCAATATGGTGCTCAGCACATCGTCGTGACAAGGGCTTCACGCTAACGTGCGAACCAAGCAGTGGGGAGCTCGAGTGCGCCTGGGTAGTGAAGCCCTAGCCTCGGCTTCCGTTTTCTCTACAGAAAAAGGGTTATGAGTTCGTACTGGGCTGCGTCAGGCCCATCCCGCGTGACTCCGCTTCGGTACCACACTCGTGTGAAAGCGCAATTGCGGGCCGTGCACGCAACCCGACCTATGTGTGGCCCACAAGGTTGCGTGCGCGCTCTGTCGCTTACGTATATGCACAGTGAACCATAACTAATTAATTTAAATAATAATTAAATTTCCAATTTTATTTATTCAATAATATTGTTAATATAATTCTAAATATATCAAAATTATATATAATTTTGATCAGAAAATGAGATGAACAATAATACGTAATTTAATTTAGGATTGGATGGCTATTTTGGCCAATCACTTTTTAATTGTAATCAAGAGTCATAAAACACTAATTTGGCCAAATAATGTCCAAATTGGACATATTTAATATCATTTTACTTCTTATATTATAATGATTTTTTATTTGTTGTTTTATTTTTAATTGAGCATCATTTGGAGAAATTACATATTAGGCACCTCAAATTATCATTAAATGTATTTTTCATGATTTTAGAACTTGCATGTTATAGGCCAATAACCCTGAGACAGCAAACATAAGTCTTGATTTGGATCATTATAACACCTTAGGAGGTGAATTTTAGCCATGGATATTGTAGGTAAATACTTGAGGATTAGTTTAATAAATTTAAAATCAAGACTTCAACATAGAAGCTCTTAGATTGTAAACCTTCCCTTAAACCCTACAATTATGATTTCACTAGCAAGTAGTTAGTCAAATTAGAAAACATATAAGCTAGCATCACTTTAAGCCCTTATTAGCCATAGTAAGCTCTAAAATTAGGAAACTTATAATCTATCACCTAGTTTTAGAACCTTATACTTAGTCTAAACTAGTAACTGAGAGGATTAGTAGGTTTAATAATAAGATATGATTGAAATTATCTTGCATTTATATATTTTTAAATTATTTTGTCACATAAATAAATCTGATCAAAATACTACTTTCTAAATCTCAACTACTTATAGTATTATCTTTCAATTGACTTAGAGATTGTTAAAGCTTAAGTCAATTGAGAGTTTAATTAGAACTAATCATTAAAGTAGTTAACTAAATTAGACAACAATAAATATCACATAGTTTACAATTAACTTGAATTTCTTGTATGCAGCTATGCTTTGAGACCACAACCTTGAAAATATATAAATATGTTGTACATGAATAAAACCTTAAAACATTAAACTTAGGGGTATCATATGGTGGACTATATGCCACGATAGGCTATGGAGTAATATGAAGACCACACATATCCTAGAGGGGGAGTGTGTGTGTGTGTGTTATGGGAAATCTTATTTTACTTAGTTAGGCAGACATGCTTGACTCCTCATTTATTTTGTAACTTTGCCTGCAGAACAAAACCTTTCATAAGGTAAATAACTTAACATTACTTATATCACAATCATATTGATTGTGAACTACTTGTCATAGTCTTTTGACTATGCTTACTTATCATAGTCTTTGACTTTACTTACTCAGTCCATATGGCTGATCTTCACTTTACTTTACTGTACAATACTTTTTATTATTTTTACATTATAGTCTTTACTTTACTTACTTGCAGTGAATGTTGCTTTTCACTTACATTTTTACTTACACTGCTCTCTTTTTAATGTAACTTAGCGTAATTCCAAATGGACATATTCATATTTCCCTTCATATTTTATATGCATTTTAGTAGCTTTTTAGCCTTTATAGGATGTATACTTCCATTACTTATTTGTTGCAGCCTAAAACAAACTACTTGTTAATACTTACTTTCTTACTTTACTTTACTATTTTTGCATACTTTTATATACTGTCCTTTGATGCTGAATGCTCTGCTTACCCAAATAATTGTAAGTGAATAATATGATATCTGCTTAAATCTAAATAAAATTTAGTATAATCCTAAAATATACTTAGACATTTTAAGTATAATCACTTTTTTTTTTATTTTGTTCGCTATGCCCTATCATATTAAATAAAAAATATGGTAGATTAGCAGAATCATGTGGATCTTGGAGGGGGAACAAGCGCCGACCATCATTAGCTAGAAGAATTTCACCTTTTACCACTTTTTGTGAAAATGAGTGCATTTTAGAACATTTAATCTATTTGTAATAACTTTAACTCAAGATGTTTTTTTACTTTCTTTTTCTTTGATGGATGCATTTTCATTCATATATAAATGCTTAATTTGGATAATGGATATGTATGCTCCTACATATGTATTCCTTACTTTTTATATTTACTTCAATTTTCTTGCCTCAAAAAAATTCTTGGGCACATAGTACTTAATATTGAGTTAGATTCCTACTAATTCAATGTTAAGTATTATGGTAACGCCTAATGTTGGCTTAGGTTCCTGATCTAATATTGGGGTTGTTACAGTTGATATCAGAGCCAATGTTGAGAAAAAGAAATCAAGTGAACATTTCTATCTAAAGCGAACAACACAGAAAAGTAGAATAAAAGTATTAAATATCTAGTCATACGTTAGTAAATGCCACATCACATCAATAATGAACCTAACTCAACTTAATCAATTTTAACTCTCATATGGTAAATTATGAATCAGATTTAAGCTATTATACTAGAATGTTCTTCCAGCAATGGGATGAGGATCATCAAAATGGGCTCAAGTATGGGAGACTTTATGTCAAAGTGTCACAAGAAGAAGGAGATGTACTAAACAAGATCCTTAATTTGCCCATGTTTAGAGGAAATTATATACCTGAGCTGGCTAGGGAATGGCTCTCTAGGGTGACTAAAGTATTCTACGTGATAGATTGTCTTGATTCAATTTGTTTCAGAATCTTGGATCAACTCTTGGACAACTATTCCGAAGAATGGTGGGTTCATGCCTACTTGAAGATAGCCCGTGAGAGTCGAAGATACTATCATGCTCCTATTTATTAGGACTTTGAGTTTCTCTTTTATGCTACTTTTTGTAAATGATTGTACTAGTTTATTTTAGTAGTTTCCATTTATTGTTTGCTTTTAGTATATTCCAAGTTTGTACTCCAAACTTAGTATTAATGAGAATCATTTCTAAATTTTAGTTCCCGAATTGTCTCTTTCTCTTCTTTAGAATGAATCCTGAACTCGATTCCCCCGTTCCTTCCATCGCTAAGAAAACTACTTCTAGTTCATCATCTACCACCAATAAGATTAAAACTCTAGTACAATGACAAAAATAATGGTGGAGATGCAAACTAGAGCTACCGAGAAGATCATAGCACATACTGCTTCACAAATTATTCATGTGAATCCCCAATAGATATATGGGCCAGTTGTGGATGGATTTATCCACACTTTGCTAAGACTGAATCCCCCTACCTTTAACGGGTCTGCATCCTCAATCAAAGCTGCCAACTGGCTTAAGGCCGTCAAAAAAGACCTAGCTAGTATCAAGTGCCCAGAAAGCGAGACCATTCACCTTACCACCCACATATTTGAAGAATATGTCGAGTATTGATGAGATAGTGAGCTTAAATCTTGCTTTGCTGGAGTCATTGTCAAAGACATTTCATGGGAAGAGTTCAAAGAATCTCTTAAGGAAGAGTTCATTCCACCATTTGCTCAAACTATTATTGAGGTTGAATTTATCTCACTGAACCAAGGGAACAGAACAGTCCTCGCATATGAGATGGAATTTAAGAAGTTATCCAGATTTGCACTAGAGCTGGTTCATATTGAAGTGACCAGGTGTAGTCGGTTCCTAAAGGGATTGAAAGATTCCATAAAGGACCACCTTATGTCCCAGCATCATGACAACTTCTCTAAGCTTTTGGAGGGATCAAGAATATTTGAGCATCATCATATGCAAAAAGAGATGAAGAAAAGACCCTACCCATCCACTTCTAAATCTGAGCCATTTAAAAGGAATTGTTCCCAAGGGCCGAAGGTTTATTAGATGACTCAGCACCAATAAGGTAGACGAGGCGCTCACTGTTAAAAGCTACATCCTTATGAGAAATATTTCCATTTTGGTAACAGGTGTTATACATGTGGCAGACCTGACCACATGTATTAGGACTCCATATCAGTATGGACTATCGATAAGGTAAGGATCAATCATCCTACCATAGTTCACAACCTCATTCATGTTAATACTTAATTGCCAGCACTTGCAATCATGCTACCTCCAACTAATGGAAATGCTCAAAAATCAAAGAGGAGCACCTCCATCTGCCCTGAAGCAGGCTCAAGCTAGAAGCAATGCCAAGGGCAAAGCTATTGCCCAATCTTCTGCTTTGTCATGAGTGTACGCTTTAACGTCTGTTGTCGCTCAAGAAGACAACAAAGTTATTACCGGTATGTTCCGAGTTTATTTTTATATTTTGTCTTTCTTTCCTGCATATTTAATTACTTGCTTCACTTTTTCTGCATTATTTGTTTAAATAAAGTTTTATTTTCATTTTAGGATCGCTGCTTATAAATAATCAACTTTGTGGCACACTCTTAGATACGGGTGCTAGCCACTCCTTTATATTTAAAAATTTTGCCATCACCCTCAACCTTCAACATTTCAGCTTAGGTAATATCTTATGTGTTCAAATACCATCAGGAGCTGAAATGTGTGCCACTAAGTTTTGCATCCTAAATATCCCCATTAGCAATCAACATTTTCAAGCCAAACTAATTGTTATGCCGATCACAAACTTTGACATAATTTTAGGCATGAACTGGTTGAGTGAATTCAATGCCATTATAGATTTCCAAAAGAAAAAGGTTACTTTAAGAGTAGGAAAGAAGCTTGAAGTAATTGTGGTAAGCTTGTAGTAACTGCATCTTTAATTAATGGGGTTGAATCTGAGCATTTAATTAGCAAAATTTGTGATGCAATCCTAGTAACTCTGATTGGTGAAGTTAAAGAAGATAGATCCATGGAAGACACTAATATTGTGAGAGAGTTCCTAGATGTGTTCCCAGTTGATTTGCCAAAACTACTTTGAGAGAGGAAGAAATTTTTATTTAACTGATTCCAAGAATGCAACCAAAATTCAAAGCCCCTTAATATATGGATCCCAAGGACTTGCAGGAGCTAAGAGAGCAATTGCAATATTTATTAAAGAAAGGCTTCATTCGTCCGACTATGTTGCCTCGAGGAGCCCATGTTTTGTTTGTGAAGAAGAAGTATGGCCCGATGCATATGTGCATAGACTTCCGCGAGCTAAATAAAGTGATCATGAAGAATAAGTATCCCTTGATGAGGATTGACGACCTATTCAACTAATTGGTAGGAGCAAAAGTCTTTTCAAAAACTTGAGGTCATGTTATAATCAGATTATAGTTAAGGACAATGACATCCCTAAGACTGTGTTCAAAATGTATTATGGCCATTATGAATCCTTAGTCATGTCCTTTGGAGTAACAAATTCTCCATCCATATTCATGGATCTGATGCAATGCATTCTGAAGCCCTACTACGATGATTTTGTCATAGTGCTCATTGACGATATCCTGATTTACTCTAAATCAGAAGTCAATCACGAGAAGCATATTCGTGTCGTTCTAGAGCTACTCAAAAGCAATAAGATCTTTGCCAAATTTTCAAAGTGCAAGTTTTAGCTCAATTCTATGGCATTTCAGGGTCACGTGAATGATGCTAAATGGATAAGGGTTGACTAGAAGAAGATTCATATTGTGCAACAGCAGGTGCAACCCAAGTCTGTAACTGAGATTCGAAGTTTCCTAAGACTTACTAGTTACTATAGAAGATTTGTTCCTAGATATTCTCATGTACTATCATTAACTTAATTAACCAAAAAATAAGTGTCGTTCATTTGGAATTCAAACTATGAAGAAGCTTTCTAAAAACTGAAGCACCTGTCCTAATGCTACCCCAAGAGGGAAAAAAATTTTAAGTTTACACTGATGCCTCTAATATGGGACTTAGATGTGTTTTGATGAAAGATGGAGGATTTATATACTTTGCCTCTAGACAGTTAATGCCGAATGAAAGAAACTACCATGTGAATGATCATGAATTAGCAACGGTAGTTTTCACTCTAAAAATCAGGAGACAACCTGCATGGTGTAAGGTGTGAGATATTTACAGATCACTAGAGTCTGAAATATATTTTCATACAAACAAATCTTAATTGTAGACATCATCGATGACTAGAGTTGATTTACAATTATGATCTATAAATTTAATATCATTTGGGTAAAGCTAATGTAGTAACTAATACCCAAAGCTGTAAAGCAACATTATATTCTCTTTATTGCAATGATGCCTTGGCAGAAGAATTTGAAAGGCTGAATCTTGAGCCAATCAGATCAACAGACTTGCGCAAATAAATAAGTGTTTCTTCTTAATACTGATGGTATAATAATTCAGAAAGAAAGGTTATGGGTCCCTAAGAGCCTATAGTTAGAAATTTTTTCTGAGGCCCATATCTCAGGTTATAGTGTTCACTCTGGTAGCAGTAAGATGTATCAAGATTTGAAGAAGGCCATCTGGTGGCTTAGCATTAAAAGAGACATTGCTATTTTTATCTCTAAGTACCATTCTTATTCATTATTAAAGGTTGAACACCAAAAGCTGGGTGTACTTCTTAAGCCGTTAGATATCCTTGAATGGAAATGTCCTGATATTTTATGGATTTTGTTATGAGATTGCTGAAGGGTAAATCTATAACTGACACAATTTGGATGATTGTTAATAGATTCACCAAATCATCTCATTCCATTCTAATTTGCTAGACTAACTTAGTAGAAAGGTTGGCCAAGCTTTATATTAAGGAGATTGGTTGTTTGCACGGGATACCAAATTGTATTGTTTCTAATCAAGACAGTAGGTTCACTTCTTGATTTTAGCTAGTTGTTTAGCAGGGCCTAGGGACAAATTTAGCTTTGAGCACTACCTTTCATCCCCATGACTGATGCTCAAACTGAATGTGTAAACCAAATTATAGAAGGTCTTCTACATATTTATGTGTTTGACTTCAGTGGATCATGGGAAGATAACATTGCCTTAGTTGAGTTCACCTACAATAATAGCTATAAATCCATCATTTGTATGGCTCCTTATGAAGCACTTTATAAAAGGAGATGCAGTACTCATGTAGCCTAAATTGAGGTGGGAGACACTCAGTTTTATGGTTTTGAATTGGTCGAGGAAACTAATATGAAAGTTTTGCAGATTAAGCATAATTTGTTGGCAGTGCATGATAGATAAAAGAAATACCATGATGCTCACCATAGACCCTTAGATTTTTATATTAAAGAGCTAGGTTATCTAAAAGTTAGTCCTATGCATGGTATTCAAAGGTTTATCGTGTTAAAAAAGTTGAGTCCTAGATATTTGGGACCCTTTAAAGTGATTGATAAATTGGGAACGTCATCGTACAAGTTGGATTTGCCCGAAGATTTTTCAGCTGGACACAATGTTTTTCACGTCATGTCATTGAAGAGATGTTTGCTTGATCCTAATCAGCAAGTCCAGATTCCTTCAGTTGAACTGCTACCTTATTTAACTTTCATCGTCAAACCTATCGCAATTCTGGGATGAGATCTCAAGCAATTGAGGAACCGCAATATTCTTATGATCAAAGTTCACTACAGAATCACTTTGTAGGAAGATGATATGCAGAAGAAATTTCCAAAGTTTTTCCTTTAATCAGGTATTTTATAATATTTTCTTTTCAATTCTATTTATTTTATAATGAATTTATTTAGGCATCGAGGACGATAACTCTTTTAAGAGGGGGGAGTATGTAATAATTCTAGTATTGTTACCTATTACTAAATAGTCAAAATAGCTTAATTTCATTACCATTGCACTTCTAATAGCATTATGAGCCAACACCTAAATTTTGATGCAATTTGGAGATTATTCATTTTTGATGAAAATTTTGAATAATTTAAATAACTTGAAGATTACATAATTTAATTTGATCTCTAAATCAAAATTATAGTTCATCTTTGAACTCCTCACTCCCAAATTAGCTAGGGGTGAAATTCTGAGAATTTTTAGAAGACATCAAATTTTCCTATATTTTAATACTCAGAAAATTTAGACAATTAAATTGCTATTCGATTTAAGTTTTGACTTTATTTTTGAGTTCCTCACCCTCAATTTAACTAAGAGTGAATTTTTGAAATTTTTTGTAGCTCATTTGGTTAATTAACTTTCATTAATTTAATAGCTAATAATTAAATAATTTATTTAATTAATTATAATTTAATAAATTGATCCATTGGTCCATAATAACCTGTCGTGGAACCCATGTGTGAGTTCAACGCACATGATAACCGGCAGAACCAATCTAGACCATTGTGTATTTCTATTGGGTTGATTAGATGACGAGCTTGCTTTGGGTCGATTTGACCGTCAGATCACTCATCTGATCCAATGGCTACGCGCGCAGAGGAGCAGGTGCAGTACTCTACGGCCTTTTTCCTGGCCTATAGATCTTCCTAATGGCATAGACAACTTATTTATGTTCCTCTCATCCTTTGGTTGCTGTTAGGGATGTCGAGAAGGTGAAGGGCAGTGGTTGGCTATGAGATTCCTAACCCTAAATCTCAGCAAGTCGAAACCTAAGGTACTTTAATACTCTTCTGTATGGTATTTTTCTCAATTATTGTTTGTTTGATCATTTCATAACAATTAGCACTTAGTGCTAAGCTTCAATGGAGCAAATTCGAGCTTGATTGGAGCTTGATCTGTCGATCGATACAAGGATGTGCAATAAAACCCTAGCCCAACGGGTTGAAATTAAGGCATCACTTAAATTAGTATTGGGGTCACTGGCAGTCAAGGCTTGAGTGTTCAGCACATCGGCCGTGATGAGAGCTTCATGCCAACTTGCAAGCCAAGTCGTGGGGAGCCCAGGTTCGCCCGGGCAGTGAAGCCCTAGCATCAGCTTCCATCTTCCCCAATGTAAGAAAGGTTACGAGTTTGAACCAGGTCGGGTCAAGCCCAACCTGCGTACGACCTGCAAAGTCGTATGTGCGCTTTGCCAATCGTGTATATGCACGGTGAACCCTAATTAATTAATTTAATTAATAATTAAATTTCTATTTTTATTTATTTAATAAATTTATTAATACAACTCCAAATATAGCAAAATTATGTATCGTTTTGATCAGAAAAATGAGATACACAATAATATACAATTTAATTTAGGACTAGATAGCTATTTTTGTTTATCACTTTTTAATTGTAATTATGAGTCATAAAACCCTAATTTGGCCAAATTATGTCCAAATTGAACCTACCATGTCATTTTACTCATTATGCTATAGGGATTCTATATTTGTTATTTTTATTTCAAATGGACATCATTTGGATGAATTAAAATTTTGCCACCTCAAATTATCATTAAATGAATTTTTCATGATTTTATAACTTGCATGTTATAGGCCAATAACCCTGTGACAGCAAACATAAGTCTTGATTTGGATCTTTATGACACTTTAGGAAGTGAATTTTAGCCATGAATATTGTAGGTAGATACTTGAGAATTAGTTTAGTAAATTTAAAATCAGGACTTCAACATAGAAGTTGTAGGATTTTATGAAATCATAAAACTTGATTGGACACTTAAATTGTTTTAAACCCTAATATGAGTTTGGCAACCTCAATTCTCATGCTAGTCAAAAACACCATTATGACCATTAAGTTTTGTATTGAGCCAGGATTGGTAATTTACCTTCTTCAGGTGTAGATTCCACCTTATTCATTTTAGCTACTAATTTAGTATAAATTAATTCATCGCTTGCAAAGCCTTCCGATTAATTTCTTCTATAACAGGGAACACCAAATCTTACTATAAGATGAAGAAGGAGAGTAGCAGCCACCTCCCTTGGAGTTCTCTCCAGCAGCACCCTGGTCTCTATCGCTCTACCATTAGGGCGCGCCATGGCGCACTATAGCGCTCCAGTCTCAGGATGCCTACCGTTGGAGAGCGCTACCTCACCCCAATCTCTGTCAGATTCCCATCGGGGCATGCCATGTAGTGCTACAGTCTTTATACTAACTCAGAAAGTCATGCCTTTTGTCTAGATCTCTGACTGTGAAGAAGTGTTTCAAAAGCTAAAATATGTACTCTCAACTGTCTAGTCATTCTGCCAAAAGACCAGGTATATACTGATGCATCTGGAGTTGGTTTGGGATGCGTGCTAATACAAGAATGAAGAGTCATCGCATATGCTTCTTATCAACTAAAGCCACATGAGAATAATTATTCTGTGCATGATCTCAAACTTGTTGTCGTCATATTTGCCTTAAAAATTTGGCATCACTATCTGTATGGCGTTCAGTGTGCCATTTTTACTAATCATCAGAGCCTAAACTATATATTTACTCAGTGCAAACAAATCTACCGACATAGAAGGTGGTTAGAATTAATCATCAATTATGATCTGAGTATTCAGTATCATCCTGATAAAGCAAACATTGTGGCTGATACTCTTAGCCGTCGTGTTACATTATATGCCATGATCACTAAAAATCTTATCATTGAAGCATTTTGTAAGATGCACATTGAGCATGTTAGAAGTGAAATGCTTTATCAATTGATAAAGCTAGGTTTTATAGAGCCAACCTTTCATAGAGATGTCTTCATCTCTCAATCTAAGGATGAAGACTATCTTAAGTTCAGGGCCAAAATTGAAAGTGGTAGTCACCATGATCTGCAACTACATGGAAATGTGATTTATCAAAAAATTGCCTTTGAATTCCCAAATCCATGCATCAGGAAATTCTTGTCGAAGGCCATAATTTGGGCTATAAAATCTACATTTGTAGCATGAAAATGTACCAATACTTAAAGCAATCTTTCTGGTGGCATGGTATGAAGAGGAGCATAGTAGAATTTGTTGCAAAGTATCATGCATACAATCTAGCTAAGGCCGAACACCAAAGGCCTGGAGGATTATTGTATCCGCTAAAAGTTCTTGATAGGAAATGGTTCGACATCTCAATGGAATTTATAATGGGATTACCTCGCACAAGATCTGGTATCAATGCAATCCGGGTCATCGTTGATTGTCTAACTAAATCTATGCACTTTATTCTTATTCATCAGACTGGCTATGTAAAAAATCTTGCAATGCTATATATTAAGAAAATTATTAGGTTGCACGATATTCTTAAATTAATCATGTCGAACAGAGATAGCAGATTCACTTCTAAGTTTTGGAAGGCAATACATCATGATCTGGGAATCACCCTAGCTATGAGCACATCCTGTTATCCTCAAACTGATGGCCAGACTAAAACAGTAAATCAAGTTCTTGAACTCTGCTCAGACTCTGTGTTTTAGATTTTGCTGGTCCCTGGGAAGACCATATCCCGTTGGTAAAGTTTGCATATGTAGCGCACCGCCCCTTCACCGAGCGCAAAAAGTTTAGTTTAAGGAATAATAATTAGCGGCAGAATGGTGCACTACTCGGGAAGGACTGCTGAAAATTCCTGAATAACCGTTGAATAATGAGCTGCTCGACTAATCTTTAAGATAAGTGTAAAACCTTATCTTAAGTATTAGACAATATATTATATACATTGGATTATGAGTGGAATATGAGTTAATCCAATACATATAAACATAATATTATCTCCAGTATCTTGATCATATCACAATACTAAGTATAAGTAGTAGTAAATATAGAGTGCAGAAGCTAAAGCATACATCCAAAAATATTCATCTCAAAATCTAAGTAAAGCATTTATCTCAGAAAAGAAAAGAAAACACATCTAGAATTATTACAAATATTTACTTTATAAAAATATAGAAAATAATCTAAATACTGAACTTAAAATAACTTAAAGTAACTATTTCATTTGGGTGTATGTTGATTAAATCTATAGGATGATGTAATTATACTAAAGATTTAATATAGATCTTAGATTCTTAGTTCTTAATTGGTTATTTTATCTTATAATCAGTATGGTAACCTTTCACTAAGATTATAGTTTCTGAATCCTTCAGCTTATAAGATTCTTTATCTTTAATTTGGGTTTTAAAATGTGAATTCTAGATACTTATTAGGATACTACCTTGGATTCAGGATTTGAACACCAAGATAGAGTTTAAGTCCATAATCCTTAATCTTAATTTACTTAAATCAAGATTTGGGTTAAGAGAGGGAAATAATAATAATTAGGTCATTAAATTATTTACTTTAACTTTTTATAGTCATCATATGATTATGAATTAGAACTTATTAAGTTCTAATATTAACATTAAGGTCATAAATTTGAGATCTCACTCGATAGCTAGATATTGGAGATCCTAACCTTGTATCTTCTCAGAATAGTTAGATTTGGATAAAGTAGACAACAACGGATATCATATGAGTCTAGATTGAGTCTCTTGCTTACTTTGACTTCGATTGCTTTGCACACCTTAAATATTGAGCCTTGTTCCTTGAGCATAATAGGTAAACTTAGGATATGGAGGATATATCCTAAGTTAGTATTTGAAAAGTATAGCATTCATTCAGTTCTTTCATTACTTTCAGTTAGTAGAGTATGCCCTAGCATAGTCTGCCTCTTCAGTTCTAATTTTATTATAGAATAGACTCAGACCTAGCTCGATGGATGTCTAGGATGGATACATGCCTTATTCTATAAGTTCAACTTAGACCCAGCTCTGTGGATGCCTAGGATGGATACGTGTTGAACTTTTAATTCAGAGGCCATGTATGGCCAGTTCTATTATGGCAGAACTATGTCTTAGGCTTACTGCTACTTTAGTTTAGTTGTCAGTGTTTGTTTTGCATTGCCACGTTCTTTAGTGGCCTTTCTTTTAGTGCTTGACTAGCTTTGCCACATGTCTCAGTGGTTTTACTTTTGCTCATGCATGTACTTGTTTACATTTTCCACATACCTCAGTGGCCTTTTACATGTCAATCTGCATGCATGTATATACGCTCTTATTGATTAGTATTAAATATTTGCATGTTTAGGATGCTAGAATTGTATGTCTATTTCAGCACTTGTATTCTTTATACACTCAGCATGTCTCCATGTGATCATAAGCATGTTAGGATCATATTTATTTCAGTAGTTGTAGTTACTTTTGCTTTTAGCTTCACCATATTTAGTTGTTGTTTCTGTATGTTATTTTTACATACTTGTTGATTAGCTATAGATGATTAGTTTATAGCTATCCCATCCTTTGTAGCTTATTGCACCTTATAATGCTTGCATGTTTAAAACCTTTAAATATGATATCTTAAATCTTCAGTTCACTTAAATAGCCTAAAATGTACTTAGACAATTGTATAACTATAACTTTTTCTTTTATTGGCAGGGGTCCTAGAATTTGTGATACCGACAACCATCAGATTTAGAGTTATTTGTTGGTAGTGCTGCAGGAGAGGAGCCGGTGCAAGAGGAGGATCTTCCTACTACTGCTTAGATAGATTTTCTCTTTTTGCTGTGAGATTGAGAGATCCTTACTTTCATTTAATTCAGTTGTAATAATAAAACTCTGGATGTATTTACTTTTTGCACCTGAGTTGAGTTACTGCTATCTTTTCTTCTTTTATACTATATTATGCCTATGTATGTTACATTCTATTTTCTGCTTCCACTACTTTGATATGTATTGATGTATGTTTATAGTTCAGCTAGGTGACAAGTCATTGGCTTAAGGCGAGTTGGGTCCTACCTGATTCTAATTGAGTTGGGGATTTGCCACAGAGTGGAGCAATCGTACTCCCCGTGATTCTGCTAATATCAGTACTAGCGTGACTGCGGGAAAGTACGGGGACCCACAGTGATAAACTAAGTTTATTATAGCATATAATTAAAACTTTCAGGCTAGTATAAAAATAGCTCCATTTAAAATTCTACATGGCAAAAAGTGTAGTACTCCACTAGCTTGGTTAGAAATTGAAAGTGTTCAGCTCTTTAGATCTCAATTAGTTGAAATAGCCAACATGAAAGTTTAGCTCATTTAGTAGAGGATTCATACAGCTCAAGATCGGCAAAGCAAGTACCATGATGCTCATCGTCATTCTTTGGATTTCAATGTTGGTGATTTTGCATACTTAAGAGTCAGTTCAATGAAAGATGCTTTAGACTTGCATAAAAAGGAAGTTCAGTCCTCGTTACGTAGGACCTTTCAAAGTATTAGAAAAAGCAATATCCGCAGCTTACAGGCTTAATCTCCCTGAAGATTTCTCTACAGTTCATAACGTGTTTCATGTTTCTTCTCTAAGAAGATGTCTCAGAGATCCTTCTCGTTTGATCCAACTTCTAGTAGTAGATATTCAACCCGATCTTTTATATGCAGAAGAGTCGATTAAAATATTAGCTCGTGATCTATGACTGTAACAACCCAAGGTTGTTACCCAGCTTAATTTTAGCCTAATTATATTATAATTATCATTCCATTAAGTTCTTCTAGTCATTAGAACCAAACCCTAAAAGTTTAGAGCAATTCGGAGCCCAATCAATTATTTTAATATTTAATTAATTAGGAAATTGAGCTTAATTTGCGATCGTCGCCCCCAAATTAGCTAAGGGTGATATTTTGGATGTGTTTGGAAGTCGTCCGATTTTTCGTGAATATTTTAATATAATTAAATGCACCGGAAAATGAAATAATTAAATAATCGTGAGAATCAAATTTTGACTTTGCCGTTGAATTTGTCACCCCCAAATTAGCTAGGGGTGAATTTTTGGGAATTTTTGGAGTGTGTTTCAAAAATCTGAATTTTTAAATAATCAAAGAAAATAAATAAGAGATTATCGAGTCCTTAAGTTGCAATTCCCCCCCCCCCCATCTCTCTCTCCTAGCTGGCACCATATTCAGTTCCCCTCCCTCCATGGCACACAAGAGATGGCTGAGAGCCATCTCTTCTTCCCTCACCCCATGCCCTTAGGCTCCTTCATGATGGCTCCCTACTCCTCCCTCTCCCTAGGCTCATCATTTCACATTCTCCTTTAAGAAGAAGCTCAAGCTCCTTCTTCATCCCCATTTGGCAAAAGTTACAGCTCTCTCTTCCTCCATTGATGCCCTTGTGTTGAAGAAGAAGAAGTTCAGCTCACCTCCAAGCTTGAAGAAAACTGAGGTTCCTTCTTCTTTTTATAAAGCTAAGGTACCCGTTTGCTTCTCTCCTTTGTCTTCTTCATATTGCTACTATACTTGTTTGTAGCTCTAAAAACTCATGATAGAGTAAGGAAGCCATTAAGGCTCATAGAAGCTTCTCATTTCTGTGAAACAATACATGCTCTATTTTCGTCCATTCTGTATATCCCGTCCTCTATTCATATTTTTTGTATATCTAAGATACTTCGTTTGTGCCGATTTTAGTATTGATGGAAAGGTATCGAAAAAACTTTTCCATTGATATATGGCATCGCTCATGGAATGCGTTGGATTGGGAGTATTTAAGCTTGAAAGTAGGCCTTACAAGTTTCATCTAGGCGAAAATACTGTCTGGCGCTGCAGTGCCCAATATTGCAAAATGGATTGCTGCAGCGGGCTGCAGCTGTATTTCGGCAAAAACCATATAAAATTAATTATTAAACAGTAAATCGCAAGTTGGACAGCTGTAGCGCCCCATAGCGCGCTGTAGCGGGCTGCAGCGCACTGTAGTGGGCTGTAGCGGAATTTCAGGAAAACCTTAAGAAATGTCAAAAATAAATTAATTAAACAGTTATTTTGCAAGTTGGTCCACTACAGCGCGCCACAGCAGGCCGCAGCGCTGAGAGCTCAAGGATTTATTGTGAATTTCTGAGTGAGTTACATTCATTTTTATTATGGTGATCATTCTTATGGAGAGGCCATTGGTAAGCATTGTTTGCCATTTCATCCAAGAGATCGTAAGCCTCCAATTGGGTTTTACAACTAAGAGAACCCCCGGCAACTGCATCAACGAGTGTCCTTGTAGGGGCGTTCAATCCATTGTAAAATATTTGAACTTGCATCCATAAAGGAAACCCATGATGAGGGCAACGCCTCAGGTCTTCTTTAAATCGGTCCCATCCATCATAGAGTGTCTCCCCTTCCAGCTTAGTAAAGTTGGTTATTTCAATTCTCAACTAAGCGGTTTTTGCCGAAAGAAAATATTTGGCTAAGAATTTCTTAGCCAAATCATCCCATGTCCGGATGGAATTGCTTGGAAGAGTGCTGAGCCAACTCTTAGCTCTGTCTCGTAAAAAGAATGGGAAAAGCCGTAATTTAACCACGTCTTCAGAGACGCCGTTAAACCTGAAGGTGTCACATATTTCAAGAAAAGTTGAAATATGTGAATTCGAATCTTTAGTGGCTAATCCCCCAAACTGATTATTTTGCACCATACTCAGAGTGGAGGGTTTGATCTCAAAGTTATTGGCTTCAATATTAGGCCTAACAATTGCATGGGGGATTCCCCTAACAGTGGGAAGTGCATAATCTCTTAGTGCTCTCCCCCTAGCCACTCCTACTCGTTCTCCTAATGGCTCTACAAAATTTTCATTAGCATTATCCATAACGGCTTGTTGGTTCGAAAGGTTTTGTTCTCTCCTAGCCTGCAAGTAGGTTCTTTCAATTTATGAGTCAAACAGATAATTCGTGCAAACTCTTCTACTCATACACTACAATAATTAGGCTATCAAGAACAATATTAACAATAATGTTCATAAATTTTAACAGAAATAAAAGGACAGAAACAAAAAAAGAGAGTAAATGTTTATAATTACAACAAATCAAAAACTAAAAGTATATGCAAGAAAATACTTAAATCACTAGCTACTTATAGACTATCCTTAATACGAAATAAATTCTAATTCCCCGGCAACGATGCTAAGAACTTGACAGACTGTAAATACACGTCTGTGTTTCCACGCAAGTGTACGTGGTCTGAAGTAATAATGGAAAGTATTAGTTTTCGAGATTTATCGAACCATATAGAATTGGTTGTTTTGTTTCTAAGGTTTATCTATTCTCACTAATGTTTAAGCTATGATGTAATAGGTTTGAGCTGGTTCTAAACTAAGCACAATAATTACTAAGTAGAAATTAAGTCAGATAAAAGGAAGAAGAGAGTTAGGTTCATCCCATATGTCACGATAAGTTACTTATGCATGATGATTCCTCAAGCATAGTCTTTCATTTACTTTAAATTAAATCAAGTGCACATTATTGCTCCTTGAGTTTTATCTCAAAGTTTCACAAGTTGAAATCTTATGCACAAAATGAACACACAGTCGGTTCTATTTCGGCACAAAGGTTCTTATAAGATTTTTTTGGTTTGTAATTTTCATCTTATCTCTTGATCAAGGAGATGAGGACTATTAAGTTTTTTTTTTAGGATCTTATAAGTATTGATTCCACTAGGAGCGTCACTCGCATCGCACATAGTTAAAATGAGGGAATAATATGTTGGGCTCAATGACTATGTCACCTCATTCATGAGCACATAACTATTTCTTTCCCTCCCTTAATTATGTTGAGCTAAGGAGCTCACTTAGTGGGTCTTAGCATCATATGCATCAACACTATAGTTGAGCTTAGATTAAAGTGCACTAAGCTCAAGAACTTTTCTCACATAGTTCTAAGCTCTTATGTACTCATAAATCTAGCATCTAACCAAATGTGAGCTATAGAGCACAAGACACTTTAGTTCTTGAGTTCATTAGTTCATTTTCCTTTAATTTACAATCAAGACTAAAGTTATACTAAGCATTTCTTGAGCAAGGCATTGAGTTCATACATTTTATTTATACTTGAGGAAAACTTCATACAATTAAAATGTAACTATCAAACACATGGGATTACCCCAACCCTCCCCAAAGGAGATTTAGCTATCCATTACAAAAGAGATGAAAATGAACACATACATGGATAAAGACCCTTTCATGATCAACTAAGAAAAGAATTTACAAAAGAAGAGTTTAAAAGATACTAGAAATGTTCCATAGAAATTCTCTGGATCCTTCTTTTCCTTCTTGAAGTTTCTCTCTTATGTCGCTAGTACTGCCTTCCTTCTTCTTCTCCTTGGTAAATTAACTCTTCCACCCTTGGGGAGTTCCTCTCTTCCACTATGCAATCTTTCTCCTTACTTAAGTGATTTGAGCAAAAATTAGAACCCTCCTCTAGTCAAGAGGAGTGATATATATAGGAGAGGGGCTGCATTCATCCCACTTAAGATCCAAACCAGCATTTCCATTTGAAAATTTTGAGCAATGATGGCAAAAATCCTAATTGATGGTGAGGTGACCAATATCTTTTTTTATTTAGCCAATACATCACCTCATAAGCCTCCTTTTTATTTAAAAACATAGCAGCTACAGAGGCAATGATGGCTGGGGACAAGATGCAGGTTTGGGGTCTTGTCCTAGCCGCAATAAATGCTCCTGCCATAAAAAATTACGGTGGGCCGCTGCAGCGTGCTGCAACGCATGGTAGTGCGCTGCAACGCGTGGGAGTGCGCTACGGCGTGCTACGACACACTACGGCGTGCAATGGCGCACACAATTTTTGCTAAGTGTCCCGCTGCTGCGCGCTACCAATTCAAGTTTTAGCAAAGTGTCCCGCTGCAGCGTGCTGGAGCGCTAGCATTTTGCAAATCGCACCGCTGCAGCACGTTATAGCGGTAGGATTACGCAAATTGCACCGCTGCAGCGCGCTGTAGCAGAAGCATTTTGCAAAATGCTTCGCTGCAGCGCGCGGTAGTGGGAGCATTTCGCAAAATGCTCCGCTGCAGTGCGCGGTAGCGGTTCAATTTGCAAATCGCACTGTTGTAGTGGCAGCATTTCGCAAAATACGTCGCTGCAGCATGCGATCGCGCCTGCGGTTCGCAGCTTAACCCGCTGCAGCGCGCGTCAGTGCCATATTTTTGCAAAATGGCCCACTGCAGCGCGCTCCAGCGCGCTGCTTCACGCAGCAGCGATCTCCCTTGAAAAAACTGTGGAAAATTGCCTAAATGTCTCATAACTCCTTTGGATAAGCCATTTTCTAGAAAAGATAGACAAAATTTGATTTATGAGCAGTTTAAAGATCAGAAATGAATAAAACTTTCCTTTTTTTTCAATATAATTTATGGATTCATCATACTTGAAATGTATGTTATGCCAAATGCCAAGTAATTGAATCTTAAGTGCTTGTAACGAATATGTACATCTTAACAACTTAATGGCATGAAATTTAAGTCTTTTAGAATTGTAATCATGTGCTAACCCCTTTGCTTTGATTTAGAATTTGGTTAGCCTTAATTATCTTTTTATTATATGTCATCTTTATAATTAAATGCTTTTATGATATTATGATGTATATTAGAAAACTCTAAATATCTATTTGGACACCAATCATTTGTAAATGACACTAAAATATAATTAAACTACTAACTTGACTAAGTAGATGATACTTAATCTAAAACTAAAGTTTGACATCAATAATACACTAATAACACATTGGTTTGTCATTGACCTATAAATTAACCTTAGTCTTAATGGTAGAAAGGTTAGGGGTTAAACCCTAACTTATCTTGATTAAGATCTAAACCTTAAACACTTAATCAATTAATTTGATTGAAAGATAATTTGATTGACATTATTCCAATAATGCATATGATTTGATATTAATCTTAAATCATTGAATTAGAAGTGCTAAGGTTAATATTAAATATGTGTGATTGAATTATCTGAATCTAAACTTTAGATCTTTGATTTTCTCTTATATAAGACCATTAGCATAAAATAGATAATAAAATTATAATGATTTATGAAATGATCTAACTCTAATAAGATATTTGATTTCATCCCATGATTGTAGAACAAAAAATGGTCAAATGAATTTTAATCATCTAATCTAATCACTTTAACCTAAGTCTAACAAGTAAACCTTAAGAAGTATAAAAGTGAGATCTTAATGGTCTTGCTTTAAGACCTTAAATATTGATACCTTGAGGTAGCATGAACTTTTGTAATTTATCGAGGTAGAAACTTAGATGATCCTTCATGACTTTAGAAGTTGAACTTGATACCTTGTGGTAGGAATCACCTAAAGCAGTTAGGATGAAACTTATTTCTTGTGGTAGCAACGTACATTGAGTAATCATTTGATCATACTCTTGGAGCCTTGTGTAAGACTCACCCATTTAGAGTGAAGATCAATAGTTTTGATAATTCCTTGTCGATTAAATAGAATCTTCTGAACCCAGATTATTGGTTGGGTATAGTAGGGTATACCCATAATACTGGATTATTTTAGTATATTCAGGATTGGTTGATTCACTCCAACATGGACTTATGACCAAGTGCTATCCTGAGGGATTAGACGAATACAGTTCTGTTAGAGTAAATCTTCCAAGACTAAGAGTGTTACAATTAGTGAACAAGATCCTTAATTTGAGATATAAACTGCGACCAGGTTCTGCCTCATATCATAGTGCGCTTCGATAAGTACAGTTTAAGCAAACTAAGTATCTTAACTCACTTTGCGTAGAACACTAAGTATACTTGTAATTAAGATATTTAATGGCTTAGCTTGATATATAAACTGTGATCAGGTTCTGCCTCCTATCATAGTGCGCTTCGATAAGTGCAATTTAAATAAGCTAAGGGTTAAATCCACCTTTCCTGCAAACATGCCAAATATGTGTATACAATCATCCCAACTAGTGATTTTTAAGTAAACACTCAACTTTAACTAATTATTGAAGTTAGAATTGTAGGAGTCAGAATCCTTTTAGCAGGATTTTGCACAATGGAGACCTTGAATTCATTATCAGTTTTTAAAGCATTTTCTAGATTTTTGGATTTATTTCATGTAGTCTACAAGCATGAGCATGAGCATAAGCATGATGTGTGAGTATCAGAATGATGTATGAGTATTAGTGATGATGTATGGGTTACGGAATATTGCATATATTGACTGGGGAATTTCAGGATGCTTCGGCATCATCAGTAAATGGTATTCCCAACTGGATGTATGTGTACATTGGACCGTACTACTCATAGCAGTTCAGTGATATTTTGGTTGCATATCAGTGGCATACAGTATTGTGGCATATTCAGATACACAGTTTCAGTGATATACAGCATAGTTTTACATATGATTACTCAGTTTTAGATTCATTACTATTTTGGTTTACTTTTAGTATTCAGTTTACAGTTTAGTTTTACTTTACTTCACCTTACTTTAGTTTTATACAGGTTTATATAGTTTTATGCTTTCAATTTCTGTTATAGTATTTCTGCAGATTTAATCACATTATATAAATGTTAAATGAATAACTAGAACTGTTTAGACTAGTTTCGATATGTTAGACTTATTGTCTAACACGGGGTACTTTTGGGATCCGGCAATTTGCTAGATCTTGAGTAGTATATTGAGTCAGGTCAGGAGGATACCTAGGAAATTCAGGAGGAGCTCGTAGAGCACTAGTGGAATCTCTTCCAGTTTTACTACTTTTCTGCTTAGTCTATTTTCATTTCAGTACTTAGCTCAATGTCTGTTATTCAATAAATGTTTGTAATATTCTGGATGTATTTTCTGTTCTTTTCTGAGACGAATATTTTTATATAGCTTATGTGATGAATGTTTCTGGATGTTTGTTTTAAGCTTCTGCACTCTGTTATATATTACTTATGCTTAGTATTGTGATGTGATCAGTATACTAGAAATACTGATATTTTATACATATATTGGATTCCTATTGTATTCTAAATACAATGTATGTATTTATCTAATACTTAAGATATGGATACTACTATTATCTTAAGTATTAGCTCTTAACCCTCCTTGAGGCTGAGTCAGCAGCCCTTCAAATGGGTTCGATTTTCAGCTATTCGGGGATACGGGATATTCCTCCCCGAGTGCGCGCCGCTCCGCCACCGAAATTGATCATAACTGTCTCTTTTGCACGCAGCAATAGGGCGGGGCGCTACAGTGACGCCTCGCCCCTGAATTTACAAGATTAAGCCATTGGGAGGTGTGCCACTTTAGCAAATCCCTCACTTATCATTAGATTAGATATATATCACAATTCACTAATAAGGGAGAGATATGCTCAGATTTCATTCATGAGGATCAATCACTAAATAATACAAATTCAGAGTGCGGAAGCAAAGTAAGTAAATAGTATATCCAATTTACCATAATACATAAAGGAAATGCAACATACAGCTCAGAATAAATAATACAGTAAAAAAAGCACAGTATAATGATACCTGTATTATTATAGCATTTTAAATAAGATTAATAAAATAAAAGAGCAAAACTCTCATCCTCACAAGTAAGCAATAAAGGAACTAGATAGCTTCTGATTCACCCAGCTGCTCCTCCTCAAGGTAAGGCTCCTCTTTAGGCACATGCTCCTCAAAACAATCCGAATCTGACATTATCGGTTTCATATTTCCAGGGCCCCAACCAATAAAATAAAAATCTTAATAAATAATTATCTATGTACATTTTAGGCTGATAAATTTTTATAAGTTTATTAATGTCACCATTTACTTAACAATACAAAACCTAATTAGCATAGGAGCAACATGCATATAATGGAAAGAGTAAGTTATAAATAAAGCATTTATAACTAAATAAAAATGAGACAAATAATATACCGCAAAATAAGCTAAAATAAGGCTAAGCATATATGTATAAATACAGTAAAAAAAAGTACTGATAGGAAAGACTACATCTAAACATGGTGATGATCATATGACATATGCAGGTTATAAATAAACAGTCTAATTGTAATATATATAATAAGCAACAATAAAATTTAGCATCATATGATATATGAGTAAGCAAGTAAAGTAAAGCTGATTGAAGTAACATGCATCAGTAAAATAATAAACAGAAAATAGGTATGTACAAATTGCCATATCAAAAATTGGCCAATCATGCCACAGTAACATTCCCAAAGCCTTTCTGGGCTAGGGCAGAACATAACTGAATAGGCGGGACTGAGGAGGCAATAAATACAAATGCAAAAATTTTTAGTTATTTTACTTTGCTCCTGTGGATATGTTCAGAAGCAGCTGAGGAGTCAAGCATGTCTGTAAGACTATACTAGTTCCAAACTTAACATAATACTCCTCAATGAGTAATGCTAAGTTATCCCTTATTTCTTCTTACCCCTGGTCATTATGGTAAATGTGCACCAGAATCAACTTGAATACTGAACCCAATGCAAATGTTGTCCTAATTATTCTAAATTTTTCTTTCATGCAACAATGTTGTGTTATATGCTATGTCCAATATTTAAGGCATAAAATACAAGGAATGCGTAAGCACAAATAAATCAATAATGAGCAAGGGACTCTAGTACACATGATGATACTATTGTTATCTAATTAACCATTCTAACTAGTCCAAGTCACACAAGTTTAGAATCTCCAATTCTTACTATTGAGTGTTACTTAGAAGCATAACCTTATAAGTTAAAAGTAATTAAAACTGATCAGGTTTTAATTAGATTCAATTAATATCATCTATAAGTTAATTAAGAAATCAAAATGTCATAATTGATGAATTTAGACATTCTAAACTAAGATCTCATCAAGATTCACTAAATTAGGGATTATAAATTAAACATCATAAATTGAAATTAATCACATAATCTTAAGATAAAGCCTAAGGATCTAAGGCTTAAATATAAAAGTGGACTAATGATTAAGGCAAATTATATTAAGTAAAATCAAATATAATAGAATGAATCTACTACTCTTAATCTAAGATTGAGATTAAATAATACAAATTAAGTTATAAGCTTTAGAAAACTATAAAACTAAGATTTTATTCATCGAATAACTCATTTCATTCAATGAATTAAATCTAACCTAGAATATATTTCTAATCTTAGGAAAAAGTCCTAATGTGAGGTGTAGATCCTAAAGAGTTCCCTAATTAAATGACTTAGAAAAAGTTATAAGTTAATGAAATCTATTACAATTTGACTTTACTTGCTGATTTTATTTATTTGGATGGATTAAGGGTGGATTTTAGTTAAAGCATCTTATCCTTACTTAGGGATTTTAAGCTTTTAAGGGGGGCTTTTTATCAAATTGCTCAATTTATGACTTAAATTTATCCTAAATCAGTTTTATTATTGTTTTTAATAATTAAAAAGTTATTTTAGGGATTAAGAACACTTAACCTAAATTTTGGGCAAAATGATCATTTTGCCCCTACTTAAGGGTCCAAAAGGCTACTTTTTGATTTAGGGTTTCAAATTAGATTTTATCAGAGCCAAATGATTCCTTATTGTCTAATAGGAAGATAGACAGTAAGTTCACTAAATTTGGACAAGAATTAAGTCATATAAGTCAAAATTAAGGTTTTTGACCTAAGGGGTATTTTGGTAATTTCACTTAGTGAAGTCTAAATATTTGTGCAGTTTATTGTTATTTGTTATTCAATGATTCTATAGAGTCTAAGAATACTAAATTATGAGGTTTATTAGTTAAGTTATAAGCATTTCCAGTCTTAGTGGAATTTATGTAAATTATAATATTAAGAAGTGTCAAAAACCTATCTTCTCCATTTGAGATCCAAATTCAACAAACTCAGTGGCTATAGGTTCCCTATAATACACTGAGTACATTAATTAGGAGTAGACCCAAATTACACCTCATTTGGTTAAGTTATGATCTAACTAGGGTTAGGGGTATTTTGGTCAACCTACAGTTTTTAGTGGTTAAAACCCTAATTTTATTTCAGTTTACTATTGGTTAAGATTTTCTAATCTAGATAGCACTTTGAAAGACCTAATATGGAGTCCAAATGACTAAGTTATGGATATTTCA
Source organism: Gastrodia elata (assembly GCA_016760335.1). Lineage (NCBI taxonomy): Eukaryota > Viridiplantae > Streptophyta > Magnoliopsida > Asparagales > Orchidaceae > Gastrodia > Gastrodia elata. The sequence goes on along the minus strand of CM028678.1, from coordinate 35,161,955 downwards.
ATTCATAAGATTTAAGGGTAATTAATGAGGGTACCCAAAAGTGATTTGTCAAACTAATTATCCTACTACAAAAAACACTACTTGAGCATTCCTAAGATTTTTTCGATTACTTTGAGACCCATATTGACTATATTTGGGTGAGTGTATGCAAAGTTATGATGATTTGAAGTTATGTGACATTTTGGTAATTATGTGGAGGTCCAAAAATATCATTATGTTAAATACTCATCATACTAAAAATTTAATAGTGCCAAAATATTCCACTCATTTTTCTGATTAAAATGAGATATATATTTAATATATTTGGATTATTAATTTAATAATTATGGGTATCTAAAGATCTATAATTAAATAATTAACATTTCTGCAAATCAAATTAATTAAAGTATTACTGTTTTAATAATTAAACAAACATATTATTTTAATCATTTAATTAATTGTAGCGGGTCCCATGATAGACGGTGCAGCGGACGAGGGCCTGACACGTGGCACGGGTGGGACCCAATTGTCACCGCCCGAATGGACAATGGAGGGACCCACTCTACATATGTCATCACACGAGCTGGTACGAGACGAAGGAGGGGGGACCACTGCCGCTCTCTAGAATGGACAGCGGGCCCCACATGATGATGGGCTAAAGAAGGCAGGCCCACAACATCTGCGCGCAACACGTGCGATCCGTGAAAAATCCCACGCGGTTGGGTCTAGCCTGACCCGACTCGAGGCTTTGCCTCCCTCCCCCTGAACCGGTGGAGCTAGGGCTAGAAATTTGACGACGGTACCAGCGGCGGGAGACGCCAGACCACACGGCCAAGGGTAGGTCTTGGTGAGACCTACTCGACTGAGGTCGAACTGTACCTTGCAGTGACTGGGACTGAGTGGTAGGGCGAACCCTAATTTTCTACGATCGAGTTGAGAAAGGTAACAGTAAGTACTGTGGAGTTATAGCAAAAATCAAGGGATAAAGCCATTCATTGCTTGACCGATCCCGATAAACCTCTAATTCTAAGCATGGAATAAGAGTATAAGCATCGAACATAGCAATTAATTGAAGGAGTTGAGGGTTTGGTGTGTATTTGATGTGTGGTCACGATTTTAGGGCTCACTACAGACGGCGTCTAGATCGGCATCTGAGGTTCAAAGCTCAAGTGCCCTGTGAGGAGATAACCTGTGGTAGCTTAAAAAGAGGCTGGCGGAACTAGCGAGGGTCTGCGGGGCGCTGGATGGCCACGGCTCGCAGCGGAATGCCGCGTGGTGCACAGGTAGCGAGGGTCGGGGAAGGCGACCCCCGAGCCATTCGATCGAGCCGATGGAACAGCTCTGATTAGCCATCAGATCATATGGAAAGAGGGGGTGATGGCGTGAACAATCTGACGGCGCCGCAAATTTAATAATATAAATAATAATTGATTAATTAATTTAATAATTTAATTCCTAATTTTATTAGATACATTTTAAATTATTAAACGACTTCTAAAAATTTCCAAATGTTCACAATTGAGGGGTAAGGAATGCAACAGCGAAGTCAGATTTTTGTATAGAAGAGTATTTTATTTTCCTAATTTTTTGGGTTTTTAAATATTATTAAAATATTCGACGGATTTTCAACGACTAGCGATTGCCGCCAAAACATCACACCTAGCTAATTTGGGGGCAATGAACGCAATGACGAAGTCTGATTTTTGATCTGAGGTCAATTTAAATTAGGTCAAATTTCAGGATGTCTAGAGTTCCCAAAATCAAAATTTGATCTATTTGACTTCTAATTTGGACTATATCTTATGGGTAAACTCCTAATGACTTAATAAGTGCACTAAGTTCAAAATCAGGACTTTGATTAGTCCTAATTAGCTAGGGTAATAACTTAGGTTATTATATGATCAAAGGCAGCTAAGGAATTGTTCCATTCCCATGGTGAAAGTTTAATGGAAAAACCATTCTCTTGAAGAATCTATTTGGGAAAAAGAGGTGGATATGCATCACAAATATATAAAACCCTTTGAGAATCTTAGTACCTTTCTTAATCTCATCCTAAATTTCCTATCAATATTCTTTATTTCATATTCCTTATTTTTCATGCTTGAGTGATGTCGAGGACGACATTGTTCTTAAGTTGGGGAGTCTATAATAACCTACGATTGTTACCATAACTAATCTAAGCTAAACCAAGCCTTAATTCTTATTTTATTAATTTTATCTAGCCATTAGAACCTAACCCATAAAATTTTGACTCATACGGAGCTCATTTGAGTTAATTGGCTATTTTGCCAATTTTAGGATCCTAAAAATTAGCTAAATTAAATTGATTTTCAAATTAAAATTTGTTTGAACTTTTGACTTAATTTCTTACCCCCAACCAATTTAGCTAATAGTGAATTTTTAAGAATTTTTAGAGATCATTTAGACCTAAATTAGGTTTAATATCATTTAAATAATTATTTTAATTCAAATTAATATATAATTTGTTCTTAAATACCAATGGTCGGTGAATCCATTTAATCTCCTCCATCCAGCCTTCATGAACCCCTAATTGGATGATCCATGCTAATGGATCAAATGAGTCCATTGATAGCCGTTAGATTCGTCGGACTGCACGGCTGTGGCTCCTCCTTCTATTAGCCTTTAAGTAAAGGAGAGTCCGAGATGTTCCCGTTCTCTTTTGATAGGAACGAACGATCCTTAATCATGCCTAAGCATGAAGAGGGATCTTACCATATGATTATGCAGGCGATCGAATGATAGCGCCTAACCCTAGCACTATTCACCTTCTTCTTTGTTAGATGGTCTCTAATAGGATCCCAATGACCTGCCACCGTAGTAGTACAAGAAGGGATCCTCTCCCCCACTAATTCCCTCACACTCCCAATGGACTTAGCTTTGTAATTCCCTTATTGGCCTCTCCTTGGTCCAAGCCAAAGCTCCCAACCTAGGGCTGAAGATTAGAACCCGGCCCAGAGCTCTTAGATTCCTCTTGAGCTATAAACATCTCCCAAGCTGAGCTTATGTAACAACCCTAGTTATTATCTTAGCTAAATTCAGATTATTCAAGCTAAACCAAGTTTTAATTTTGATTCTATTAGACTTAATGAGTCATTTGAGCCTAACCTTAGAAGTTTGAAATCAATTGGAGTTCATTAGAGCATTTTGGTATTTTTGCCTATTTTTGGCCCTTAAAAATTAGCTAAATTAAAATGATCTCCAAATTAAAATCTGATTTTATTTTTGAATTTCTCATACCTCAATTAGTTAATGTAATAACCCAGGTTATTACCTAGGTCAATTAAGAGTAATTTAAGTCTTAATTATGGTTTTAGTTTATTAATTAAGTCATTTAGAACTCATCTCTAAGATCTAGGTCAAATCAGAAATCAATTTGATCAAATCTGTATTTCTAGAAAATCCAAAAACCTTAGAAATTAATTTTTTATTCTAATCTCAAATCAAAAATCTGACTTCGTCATTGCGTTCACCACCCCCAAATTAGCTAGGGGTGATGTGTAATAACCCAAGGTTGTTACCTAGCTTAATTTTAGCTTAATCATATTATATTTATCATTCGATTAAGCTCATCTAGCCATTAGAGCCAAACCCTGAAGGTTTGGAGCAATTCGGAGCTCAATTGATTATTTTGGAATATTTTAATATTTAATTAATTAGAAAATTGAGGTATTTATTTTAATCTCGAAATCGAAATCTGACTTCGGTGTTGCGATCGTCACCCCCAAATTAGCTAAGGGTGATATTTTGGACGAATTTGGAGGTCGTCGAATTTTCGTGAATATTTTAATATAATTAAATGCACTGAAAAATAGGATAATTCAATAGTCGTTGGAATCAAAATCTGATTTCGCCGTTGGATTTCTCACCCCCAAATTAGCTAGGGGTGAATTTTTGGGAATTTTCAGAATGCATTTCAAAAATTCGAGTTTATAAATAATTAAAGAAAATAAATAGGTAATTATTCAGCCCCTCATTTGCAATTTCCCCCAAATTTTTATTACTTCCTATCATCCTCCTCTCCATAGCTGGTGCCCCCATGCTCAACCATGATGAGCCCTCTCCTAGGCTCATGATGGCTCCCTATAGACCCTAGCCCTCCTCCCATCCTCCTCTTCTCCTTTAAAGAAGAAGCACAACCCTTCCATCTTCCCTTGCTATCCATCTAGAGCCCCTCACCCTCCCCTCCATTGCTAAGTTGTGCTAAAGAAGAAGGAGTTCCAAGTTGTTGGAGAAAATAGAGTACCCTCTTCCTCCTTCTTTCGCAAGGCTAAAGGTACCCCTTTACCCCTCTCTTTTGTCTTCTTCATATAGCTACAATGCTTGAATGTATCTCTAGATGTCTATAAACTTATATGGAAGCCATTAAGGCTCTTAAAAGCATCATAGAAATCTATACTATTTTCATTGTATTCTGCATACCCTTATATTCGTCAGCATATTTTGTATACCTAGGATGCTTCGTTTGTGTCAATTTTGGTGTCATGGAAAAGTATCGGAAAGACCTTTCCATTGATATATGGAACTGCTCATGAAATGCTCTGGATTGAGAGTAATTAAGCTCAAAAGTAGGCCTTCCAGGTTTCATCTTGGCGAAATCGTCGTATGGCGCTACAGCGCCCGATTTTGCAAATTAGGCCGATGCAGCGCGCCACAGCGTGCTGCACTGGGCTACAACGGCATTTCAAAAAAATTAAATAAATCTGTTAAATTAATTAATTAATTAATAAAATTCGCAAAATGGACCGCTACAGCACGCCATAGCGCGCTGCAGCGGGCTGCAGTGGAAATATTTTTTGGAAATTTTAGGAAATGTCAAAATAAAATAATGGAACAGTAATTTTGCAAAATGAACCGCTGCCGCGCGCCATAGCGCGCTGCAGCACGAAAAGCGCTCCATCACGCTGCAGTGTTTGAACTTGCAAAATCCCCAGAATTTTTTGAAAAATTGCCCAATTTTGGCTGAAATTGCCAAAACTTCACTATTTTTGTATTTTAAGGTCCATAGGACCCTGTGGGACTAAATAATATCAAATTGAACATTGCATAAAATTCTATATGAAAATTAAGTTTGAAACTTTATCATTTTTAATAAATGCTCACAACCTACTTTGTACCTAAAATGTATTGTGCAAATTGCTAGGTAGCTTAGAATTTCAGTGCCAATAATAATCTAAAATAATATTTAGGTTTTGAACCCTAGAAAATTAGAAAATGGTCAAAATACCCATAACAATAGTTAGGTCATAACTTGACCATTTGAAGTCCAATTTGGGTCTACTCCTAGTTAAAGTACTTAGTGTACTGTAGGGAAGTTATAGCCACTGAGTTTGCTGAATTTTGACATAAAATGGAAGAGTTAGCTTTTTGGCCCATCTTAACTTAGAAAAATTACATATTTACCTTAGAAATTCAAATGACTATAATTAACTCATTAGACCTCAAAATTTAGTGTTCTTAGACTCTATGGAATCTTTGAACAACAACCAACAGTAAACTGCATAAAAATTTAGATTTTATTAAGTGCAATTTACTAAAATACCCCTTAGGTCAAAAATCTTAGTTTGGACTTAAAGGACCCATTACTCGTCCAAATTAAGCATACTTACTGTCTATCTTTAAGTTAGATAGTAAGGAACCATTTGGTACTAAGAAACATCAAGTTAGACCCTTAATTCAAAAGTTGACTTTTTGAGCCCTTAAGTAGGGGCAAAATGGTCATTAACCTCTAAATAAAAAATTTAGGTTAAGCGTCATTAACCTCTAAATAATGTTCTAGATTACTAAAATCAATATTAGAACTATATTAGAGTCATCTAAGTAAGAAAATTCAACTATTAGGTCAACTCATCAAAATTTCCCAAAAAATTTCTAAGTCTTTCCTTAGGATCTTTTCACCTCACATTAGGATCATTCTTGAGACTAGGACTAGCTCATAGGTTAGATTTCATTTATGGGATAAGTGGGTTATCCAATGAATGAATTCTTGGTTTTATTAGTTTCTAGAAACCTTACAACTTATTTTGATTATTTTATCTTTTAACCTTAGATTTAGGATAAGGAGATTCATCCTATTAAGTTTGATTTGCTTAATATGATCTACCTTAATCAATAGATTATTTTTAAACTCAAACATAAGTCTTATGTCTTAACATTTTTGAATTATGTGATTAAGCTCAATTTTGTGGTGTTTAATCCATAATCTAGAGTCTAGTAGATCTTGATCAGATCTTAGATAGGATGTCTAAATTCATAAAATTAGGACTCACGATTCATTAATTGAACTTGTAGTCGTGTTTGATTGAATTAGATTAGAACTTGATCAGTTCTAATCCTTTAAACATATAAGGTCGTGCTTCTAAGTTACACTCGAAAGTAGGAATTGGAGATCCTGAACTTGTGTAACTTAGAATAGTTAGAATGGTTAAAATAGATAATAACTGTGTCACCATGTATAGAAGAGTCCCTTGCTTACTTGATTAATTTTTGTTGCTACGCATTTCTTACTTTTGTGCTTAATCCCTTGGACATATCATATAAGAGAACTTTGTGCATGAAATGAAAACTTAGAATAAAATAGTTTCCTTTGGGTTCAATATATTTAGTAGATTCGGGTGCACATAATCCTAATGGATAGGAGTAAGGAGTAATAAGGATGCTTAACATTACTCATTGAGGAGTGTGTGTTAAGCTTGGAACCCGTATAGTCTTGCAGACATGCTTGACTCCTCAGCTATTTCTGGACGTGTCTACAAAATAAAGTAAAATAACTAAAAGATTCTGCATTCGTTGTTACTGCCTCTTTAATTCTGTTGCTGGATTCTATCTGCCATAGAAAAGTTAAGAGGGTTTCTGTCTGCCTAAGCCCAGAAAGGCTTTGGGGATTTCACCAACCTGATGGCCAACTTCTTGATATGGCAGTCCTTACATACCTATTTCAGTTTTAGCTTATTGTGTACTATATTTTGATGCATATTTCAATCAGCTATATTTCTTTACTTACCTGCTCACCAGTATGTATTTATAAAATGCTATACTTTATTGCTTACTATATGTACCATGTTCATATTGCTGTCATTTAATTTGCATATGTCATATGATCATCAACATGTTTAAGGTTAGACTTTACTTTCAGTACTTTTACTTACTGTACTATACATATATATGCCCATTCCTTGCTTAGTTGTTGAGGTGTGCTTTTGCGTCATTTGTCATTTAGTTATAAATGTTATATTTATAACTGTCCCTATTACGCTTACTGCTCCTACTGCTTAGTTACTTTTTATTGTGTTTATGTATAAAAAAGGTGGCATTAATAACACATGTAAAATATTCAGCCTAAAATGTACTTAGACAATTATCTAATAATATTTTTCTTTTATTGGCTGGGGCCCTGGCATTATGAAACCAATAATGTGATATTTAGATAGGTTTGAGAAGCTAGGTGCTAAAGAAGATGTGCCTTACTTAGAGGAGGAGCTTCAGCCAGGAGAGCCAGATATTGCTTAGTTCCTTTTAGCCGCTTGTGAGGATGAGTGATTTATCTTTCAGTCTTTTAAACTATTTAAATGTTGTAATAATACAGGTACTGTAACTGTGATTTACCTTATGCACTTTATTATTTTTTGAGCTACTTTATTATTGTTTCTTATGTGATGCATGGTGAATGGATGTACTATTTACTTCATTTAGCTTCCGCACTCTGCTTATATGTCAGATTTAGTGACTGGTCCTCTTAGAAGTTTTGTGCACATCCTCCCTTTATTAATGGATTGTAGATCTTATCTAATCCAATGATAAGAGAAGGATTTGCACAAGTGACCCTCCGCTCCATAGCTTAATGATTGTGGGCTTAGGGAGCGGGGCGCCACTTGATGTTTTCGAGGCATTTGGAAGTCATTGGATTTTCGTCGAATATTTTTATATTATTTAAATACCTCGAAAATTTGATTAATTAAATACTCATCAAATCAAAAATCTGAGCGCGTCGTTGCGTTCATCACCCCTCAATTAGCTAGGGGTAATTTATTTGAAATTTTCTGGATGCATTTAATTGTATAATTCTAATTAATAAAGTTAATATAAATTAATTTAAAATATTTACATAAATTATTATTTTAATATTTAACGGATTTCGTTAACTCCTTTAATGTCGTCTCCTCCATATTAATTTTGTCGGTTAATCAGACGGCTCGTTGAAGCCGTTTGATCATTAGATCAAACGGCGGAGAGGCTTCGTCCCCGCCCGATCCTCCGCGTGGAGCGAACGCCTGCACGTGGCCGATGCCTGGACGCATGGCCAGAATTGCATGCAATCGAGACTCCTCCACAGTCTACTTCCCTTTGCCTTATCTCTGTTAACTCTCAATATTATCGTAAACGTTCTAAACCTCGAAGAGCTTCCTAGTGTGCTGTTCTCGACTCCGTAATTATTGCCAAAGAAGAATCATTCTAGTACGAATCTATCCCAAGTTTATACTCATTCTTCTTTGCACTTAATGCATTAGCCTAATTCAATGTTGCATTTAAACTTATCTGTGATGAATCAAAATTTCAATTATCCATTTAAGTTATGCCATTGCAATCGATCGACATTTTGTTTTCGTTTTTCTTCTCATTAGCCCATTGCATTAACTCAATTGGTAATTTCAGTTGGCTTTAATCCTATCCAGTGATTGAATGAGGCTCTTCTGCACTCGTCTTGATTTCAGTTGCTAAATTTTTGAATGATACCTGAATCTTCATGTCAATTCTTCCATTCAGAGTAGTATAGTTTGCGTGTTAAGTAATCACTCTGGATTGTCATTTTAGAAATTGAATAATCAAAACCATGATAAATGAATTCTAATAATATTCATTTCACTGATTTGTGCCTGCATTAAAACTAGCAACTTCTTAATCTAGGGCATCAGTATTTTTAAGGTTTGAGAGATTCTTTCTCACCGATTTTGACATGCATCGAAATGACTCAAGAAGATCGTACGATAGCCATATGGATTGTTCCGTTCGGTGCTCGGTACTGCAAGTTCTTGGGAGCCATAATTTCCTCTGCATCGGGACTCCTCGGGACGAAGACGTCGTGGCTTCGATATTTTGGCCACGTGGCGATGCCGACTCAGCTCTATGGGGGCCGCTCTTGTCGACGTGTTAGGTCCAGCCGTCACCTCCCTCTACAATTATGGAGCCCACCCGCAAAAGTTATTTAGATATAAACGGAGAATGGTAAAATAATAAATTTGAATAAAAATTTAATTTAAAACAAAGTTATTTAATTTGATTAATTTAATTAATTTAAATATTAAACTTTAAACATTCATAAAACTTCAATTAGCCATAATTTTGCACATACTAATCCAAACCTATCAAATATGGGTCTCAAAGTAATCAAAAAACCCTAAGGATTAACCTAGTACTGTTTATTTTACTGTTTGGATTAGCTTGAGCCTAATCACTTTTAGGACCTAACCCTAATTAGGTCATTTAACCCTAAAACTTCAATTGACCATAAGTTGGTCAATTAAAATCTAAATTAGGTGATCCTTATATTCATTTTGATTAGGAGAACCTAATTAACAGTAATATGTAAAATATTTTAGATCCAACGGTTAAATTTACTAATCAACCCTAATTACTCTAAAACCTTATTAGTAAATATTATCAATTTTAATGATCCAAATTGGATAATTCAAGTTTCAAAGAACTCCTAAAGTAGATTAAAACTTTATGGTATGGTTGGTTTAGTGATTTGGTGATTAATTTCACTAATCATTCACCAATCACCCTAAACCCTAATTAAGCTATAACTTAGTCAATTATAGTCTAAATTGAGCCTACTACTAGTCAATGTAATCAGTGGATCATTCGTGAATCATAGCCACTGATTTTACTCAATTTAGACACCAATTGACAAAGTTAGGATTTTTGACCCTTAATTAAGAAACCCTAAATTACCATTTTACCCTTAAGCTTGTATTGGCCATAACTTGGCCAATACTTATCAAGATTCAGAAATTTTATATTCTATGGAAACCTTAAATAGTAAGCAATAATAAACTGAAAGAAAATTTAGATTTTATTAAGCCAAATTACCAAAATGCCCCTATGAGTTAAATTCATTAATTTGATCTCATAAGGCTTAATAATTACCCAAATTTTGTGAAATTGTTGTCTAATCTTATATTAGATAGTAAGAAACTCTTTGCTACTGAAAATTATAGATTTGGAACCCTATATTAAAATTTGATCTTTTAATCCTTAAGTATGAGCAAAATGGTCATTTTGCCCAAATTCTAGGGTTTAGCATTTTAAGGCCCTAAAAATATATTATAAATATTATAAATAGTAAATAGAATAATTTAGAATAGAAATTAAGTGAGTTTAAGCCTTAATTTGATTTTGATTAAAACTTCAAATCTTAAATCCTTAAGGAAAATCCTAAGTAAGATTTAAGTATTTCCTCCTTCCTTAATCCTTCTTAGATCTTTCTATAGGACTTATAACATTAGTTAGGATGTGTGTATGAGAGATACTCTTAGTGATTAAGAGCTTTAATTCCTAAGACTAGGAATAGATCTTAGGTTAGAGTTCATCTATTGAGTAAATTGGGTTACTCAATAGGTGAAGCCTTGAGTTTACTAGTTTATAGATTTTCTTAGTTTAGTTAATGATTATTTTGATCTTTGAACCTTAGAACTAAGAATAGAGATCTATCCTAATGAGTTGATTAATCATTAGGATTTTCCTTAACCTAATATGTAAGATATGGGTTCTAAATCTTAGACCCTTAGTTGTACCTTTGGATTGAGTGATTAAGCCCCATCATTTGGAGTTTAATCCTTAATCCTTTCATGTTGATTTGGCTAGTCAAGATGGGTTTGAGTTTCTTAAAATTATCAAAATATGTCGATGGATATATTTATTTAACATATAGTCGTTAATGATTTAATCAATTAGGACTTGGCCAGTTCTAATTGTTTTCCAACTTATAAGGACGTGAATCTGAGTTACACTCGATAGTAAAACCTGGAGATCCTGAACTTGTGTAACTTAGAGTAGATTGAACGATTAAATTAGATAACAAATAAATATCACTTGTGTCCTAGTTGAGTCTCTTGCTCACTTTGATTTGATGCTTTGCATACTTTATAATTGAGTTTTACACTTTGAACATATATTATACATAGGATATTTGGTTAGTACCCTATGTCAATCTTGAAAATTCATAAGTAGCATTTGTTCTTTTACTCATATTTTTGATAGGGTGTAGCTTAATTAGTATACATATTCATTTCATCCGATCGGGATCGGCTTCAGTGTCGGGTCAGACTAATCCAACTAACAGATTAGTCAGGATTTGATATGGTTATACTAATTCAAGTACACTTCTACTTGGTTTTCTGTTATAGCTACCAGGCTAAGTACGTGGATACTATCCATTCATAGCTTCAATCTTAGCCCATCAGGCTAAGGGAAACTATGTTTGCTTACAGTTCGAGTGGCTTGAGTAGCCAAGACAGCTTTCAATTTTGGATTTTTACTGTTTTACTTTACTCTTTTTCTATATTTCAGCATTACTTTTACTTACAGTCTTTCTAACTTTGCTTACTTATAGGATGTTAGTCCTACTTGTTGTTTTCACTTGTATAAGATGCTAGTTTTATTTTTAATGTTTTATATGTTCATTTACTTTTACATCAATTTGCATAATTTCGGATTGATCATAAGCATGTTAGGATGTATTATCTTTATAGTCATTTGCTTTATTCTTTCCTTACTTACCTGACCTTGTTGCAGTTGTTATGGAGGAGGTATGTGCATACTTCCTAGTTATTTAAGTTATAAACTAATTATTTATAGCTTTACTTTGTTCTTTATTACGCGTTCTTGCTCCTATTTATATGTTTTTGTGTTTACTGGTTTATGGTGATATCTAATGAACTTAATAAATTGATTACCCTAAAATGTACTTAGACAATTGTCTAACTAGATTTTTCTTTTGTTGGCTGGGGCCCTATCATTGTGAAATTGATAATGGTAGATTCTGAACTATTTGGGGTGATAGAGCCTTCAGGAGATCTGCCTGTGCAGGAGGAGCGTGTACCTGAAGATTCTTAGTTTCCTTTATGCATTTGTGAGGACGAGTGCTTCTTATTAGTTCTTTAAGAATATTTAAATATTGTAATAATACAGGTTAAACTTTATTTTCTGCACTTTACTTATTCTGAGATGTTATACTTACATATGATGGATGGATGTTTGTATATATACTTCTGCACTCTACTGTTACTTATATTTACATTTAGTGATGATTCCTTTGAGTAAATGGAAAAGCCTTTGATTATAATGGGTTAGTAATAGTCACTAACCTATTCATAAGCAAGGGCCTTTGTCATTTAGATGACCCCTCCACCATAATCATGTTAACTCAAGAGTTAACAGGACCACGGTGGGGCAGAGCCATCACAGCTAAGGGTGATATTTTGAGAATTTTTGAAGCTAATATAGTCCTAAATTGGATTTAAGATTCATTAGAGTTTTAATTTAATTAATTAAATAAATTTCTATTAATTAAATTAATTATATATTATTTAATATATGGGATTTGTTGTCGGGACCGTGGTAGATCTACTGCGAGTTCCCGATAGCGGCGCATCAATCCGCACCAATAGATGCATTAGTACGCATCCTAGCGTGCATAATCCAACGGCGCAATCCATTCAATGCTGTGATCTAATCCTAGGCATTGGATCGACCGAGCACATCCGATGATTGTAATCCCATCTATAGCTTATCGTTAAGTAGAGCATTAGGACCATCCATGATCAACAGCTCTGCAATCGGACGGCCTGGAGCACCCCGTGCACTATGGACCATCATCTACCTCTCGGTCGCCCGCGCGTCTGGTCCACCCCCCCTGCCAGCATGACCTTGGCAGCCCCGTGGCAGTACGAGAAAACTTGGTCTTCTGTTTCTACCCTCTGGCGCGACGTCTTGCCGGCTGCCATCTCCTTGAATTGCCCCCAACCGTTCCATCCATCCCTTACCTTTGACTCAAGCCAATTCCTCAAACCTGAGCTCTGGCCTCCACCCTAAACTTTCCCCCATCCTATAAATACCTCCATTGATCTCTTAGTGAGCTCATTTGCTCACTGTAACCCTCATATCTCGGCCAAAGGCTCTGAAGCTCTCGGCAAATTCCGGCATCCCCGTAGATGTGAACCGCTGATCGAGGGCATGGTTTGGTGTTCAGACCCCCTTACCGAGCTCCTGCAATCACCTGCAAGCTTCTGAGCTCATCCCTTTGCCTCTGTCGCAGTCGTTCTTGAAGACCAGGTACAACCGTCACCCTACTTCATTGTCGAGTTGAATTCAGTTTGACTCTCCGTCAATTAAACCATAGATGCTGTGTAAGGACCTCACCCTTAACCTCCTATAGGCAGTCAAGGGTTTGGGAGTGACTGGCAGTGGACCAGGTGGCGAATTTGTCGCCTGAGCATGTATTATCAGTCGACTTCTAGTTTGCCTGATTACCGCATTTCTTCAAGCCATTAGCTCCCCAATTGGTGCTGGAACCTCTTGGAAAATGATTGTAGACTCATATCGATGTTTGGGTTCAATCATATCAATTGATTTGATTGGAATCAATCAACCCATTAATGGCTCCCATCTGTGTTCCACCCCTAGTAGCACTCCAGCGATCTAGACCTCATCGGGACCTCATGACTCACCCAATCACTTCTTTGATCCCTTAATGTGTAAGGTTAGACCTTAGCTCGTGGCATTGATGCTGTGAGGAGAATTCGCTCCTCCCAGATGCGCCTTGGAAGCCGCCTCGATCGAGTAACACTCCAATGATCTGGCTCATCCCAGACGGGGCTTCTTAGTTCATTCGGCGCGTCTAGTACCACTGATGGTGTAGCCGTCGAGATCCAGGCGCAGCATGGCTCGTGCGCGGGGAATTGGGCATCTGAAGCTAACCCTAAGGGATTGAGTATCGGGCATTAGGCGCTGAGACGATACATAGTGCCGGGCCGGGTAAGGCCCCGAGCCGCGAGATTTTGATTTCGGGCTGCTGCTTTAATTAAGAATTTTGGAATTTATTTTCCTTATAATAATTCATTTATAAATAGATTCAATTAAATATCCTATGATTCTAAGTTAAATAAACATTGAGATTAAATTAATCAAATAACTTTGGCTATACTTATCTAAATTGTATAATCCAATATACTATTTTAATCAGAAAAATATAAGGAATAATAATATAAAATAAAATCCAAGATCTAATAGTTAGATTTTAACTAATTGCTTAATATTTCTCTGTCCTCATTTAAATCATAATTAATTCATTAAAAGTCCAAAAAATATTAATTAAGGTCTCTGATTGCTCATGAGACCATAGAGAGCCTATTTAAGCCATTAAAAATAATTTAGGATCATTAAATTTGTTGATCACCTCTTAATTATCCTAATATTGGATTAGTAAAGTAAGCTTTGATTAATCTCTGATTTTGATGATTTAGGTTCCAATCAACTTCTTAGGTGTAGTAGAACCTATAAATTTATTTGGATCACCCTAATGTGCTCTAAGATTCTTAATTACCTTACTTAGCTTTAAAATGTGATTAGTGCTAATTAGGTTGATTATGGTATCAAACCTTAAGTTAAATGTTCTATTCACTTTATTAATTATTATTAAGTTCATTAAAATTGATTATGGAATTTATTTGAATGTTAAATTCTTAAAATTCCAATATTTGTGTTAAAAATGGTATTTTGGTCATTTTGATCCCAAATATCATTTAATTATCCTTAAACCCTAACATTTCAGTAAAATGCTTCTAAGTAATATATCAATACCTTTTTGTAATATTATGTTTAATGAAATTAATCTAACTATAGAAATCTTAAAATTTCTTAATAAGATCTTAAGATCTCAAGGGTAAACTAAACCACTTCTTTAAGTAAGCAAATCTAATTAACATAAGTACTCAATCTCTAGTCTTACTACTTTATTAAGATGATCCATAAGTTTTAATCCTAATAAAATATTCATGTAGAATACTAAGTATAGATTTTAGCTTAAATTTTAAGTGATCAAATATTAGATCTAAGATCTTAGATCTTAGATCACCTGATTGAATTAGATCATTTTATTTGGAATTCACTACTTGATTTATTGTTTAATCTTTTTGAAACCTCCTTGTGGGTGTAGGATTGATTCAATCTATAGAATAATATCAATATCCTTAAGATTGAACATAGATCTTATATTCTTATTTCTTTATTGATTATTTTATCTTATAATATTAGAATAACCTTCCATTAAGATCATAGTTCCTGAAATCTTCCAACTTATAAGATTCTTCATCCTTAAACTATGCTTGAGTGTGAACCCTAAATCCTTATTAGGATATCCCCTTTGATTCAGGATTTGAACCCCAATGTGGAGTTTAAGTCCAGAATCCTTAATCTTGATTTACTTAATCAAGATTTGGGTTAAGTGAGGAAAATGATAATAATTAGGTCGTTGATTTATTTACTTTAAACTCTCATATTTGTCACTTGATCATGAATTAGAACTTGTTAAGCTATAATGTTAACATCAGGGTCGTGAATCTGAGATTATACTCAATAGCTGGATATTGGAAATCCTAAACTTGTATCTTCTCAGAATAGTTAGATTGGGATAAATTAGACAAAAATAGATATCACATAAGTTTAGTTGAGTATCTTGCTTACTTTGACTTTGATTGCTCTGCACGCCTTGGATATTGAACATAATAGGAAAACTCAAGATATGGATAAAATATCCTAAGTTAGTATTGAAAAGCATAACATTTAGTTCTTTCAATGCATTCAGTTCAATAGGGTATGTCCTAGCTTAGTCTACCTCCTCAGATCTAGTTTCATTATATGATAGACTCGGACTTAGCCCAGTGCTTAGCTAGGATGGATACATGTCTTATTCTATAAGTTCAACTCAGACCTAGCTCGGATGATGCCTAGGATGAACACATGTTGAACTTTCTGTTCAGGGCCTTGTATGGCCTGTTTCTATTATGGTAATACTATGTTTTAGGCATACTCTTACTTCACTTCAGTTTCAGTGCTTTGTGTTGCATTGCCACATGTTTCAGTGGCCTTACTTTTTAGTGCTTTTTGTTGCTTTGCCACATACTTTAGTGGCTTTTCTTTTAGCTCATTCCTATACTTAGCTTGCTTTGCCACATGCTTCAGTAGCCTTTTATTTATCAAATTTGCATACTTGTATTTATATATTCAGATTGAGTAGTTATATCAAAATATTGTCATATTTAGGATACTAGTTTTTGTATTTTATTCAGCACATTTCAGTACAGCACTTTTTGTGAAATCAGCATGTATTCATGTGATCATAAGCATGTTATGATGAGTTTTTCAGTACCTTATAATTATTTTTATCCTTTAGCCTTTCTTATTCAGTTTTATGTTTAGTATGTTACTTTACATACCTGTTGTTCAGTTATAAATGCATTATTTATAGCTATCCTCTTCTTTGTAGTTTGATGCACCTTAAATTGCTTGCATTATTAAAGTATTAAATGTGTTATATTTAAATATTAAGTTCATTAAATTTTGCTTAAAATGTACTTAGACAATTTCTCTAACTGTGACCTTTTTCTTTTGTTGGCTTGAGCCCTAGCATTTGTGAGACCAACAAATGTCAGATTTGGAGCTATTCATTGGTGGTTCTACAGGAGAGGAGCTTGGACAAGAGAAAGACCTTCCTGTTGCTACTTAGTTAGCTTTCTATTTCTATTGTGATGATGAGAGTTCTTTCTTTCTTTAAACTATTCAGTCTGTAATATATCTATTTCTTGATGTATTTACTTTCTGCACTTTGAGCTGAGTTACTTTTGTTTACTCTTCTATACTAAGCTGCGATGTGGATGTTATGTTATACTATTTTTTGCTTCCGCTACTTTGATATGTTGATATATGTTCACAGTTCTCAGTGATAAGTCTTCTGCTTGAGACGGGTTGGGTTACACCTGACTCTGCTTAGGTTGTGGATTTTCCATAGTTGGAGCACCGTACTCCTCGTGATTATGCTAATATTAGTATTAGCATGGCTACAGATGGTATGGGGCCCCACAATTGGTATTAAAGAACACCATAAGGTGTCAGAATGGGATATGTAATTCCTTTCTACCTAATGGACCATTCTTCGGAAGTACAAACATCAAGATAAAACATCCATAACATAGTACTATCGGTAACTCTCCGGGAAATGTAGAATAAAATTACTTATATCCTAAAAATCTAGTCTCCTCTAGTTTGACAAAAACCAGTACATTCTGTTATTAGGGTTAAATGGATCATGGAGAGTCTGACTTGGACTATTATCTGCATGTTTTTGAGTTGGCTTGGAAATATAGCTTCAAGTGGAGACAAGAGAGCAAATGGCAGATCAATCGAGTTTCAATGCAAGGAACCTTAGTCTTGGACAAGCTTCTGCATCAATCAGTGTACCAAGGGCTTGACTTTCCTATCTACGCACCGGAGTGGTTGAGCCAAGTGGAGTCAGTCCTGAGGCACATAGAGTGTCCAGAGTCCCTCCTTGTTGACATTGTAATGGATCAGATGCTGGACTATGCGGGAGTCTGGTGGTTTGATACCATCAGGAAACTCAAATGAAAATGCAAGAGGAAGCGTTAGGAAGTGACCTTCGAGGATTTTTACTTTACGTTTAGGGCTGAGTACATTAAGAATGTTTGAGTGTTAGTTAGAGTAATTATCATTTCTTGTTGCTTAAATGATTCTAGTAGTGTTGTGATTTTGGAAATTTCTAAATCTTATGTAAACCTTCATTTCAAAAGTAATGAGAATTTTTAGCATCTATTGGAGATTTAATTATTATCTTTCCAAGAATGATTCTGAAATTTAGCCTTGTACTGCTCAATTCGAATTGATCCCGGATCACCTTCTACGGCTACGCCTAGCAAAATTGTTGTCGCTTCGAGCAAATCTTCTGATGAAATAGCTCATCTTCAAGCAATGGTGGTAATCTTATTAGAGAATTAGGCTCAATAAGCACTAGCCATGCAGAAGATGATGTCCGATCGCTCAGTACCAGCTGCTACTACTACTGTTCCTGCTGTCCCTGTTCAGCAAAACCCATTTCCTTCCCATCACCCTATAGATGGTCTCCTTCACAACTTCCTGAGACTAAGGCCTTCCACATTCAGTGGGAACTTTTCTCTGATGGACACAGTCAACCAGCCGAAGGTAATCGAGAAAGACTTGATCAGTCTAAAAATCCCAAATTCAAAAGTCGTCCATCTCACGACACATTTGTTTCATGCTGAAGTAGAATAGTTGTGGGATGACATCCGAAATACTAAATTCGTTGACTATGAACTTGCATACATCCCTTGGGATGAATTCGTAGAAGTATTCAAGGCCAAATTCATTCCTCTGTCCGCATAGAACATTATAACGAACACAATCTTACAACTGACACAAGGGAGTCATCCCGTATCTGAATATGAAAGAGAATTTTGCAGGTTGATTTGTTTCGCCCCAAAGATCATCCAATCTGAATCAGTGAAGTGCCATTGCTTTCTAGGCAGACTAAGGGATTCACTAAAGGATCTTATTGTCCCGCTCTGCCTGACTAGCATCTTTGAACTAGTAGAGACAGCGAAGGTGCTTGAGCACCGTCACTCGTAGAGACATATCAAGCGGAAGATGCAATTAGTGCCCCATAGGCATGAAGCCTTCAAAAAGCATAGACCTCACTCAGCAAAGGTCTATCAAATCGAAGTTGCACCCACTACTGAAACAATTCAAGGCTGTAATCGACCCCATTCTTATAATAAGTGTTACCACTTTGTCCATAAATGCTACACTTGTGGGCATCCAGGCCACCTATTCTATCATTGCATAAACACAAAGACAGTGGATGGAGTTCAAATTAAACAGTTGCAAAAGAACCAAGTCTTCAGAGCAACTCCATTGAATAGAAGAGAGCCAGGTTTGGCAATAATGCCAGCCCCTGCATCTGAAGCTGTCCGAGAATAACCCCAAGAAGCAGGTGAACAACCATCCTACTGGTCCTACTTGAGTGTATGCTCTAACACCTCTTGAAGCCATGGAAGATAACAATGTGGTTTCATGTGCACATTTCTGAACTCCTTCTCTTAAATTGCATTTTTGTATCTTAACTATTACAATATATTAATGCGATTTGTATGAATGATTTAGGCATACTATATTTTAATGACCAGCCCTGCAATGTGTTATTCGACACTGGTGCTAGTCATTCATTTATTTATGAACATTTTGCTAACATTCTTAAACCACACTGGTACAGTTTAGCAAAATCATTAAGTGTTGAACTTCCATCTGGATGCCAAATCAGTGCTCATAAGTTCTATCATGTAAAAATCCCATTAAATGGTCAAGAGTTTGATTCCAAATTAATCATCCTGCCATTAGCCAACTTTGATATCATCCTTGGAATGAATTTCTCACTAATCATAATGTCGTGATAAACTGCCTTAAGGAGAAAGTCACTCTTCATTCCCAGGGCAAGTCTAAAATCTTCATAGGTAAAGTCAGTATACCATCATCATTAATTAATACTATTAAAGCTAAGAAATTAATCAGTAAGGTTTATGATGCTTTATTGGTCACTATGATGGGTGAAGCAAAAGAAATTATTCCTCTCTCTAATTGTAAAGTAGTTAAAGAATTTGTCGATGTGTTCCCTGAAGATTTGTATGATGTACCTCCTCCCATAGAAGTAGAGTTCTCTATCGAATTAATCCCAGGTACCCAGCCTATATCTAAAGCTTCGTACAGAATGGCGCCTAAGGAACTTCAAGAGCTTAACGAACAGTTACAAGAGCTCTTGAATAAAGGCTTTATTAGGCCAAGTATGTCTCCTTGGGGAGTGTTATTTGTAAGGAAGAAAGATAGATCTATGCAAATGTGCATAGATTATCGGGAACTAAATAAAGTCACCATAAAAAAAAATATCCATTGCCTAGAATTAATGATTTGTTCGACCAGTTATCTGGAGCTGTTATATTCTCTAAGATTGACTTAAGGTCATGATATCATCAATTGCGAGTAAAAGAGGCCGATGTAGGAAAGACTACTTTTCATACTCGCTATGGTCATTTTGAATTATTAGAAATGTCTTTCGGACTCACTAATGCACCATCAATCTTCATGGATTTAATGCAGCGAGTTCTTAAACCGTGTTTGGATAAATTCGTAATCGTCTTTATCGGCGATATTCTCATCTATTCTCGAACCTTAAAAGATCATGAAGATCATCTAAGATTGGTATTAGAAGCTCTCTGTAAACATCACCTTTATGCCAAGTTCTCCAAATGCGAATTTTGGCTTAAATCCATTTCATTCTTGGGGCATGTAGTCGATGCCCAAGGTATTCGTGTAGATCAGAACAAAGTAAGCGCTATTCAGAACTGGGTTCAGCCTAAGTCAGTCAATGATATCAGAAGTTTCTTAAGTTTAGCTGGATATTATAGGAAGTTCATTAAGGGCTTTTCTCAGATTACCTCGCCTTTGACTAAGCTAACTCAGAAAGCCGTACCATTTGTTTAGAGTCCTGAATGCGAAGAGGCATTTCAAACCCTGAAGGGCGCACTCTCTACCGCTCCAGTGCTTATTCTGCCTAATGAAGGCTTAAACTATCAAGTGTATATAGATGCCTTTGGAATTGGTTTAGGTTGCGTGTCAATGCAAGAGGGTAACGTAATCGCTTACGCCTCTCATCAATTAAAACCCCATGAGAAAAATTATCCAGTTCATGATCTTGAACTTGCAGCTGTAATCTTTGCTTTAAAAATTTGGCATTATTATTTATATGGAGTTCAGTGTTCAAATTTTACTAATCATCTAAGCTTAAAGTATATCTTTACTCAAAGAGAACTGAACTGCCATTAGAGAAGATGGTTAGAACTTATCAGTGATTATGACCTAAGTATTCAGTATCATCCAGGTAAGGCAAATATAGTGGCTGACGCCCTTAGCCATCGTGCTACTCTATCTGCCATGATTGTCTCCAGTCCCTTAAAACAAGAATTTTGCAAACTTGAAATTTCTCTAGTTAGCAGTGATGTGTTGAGTTATATTTTAGTAGATATCAATGTGGAACCTGCTTTCCACAAAGATGTCTCTATCTCATAGACCAAGGACAAAGATTATCTGAAATTCAAGGTAAATATTGAAGGTGGTCTTTGTCTAGAATTGCAGATGCATAACGGTGTAATTTATCAAGGAAATCATTTGTGGATTCCTAAATTCATGCACTGTGAAGTTTTGGTAGAAGACCATAATTTTGGATATCACATCCACCCAGGTAGTAGTATGATATATCAGGATCTAAAGCATCATTTTGGTGGTCAGATTGAAACAGTGAATCAAGTTCTGGAGGATCTGCTTAGGCTTTGTGTTCTCAATTTTGCCAGTTCTTAGGAAGATCACATTCCATTAGTAGAGTTTGCCTATAATAACAATTTCTAAGCTAGTATTAAATTGGCTCCTTATGAGGCATTATATGGTAGAAAATACAGTACTCCGCTTACTTGGTCAGAAACAGGAATCGTTCAACTTTTTGGGACTGAGTTGGTTGAAGAAACTAATAAGAAGATCAAATTAATTCAGCAGAGAATCCATTCTGCTCAAGATCGCCATAGTAAGTATCATGATGCTCATCATCCTCTCCTAGAATTCAATATTGGAGATTCTGCTTATTTGAAAATCAGTCTAATAAAAGGTGTCTACAGATTTGGTGTAGCAGGGAAACTCAGTCCCCGCTATGTTAGACCTTTTGAGATTTTGGCCAGAATAGGATCATCTGCCTATAGGTTGAATCTTCTGAATGACTTTGTAGTCGTTCATAATGTGTTCCATGTATTGTCATTAAGAAGATGTCTCAGAGACCCTTCTCATCTCATTCAGCTTCCAGTAGTAGAAATTTGATCTAATCTTTCTTATGTCGAAGAACCAATCAGAGTATTAGCTCATGATCAGAAACAACTAAGAAATCGTTCAATTGTAATGGTCAAAGTCCAGTGGAAGAATCGATCTTAGGAAGAGTCTACTTGGAAAAAAGAAGTGGATATGCACAATAAATATCCGCAACTCTTTGCAAGTCCAAGTATCATTCATTTTCCTTTCCTTTCTGTTTCATTTAAATTTCCAATCCATGTAGTACTTTCTTCACTATGTGATGTCAGAGACGACATCATTCTTAAGTAAAGGAGTCTATAACAACCCTAGTTGTTATCGTAGCTAAATTCAGATTATTCATGCTAAACCAAGTTTTAATTTTGATTCTATTAGACTCAATGAGTCATTTGAGCCTAACATAGAAGTTTGAAATCAATCGGAGTTCATTTGAGCATTTTGGTATTTTTGCCTATTTTTTGCTCCTAAAAATTAGCTAAATTAAATTGATCTCCAAATTAAAATCTGATTTTATTTTTGAATTCCTCATACCTCAATTAGCTAAAAGTAAAATTTTTTGAATTTTTGGAGCTCATATAATCCTAAATTAGATTTAAGATTCATTAGAATTATAATTTAATTAATTAAATAAATTTCTATTAAATAAATTAATTAATTATATATATATATATATTAGTTTAATATATGGGATTTGCTGTTGGGACCGCGACAGATTCGCTGCGGGGTCCAGACAACGGCTCTTCAATCCGCGCTAATAGATGCATTAGCACGCATCCTGGCACGCTTAATCCAACGACGCGATCCATTCCACGTCAAAAATCCTACGCATCGGATCGATCGAGCACATCCGACGGTTGTAATCCCATCCACGGCTTATCGTTAAGTAGAGCATCAGGACGATCCATGACCAACGGATCTGTGATCGGACAGCCTGGAGCACCCCGTGCACTATGGACCTTCATCTACCTCTCGCTCACCCGTGCATCTAGTCCCCCCCTCGACAGCACGACCTTGGCAGCCCCATGGCAGTACGAGAAAACTTGGTCTTCTGTTTCTACCGTCTGGCACGACGTCTTGCCGATTGCCATCTCCCTGAATTGCCCCCGACCGTTCCATCTATCCCTTACCTTCGGCCCGAGCCAATTCTTCAAACTTGAGCTCTGGCATCTACCCTAGACCTTCCCCCATCCTATAAATACCTTCATTGATCCCTCAGTGTGCTTCTTTGCTCACTGTGACCCCCGTAGCTCGACCAAAGGCTCTGAAGCTCTCAGCGAATCCCGACATCCCTGTAGCTGTGAACCGCTGATTGAGGGCGTGGTTTAGTGTTCAGACCTCCATGCCGAGCTCCTACAATCACCTGCAAGCTTCTGAGCTTATCCCTTCACCTCAGTTGTAGTTGTTCTCCAAGACCAGGTACAACCATCATCCTACTTCATTGTCGAGCTGAATTCAGCTCGACTCTCTGTCAATTAAACCCTAGATGCTATGTTAGGACCTCACCCTTAACCTCTTCTAGGCACTCGAGGGTTTGGGAGTGATTGGCAGTGGACCATGTGGCGAATTCGTCACCTGAGCGTGTACTGTCAGTCGAATCTTATATTCTTATTTCTTGACTAGCAGTGATCAAATCTTAGATCTTAAATCACCTGATTGAATTAGATCATTTCATTTGGAATTCACTACTTAATTTATTGTTTAATCATTTTGAAACCTCCTTGTGGGTGTAGGATTGATTCAATCTATAGAATAATATCATTATCCTAAAGATTGAACATAGATCTTATATTCTTATTTCTCGATTGATTATTTTATCTTATAACATTAGAATAACCTTCCATTAAGATCATAGCTCCTGAAATATTTTAACTTATAAGATTATTCATCCTTAAATTATGCTTGAGTGTGAACCTTAGATCCTTATTAGGATATCCCCTTGGATTCAATATTTGAACTCCAATGTCGAGTTTAAGCCCAAAATCCTTAATCTTGATTTACTTAATCAATATTTGGGTTAAGTGAGGAAAATGATAATAATTAGGTCACTGATTTATTTTTTTAACTCTCATAGTCGTCACTTGATTATGAATTAGAACTTGTTAAGTTCTATTAACATTAGTGTCATGAATTTGAGAATATACTCAATAGTTAGATATTGGAGATCCTAAACTTGTATCTTCTCAGAATAGTTAGATTGGGATAAATTAGATAAAAATAGATATCATATAAGTGTAGTTGAGTCTCTTGCTTACTTTGACTTTGATTGCTCTGCACACCTTAGAATTTAAGCCTTTTTCCTTGAACATAATAGGAAAACTCAGGATATGGATAAAATATCCTAAGTTAGTATTGAAAAGCATAACATTCAGTTCTTTCAGTGCATTCAGTTCAGTAGGTATGTCCTAGCTTAGTCTACATCTTCAGATTTAGTTTTGTTATAGAATAGACTCAGACCTAGCCCAGTGCTTAGCTAGGATGGATACATATCTTATTCTATAAGTTCAACTTGGATCTAGCTCAGATGATGTCTAGGATGGACACATGTTGAACTTCTAGTTTAGAGGCCCTATATGGCCTGTTTCTATTATGGTAGTACTATATTTTAGGTATATTTTTACTTCAATTTAGTATCAGTGCTTTGTGTTGCATTGTCACATATTTTAGTGGTCTTACTTTTTAGTACTTTTTGTTGCTTTGCCACATAATTCAGTGGCTTTTCTTTTAGCTCATTCATGTACTTAGCTTGCTTTGCCACATAATTCAGTGGCTTTTCTTTTAGCTCATTCATGTACTTAGCTTGCTTTGCCACATGCTTCAGTGGCCTTTTATTTATAAAATTTGCATACTTGTATATATATATATATTCAGATTGAGTAGCTATCAAAATATTGGCATGTTTAGGATGCTAATTTTTGTATATTTATTCAGCATGTTTTAGTACAGTACTTTTGTGATATCAGCATGTCTTCATGTAATCATAAGCAAGTTAGGATAAGTTCTTCAGTACCTTGCAGTTATTTTTATCCTTTAGCCTTCCATATTTAGTTTTATGTTTAGTATATTACTTTACATACCTGTTGTTCAGTTATAAATGCATTATTTATAGCTATCATCTTCTTTATAGTTTGATGCACCTTAAATTTCTTGCATGTTTAAAATATTAAATGTGATATCTTTAAATATTCAGTTCACTTAAGTTTGCCTAAAATGTACTTAGACAATTTATCTAACTGTAACCTTTTTTTTTATTGGTTGGGGCCCTGGTATTTGTGATACCAACAAGAAGAGGATCTTGGATTTAGAGCTGTTCGTTGGTGAATCTGCAGGAGAGGAGCTTGGACAAGAAGAGGATCTTCCTATTGCTGCTTAGTTAGCTTTCTCTTTTTGTGATGAGGATGAGAGTTATTTATTTCTTTAAACTATTCAGTTTGTAATAATTCTATTCTGGATGTATTTACTTTCTGCACTTTGAGCTGAGTTACTGTTGTTTACTCTACTATACTATGCTATGATGTGGATGTTATGTTATATTGCTTTCTAGTTCTACTACTTTAATATGTTAATGTATGTTTATAGTTCTCAGGTGACAAGTCTTCTATTTGAGACGAGTTGGGTTACACCTGACTCTGCTTAGGTTGCCAAAGTTGGAGCACCACACTCCTCGTGATTATGCTATTATCAGTATTAGCATGGCCGCGGAGGGTATGAGGACTCATAGCTTAAGCCTCTATTTGCTCTCAAGCTTAGCTCTTCTGCTCCTAACCAACTCAATTATTCTCTATATTCCTTCATTCAGTCAAATCGATAATCTGCAGACCCTTGGCAAGCCCCCAGGGTGATCAGTGAGTGCAACCTGATGCTTAGGTCCCTAATAGACTGCTAATCATCTAGAAGAGCTCTAGTAATTAGTTCCAGCTTCTGGAATCCAGTGAAACACCATCTTCCATTTGCATTCATTCAGGTACTTTCCTAACCGAGCCAATTGTGCTATGTGGAAATTGCATTCATCTTAAATTTCATATGTATTAGTTGTGTGAATGGCTAGGAGCGTTAAAGGAGTCGTTCATACATCAGGTAACCAGCTATAGTCCAGACAGTGGGGTACACTGCTTGGAGGTGTACGACTGGTCGACCCAATTCTTCCTAAGCGGCAATAGATGCTTGATCAGTAGCTCTCTGGTCAGTAATTGCTATTTAGGACCCAAGGCTATCGATTTGGATGGTCGGCCTCGATCGGGCTAGCTCAATCAGTGCATAACCATCGGACCTGTAATAGTGCACTATAATGCACGATCATGAGTAGGACCTCGATGTTCCAACCACTCCTAGATCTAGCTAATAGAGGGCTTTGCTCTGTCTCGACACCCTGAACGTGTCGAGATCGAGAGCTAGCCATTTGGTGGCTTATGTGGGAAGAAAAACCTCCCCACAGTAAACTCTAGAAATTCTTTAGGACTGAATAGAAGCGAGTAGGCCCCCAATGATTTTTAGATCATCGCTTATATCTTTTAAGTGCACTCGGCGTGGCTCAACCCGGTGATGGTGATGGAGTCAAAGTCTAGCCACAACAAGATCTGGTGACCGAGAATTTAGCGACGAAGCCTAACCCTAATTCTGTTGTCGAGGACTTTCTGAGCGAAGAAGATGAATATGGCTAGGTCAAGCCAGACCCCAACCCGTGCGATTGGATATCGGGTTATGTTAATAACATGATATATTGATATTATTTTTCTTAAAGGAATTCAGTGGAATATACAAATGCCTATGATTCAATTAATGAAAACATTCCATTTAAATTAGTTGAATAAGATGTTTAATTTAAATCCAAATAATATGATTCAATATACCATTTTTATTAGAAAAATACAAGGAATTATAAACTGCAAAAATATTTTAATTTATGTAATTAGATTTTCTAAATCTACCTAATTATAGTAAGAACTTGATTAGTAAATGTTAATCTCAATTCTTAGCCACATTGCATGATTAAGATCTCTAAATCTTCCTTAAACAGAGAAGAAATTAATTATGAAATTGAAAATACTTTTTTGTGATTAATTCCACTAATAACTCCTTAATAACCATAATTGTTGATTAGTAAATAACTAACTTAATTAAGCTCTAATTTTTTGCGAACTTAGTGTCAATGAACTCCATATGTCATATAAAACCCATTGGTAATCTTAAAATCCATTTTCATGGCTTAATTTTGTTAATCACTTTATAATTAACCTAAATATTGATTAGTACTCATTAAGCTTGTCTTAAGTTCAAATTTGATGTTAAGGTATCATTCCTCTCATTAGACAATAAGAAATATTTTGGAATTAAATAGAATCAATTTGGAACTATAAAACTTAAAATCCCATTTTTTAACTTTTAAGGAGGGGCATTTTGGTCTATTTGCACAAGTGTTGGTTAAGTGCCATAAGCCTTAGAAATTTGTACAATACTATATAATTAGTAGAGTGATTGTTTATGAATCATGTTTAGACCATTTAGACTTGTGAATCTTGGCTTATAAATAAAACTCTAATTTTCCTAAGATAATTAAGTGAAAATTCAGGATTTCTAATATGGATTTAGCTTCCACATTTTCATCCCTTTAAATGCCATTAATGTTGCTGAAATTAGTGATAATCAATTTAGTCAATTATTAGAATTTTTCCTAAGTTTTCCTAAGAAAATCTTTCAAGCAAATCCTTAAGCAGTTCTTAGCAAATTTTCCTAAATGCTTAGCTTTAGCCTTCCCTTTCTAGTTTAGTATTCATTTTATTAAGTAATGAAATTACTCAATGGAATGAATCTTGTTTAAGATTAAGATTTCTAAATTAGAAGTATAAGTCTAATTATTTTGTCCTTTAACTTTAAATTATTTGCAGCCTTTCTTGAAATTGTAAACTCTACCCTAATGAGAATTACATTTCATTCCTTAGATATTCTTAACTCCTTAGTATAGATTTATGATAAACCTTAAACTTTTAGATGATAGTATCTTAAGGTTTTAGAGCTGAACCCCGAGCTTAGAGTTTGACTATAATTCTCTTAATCTTAATTATTTTAATCATGATTAATTTTGGGATAACAAACATATAAAAATAAGATGATTAATTGTTTATTTAATCTTTGTAGATGATATTTTTGATTTTGAATTAGAACTTGTTAAGTTCTGATGTCCAATTTTATAAGGCCATGAATCTGAAATTTTACTCGATAGTAGGATATTAGAGATCATGAACTTGTATTATCTCAGAATAGATAGAACAAATAAACTAAACAACAATAGATATCACATGTGTTTTAGTAGAATCTTGCTTACTATTGAATTTTTTTGCTTTACATTCTTTGTTTTTGAGCCTTTTTGCCTTGAGCATAACATACAAGTTAAATTTGATGCATGAAATGAAAACATAAAAATTAGGATAACATTTAAATCAAGTTTATTATCAAGATGGGTGATTATGCATACACTTTACTGCCAATGGATAGGTTGTAAGGAGAAATAAGGATACTTGACACATACTCATTGGGGAGAGTTGTGTCTAGTTCGGAACCCACTTCAGTCTTGCAGACATGCTTGAATCTTCAACTACTTTTGGATAGAAGTAAAGTAAAATAACTAAAATGAATCGCATATATATTCTGCTTATTCAGTTCAGTACAATTTTTTTTTTTGCTTTAGCTTTGAGAAGCTAAAATGACTTTCATAATACAATTACAGTTCAGTATAGTTTTAGCAACTTAATTAGCTAATTCTTCTGGTATGACAGTTTTACTTATTACTTTTCTATTTTCTGCTTACCTTACTATATATCTGCTTTTGTATAATACTTGCTTATTATGTGCATGCTAGGATGCTAGCCATGATTGAATATTTAACTTATTTTACTTATATGTATTACAATATAGGTTATTTTTTTATTAATCTACATACTTTTATATGATTATAAGCATGCTAGGATGTGTTTTTTCCTTTCATTAGTTATAGTTATTACAATTTTATACATATATATTGTCTAACTTTGTTACTGTTTCTGGTTTAAGGTATATTTTCTTTATATACTTCCCTTGATAAGGTTTAAATGCATGATTTATAGCTTCCCATTTCTTTTGTGGCTTGTTGCAACTTTAGTAGTTGCTTAAATATTTAATGTAATTGATATCTTAAAAATGCAGATTTTATTAAATCAGCCTAAAATGTACTTAGACAATTGATTAATACAATATTTTTCTTTTCTTGGATGGGGCATTGGCATTGTGAAATCGAGAATGTCAGTTTAGAGTTATTCGTGGAGATAACTTCATGTGAGGAGCTTAATCAGGAAGAGGACCTCCTGCTACTGCTGCTGAAATTATAGTCTTTTCTTTCTGTTTAAGGATGAGAGTTTATCTTATCTTTCAGTTGAACTTTCATTAAATGCTATAATAATTCAGGATTCTGAATATATTGTTCTTTTATTACACTTTTATTCTGAGTTGGATGAATGTTTCTTACATTTCTGTATAATGGTTAATGGATGTATCATCTACTTGCTTCGGCACTCTAAAATAAATGTATGTACATTTAGTGAAATTTGGTTCAGTCAGGTGACATATTCTTTAATTATTGGCGGGTAAAAACCTAATCTAGCTTTAAATGGGGATTCTGTCTAGGTGAGCATCCTACCGTAATCATGTTAACATACGTGTTAACATGACTATAGTGGGGATGGGGCTTCACATTTACATTTAGCTATTACTTTTAATATTTGCATAATTTTAATATTGCTTAACCTTATGCAATATATTACAACACTTACTTGTAGTAGCATTATTTCCATTTTAATTTATGTTATTAACCTATTATAACTATGTATCAATACTTATTTACAGTACAGTCAAATCCAGAATATTTTTTTGTCATATTCATGTTAGTTTACTTTCGGTCATTTAGTAGATTCTATATGTTTATTTATGCCTAACCTTGGGTGTAGCTACTGGATCTGAGATATGTGTTCTTACATACCTCATTTTGCATTGATATGTAGCATTACCACTTTTTCTTTGCATTTAACTTTATTGCATATATTGTATGTGTTTAAAGTTAAATGTGATTTCCTAAATAATAGAAAACATTAAATCAGCCTAAAATATATTTAAATAATTTATCTAATACAATTTTTTTTTATTGGAGCCCCGTTATGTGAAATCGACATATCATATTTAGAACTTTTGAGGAGTTAGGTGCAGGTGAGGAGTAAGAGCATGAGGATGATCATGTTGTTGCTTTTTATATGCCTTAGATTCTTCCTTACTAATTTTAAAGGAAGATAGTTTATTTCAACACTTTAATTATTCTAATTTATAATAATTCTGGATGCATTTTATTCCTTTTGCACTTCCTATTATGAGATGGATGTACTTTTCCTTATTACTGCATGTATGTAATGTATGGAAGGCTCATTTATTACTTCCATACTCTACTTATTTATGTATACTTATACACTTGATATCTGAGATTGTGTTTATACCTAGGTGATTAATCTCGTATTCATTGGAAAATTAGTGAAAGATCTAATTTGGCAATACATAGGGGTTATCATGATGACCACCTAATTGTAATTAGATTAATATGAGTATTGACTCGATAGCAGTTAGGGCGAAGCACCACTTCCTTGACATCAAGAGTAATCAATATAACTGTTTAAGGGTTACATCGTGACAGTTGTAAAATTGCAATTAATGAACTACACTAGTGGGTAAAGATAGTGAATTGAAACTTGACCTTGGAGAGAGACACAACTTCCACCCCACTTCCCCTTCAAACATTTTTATGTGAAATTTTTATTTTAGATGTAATTCAAGAAGATTCTTGTTTCAAATAATTATACAATTTATATACATTAGGACAACTTTTCATTGACTAAACCTATGGTCTTTAGTATTTTTTTTTTATAGCAGCCGACTTCAAAATATCAGGGATACAAATAGGACGTGATAACAAATAAATTAGTGAACATAAACAAGCTTAATTGTTGTGTAGATCATATAATAATTAATGACAAAGACATAAGGTATACCAGAAAGCTTAAGCTGTGGCTACTAAGTAAATGATTTTAAATTTTTTGATAATTTAAGTTACTTAGCTTGGGAATGTTAAATATACAAGAAACTTCTATGAAAAAGAAAGTATATCTATAACTTCTAATAGAAATTGGAAAGCTATGATGATAGTTA
The DNA here is from genome assembly GCA_016760335.1 of Gastrodia elata. Lineage (NCBI taxonomy): Eukaryota > Viridiplantae > Streptophyta > Magnoliopsida > Asparagales > Orchidaceae > Gastrodia > Gastrodia elata. Next base: position 35,130,755 of record CM028678.1, on the reverse strand, counting down.
GTTGAAGCCCCATTTAAACATAGTAAACCAAGAATGATATTACAACAAATTCTTAAGAAAAAAAATAATGTAGATACTTGACCAAGCAAAAAAGCAATTTAATTTTTTGTAAAAAATGCATTTATAAATTTAAAATCAACCAGCACAATTTATTTTCTCTTCTTTTGAGTCCCGCATTCCCCTAACAACATACTGCTTATAAAAGAACGACAACATCACTAAAAAGCAATATCTGTTTCCTTATTTTGACCAGCAGCTGTTGCACTTTATTGCTACCCCTCCATTGCAAATGTACGAATCTTCCTCAAATGTTCATTCAGCACAGCCCCATTATGTTTTCTTGGACAACAGCTTTATTGGCTCCTTGATAGCTATTTGTTTCTCCCAAATATCCTTAGCAATTTTTATAATTCCATAATAGCACCCAGAAAAATTATTGCTAGTGATTGAAAGCTGAGCGAATTATAATAGGATAATTGGCACTGAATGACGTATTAAAACAAAATGCAATTTGTTCCACCATTTTCCCATTAAATCAGTGTTTAACCATGCTACACTGGTTCGGTTTAGAATATTGTTGTATTATTTCCTTATATTGTTATAATAACTTGGTGTTATTTTCTTACTGATGCAGTGTTTCTATGGATGAATTAATACTAAAATGCAATATTTGTTGAGGCTATCGGTGACGGCCCTGCCCCGCCGTGGTCCTGTTAACTCTTAAGTTAACATGATTACGGTGGAGGGGTCATCTAAACGACAAGGCCCCTACTTATAATTAGATTAGGCACACATCCTAATCCATCATAATTAAGGACTTTGTCATTTCTCAAGATATCATCACTAAATGAGAATAAAATAAAAGGAGTGTGCGGAAGCATAAATACAAACATCCATCCATCTTATATAATTACAACATTTCAGAATAAGTAAAGTGCTGAAAGTAAAGTTTAACCTGTATTATTACATTATTAAATATTTTAAAAGAGCTGAAATAAACGCTCATCCTCACAATACAATAAATAAAAAGGGCTAAGTCCAAAGTTCTTCAAGTACGCGCTCCTCTTCTACTGGCAGATCTCCTGAAGGCTCTATCACTTTAAATGGCTCAGAATCTACCATTGTCGACTTCACAATGATAGGGCCCCAGCCAATAAAAGAAAAATCTAAATTAGACAAAATGTCTAAGTACATTTTAGGGTAATCAAATTATTAAGTTCATTAGATATCACCATAAACAAGTAAGCACAAAAGCATAGTAGGAGCAAGAACGCGTAAGAAAAAATAAGGTAAAGCTATAAACAACTAGTTTATAACTTAACAACTATGAAGTAAGAACATACCTCCTCCAAAGTAACTACAATAAGGTCAGGTAAGTAAAAGAAAGACTAAAATAACTAACTATAAAGAAGATACATCCTAAATATGCTTATGATCAATATAAAATTATGCTAATTGACATAAAAGTAAATGTGCATAAAACATTATAAAACTGAAAACAAATCTAACATTCTATATATGTGAAAACTACAAGTAGAACTAGCATCCTACAAGTGTATAAATAGTAAGTAAAACTAGCACCCTATATGCAAATAAAGCTAGAAAAGACTGTAAGTAAAAATAATATTAAAATACAAAAAAATGTAAAGTAAAATAGTAAATCCAACACTAAAAGCTGTCTTGGCTACTCAAGCCACTCAATCTGTAAGTAAATGACAAATATCACTTAGCTTGATGGGCTAAGGCAGAAGCTCTGAACTGTATGTACTGAAATTACTTAGCCTGATGAGCTAAGGCAGAAAGAACTGAACCAGCAATCACTGTATATAAATCCACCCACAACTAGTACTCACCATATCCAATCCTGACTAATAAAGTCATAAGAGTGCAAAATCTATTTCTCGCGACCCTGGGACCCATCTCAACCAGGCATGGATAGACTTACCGACAGTAGCAATCCAGCGTGCTATGCTGGACCCATGGATTGGAAAGGCATACTAGTTAGGTCACAACCTACTGAAAGACCATAAAACTAAAAATATCGATAAAACACGAATGATATATATGCAATTCAAAATTAACATGAGATATTTATCAAAATATCCTATGTCCAATTATATGTATACAAAGTATGAGGCTCAAAACAAGGTAAGCAAACATCAAAATCAATGTGAGCAAGAGACTCTACTAGGACACAAATGATATCCATTTGTTATCTAATTTAATCATTCTATCTACTCTAAGTTACACAAGTTCAGGATCTCTGGGTCCTACTATCAAGTGTAACTCAGATTCACGACCTTATAAGTTGAAAATAATTTGAACTGGCCGTCCTAATTGATTAAATCACTGATGGCTATAAGTTAAATAAGTGAGTCAATCGACTTATTTTAATAATTTTAAGAATCCCAAATCATCTTGATTAACCAAATCAAGATGAAAGGATTAAGAATTAAACTCCAAATAATAGTGTTTAATCACTCAATCCAAAGGTATATCTAAGGGTCTAAGGTTTAGAACCCAAATCTCATAAATTAGGTTAAGGAAAATCCTAATGGTAAATCAACTCATTATGATAGATCTATAATCTTAATTTTAAGGTTCAAAGATCAAATAATCATTAAATAAACTAAGAAAATCTATAAATTAGTAAACTCAATGTTTCATTTATTGAGTAACCCAATTTACTCAATAGATGAACTATAACTTAAGATCTTAATTATTAAGAGTATCTCTTAGACACACATCCTAACTAGTGTTATAAGACCTAATGAAAGATTTAAGAAGGTTAAGGAAAGAAGGAACACTCAAATTTTACTTAGGGATTTTCCTTAAGGACTTAAGAATGAAATTTTGACCAAAAATCAAATTAAGGTTTAAACTCACATAATTTATGATTTAAAATCACCATTCTAACTGGTTATAATATTTAGAATGTGATTCTAGGGATTAAAAATGCTAAAATCCTAAATTTGGGCAAAATGACCATTTTGCCCCTACTTAAGGGTTCAAAAGATCAAATTTTGATTTAGGGTTCTAAATCTAAAATTTTTAGTAGTAAAGTGTTTTTTACTATCTAATATAAGATTAGATAGCAATTACACAAATTTTGAGTAATTATTAAGCCACATGAGATCAAATTAATAAATTTGACTCATAGGGGCATTTTGGTAATTTGACCTAATGGAATCTAAATTTTCTCTTAGTTTATTGTTGTTTACTATCTAAGGTTTCTATAGAATCTAAAATTTCTGAATTCTGATAAGTATTGGATAAGTTATGGCCAATACAAGCTTAAGGGTAAAATGGTAAATTAGGGCTTCTTAATTAAGGGTCAAAGATCTTAACTTTGTTAATTGGTGTCCAAATTGAACAAAATCAGTGGATATAGATCACAAATAATCTACTGATCATAATGACTAGTGGTAGGTTCAATTTGGACTCTAATTGGTTAGGTTATGGTCTAATTAGAGTTTAGGATGATTAGTGAAATTAATCGTCAAATCACTAATCCAACCATATCATCAGACTCTAATATATGAGTTCTCTGAAGTTTGAATTGTTCAAATTGGATCATTAAATTTGCTAATATTCACTAATCAAGTTTTATAGTAATTAGGGTTAATTAGAAAATTCAACTGTTGGATCTTAAATATTTATACATATTATTATTAATTAGTTTTTCCTGATCAAAATGGATATAAGGATCACTTAATTTGGAGTTCAATTGACCAAGTTATCGTCAATTGAAGTTCTAAGGTTAATTGACCTAATTAGGGTTACATCCTAAATGTGATTAGGCTCAAACTAATCTAAACAACAAAATAAACATTCTTAAATTAATCCTTAGGGTTTGCTGAGTATTTTGAGACCCATATTTAGTATATTTGGATAAGTGTACACAAGTTTATGATTATTTGAAGTTTTGTAATATTTTTGGAATTATTTAAATGCCCTACATGTAACTATACAAAATATTGATCCTTCAGCAAAATAAGTTGCATCAATAAATTCCTCATATTTTTCTGATGAATTTGGTATATTTGCTTGCTAAATTTGTTTAAGTATTTTGTAAGTTATGAATTTCCTAAGTTTGATTATTGATAAATTTTAATTCCTGTTAATTAAGGAATTATTACTGTTTAACAGTTTCATTAATTCCATTTGTTTTACCAAATTTGTCATCTTAAATTGATTAATTATAAATAAATAATTTTTGTTTATATAAATATATATATATAAATGTATATATGATTTTAGGAAATAACAATTGAAATATATAGTTATATAATGCATATTTATTATATTAACTTAATTAAATGTTTATTAATTAATATAATTATTATTATAATTTTAATTATTCTTTTATCTGCAGGATAAGACGGGTCGGCAGAAATGGCGGGCTCCACGGCCACGTGGCGTGGGGGGATTGGCAGGGTAGAGGATGGCAGCAGGAGTGGGTCCCGCCAAGGACAGGTGGCTTCACCTGATTAAACGGCGGATCAACGGTGGGCCCCACATGCCTGCGCGGCAGCTGTCCGTGATAGAGGTGGGACCCGCCCTATGGTGACGTGTCGAAGTGACGGGTTAGACCCGCTTGACTGGTATGAGGAAAATGAACCGGCAAATTCGGTCTGAATTAACGATCCCGATCGAATCAATCATACAAATGAACGGATCAGAATCGTTAAACTGATCCAGTGGATAGTTAACTTAAGTTAGGTTAGCTTTAATTGAAATATAATTATCTAGAATTATACTAATCACGATCAGACGATCGAGATTAAACTAGGATCGACGGTCCGATCCCTTCAACGCTTCGCTTCTCCTCCTCTATGCAACACCTTCTCGCGATTAGGGTTATGGTTAGGTTACGCAACGATCAATCGAGACTTCAAAATGAGGTTAAATGATTATGCGAATGAATGTAATAAACAACACTGAAGACAATTGAATGCTAATGACTGAATAAAAATGGAGATGTGGGTACCTCGATTGCTCGGTAGCTGAAAACTAGAGTTCGATTCAAGCCTCAGATCCGACGCGCACACAACTCCCGATTTGTGAAAACCGACGAAGGTGAAGGAATGGCGGTTTTAAAACCTACCTTGAGCAGTGAGAGCGATCCATGCTATCCATCGAGAGCTGTGAGAGGCAACGCGTGCGAGCATGCATATACGTGGAAGACGATCTTCGGTAAAGATCTGACGGATCAGAAGATCCGTCAGCATCTAACGGCTCCTTCATTCCTTGCAAAGGAAAATGAACGGCCCGTTAAGTAGATGACGAGAACCGTTAAAATCCATTTAAAAATTTTATTATTTAAGTTAATTTATACATATTAAATGAATTTGAATTAAATTATTATATGCATTCCAAAAATTTCCAATAATTCACCCTTAACTAATTGAGGGTGAGGAATGCAACGGTGCACTCAGATTTTTATTTCGACTAGTATTTAATTATTTGATTTTTTTCGGAGTATTTAAATAATATTAAAATATTTGATGAAAATCTAACGACTTCCAAATGCCTCCAAAACTTCACCCCTAGCTAATTTGGGGGTGGTGAACGCAATGACGAAGTCAGATTTTTGATCTGAGGTCTAAATAAAAAGTCAATTTTTAGGATTTTGGAATTTTTTTCTAGAAATCCAGATTTAATCCAATTGATTCTTGATTTGACCTAGATCTTAGAGATGAGTTCTAAATGACTTAATTAGTGTATTAGAATCGCAATTAAGACTTATATTAGTCTTAATTGACTTAGGTAACAACCTGGGTTATTACACTATCACCAATGTATAGTTGCTTTCATGCCTTCCATAAATTCAGCGGAGCTGCATCGTCCTATAATTGATATTTTATTTATCCTACCATTTCATCCAATTTGATTTGCAATAGCGTAGTTATCATTCACTAATTGTATTACTTCAATTAAAAGCAATATTAATCATCTAAACATATATTGGGAGTTGAACAAATTGAGTTTAGACGAGGGTTCATTTCATCGAAGCTTCGATGGGAATGCTGATCGAACTAGCGGGTCCTGAGCTCCATCGATCAGCTAGATCCTTCACTGAGGATCTAGGCAAGCTTTTGAGTGTTTAAGCAGTTAGCTCCGTCAATTGGAATTGTTGAATGATTATTTAGGGGATTTGGGGGTCTCATACGAGTTTATGATTGAATAAATCTGCTTAAGTACTAATCTCTGCAGTTCGATCCAATGGGATCAAATCTGCGACGTAGGATCAATTTTCAGAATGGCGGGATCGACACCGGTAGGTAGTTTCTGTGTTCGTTGTCCGGTCTCGGATACTGGATTTATACGATTTATTTTATTTTAATAGCTAATCTTTAAAATGAATTAATTAAATATGTTTAATTTAATTACTTTAGAAAGTCTAAATTTTTAATTTAACTAAAAATACAAATTTTCAGAATGGCGGGATCGACGCCTATAAATTTTTAGGATTTACTTTAAAAATGAAGCTCATAACATAATGTTGACAAGATAAATCTCTTATTAAACATGATTAATATTAGTAACATATCTGAGTTGTTACAAATCATACTTCAGCATCACAGATTCATATATGTAACACTTTTTCAGCAACACAATATTTTAAAATTTTATTAATTTCATTACTTTACTTCAAAACATATTATTACTGAACATAATTTTAAAGAATAACATATATTTAAATAAAATGAAATAGGACATTTGACTATTTACAAACTTAAAATTGATATTTACATACCATTATCATATAACGATATCATAAATTCAACTTTGTAACACATTCTCAATAACACAATAATTTATATATTTGATTGATTACATCAATGTATCTCATAGCACGGTGCTTATGAACAAAATTTGATATATTAATACCTATTAAATGTTATGACATAATACCGTATTAATTGCTTACAGACAATTATTTAAGCAAATAAAAATTAATATAAAATAAAATATAAATTATAATTAATATAAAATCTATGTCGTGAAATCGAACGAGGCTGAACGAGATGGCTGAGGAAGCATGACCGTTGTTCCCTACATGCTCCTGGATTCCCTTGCCTCTGACCGTTCGATTTCTCCTCATTCGGCCCTCCCTTGAGGACTGACCGGCCGATCCTCCATTCTCTCCATCTTCAGCTGAGATCTGCCGATCTCAACCCTCGTTGATCCTCCATACGGAAAAATAGATCGCAGGCGAATCCGAGATCTCGCCGATCCTCCATCCTTCCTTCATCACACGCAGCCGAACCAGTAAGCATCTCCATCAATTTTATTTTTGTAATGAAGTTTATCTCATGGGAACATGATTGTGATTGGTGACCTTTAAGAGTCTTAAGCACATGATTTTCATTACATATTCAATAATGTCTTATAGTAAAGTAGACTCCTAAATGAATTTTTAATGTTTGTTCAAGCTCTTACAGATGGAAATGTAATATAGTTATATGTTAATCTCTTATGGAAACGAGTTTACACCTTTTTAGTACTTGGTTTGTAACATAGTATAGTTTATCAAGCAAAGTAAATATTGATGAAACTAGCTATTAGTTAATCACTATCTTTTGCTCAGATTCATAATTGTTATTGTACTGATTATGAAGTCTCAAGAATTTTAGCACTATTAATTGTGCCTTTTGATACAACAAGGATATGATTGATTTTTTGTTATGCAATTCACGATGAATTTGTTTGTTTTCCACTTCTTCTTTAGGCGAGTTCATAATATTACATGTTTTATGTGAATTTTATTATCATCATCAATATTTAAAAGTATGTATCTAGTTTCTTTTCATATAGCTCTCATCTACTTGTAATTATAACCTCTTTTACTTATATAAGAACGAGCTATCCTTGGGGGCTATGCCCTTCCTGCTGGCTTGGAAAAACAAAAGTTTGTATGCATTTAAATTCTTTTTCTAGCAGAAGAACAAGTACCCAAACTGAAATAGTAACAGGACTCTTTCTTTTGTAGTAAGAATGATTAAAATTTTTCTCCAATCCATCATCATATATGTTTCTTCTTTTGTCTGAAAACATCAATACAAATTCAATTTTTTTGATGTATACAAACATCTTTAGAAGGGATATGTAACACGGATGCCCTATTATTTTGCAATCTGGTATTTCTTCATGTCCGCTTCTAATATAAGAATTACATGGGAATTAGTGAAACAAACAGAAGAGTTTGACGAAGTACTTGGCTAGAACATTCGTATTTGAATCAGCATAGTAAAAGTATACCAAGGAAAAACAATCTTACAGGTTGAATTTGTCACAAGGATATACGCATACATCTAATATGCTAATGAGGGCAAGTGATGGAACTAATTCTAAATACTTGAAATACATAAATTACTCACCAAAAATAATTTTAAATTTATGTGCTAATGAGAGTAAATATAATAATTGCTTGCAGATACGTTCTTACTTGATTGCCATACAAGTAAAGGTACATGGATATTTACATTTATTTTTAAATTGCAAGCTTTAATTAATGATGTTGCTTTTAAATTTATTCAAGATAATGTTGCTTCATTTATATTAAAAGGCAATCAATATCATTATTCATATTTAAATGCCACTTTTTACTGTCTTATCTCTGCTCTTAAGTTGTTTGTTATCAATGCTGTTTAGTTCAATTCTGGAGCTTACTCCTATGTATTTATGAAGTGCCATTTATTGTATAGTCAGATAAATGTATAAAATGAAAGTGTAATGTCACATGAATGTATTAATGAAACGGTTAAGGAGGTGTTGCTAGATGGCATATAAGAATAATGATATTCAGGTATGGGTGCGTACATGAGTTCATGAGTGATGATATTCAGGATGGTGCATTGAATGCATGAGTTATGATCTACAGGATGACTATTTAAGTGCATGAGTGATGATATTCAGGATGTGTGTCTGAGTGCATGTGTGATGATATTTAGGATGGTGCATTAATACACGAGGGATAATATTCAGGATGATGTGCTACTTGATAAGTGACGTTAAGCAGACATGCATGCATTTCAGGCATGCGGAAATTATGAGTAAGAATTTGTATGTTTAATTGTATATTGCGGTTTGACACATCTTTGTAGGATATCTTCGTTAAACATCATAAAGTTAACAAACAAATAAGTAAATGCAAATATGCTTAATGGATCTATTTTGCAAGAAATTTTTATAAATTGCCTCAAAAAGAGGAATGAAATTTATTTACTTTGCGCAATTTTTTTATTACTGTTTTTCACTGTATTATTTATTTTCAATTTTATTGTTGCTCTTATTGCTTAAAATTTATTAGTAAACATTGATTTCTCTTTTTGGTACTTAGAGTATGATCTAATTATTAGGAATTCAAATATTGACATTGTCTTTACGATACCAGGTCAGATACAACTCGATCAAAATTATGGAAGGGACCACTGCTGAAATAGAAATAACAAAGAAAATATTTAAATATTTTTAATTTGATGCAGATTTTATTCATAATTGAAAGCCACATAATAATATTAAAATCCGAAATTCTGTATTTCTAGTTTTAAACTGAATGAAATGATCTCCTTTTTATTTTTTGAATGACTCTAGAATGCTTTATATATTGTATGCCGCTTTACTTAATTATCCAATAGAGTCTTGTGGGCAATTAACTTTCTAATGTTGGTTTAGTTTATTAACCCAATATCGGGTTGTTACAGGAGAGGAGGAGCCAAGTGTGAGGGGAAAAAATAGCAATGGAGAAAGCAAAGGCAATGGCCTCTTCTAGCCCAGTTTTTATTTTCAGGTATTCCCTTCCCTCAAAATTCCCATTAAAATCTCCATTTTTTCTTTTTTTTATCCACCTATTTAATCATCTTTGTTTTGCATTTTCAATATTTTCATGTTCTTATGTTGCTGTGTGTAGCCAAGCATCTAGCTAGGTGTTTGGATTTTTTTGTTGTTGATAAAACATCTGTATTGTAAAGAGGATAAATTTGGGTTCAATAATGGATTTCGTTGATTCTGGAGCTTTTGGCTGACAAGGTTGGGCTTCCAAAACTATAATGGTAGTTCTTGGAGAAAAATCGGGTAATGACATAATTGCTGCAACAACAACTACAACAAGCCTCAGTCCCATTACTTGGGGTCAGCTACATGAATCATTTGTTTTCATTGTGCACGATCAAATGGAACTTCACATATAAGCTCCAAATAGAGAAGATCCTTTCTATTGGTTTCTTCTAATATTTTTTTTGTCTTTCCGTTTCTCTTTAACATAGGCAAAATTCATATACTAAGTTTTTATAATAGAAGCATCGAATGGTCTACGTTTAATATGCCTAAACCATCTAAGATGGTATTTTATAATTTTACTACTATTGGAGTCATTCTAACATAGCCATAAATGAATTCATATCTCATTCTATCCTTTTAAGTATATCCACTCGTCGACCTTAGTATCCTCATCTCTGTAACACTTATTTTATTGATAACCAAATCATTTAAAATGACATTCTCTAATCTTATCCATTATTGGATCCCCTCCAACTTTGCTTCAAATGAACTCATCTCTCATTTTATTCTCTTGAGTATACCCACTCATCCACCTTAGCTGGTTATATAGCTGCTTTTTAAAATTATTTCTCAATTTTGATGTGGGATTTTCTGACCACACAATACTTTTGAAGCGCTCCTCCATCTTATCCATTCAGCTTGAATCCAATTGATCACATCACTCTTTATTTCACCATTATTTTGAATTATTGAACCAAGTTATTTGAACCTCTCACACTTTTTGATTATGTGGTCCTTAATAATCATGTCTTCAAGATTAGGGCTTCTATTATGATTAAATTTACACTTTATATATTTTATTTTAGATCTACCAAGATAGAAACCTATAGATTCTAAAATAGTCCTCTATAGCTCAAGTTTTGCTTTAACTTCATCCTTAGTATTATTAATTAATAGTGTCATTTGCAAATGATATGCATCAAGGAACCTCTCATTGAATGTAGCGACGAAGATGAGGCAGAATGTAAATGTCATTGGAGTGAATTCCTACAATAAACACCAATGGAGGGGGTTAATATCATGTGATTTATGGTGAATTAGATTTTAGTTTCTATTCCATTAGGTTCTAACTGTGATTACGTGGGAAAACAAAACTTTAATAACACAATTAGCCCCAAATTTGGAAAGCCTAGGGTGTCGAGGTGGATTTGCCATACAAAATGACCCTATTTATTTGTGTTCGGGTTAACTATCGAGGTAATATTAGTCGTTTAATCAATCCATATTTATATCTGATGGACTGCACTTCTAGCGATATTTATGTAATACCAATCTGTTGTTGAGTCAAAATTGCGAATCCAATGACTGGGATTAATCTCGCGATATAAATTAAATTTTTTTTTGATGGGTTAATCATTGATGCTGAATCATCAATTTGATGGTTCGGATTATACCCGCGATTTTTATTAAGTTCTTACAGTTGAATCAGATATATTGATCCGATGATCTATTTTCCTACCATTTAATAAATGATTAATCAAATTTAAAGAATTAAAAAATCATATAAAAAATTAAATTGATATAATATAAATTATTTTTTATCTATATTTTTCTCATTTTATTAAAAAATTATGAAACTTGGACATGTTTCAATATGGGGAATGAGAGTATATATAATTTCTTAAATTTGAACACCAAAATTATTTTATTTTAATTCCTAAAGTGTTTTTAGGCTTAAAAGATAATTTAGGAAATTTCATAATTCCAATTATTTTCCAATTTGCACCAAATATATAATTTAATGGCATACTCAAATAAATTTTTATCTAAACTAATTGAGAGTTATTTCAAAAGTATATTAGCTCTTGGTTAATCTTAATTAAGCTCAATTAATTAGCTACCAACTTTGGGATGTTGCAGTAACATAGAGCAAATAAAAATGGATAGGACTCTATATGCCTCAATAGTTGAGAGTTTTATGTATACCATGAGTTTCACATGATTGGGCATTCCTCATGTAGTTGGAGTAGTCAATAGATTCATGAGCAATTTAAAAAAGATACACTGAAAGTAGCGAAGGGGATATTGAGTTATTAAACAGAGCTAATAATTTTGATGATTTGAAGAAGAACATCAAGGTTTTGTGGTCCTTAACTTATAGCAAGAGATGTGGACAGTAGAAGAAGTACGATGAGGTATATCTTCACCATGGGAGGTACTAAAGTGAGCTGGATCTCAAAACTACAAAAGATTGTAGTGCTTTTAACCAAGGAAGCAGAGTTTGTTGCCGTGTATTAGAGGCATGCAAAGAGATAATATGATTGTAGACCTTTGTGGCAGAATTGCGCAAAAGGTAAGGGAAATATCAAGTTACGCAGCGATAGTCAAAGTAAGATTAAACTTAGACTTTCTCACCATTATTTTGAATTATGGAACCAAGTTATTTGAATCTTTTGCTCTTTTTGATCACTTAGTCCTTAATAGTTGTCTTCAAGATCAAGGCTTATATTATATTTAAACTTCACTCAATATATTTATTTTAGAACTACCAAGATAGAAACCTATATATTATAAGTAGTCCTCCATAGCTCGAGTTTTACTTTAATTCATGCCCAATCTTATTAATTAATAATATCTTTTGCAAATGACATGCTCCAAGGAACCTCATATTAAATGTGCTTAGTAATAACATTTATAATTAAAGCAAAAGGATTTTTATTAGAGCATAGTCTTGATGTAATCCAATAGTTGCTGGAAAATCATTAGATAAGCCACCTTGGTATTGATATATGTAGTACAATTATTTTCTCTTTAAAGCTATCCAAAGAATTTTTTGGGTATTTTATAATAAGTTTTTTAAAGATCAATAAAGATTAAATAGAGTTTTTTTTTTCTCTAAAATTTTCCATCAAATCTTTTAGTAAATGAATGGCTTCCATGGTAGCTCTATTTAGTATAAAATTAAATTGGTTTTGTGAAATTTAAATATCCCTTCATAGTCTATATTCAATCTCTCTCTTAAAGTTTCAATATATGACTTATTAATTTTATTCTCCTATAATTTGCATTGTTTTGAGTATCACCTTTATTGGTATAAATGATCCAATAATAGTTCTCCACATTTTGATATTTTCTTACATTTCAAAATAATATTAAATTCCTTACCCAAATATTTTCACATATTGATCGGAATGTCATTTAATTCTATCGTACTTCCACTTTTAATTTTCTTAAATCATTTAAATCTCAGCTTACTAACATATCAAATGAAAATATAATTAATTTTATTTTTGTAACCTTCAAACTCACTTATATGAATTGCATTGGTACAACCTTTATTAAAAACCTTAACAAAATAATCTATCTATCTATATTGAATTTTTTTACTCAAAATAAAGTTTTTGATCATCATTTTTGAACCTTTAATATTTTACTTGAGTTAAGTTTTGGTTATTTGATCTCTTAATTTGACTAATTTTTAAATATATCTTTCACTTTCAGCAATTTCTAATTTATAGTATAAATCCTTGAATGCAACATCTTAACATCACAAACTATTATTTTAGATTCCTGATAATTAATTTATATTTTTTTCATTTGTCATCATTCGTATATCTAAATTATCCTCTATCATTCGTATATCTAAATTATCCTTTATAGCATATTTTTTAATCTTTAATCTTTACTTATATATTTTGTTTCCACCAATAAGCAATTTTATTATAAGTGCTCTCTCCTTTTTGATGTCAAGTATGCTCTTAACTAGATTGCAGATACAATTAGTAATCGAATTTTATATAAAGTTGGCTTCACTCTCAAAATCTTACTATCCAAATTTTAAAGTTAAACTTCATAAATTTTTATATTATATTTTCTTAAGATTTTATCATCTATATTTATGATATATTTAAGATAAAACATTATTTTATACTTTTTATTTTTAAATTTAAAACTAAGAAATGATGTTAGTCTTCAAATAATTACTTGTAATAATCCTGTAATCTTTGAAATATAACCTATCTCCTTTTTATGAGAATATAGTCAATCTAAATTTTAAAAGCTCTATTTTTATTAATGAAGTTATATTTTTCTCTTTTCTTAAAATAAGTATTATCAAACGTAAGATCTTTAGTTAAAGTAAACTTTAAAATTATTTTCCTTTCTTTATTAATCACTTTAAAATCAAAATCACCTTAAATTCATTAGTCACTCTTCTAATATGCCAACTTATATCTCCTTTTATGAATTGCATCTTTCTTGGGGTATTCATTAAACCAAAATTTTCAAATCATACCATTTATACTTGTATCCAATTTTATTTGAGGGACATGCATTTGCATTAGTAAAAGTAATTTTATTAATTAAAAATCTTAATGATAGAATTCAAAGTCTTAATTTCTTAACTTTCACTTTATTATTCTTTAAATTCTTATCCAATTTGACAAACACCATTTCTATGGCAATATTTATCCGAGCACTATAGTTTAAAGGCAAAACTATCATTTTCTTTTGCTTTTTCTCCCATCCATTTTATTTTTGAAGACAAAATGTTAATCTTTCTATTAATCATCATATCTACCATCTCAAAAACTTTGCAGTAAGAGTGTTAATATTCCAACTACCTAATCTTAATTATCAGAAACTAGCTTCTTTACTTGCATTTATTCATAATGCGGGAACTCTCGCTTATTTGACATCACGCACAAGTGACGATGTAACAACCATTACACACTTTTCCCTATATTCATGCAATTCAGTGTCATTTCTTAGGGATGCTCTAACTTTTACACAACTTCTTAAAAGATTCATGTCATGAGAAGATTCAACAAAGTCTTCCATTGGCTGCCAACTACCTAATGTAATCGGGTAAATACTTCTAATCAAAATAAATTTATTGGGTGTCTTTCAATTTTCATCATTTGTATGATTGATGACACAGTTATATCACACTTGTCTCACATTATATTCATTAATACCAGTATTTTTATATTTATATTACAGATTATACTAATTGTATGACTCGGATATGATGGATGTATCCTATCTAATTTTTAGATTAGATTGTCCCAGCATGTTTCTTTTTATTTAAAAGCATTGTTGAAGATAATTAATTTTTCAGCTACATGTAGTTGCAACTCTTAAAATTGCAGTTGAATCCAAACTCTACTTTAGTTTCTATTATTACTTGTTCAGATCATGAATAAACCTTAAACTTTACTTATATAAGCAATGCAAATTACACTTCCATTATCTTCGAAACTCTTGTATTTTTTCAACAGATACCTCATCTGCTTAAAAGTATAAAGTTTGTTTGAATTTTGACCACTAACTCAATTTATACTTAGTTTCAAATTATTTTAATTTTGAAATCATTTTTGAGCTGATTTTGAGTCTCCTTTATCTCATTTTAATATATTTTGATTTGAGTTGAAATCAATTAGAATTGTGTATTCTTATAAATATATAATATTTTTTTTTGAAATTAGGTGAACTTCAAATATGAGGCAAATATGTGGCTGGTGGGATTTGAATCCATGAATTGAGATAACAAATTATGAGCCTCAACCATTAGACTACAACACCTTTCACAAGATATAAATTTATAATAAAATATGTAAAATGCAATATGCATTTATATATATATATATAAATATATACATATATATATTTATATATATATATATATCACATGTGTATTTATTTAATTAAGAAATTTGAGCTACTAACTAGAAATTGAGTTTGAGCCTAGAGTGATAGTAATAGTTTTACAGTTGACTAAAAATCAAATCATAGTTTTAAGGATTTTAGTTGATAGTATGACTATTAATATTCTGATTATTTAGCTACTTAAAGATGTATAACTACTAAGTTTTTTTGTATGTTTTGGAAGAGTTGATTCAAAGAGCATTTAAAGTATGTGCTATTTATTGAGGCTCTAAATGGATATGTTAGAAGAGTAACAAAACAATGTAATGATATTCACAGTAGTTTTGGTATTAATGAAAAAGCGAAAAAAGGATCTTGGAGTTTGCTTTAGTATATAATTTTATGATTATTAATATTCTAAAAAAAATGTATCACTTATGAGAATTCCTTCTATAACTATGATTATTTTCCTATAAAAATTGATTATATTGTAAAGATTGTATGATTATGTAAGTAGAAAGGTTGGCAACTTAATATTAGTTATTAGCTCTATATTTGAAAATAAGTGTATGGTTATAAAATAATAAACTTTAGTAATGCTCAATGACAAGATAACAATTCTTAAGGATTAAACTTTAATTATTATTAGGGGCAAAGTCTTATATATTGAATAGTGGGTTGTTTGTATAAAGGTAACTTCATGGAACTAATGATTGCTAGCTGTAGTTTAAGGGTGGATACTTGTATTATTAGAGAATATAAAGAGTAATAAATGAATGTAATGGTTTTCATAGTAGCTTTGGTTTTGTCAAAATCAATGATTGGTGACACTTTGTTCAAGGGAAGAAGACATCACTTATAAGAGTGTGCCTTCTAATAAAGATTGCATGAATATTTTAGTAGAAAGTTTGACAACCATACATTACTTGCTGTATTTAAATTTGAAAATAGTGAATTATAAAATGATATAAAAGTCTATGTTATGCTTAGATACATGATAGTGAATTTATAACAAAAATAAACTTTTTTTCTTAGGAGCAAAGTTTAGAATTTGAATAGTGGGGCATTGAGTGGGGAGTTAAATTCACATGACATAGGGTTACTAGTTGTTTTTTGGGCTTATGGTATTTGTAGTGACCGTAGGCTTGCAAACATTTGGTTATTGCAATAAGATTGTCTTGTTTCAATTCTTATGCACATCATTCGAAGAATGTTATTTTACACCTAGTAGGCATTGATGATTGCTGATGGGGACCATCTTCGACGCGGGTCTCGCCGCCGAGCCCGCCCGGACCTATACCGGCTTTGACATTTCAGTTTTGTTTTATGCATTTATTTTCGTTCGTTTCAGTTTTATTTCGTATTTATTTTTGTCCGTTTCATGTATTGATCGGAGGGACGAATATTAGCCCTCCGATCGTTTATTAAAAATACTCTAAGGTCTAGATTGCTTTGAGGGTATTATAAATACCCAAAATCTGTATGTTAATTTCAGTTTTTGATAAATAAAAATTATGAGTTTTCTCCAAACAGCGAGAACGGCTCTTGTTTCCCCCGGGGAAACCCTAGTTTTCAAATCCTCCCTCTCCAAACTCTAGCCGCCACCTTCCGGACCCCTCCCCTTGCTGCCTTCGGACCTCTCCCTGCAGGACAGCCGCTGCCACCACCCCAGCCACCGCCGCTGCCCAGCCGCTGCTGCCAGCCGCCGCCGCTGCCCAGCCGCTGCTGCCAGCCGCCGTCGCCGCCCAGCCGCTGCTGCCAGCCGCCGTCGCCGCCCAGCCGCTGCTGCTAGCCGCCGCCACCGCTGCCCAGCCGCTGCCCCTGTTGCTGCTGCTGCCAGCTGCCGCCGCAGCCTCTGCTGCCACTGCGCTGCCAGTTGCCACTCACCGCTGCTGCCCCTGCTGTCGCTGCCCCTGCCGCCGCTGCCCAGCCACAGCCCCAGCCACCGCTGTCCAACCGCCTCCACTGCCCAGCCGTCGCTGCCCTAGCCGCCGCAAGAAATCTACTCGGATCACCCTTCTCGCTCCCGGTTTAAACCGGCGTGTGTTTGTTCTTTCCATACCATAAACTGACTTTATTTAATTATTTTCTCGTGCGATTTTCGGGCAGAAATTATTTGTAGGAGCGCAAATCTAATCCGGTCGCTGCGAGTGGTTTCGGAATGGAAACGCCTCCGGACACACCCGCATGGCAAGCACAACTCGAAGTGCGAGTTACCTTTCCGGACCGGAGCCTTTCCTTTGATCCGGAACCGGTGCCGACCGCTCTTCCTGTTCGTGACTTAGGACACCCCATTGCCAATGAAAGTTATTTTCAAATTACTGTGGAATCTTCTACAGGCAAATGTTGAAGCTTAGTTGATCTGAATCGGTTGCACGAAAAGTGCTTAAAATTTCAAATACATCTTAAAAAAATTTGCATTCACAAGCATTCACAAATTCTAGGATTGCATTAGAGCCCGATAACACCAAACACTAGTGTTGCCCTGCTTCAAATTCGGTATCAGAGAGGCTCCGAAATTTTCTCAAATTTTGAAATCCTACTCTCCTAAGGTTCACATCACTGCATACATAGGAGTCAGGAGTCTAGGTGCATACATATTTAAAATCGCATCCATCATTGCATGCATCTGAGGAGTGGTAGGGCAATTAGCATGGGTAGCCACAATCAACACTTAGAGTATGAGATGCACCAACCGCAGGAGATGTCCCATGTTGCACCGCACTTGAGCCCTGACGAACCTATCTAGTTTAGGAACTTTCGCATGGAATGGAACGCGGAGAAACACCACCTGAGGGAAGAGATGAACACCTTGAGAGCAGATATGAGAGGAGTTATAGGACGGGTGAACCAACTGGAACACACGGGTAGAGGATCTAACCCGCCTGGTTCAGGAGGAGAACCATCCACGAACCGTTTCCTGACTTGAGTGGATGCCCCTCATGAGGATCTGAACCCACATCTAAGTCCACATGATTTACACCACGAGCGAGACGAGGATAGACTAACTCAAGAGATAGATCAGAGAGCGCGCACATCGAGGCCTAGACCTGCTGGACCTCAGGATGTTAGATATGATGACGCCTTTAGGGCCTGACCTGATGCCCCTTTTGGTGATCAACGCTGGGAGGAAGAGAGACCCATACCTGCTGGGCATAGAGATGTGAGACGTCATGTTAGAGCCCCCCCTCGAGAGGATTATTACGGACCACCTCCCAGAGGTCGGGATGGCCGCTGCGGATTCCCACCCATGGAACGCGATGACTACCCCTGATTTGAGGATGACTTTGATAGACCTGTGCGAGACAGACGCCCAGACCTGACACGTGTTCTCAAGCTAGACCCTCCTAGCTATGATGGCACGATGGACCCCAAGATTTTTGCAGATTGGGTTCTCGACATAGAGAGTTATTTTGCCTGGTATGGTATGTACAAGGATCAAAAGGTCCGCTTTGCCAAGATGAGACTCACCCTGAAAGCAAAGACCTTTTGGCTAGGAAAAGATAGACAGATGGAGTACGATGGGTTTCCTCTAGTGATTACCTAGGTTGAGATGAAAGCCCTATTGGAGGCCCAATACATACCGGCATACCACATGAGCTGATTATGCGATGAGCTGACCGCATTGCGCCAGGGCACTAGGACCGTCCTAGAATATTACGCCGAGATGAAAGATCTCATGATACGCTGCTGCATCCGTGAGTCTGAGCTGGACACCCTGTCCAAATTCAAGTACAGATTGAGGTCAGAGATTCGTAGCGAACTCATTCGCTACGGCGTATATAATTTGGAAGGCACCGTGTCTATTGCGACTGATATAGAGACGTATCAAAAGAGTCGCAATAGGACATCTGGGACGACTAGGACCGATAGACGGGATGACTCGAAGGCTCGAGGTGATGGAGCCAAGACTATGGGCGTGGCCACGAGAGAGGATAAGGGGAAGGCCCCCGTAGGAGCTGTGAATTTGGCACACATTAAGTGCCTCAGATGTGGTACATTTGGGCACTATGCCAGGAACTGCACCAAACAACTCACCACATTATTGATTCAGGAGGCTAGTGACGATGAGTCTGCCCCAGTCGGAATTGATGATATTGGTGTTGTGTTGAATGAGCTTGACTTAGGGGCCCCTAATGATGAAGAGTTTGACCCGAGCCTCCTAGTGGTGAGATGTATGATCGCCACACCCCGTGAGTCTACTGATTATTGGAGGAGCAACATCTTCCAAGCTTTCTTTCGAGCCGGGGAGAAGTCATGCAGATTAGTGATTGATAGTGGCAGCTGTATGAATGTTGTGGCAGAGTCCGTACTTGCGCATTTAGGGGTCACTATTGAGCCCCACCCATCATCTTTTCAGGTAGCTTGGGTTACCAAGGCTACCATTCCTGTGATGCGCAGATATCTCATACCCATCACGATAGGACCCTATACCGATCGGATCTGGTGCAATGTCATGCCCATGGATGTTTGCCACGTTCTTTTAGGGAGACCATGGTTTTATGATAGGGACGTGACTATTCATGGTAGGACCAACATATGTTCATTTATGTTGAATGGGCAGAAGGTGGTCCTGAATCCTGTCAGACCCTTAGCCTCACACCCAAGACTGAATGCCACCAAGGAGACCCTTCCGCCCATAGAACGGAAGAAGGCCTTGAATATTATCCGGGGAGCTGAGTTAGAGAGAGAGAGTTTTGCGAATGGCATCCTTTATGCCCTGGTGGTACTCCAGTCATCTGGACTGGTGCCTGACACCACCCACCTTCCTGAATCTGCCAGAAAGCTTCTTGAGGAGTTTCAGGATGTCCATCCTGAGGAGTTACCTACTGGATTACCTCCCATAAGGTCGATCTAGCACGCCATTGATTTAGTCCCTAGCTCCTCCCTACCCCATTTGCCTCACTACCGTTTAGACCCTGTAGCGCACGTTGAGCTGCAGAGGTAGATCACTAAGCGATTAGACCGTGTATTCATTCGTCACAGACAGCCGAGCTGTCAACCGAATCACTGTGAAGTATAGATTCCCCATTCCGCGATTAGACGACATGTTGGACATGCTGAGTGGTGCCGCTATCTTCTCAAAAATAGATCTGAGGAGCGTATACCACCAGATTAGGATTAGAGAGGGAGACGAGTGGAAGGCTGCCTCCAAGTCGAAGGAGGGATTGTACGAGTGGCTAGTGATGCCCTTTGGATTATCCAATGCCCCAAGCACCTTTGCTTGGATGATGACTCATGTCTTCCAGCCCTACATGGGTAAGTTCGTCTTCATTTATTTCGATGACATTCTGGTGTATAGCCGCGCTAGCGATGACCACCTGGGTCATCTTCGCACCATTTTCGAGCTCCTGCGAGCCGAAAAGCTGTACATCCACATGAAGAAGTGCACATTCTTCGTGGAGTTTGTCATCTTTCTGGGTTACATAATAGGCTCATCGGGAATCTTCGTTGATCCTGAGAAGGTGAAGGCTATCATGGAGTGGCCCACGCCACAAAACATCCATGATGTGCGTAGCTTTCACGGCCTGGCAACTTTTTACAGATGTTTCATAAAGGATTTTAGTGGTATCATGGCCCCTATCACAGAGTGTACCAAGAAGGGCGAGTTCAAGTGGCCATCTTCTGCTGAAAAAACATTTCAGCTTATCAAGGAGAAGATGTCATCTGCCCCACTGTTGAGATTGCCAGATTTTGGCAAGACCTTTGAGGTGTCTTGCGATGCTTCCGGCGTTGGGATTGGTGGAGTCCTCACCCAGGAGGGCCACCCTGTGGGATATTTCAGCGAGAAACTCTCGGGCCCAAAGCTAAATTATTCTAAGAATGAGGGTGAGTTTTACGCTTTAGTGCAGAGCTTGAGACACTGGAGGCACTACCTGTTGCCAAAGGAGTTTATCCTACACTCGGATCACCTAGCTCTTAGATATATAAACTCGCAGCATAAGCTTAGCCCACACCAAGCAAACTGGATATCTTTCCTATAGGAGTACGACTTCGTACTCAAACATTGCAAAGGGAAGGATAACACACCCGCCGATGCTTTGAGCAGAGTTACTCTTGTCCTCACAAAGATGAGAGCACATGTGATAGGCTTTGAGCGCATGATCGAGGATTATGCCATATGCTCTGATTTTAGTGGCATCTATAGTGCTCTAGCCGCCGACTCATACCACGACACTACGAACTATGTCATTCGGGACCGGTACCTATTTAGGGGCACACGACTATGCATTCCCAATACGTCTATGCGTAATTTTATAGTATGGGAGTTGCATGGTGGAGGACTAGGAGGACATTTGGAAAGAACAAGACAATAGATCTTGTTCAGGAGAGATTTTACTGGCAGGGGATGGTGAGGTTCATCGCCCAGATTGTGAGAAGCTGCAGGGTGTGTCAGGTTGCAAAGGGAAATAAGCAACCAAATGAACTGTACACCCCTCTACCCATTCCTTCCACCCCTTGGGAGGATGTCAGTATGGACTTTGTGTTAGGACTACCACGCACACAGCGTCAGCACGACTCCATCCTGGTGGTAGTAGATCGCTTCTCCAAGATGGCATATTTTATCCTGTGCCGCAAAACTGATGACGCCTCTGCCATGGCGAAACTTTATTTTAGAGAGGTGGTAGCTCATAGGGGTGTACGCAAGACAATAGTGACTGACAGGGATGTCAAGTTCACGAGCTATTTCTAGAAAACCTTGTGGCGTCTTATGGGAACCAAGCTCATGTTCTCGACAGCCTACCACCCGTAGACCGATGGCCAGATTGAGGCTGTCAACCGTAGCCTAAGGAATCTGCTGAGATGTCTGGTTGGGGTCCACAAGGCTAATAGGGAATCTTACCACACACCCAATTTGCCTACAATAACTCATTAAACCGGTCAACTGGGATGTCTCCGAACGAGATAGTTCACGACCATAGGGCTAGGGTTCCTCTAGATTTAGTTCCTCTACCGTACACTCATAGGACGAGTCAGTTTGCTTCAGAACTTACATTACAATTGCATGAATTACATAAGGAGATTGAGCGCAGATTGCACAGCAATTACGATCATTATAAGCTGCAAGCTGATGCCAGACGAAGGGACACAACTTTTGAGGTAGGTAACTTGGTGATGGTGCGACTGAGTCCGGATAATCTTCCCTCGGGAAGCCTGAAGAAGTTGGCCGACAGAAGAACCGGACCATACATGGTGACGTAAAGGATTGGTACGAATGCATACTAGTTAGCCTTGCCATGTGATTGGGGAGTACATCCAGTGCTCAATGTGGCTGATCTGACCTGATTTTATGGACACCCACTGGGACATGAGGAGTCTTTTGCAGATAGTTCCAAACCGGAACGTATGAGAGAGCAGTGTGTTGGTGAGGATATAGCTCCACAGACAGCCATGCCTACTTTTTTTCCTACTATTACCACCCCTGATGGTAGCACCCCAGCACAAGAGGACAGAGCTTCAGTTGAGGATCTATTGCAATACCGAGGTCCACAGGCAGATTATCCCGAGGAGATTCACTACCAGAGCTGATTCTGAATGAGGAGACAGTTGCCACTACTGAGGGTGCCTTTCAGAGATACTTGGTTCGTTGGAGAGGACGACCTGACACGGAGGACAGTTGGGTACTTGCAGAGGAGATTGAGAGATTGGATGCTGACCTCTTAGCCCGCTACCGCACAGACCACTCACCGGTGATGAGTGCTTTTGAGCGGGGGAGAGTTGATGGGGACCATCTTCGACGCGGGTCCTGCCGCCGAGCCCGCCCGGACCCATACCGGCTTTGACATTTCAATTTTATTTTATGCATTTATTTTCGTCTGTTCCGATTTTATTTTCGCATTTATTTTTTTCCGTTTCATGTATTGATCGGAGGGACGACTATTAGCCCTCTGATCGTTTATTAAAAATACTCTAAGATCTAGATTGCTTTGAGAGTATTATAAATATCCAAAATTTGTATATTAATTTCAGTTTTGATAAATAGAAATTCTGAGTTTTCTCCAAACAGCGAGAACGGCTCTTGTTTCCCTGGGGAAACCCTAGTTTCCAAATCCTCCCTCTCCAAACCCTAGCCGCCACCTTCCAGACCCCTCCCCTTGCTGCTTTCGGACCTCTCCCTGCAGGATAGCCACTGCCACCACCCCAGCCGCCGCTGCTGCCCGATCGCCGCTGTCCAGCCGCCGCCGCTGCCCAGCTGCCGCCAGCGCTGCCCAGCCGCCGCCGTTGCCCAGCTGCCGCCAGCGCTGCCCAGCCGCTGCTGCCAGCCGCCGCCGCTGCCCAGCCGCTGCTGCCAGCCGCCGCCGCTGCCCAGCCGCTGCTGCCAGCCGCCGCCGCTGCCGCTGCCAGCCGCCACTCACCGCTACTGCCCTTGCTGCCGCTGTCAGCCGCAGTTGTTTCCCCTGCTGTCGCTGCCCCTGCCGCCGCTGCTCAGCCGTCGCCGCCGCCTCCCCAGCCACGCTGTCCAGCCGCCTCCACTGCCTAGCCGTTGCTGCCCTAGCCGCCGCAAGAAATCTACTCGGATCACCCTTCTCGCTTCCGGTTTAAACCGGCGTGTGTTTGTTCTTCCCATACCCTAAACTGAATTTATTTAATTGTTTTCTCGTGCGATTTTCGGGTAGAAATTATTTATAGGTGCGCAAATCTAAATCCGGTCATTGCGAGTGGTTTCGGAACGGAAACGCCTCCGGACAAACCTGCATGGCAAGTACAACTCGAAGTGCGAGTTACCTTTCCGGACCGGAGACTTTCCTTTGATTCAGAATCGGTGCCGACCGCTCTTCCTGTTCGTGACTCAGGACACCCCATTGCTAACGAAAGTTATTTTAAAATTATTGTGGAATCTTCTGTAGGCAAATGCTGAAGCTTAATTGATCTGAAGCGGCTGCGCGAAAAGTGCTTAAAATTCCAAATACATTTTAACAAAATCCGCATTCACAAGCATTCATGAACCCTAAGATTGCATTAGAGCCTGGCAACACCAAACCCTAGTGTTGCCCTGCATCAATTACTTTCATGGTCAAATCTTGTTATATTGGCTTTGAACCTGCTATTATCTTTGAGGTAATTTTTACCGTATTTTCTTATAGTTTAGTTAGTCATTGAATTTCGTCATGTATTGAAATTTTGCCTAATGCAAATCTCCTGATTTTTTTTGTTCTATGAATTAGGCTGTTACCAAAATATATGTTCACTCATTTTTATGTGAAATTCTTATAAGTTGGAACTTTAACATTCTTGTTTTGAGAGAGTGAACATTTTAAAAATTAAATTATTTATCAATTAATAATATGTAATTACGATTGAATTATAATTTTTAATATCAGTTAAAAATTAATTAAATTAATTAATTGGAATATTTAATTCAAGTTACCAAGGAAGCATTAGTTGAGGCCTGTAATTGAGGTGTTAAAAAACAAATGCACAACAACAGGCTACCTTAAGGTTAATTATCACATAAAAATCGATGGGAGATAATCAAGTGCTAGCAGATGCCATCACAACCATCCAAATAAGAAAAGAAAATAATTTAGTTGCACTATTATTAACATATGCATGAGCTAAAATATCATATTAAAAAAATAATATATCCCAATACCTAACATGCTCAACAATACATCACAATCAATTATTTGCATTGACT
The DNA here is from genome assembly GCA_016760335.1 of Gastrodia elata. Classification (NCBI taxonomy): domain Eukaryota; kingdom Viridiplantae; phylum Streptophyta; class Magnoliopsida; order Asparagales; family Orchidaceae; genus Gastrodia; species Gastrodia elata. The sequence goes on along the minus strand of CM028678.1, from coordinate 35,105,464 downwards.
AGCCCCAAATACATACATCCATGATGAGTTCACAAACTTCAACAACATGCCTCTTTGAATAGCCTGGTTCCACCATCAATATCTTGACTATTGAGTCTGCCAAATACTTGTCAACTTATAATAGCTCAAATTCTCAAGTATCAATATATTATTTGTTTTGACTTTAATGGTCTCACAATTTTGTCCTTATAAGATAACTTCTCAGTGCGTCACTCATCATGGAAGTACTCCCACATGAGCACCCTAACATTGAAGTTCTTATTAGAAATTCTATTGTTATCTGAAAAGGCGCCTCGATGTTTAAGAGTTTCGCTTAATCCTACTTAAGAGGGTCTTACACAACCTTTGCTTGCTACCTTCACAGAATAAAATAATCAATATCATAAAAATATGTGAAAGAATAACAAAAAAACACCTTCATAAAAGAAATGCATAAGTGCTAGAAACAGTAAAAGAGCTTACTTGTAAATCATATAACAAGGACAACACAAAGAAAACCTGCAAAACTTAATTTTTAGTTGATTTAAATAGTCCATACAAGCTGTATTATATGATTTTATTAAATTAACAAGTGTTAGTTAAATATAATCTAGTTAAAATACCTTAATATCTATAAATGATTCGACCACAACTAAAGTCATGTTATCTGACTCACAAAGATCTAAAAGATCTAAAATACATGTGCCCCTGGTCACTTTGTCTAAATGATAAGGCTGTAAGACTCACTATATCAGGCATTCTAATTAGATGTGAACCCATCTCCATTACAAGTTTGGGCTATATTTTCTAAATAATAATACTTAAGACCCATTATTTTGGCATTCCAAATAACTATATGCCATCCTAAATATTATATTTAACATTCTAAAGGATATAAGCTCTATTCCAAATTAAACTCAAGCATTTCAACAAATATAAGCCTCATCTTAAATCAAATTAAGTATATTAGTATATGTAAACTCCAAAATCAGAATGCATAAACTTATATTTATGTCCTCAACAAATACCACATGTTCGGGAATTCTGAGATGAGGTAACCTATAATAAATAAAGTTCGCTCTAACATTAGCAGTTTAGACCATAATTTGACATGGGATGACAGAACTATGGGACCTTGATCAGGTCTACTTCCATCTATGTCCTATTTTGATGTTTGTTGAAAGATAACAATACATCTCAATTGGGCATTCTCTCCTAAATAATTTATAATTAAGAGGGGTAATTAATTATAGGGCTTGCGTTTATAAGAAATCCTTAATCATAGATCTAATTAAACCTAGATCGTCTATCATGGAAAAGTTTGGTTGAAATTCAAATTTACCCTTTGTACTCCTAAAGCTTAATTCAAAAGATGGAGATGTCTACCTTTTTGCATGGCGATCAATGACAACCTAGCCTTTTTCTCAGCCAAGACAATATGAAAATATTGCTATAAATAATTGTTGTTAACTTTGATGCACTCTTGGACAAATGCTCCTCATGTATCCGACTATCATTCTCCTTTAAATCATATTCAAATATTGTGCAGTATATAACGATCAATAAATTTTACCATATCTTTTTTGTAGTAGCTCTGCTTTCTTATAATTTGTATTATTCTTTATGACCAATTGTTCTATATTCTTTCCACCAAATCATTCACCTGCTTTGGAAAATAAAATATATATAGTGTTTCTATCTTTAGTAAACATTAGATGCATCTACTGATTTAAAAAAAGAAATTCCAAGCGATGAATTAATTATAGGGTTTTTCAAAGTTCAATTTCTATTATCAGTCTATCCATTTGCCATCAATGTATATATTTTTCTCTAAATATCTTAGTAGATTAACTCCCGCTCTATAGTAAAAAAAAAACTCATGTGCTGAACCTATATCAACAATAACATTTATAGCTTTTTGTGCAAATACTGAATTTAAAGTATAAGGTGGAATGTTATTATCAAAAAATCATCTTGCCACAGTCATAGCCGCTTCTTGCACGTCTTTCTTTGATGCTAATATACTTCTCAAACTCTCAATCTTAGTCCGATGCTCATCATATATATTTTCACTCTCAATGTGCTCATTTATTTTTTATTTTTTATTTTCTTGTGAAACTTGCTTAAAGCTTTCTTATATTAGTATATCATAGGATATATTCTTAGATGGTCTAATGTTACCTTTAACTTCTCCTAAGTACCGCATATATATGATATAACAATGTATGCATTTGTACTGTTTCGTTCTATCTGACCCCTTGGACTCATAAAAATGGTTCTAAGCAGGATCCGTTTTCTCTTGTACATTTTAAGTTGAAGCATTAGGTTGGTCTTAAGTTGGTTCCATATTTCTTAAATGTAAGATGGTATACAATAAAAGATAATCGTTAACATAGGGTATAGGGAAGCATAGCTTTTCTTGAGTTTTAAAGTTATTGAGTTTTTAATAAATCAAAGCCACAAAATTTAATAATTTTCAATTAAGCATAAAATCGACATATAATATGACTTTATGGGCTTCTTCATTGTCAAATATCAAAAAGAAGATAGGAGATGGGGAAATTGAGACTTATATTGTGAGGACCCGGTGCCGAGTCAGCGGGAGTAGATCCAGCACCGATTTGTTTGTGGAATAGCAATAGCAACAACAACAATAAGTCCTCTAGCTGCAGGCTCATATTGAGTATTTTAAGAGACAAATATATAGACATCAAACATAACTCATTTATTCATTAATTCATAAGTTTTGGATACAAAATATCAAAATAAAAGAAAAGTTACAAACTTTTAAAAATAGAAAGAGTCAGAAGGAAAGCGGTGGATCAGCAGGTAGCAGTATCAGCACTCCTGATCCGGGCATGTTTCAAAAGTGCGGGCATTCGAATACCGGTTAGTTGTGAAACTAAGTACTGATAGATGTCATCTTTACAAATATTAAATAATAAGCAAAATAATCAATATTTGACGGGAAATAAAACTTGTACAAACTTATCCCTGCAAACCTGTTTCAATTGCACTTGAAACATAGCATAAAAATAATTGCAGTCACAAAAATAAATACAGAATTTTAGCGCTTGATATCTGAGGCAAAATATGATTTTATTGGGCAAGTACAAAATCGAGGAAAGGGGAGTTCATTTTTGTGTTACATATCTCAACTTTTCTCTATACCTGCCCCCTCAAAGACTTATCAGTATAGGCTCCTTATGACTCCCGATGTCGGACAACCCTGTTCTAGTGGTTGTCTGATCAGACAAAAAGTATAAAGCAACATGGAACCCTTGCTTCTCAATTATCCAAACTTGTTCGTATATCATTTTATGTGATTTTAAAAAGCACTTTTATCAAATTTGTGCGATGCTGAGCAGAAAAGCATATTTAAGCAAGAGTAATAAAAAGACATCTGGTACTTTGTTCTATAAGCTCAAAAGTTTAACAGTTCAACAGTTCGGATGAGTGATAGCTCGCTCAATCTGCATTTAGGTCTTGGACATTTTTAAATTAGCTCTTAGCCAATGTTTTTAGGAGTAACATTTATTTTCACTTCGATTATGTTCTTCTTTCGTTTTTTTATTATGATTGTAGTTTGATTTTAAGATACTGCGATGACAATAATATTTATTATAGCATTTATTAAGTCGCTGAGGATAGTAATCATATTTGATACAATATTATTGTTATCATTATTTTAATGATAACAATAATATATGAATGAAAGAACATAACAATAAAATGATTGTCAAAATGAAAATGCTTGAATTGAAATTACAGTCATTTTATAACATATGTATAGTTTTTATTATTAATTAATGAAAACTATATTAATGTGAATGACGATATTATATCATTATTATTTTCATAATAATGACTATTAAGTAGGTATAAAAGAACGAAGAACTAGCAAAATCAATTCTCCTATTTTTTTTTCCACTTTTTCTTTCTCTTATACTTTTTTTCTTACCTTAGGATTAGGATTGCCGGAAAGCGGAGGGAGGTCGGAGTGGGGTTGCTGGACGGGCTGCTGGCCGGAATGGGGTGGCAGGACGGCTGCTTGTTGGCTGTTGACCGACCGAAGGAGGGATGTAGCAGGCTGAGGGGCGGTTGGGCTGGAAGGGGCTGCAACAGGCTGAGGGGCGGCTGGGCTGGAAGGGGCTGCAGCAGGCTGAGGGGTGCTGCTGTGGGCTGAGAGGCTGAGGGTGGCTACCGGCAGGGGAAGGGAGGCTGGCTGGGCTGCTGTGAGGGGGGGGTGGGAGGGGTTGCAGGTTTTGGCTGGCTAGGATTTGGAGGAGGAGGGGGATGTGGGGGAATAAGGACGGGAGGGAAGGGTTTATGTAGAGAGAGAGGAGGGGAGAGGGGGTTGGCCAGGTGGGCCGACCAGCCTGCGCCAAAAACGGCGTAGGCGGCCCCTTCCTGGGGCGGAAGGTTCCGCGCCAGACGCCTGTCCGGCGAGCGGGTCGCGGGAAATAGGGGGCAAACGGGGGGAAGGAAATCAGAGAAATTGGGTGTTAGCTGGACGAGGGAGGGCTGTAGCAGGCTGAGGAGTGGCTGGGCTGGAAGGGGGCTGCAGTAGGCTGAGGGGCTGCTGCTGTGGGCTGAGAGGTTGAGGGTGGCTGCCAGCAGGGGAAGGGAGGCTAGCTGGGCTGCTGTGAGGGGGAGGAGGGGTGCAGGTTTTGGCTGGCTAGGGTTTGGAGGAGGGGACTGTGGGGGGAATAAGGAAGGGAGGGGAGGGTTTATGTAGAGGGAGAGGAGGGGAGAGGGGGGTAGGCCAGGTGGGCCGACCAGCTTGCGCCAAAAACGGTGCAGGCGGCCCCTTCCTGGCGCGAAAAGTTCCGTGCCAGACGCCTGTCGGGCGAGCGGGTCGCGGGAAATTGGGGGGTGAATGGGAGGAAGGAAATCAGAGAAATTGGAAAAATAAAAACTTAAATAATACTTACAGTTAAATTATTCGCAATTTTCCGCCATTTGAAGTCAAAAAATAACGAAACTTGACATCGAGGTGTGGTATGACATATCGAACACCCTCGCGCCAAAAATTTTCGATTCGAACAAATATTTTATTTTTAATTAATTTATGAAGTTTAAAACTTCGAAAATTAACCACGATCAAACCGAAGCTCAGAATTTGATGAAACTTTTTGAGCAGCCTTTAAATAATATACTTAATACAACGATACTGAAATTGATGAATTCTGACACGTATTTCAATGTTCTTGATTTTTTAGAAATTAAATAATTTAGAAAAGAAAGCAGGAGCTTCCGTTATTTGGATTTCTCCCAAACTAGGGCCTTTTGATTTTAAAATTATTTCTATCTAATAAAAATTTTGTTTGCCCTAATTTGAAAGTCCCCAGGGTCCTGATGTCTGAAGCGGGCTCTGACCTAATTTGAAAAAAAATAACGACATTGGGTCATTACATATATAACGTTTGTTCCATCATTTAGCAGATGGAAGTTTGATTTTGATAAATAAATCACTTTCAGGATGCATTTTTCGCTAACTTGAATAAAAAATACCTTATCAAATGTTATATGGAACCGGTGAGCTCATATTAACCTTTGTTATATCATATAGTTTATAATACAAATATTTTAGTTTTGCTCAAAGTACATGTAGAGAAATACTAAAGTATTTGCAGTAAGCAATATAATTTAGAAATAAAATGTTTAAATTAATAGTTAACTTTATAAGTTAACTATATATATTGTTTTGAAGCTCCACTACTTCAAATTATGATCAAGTGAAGACATTTATTTTCACATGCTTACTAAAAAAACAAAATTATCATTTTTTATCATAAATAGTTAAATTACTTGTCAAGTGAATTTAAGAAATGATGTTATCATAAAAAAGAAAACTTAGATATGCACTTGGGATTGACCCAAAAGTACTTTATCAATTATCATAAAGGAGAAAGGGAAATAGGAGTGAGGGGGATCAAATTAGCACTCATTATAACATTTAGTAAAATTTCCATTTATCTATATGTTCACTATTGCAACAATTTTAAAGTACTTGTTGCCAGATGCACACCATCTATGTTACTACATGACATTGCAAGATAATAGCCTAAATGAAGCATATTCTCTAAAATAAATTACAAAATAACATGTTATTGATTCATCAAGTGATATGCAAAATCATTAGCTAAGATAGAGAATTAATTTGATTACTACAAGTTGTTGAGATGAGAGGAAGAGTAAAGTAAATTAAAATTAGAAGAACTTTGTTATATTGCATATGTTGTTATAGAGTACATATATATATATATAGTGATGTGTAACCATAACATATGTCGGTTACATTCTAATCTTTATTTTATAGTGGTTTCTAATTCTGATTAGTGTCTTGCATTCATTACTGCATAAATACTATGATATCTTCTTGTAGGGTGACAGTGAACTCTTGAACCATCAGCTTATCTTGTAGGTAGTTAAATTGGGAGGTTGAAAGTGGCTTGGTGAGGATGTCTGCTATCTGCTCTTTTGATGGTGTGTAATGTGATGCGATCTCATGATTTTTGACATTGCCACGGATAAAGTGACATTCCACTTCTACATGTTTTATATGAGCGTGAAATATCAGGTTGTTGGTGAAAGAGATAGTGGTAAAGTAGTCTGCGAAGGCATATAGTTTTCTTAACCGTTGTGGCTAGCGCTCGGTATTCTGTTTTTGTGGAGGATTGTGCTGCTGTGTGTTGTTTCTTGGTGCTCTAATTGATTAAAGTTTGGCCTATAAACACACAAAAACCAGTTATAAATTTCTTATTAGCAGAGTCTCTTGCCCTGTCTGCATTTGAATGTTCGTGAAGCTCCATGGTGGAAGGAGTGACGGGTAGTCCAAAATGAGTGGTGCTTTTGATATACAGTAATATGCGTATTAGTTGCGTGAAGTGATGTTGTAGAGGCTGATGCATTTGTTGACAAATGTGGTTAACGACATGACTGATATCTGGACGTGTGATAGTAAGGTATTGAAAGTGGTCGACAAGTTGCCTATAGGTGTGCGGATAAAGTAATGGGTTTGAAGTGGCAGTGGATCTGTCAGCTAGACTTGCAGGAGAAGGGGCTGGTTTGTAGGTTGAAATTCTTGCGTCCTGAAGAATCTGTGCTGCACAAGAGGTTTGGGCACTGACAGACTGAATTTACGTAGTCTACACTTGCATGCGAGTGTACGTGGTCTGAAGTAATGGATGATGAGATCTCGAGATTTATCGTCCTCTGGGAACTGTGTGTGATTTATTATTAATGTGTATTCACTTTCAATAATGTCTAAGCAATGATTGGTTTGGGGTTTTTGGTCCTAAAATTATGAATGCTAAATTAACTTGGTTTGTAATCAAATTAGAAAAATTGAGCAAAATTAGGGTTCAAATATGCAGTTCATCATAGTTGTGTGCATAACATTTCTTCTTCTAATTTCATATCAAAATTGAGTTGTTTTGCTATTCATTTCATTATCTAAAGATTTATCTTCTCAAATTGTGTGCATAAAAAGAGTTAGGGTTCAAACATGCAGTCGTGACATAGGCTACTCCTTTTGTTGAGGTGTTCAAGGGCATGAAAGCTGATGAATTCTTGTTTGTTGTAGGAAAGTGGAGAGGGTATTGTTGCAATATTTGCCCTTTTCGTTGGATCGCAAGATTTTTATTTTGTGGTTGAACTGATGTTCGAGGAAACGAGTGAATTGAATGTAAAGATTTGTAGTTTCAAATTTTTGTTTCATTGAAAAAATCAATACAGAGTGAGAAAAATCATCAATAAAATAGACATATGATAGCCTTCATTGGATAGATTTGGGGCTGGACTCCATACATCGGAATGAATTAATTCTAATAGTTTATAATGATGATTGGTAGAAATAGAAAAGAGCAATTTGTGGTGTTTGTTCATGACACATTGTATGCACTCGGTAGGGTTATTGCTGACTTGGATATGAGGAACCTAAGTTGTCAGAAGCGGCTAGATGGTTGATGCTGGATGGCCTAGCCTTCGGTGCCAGAGTGTTGGTGCGGTCGATGCGGTGGAAGAAGCAAGGAGTAGATGCGGTGGAGTTGGTGGTGGCTTGGGTGGGATGAAGTAAAGACTAATATGACTGTTGCCTTGAAGGAGAACCATGTTGGAGCGGAGATCCTTGTTGCAGAAGCTAATAGAATTAAATGAAATAGAGCAATTATTATCAGTTGCAAGTTTGTGTACAAAGATGAGATTGCATTTGAATTGGGGAGTATGCAGTATTTGAGAGAGATTGAGCTTATGAGACTGAGTAGGTAATAGATCGTTACCAATGCTGAAGATGTGTAAGGATTGGCCATTGCCAAACTTTGTCGTGGTCATTGTACGATTCTAAGATGTAGAGGTTGTTGAGGTTGTTGGTCACGTGGGCTGATGCACAAGAGTCGAGAACCCAATTGTTGTGCTTTGGTGATGCTTGCCGTGTTGGAGGATAATGCAGCCACTGGTCGGTAGTAGGGATGGTGAGAATGTCTTGGTTGTTTTCGTCACCTAGAGATGTTCGTCAGACTCATACACATATGTCAGATGCATACGCAGACCTTAGAGGTAGACGATTCTGTGCGTTAATTCTATCGGAGATGTAGATGGAGGCTAGACGCCCGTTAGGTGCAGACGCAGACGATTCTTTGTGTAGATTATACTGGAGACAAAGGCGAAGACTTGCGCCGATTCTGCGGGAGACGAAGACTTTCCGTGCTGATGAATCAGGAACAGATGATTCTTTGCGTCGATTCTGCTGTTGATTCTAATGCATCAGACGGAGGCGATCCCACAGGAGAGGAAACAGACCTGATGTGTTGGAGGATTTAGAAGCCAGCGGTGAAGGAGGGGATCGTGAATTGCTTTGATACCATGTTGAGATGAGAAGATGGGAGAAGAAGTAATTGAAATCAAAAGAACTTTATGTATATTGCATATGTTGTTGCAACGAACATATATATATATATATATATATATATATATATATATATATATATATTACTCTTACACTTCATTATATATATATTATAGAATTTGTATCCGACATATGTTACAGTTACACATCATTTTATATATATATATATATAATGATGTTTATATATATATATATATATAATGATGTGTAAAAAAAAAGAAAAGAAAATATATATGTATATAATGATGTGTAACTGTAACATGTCGGATACAAATTTTAATCATTATCAGGCCTTCAATGAGTAGCCGACAATTGCATTCTAATCTTTGTAACCTATAATGGTTTCTAATTTTGATCAATGTCTAGCATTCATTACTTCTTTTATATTCTGATATTCTGATACAACTAAAGAATTTGAAAAAATCATTGGCTAAAGAATGGAACCATTCATCATTGATATAAAATGTTGAGTTCTGCACTAAGTACATATTGAGAAATAACATACCAACAGGTGTCTGTAGCAAGCAATATAGTTAAGAAATAAAAATATAAAAAAAAATTTCTCATTTACCCATTTGTTCACCACCGCAACACATTAAATTTATGGTTTCCTGTAGAATAAGTAAAAACAGTAAATGTGGCTTAAATATAGATCAATCACAACAAGGTGGGCTATTTGAGTGGAACACACCCTTACAAGTGGTCGCTCAAAGTTTGGGCAGGGTTTAGGGATAAATGACTGACTAATTTTAGGTGGAGGTACACTAAATTGAGAGGAAATACATAATTTGCGCACAACTTGCCAAATATATAGAAACAATTCAATATATAAATATCAATGCAAATTTTAGAGGCTAATTACTCAAAATATTGTAGGAACTGAAAGGTGTACCTTTTGCGAAGGCGCAAGGATCCCCCTCTTGTCTTGAATATTCCTGATATCCTCTCTTTTATGGAGTACTATATTTGTTAAAAAATGCCACTGAAGTGTAGTTTAGGATCTCAGCTTTCCAACGGTGCCAACGACGTTGAAATTGGAGCTCGGATGATAGAGAACGACATATCAGAAGTCAGTGTATCGAATGATGGCTTCATCGGCAGGCTAGCTTGCGTGCACATGTGCGGCTAGTTGGATGCAGCCCGGGTCGGTTCAGGTGGGCTAGGCCAGTTCTGAAGGGCTGAGCCGGTTCGGGGCTGCCGACTAGGAGTGTCGCGTTGGTTCAGTGGACGATGACAGGTGGTGACGACAGCCAGTAGTGGCAGGAAAATGACCCCTTTATGGTTTTTGGAGTCGAAAGCAGGGTAAAAAAATTCAGCAAAGTAACCTCTCTTTGATACCAAAAAATGATGGGGTTATGGTGGTAGGATTGTGGATATGATTTTGATGACTTTGGGAAGGCTTTTGATGGATCAAATGATGTCAGATTGATATAAAACTTTAGGAGGACGCTGTGGTGGATGATAGAAATCTGTAGTATGTTCTTTTGTTTGATTTGGTGGCTGTTTGGGAAAGTTATGGACAACGAAGTGATCAGGCTTCAAATTGCGCGTAGGTTTCGTAGGAGGGATGTTTGAAGGCCGAAACATGAGCAAATTTAAGCGAAACGAGGTGGAGATGAAAACTAACAAAGAATATTATGATTCCAACTAGAAAATAAGAAAATAAAAGAAAGATAATCTTAAAATTATCCATCCATTGGTTTTTAAAGGTTATGCACACCTTCAAGGCTTTTGGTTATGCACACCGAAGTGAATTTCCCTTGGTTATCCACTTCAAGCAAGCTTTCAAGTCAAAATTCTATATTATCATTCAACTATCCCAAAATTAGGGTTTATATGATATATATATATATATATATATATATATATATATATAGCAGCCAAACCTAAATTCTAACCCAACGATGCGAATAATGACAGTAAGGTCCGTTGCTTTTCCTCAGGTGATCTTTTACATTCCCAACACAAAAATAAAATATCATAAAAATACATGTTAAAATAACATAAAAGTAAACATAAGCAAATAAAATGTATAAATATAATGGATTCACAAACGCATCTCGTTATGACTCGATAGCCTTCTTCAAGCTTTTTGTGTATGCCCTTGTCACTACACGTTCTCGTGTAGGTATTCGTACTGCAACAATTTTACTCAAAATACATTTTGAGAAATGCAATACCAACAAGTTTTTGTAGCAAGCAAAATAAGTAAGAAATAAATGTAAAAATTTCTCTCATTTGCCCATATGTTCACAACTGCAACACACTAAAGTAGTAGTTGCATGTAGATGTACAAGTCATCTGGGCTACTACTCTATGACATTGGAAAATAATTACACAGATATTCCATATCTTTAAAATATAGAGAAAAGTTGACAACCAAGTGAGCAGATGTCATATTGTGCGTAGTTTTCTTAGGAGGGATGTTTGAAGGCCGAAACATGAGCAGATTTAAGCAAAACGAAGTGTTGATGAAAGCTAATAGAGAATATTATGATTCCAAATAGAAAATAAGAAAAGAAAAGAAAGATAATCCCAATATTATCCACACATTGGGTTCTTGAAGGCTATGCACACTTTCAAGGCCTTCGCTTAGATAAGAAGCTTGAACTAAATCGCTAGCTGAGTATGAAATTATTCATCAATGATTTAAAATATTGAGTTTTTCTCAAAATAGATGTTAAGAAATACTAAGCCAGCAAGTATCAACAGCAAGCAAAATAGTTAAGAAAAGAAAATTTTAAAAACATCTCTCATTTGCCCATTTGTTTACTAAAAACACACTAAAGTAATGGTTGCCAGCAGATGTACAAGCTATCATGCTACCCCATGACATTGCAAAATAATAACATAACTGAACCATAATTTTTGAAATTAATTATAAAAATGGTTAATTATTGATTCATCAAGTGCTATACGAAATCGTTGGCTAGGATAGAGAATTGTTTTGACAAATACAACCATAGCAATTAAAAAAAAATAAAGTAGCTTTAACTGAATCACTAGCTAAGGAATTTTTCATCATTGATATAAAATACTGAGTTCTGCTCAAATACATGTAGAGAAATATCATACCAACAAGTGTTTGCAGCAAGATGAATAGTTAGGAGTAAAAATACCAAAGAATTTATCTCATTTGTCCATTTGTTCACCTTCGCAACACAATACAAGGCATCTGCGCTTCTCCATGGCATTGCAAGATGATAACACAAATGAACCTTAATCTCTAAAATAAAATTATTGGCGATGGAAAATCAACATCAAATCCTTCAAATAGTAGACTTTTCAAAGGGAGGGGAGAGGAAGAGGAGTTGTGGGAAAGAAGACCGCGAAGTTCTTTTTACGTTTTAGTGTTTAGGGCGAATAAGAATAGGTGAATGACAGCAGATAGCGGGAGGAAGTGGAGAACGAAGTTGACAAAGAAAGAAGACATCGAGAAACTGAGAATATGAGATTCATAAGTTGAAATGATGAAATCAAAATGAAATATCGCTATTTTAGGGTCTAATATAACAGTTTGACACTTTGGCACATTTTGAACCCCTTAAAAAACAAATGGCTACCGTTTTACTTAAAATTGAATTGACTGATTTGATGTTAGCTGCCTTGTTCGTAGTTTTAATGGTTGAACCTTTGGTTTTGGCAACTTTGGGTCGGTTCAATCGCAGGCTGTCCAACAATAATTGTTTGAATTGGCCTACTGACCAATTCATGGTCCAACCGATTGAACCGGTTGATTTGGTTTAGTTTTTGACTCCTTGGTTCCATTATTAAATTTTTGTGACATCACATTAATTCGAGGTGCAGATAAGGAAAGTTTTGGGAAGAAAAATGCTTTTGAAGTCGATAAATATTATATTTATTTTTTACCATAAACACCATTGCTTCAAGATATGATTTAATGTAGAAAAATAAATATTGCATTATTAACTTCACATTTTTTCTTCTCAAAACACCACACCTTATTTACAATTCTAGTTAACGTGATGTTATAAAAATTAACTGTTGAACTTAATTTACATCATTTTTAAGAGTAGAGGAACCAATTTGAATTATATTTAAGTTTATGGACCATTTTGCATTATTTTAAGGAGATGTGGGGACTATATTGGCAAATAACTCATTGTAACTTCAATTTGGATATGCAAACTTCCAAAAATTTTCTTCCTGATACTCAAGCATCTTGATGCCTTGTTAGGAGCATAATTAAAATAGAAGTAGAGGGAAAAGAATGAAAGGATTTGAGTTATGAGGGTGATAAGACCATATCTTGAAAGTTTGAATCAAAGAGGAATTCCCAAGTATTTATAAGGGAATGATTAAAGTTTGCACTTAGGATTATGACTGTAATTTCCGTCTGTTTTCTCAGTGCTCATTTTAATGACTAGATGAAGTGCCTTTTTGATAAAAAAAGATTTGAAGTTTATTTGAATATGTTGAATATGATTAATCTTTCACCGCTGCTCATTTTTTTTGATCAAAGTTGTGTTGTTATTCTCTTTAAGTAATCCTTTGATCTTAATTCCTTAAAGCCACAGAACAATAGTCTTTGCAACAAGGACGACAAACCAAAAGTTTATCTTACTATGGGTGTTGGCTACATGAGTTCTTTATCTCCATTGTACTTCAAATAATAGTCCCTAATTCCTAATAGTTTCATGACATGTTCTCTTAGGTTTTTCTCTTTTCTTTTATCCAAGGAAAAATTCATTTGCACAGTTCATATCTCTCCTCAATATTTAGAGAAGCCGATTACTTCTGATATGCATTCTTATTTTGGTTAGACATTTGGCCTTCTTCAGCTGTAATCTCAATATATGTTTCTCTTTTTTATTATAAATCTATGCATTTTGCTAATGTTTTCATATCATTGCTAGAATTAATGTCTTTTCAAAAAGGAATCCTATAACTTATTGATTTTTGCTTCATGTGAAATATAGATGGCGCTGATCTCTACTTTATATGTTGCTCTTTGTTCAATATCATTTATATTTCCTTGCATCTGAACGGCTTGCACCTTTCCTTTGTTATAGCAAGACTTACTGTGGAGCATGCAAGGAGGTCGGAGAGTTTCTACTGCAGTTAGGGGCAACTTACAAAATGGTTGAGCTAGATCTTGAAAGTGAGTTAATTGCTTTGGTAAATCACGTCAATATAGATATTATGATTCAATATTTTTTTTTTCTTTTACCATAAACTTGTTGTTTTATTTTCAATATTTTTTCCTAGACTTTTTTTCTGTTAAATGTGGTTTGTGGAAAAAGCAAAGCATAAACAGGGCAATGATTAGAATGCTAGGACTTATTCCTATTCAATTTCTTGCGAACATACAATTACGTTTATGCCTGCCACAAATACATTTGCAACAATAACAACACAAAGCTTAGTCCCACTAAGAGGCAATGAAGTGAAATAAAATGGAAAGTTAGAAAATATGTTGCTATCTTATGAATTTTTGTTTTGCATAGATGAACAAAGCTTATGAATCTCCCCACCTGATCAGTTAAAAACAAACAACATCCACGTTAATATGTTGCATTGTCTATAGAGTTATTCTTATTTGGTGTGTCATAGTATATCATATTAAAGAATACGTGAGTGCGACCTATGCATTCAGCTTGAGAGTAATGCTTCTGGATTAATCATTCACCTGCCCAAAGAGATTCTAGAAACTGATCGCCTGATGAAAACATTGTGAGAACTTGCCCCATTAGTTTTACTTGAAACTTCACACTAATCTTAAATAAACCATTTTAGAAAGAAAATTGATTTCTTTCTGCTTAGTATCATGCTTTACTCTTAGGAAGAAATTCAATCTCATTTTTTAATTGCTTTATATATAATCTAACAGCTTAACTAAGATAACATCCAAGTCCCCCATGGAGTTTTTATTTGCAAACTTTTCTCTAGTAAACTACTATTGTGTTTGTATGCATTTATACTCGTATTGTACAGACATAATACTCAAATATATATTAAGCATATCTAGCTCCTAATCTTTAAAGGTTATGCATAAAACCTTTAAATGTTATAAATACATAAAAACTACCATTTTATTTTGTTAGGTTCCCCTTTTTTTTTCTTCCACTGGTTCCTCTTATTGCCTCAATTTCTTTGCCAATGTGGCTTGTCCTATTATTTCCTTCATAGTATTCTGTAGCAGATTCCTAGTTAGGATGGGGAATTGCTGACTGGTGTTTTAGGAGAGATCCAGGTTAGTTGTAGAGGATCTGACAAAGAGGAGTTATACATACTTGGCTAAGGAAGAAATATACCTGAGTTGGTGTAAAAATGGAGTCTCAGCTAGTTGATCAAACTTCTGTCATCATTTGAGCCGGTTAGTTGCGAGGAACTATGGTGAGTGAGCAGCAGTGAGTAGGTTAACCGGGGCACACATCATTGATATGAGTGAGATAGTGATGGGAGGAAGAAATCTCACAGTAATAAGTATTATGGGAGTGATAATTTTGATGTATTTAAAAGATTTACGGGCTATCCAAGCAAATTGTTATAATCTGGTGTATACATATAAGATAAATATATATATATATATATATATATATATATATATATATATATATATATATATATATATTGGTGGCCTCAACGAAATTAAAAAAAGAAAGAAGAGAACATTTCAAATGAATACCTACCACCCTTAAGAGATTCATAAAAGAAATCTCAAAAGATGAGAAAAAATAGGAAGACACTTAAACCATAGCTGGATAGACTTATTCGACACAAGTCATACAACCATTTTTTTTTGAGGTCGTATCTTGCCTTTGTATTTGATGTTTAGACCCCTTTTATTTTCTTCTGCATTTTGCCTTTCTTCCTTGTGAATTTTAAAATATCATCAAAATCGTCCTCCGATTTCGCTTAATTCAATTCGAATTTTGAATCCACTTCCTTTTCATTTAATGAAAGGGCAACAGATTTAGTTTACTCCTTTCATATACCACCAGGAAGAATTTTTTTGCGAACGAGTTTAGTGCATGTTTCTTTGTATTCTCATTCTCCAAGGAAAGCCCCTCCTCAGTCGAGACCGCCAATGGGGGGAGGGAGCACCCATCTCCCAGCTCTGGGATGAGGTTTATCCAAACTATTTCACCTATTTAGAACGATGGTATTTCTTCAATATATTCTTGAAACATAAATGAGGGGGCATTCAATATCACTCTAAAAAGGCCTGCAGACACATTCTCCCCTCACTCTCTCACCCTCAAAACTTCTTGAGCTGTCCTGTATGCTTTTTGGAGCCGCTCCAAGGATAAATGATCATAACTCGATTTTTCTTCCTTATTTTCCTCATTGCATTTAGGAGAAGCAATATCCAATGGTGGCATCGCCTCCACCTTCGCCAGGATCCCATTGTCGGCTATATCGCTGACCAATGGACTGGCAGCCTGACACTCGTTGCAATCTCCAAGATCACCATGCATATCAGTTACTAGCTGATTGGTATCCAGCGAATAATCCTTTAGGGTTGGATCCTTTAGGCATGAAGTTTGAATATCTGGATCATTCACCAAATCACTTGTAGTATTACCACTTGCAATATTATCTAGATTCATATATTTTCTTTTTGGGATAGACACGGACTTTTGTTTTTTCTTTGAGTTTTTGTTGTAGCCTTCTACATCGACGTAGTTTTGTCTTTGAGCTTAGGATTAAGTTTAAAACATTGACCATTAATACAACAGTGAGAAATAGCTAGGCAAGTTTTCAAATATGTAGCACTAGAAGTACCCCTTATCTTCATCTTCAATTCAAATTTTAGACTCAAATTCTTTTGTAAATCCATTTCAACTTTTAGTGGCTTATAAAAATATGAACCCAATGCAAAAAGAATAGAGTAATCGATTGATCTTTGAGAAGAGAGAATTTGATCCATATCGGTGCGATCGGGGTTCGCTATTTGTATCAAAGGATGTTGTCAATTTTAGTACTTCATTGTATAATTTTCTATGAAGTAGAATCCTCTAGCAAATATTCTAGAATAGTCTACTTCATTAGAAAGCCTGATCTGCACATAACAAGAATCAATTAGTCTAGCTTTGCACTCTCTAGATAAACCCAATGAGATGTTGAATTTTTGGATGACAAACATCAAAGGCTCTCCATTAGAAAATTTTCCAACAAAGGAAAACTCAAATGGTTTGGCAAGTGATTTCTCTTTAGCTTCATAAAGAATTAGGGCAAGTTTACCTCGAAGGGGTACAATAGGCTTGATCCCAATTAGCGCTTCTAGAGGAGGCATTAGTCAATGCGTCTCAGAAGGATCTAGGAACTGAGGATCTTACTTTGCACCTGGAGTGGAGGTTTGGAAGTGCTGACCTCCGGCAAGCATCGTACCCCTCCTCGTAGGAGACGGTTGGGACCATTTGTACCCCATCGACGATGCCGCTAGGGCAATTTGGTCGGGGTCTCAAGGTCGAAACATGGTGCTTTCAAATCTGTGATCGCTTCCACTCTCTCTTCTGCTATTGACATTTGGATAAAATATGTATCTAACTATCTATATATATATATATATATATATATGTATATGCGTGTGTGTATAATGAAATGATTTTATCCTTTTAGAAGGATTTGTGTGTTTTTCCTATGCATTTCATTATTTATTTTGATAATTGAATGGCTTGGTTTGTAGCTATTTCAAATTTAATCCATTTGAATTCTTTACTGAATAATGAGAGATGTATAAAGAACACAAATCTAATCTACAGCCTCTAATGCATTTTGAATGCCAAAAATTTAATCGTGCTGAGAACAATTCAACTTATAAAATATATACAAAATTCAAAGTATTGTTTAGGTTCTATCAATTAATATTGAACCTATCTATAAAGATCTTATCACACTTTCATGCTCATCTGAACAGTCCCGACCTTTAATTTAACTTAAACCATTTAGGTTCAAAATAAATTGACTCATTATTACAGTTTCATGAATGTCATGCAAACTTAATGAAGGATCCATCTGAGGTAATGTCTTCATTGCTCTTTGGTTTAACCACAAAGGCTTCAACATACTTTAATTTCATTGAACAAATCTGTTCTGGAAACTTTTTCAATAATATATAGATATTGGAACATGTTATGATATGCGAATAATCTGTAGAAAGAGATTCAAAATAAATAAAGTGCAATATTGCCGATGCTAAGATAAATATAACTCTTGATATGGAAAAGAGTTTTGGAAGCACAAGTCTAATTTAAGTGCTTTCAGTTTGGTGATATTACATTTAGTTTTATATGCTAAAATGAATCAAAAAAGTTTCAAAACTCTAGCAAAAATCAAACTATTTAATGCTGTCATCTTTGATCAGTATATCCTTTTCTCTTCTCTGTTTTTGTAAATTATTGATAAGTTCTAGCTCAAGTGATTCTAGCTCTTTTATTGAAAATATGATAGGCATTCTTTTACTGAAAAAAGTGATTCTAGCTCAACTTCGTCGTTGCCTGATTCCAAGTTCTGGATGTGAAAGAAGGAGAGTTGTATTAGGTGGTCGACATCCAATGTAAAATTTTATCGAATCTTATTATGACATGAATCGTTTAAAAAATTGTGCTAGAGCTAGTGTCTTTTGAAAATGATGCATTGCATTGTGCAAATGCTGAGGTCAAATAAGCAATGATTTGCGTATTATGGACGAATGCGGGTAAAGAAGTTAGCATTTGATTTTAATTTAAGATTATGTAGTTAGAATATTGGCACTCTCATTGGCAAGCTCTTTGAGTTAATTGATATTATGTAAATGGAGGATTAACATATTTATCTTCAAGAAACTAAGTGGGTCAGAGAAAAAACAAAAGAAATTGATAGTTTAGGCTTTGAACTCTGGTACTTTAGTAAGAATTGTCTTAAGAATGGTGTGGGTATCATTCTAGATAAGAATTGAAGAATACTGTAGTAGAATTTAAGAGGTTGTGAGATAAAGTTTTATCTTTAAAATTTATATTTAATGAAATAACTTTTAATATTGCAATTATTTATGCCCCTCAATTAGGATTGAGTTTGTGTACTTAAGAAAATTTTTGACATGATTTGAATGAGTTGGTTCAAAGAAAATATTTGTTATAGGAGATTTAAATGTAAAGGTTGGAAGGATAATTAAAGAATTTAATAATATTCATAGTTATTTTGATCTTGGAGAGATTAATGAAGAAGGAAGAATGATTTTAGAGTTGCTTTAGCTTATGATCTTATGATTGTTAACACTTTAATAAAATAGAGGAACATATTATTACTTAAAAAATGGGACCTCTAAAACTTAGATTGATTATATTCTCTTAATAAAAAGAGATCATTTATATTGTAAGGATTGTAAGATTATTTTAAGTGATTGTTTGATAACTAAAATTATTTAATGATTTTGAATGAATTTGAAAATAAGGGATTATAAATGTAATATTAAATTTAAATTTTATTCAAAAATTAGTTGGTGAAATCTTAAAAAGAATAATATCAATTTAAGAGTGAAGTTTTAAAAATTAGACCATGGGATTTTTAGGGTGAAGCCAATTTTATATGAAATTCAATTGCTAGTTGCACTTGCTATATAACAAAGACTTTACACAGCGAATCAAAAGGGAGGGTACCCAATAATAATTGTATATGGTGGAGGAAACTAATAGCAGCCATCCGAACATCCACGTCACACGATTATAACATCTACATTAGACAGTTGAAGACTTATTACTTATATAAACATACGTATGTTGAATGTAATAAGTAGAAAATATATTCCAGCCTTTGTTACTCTTTTCTTCTCCCTCTCTTGATATCCTCTACGTGGTATTAGAGCAATGTCTCTCCTCCATTCCTTTCTACGCCAATCTCCATCAAGAATGTCATCACCACCAGCCCGTCACTTCTCCTTGTCTCGGCCTCTCTAAAGGACAAAGCAGCCACAAGAACCCTCTAGCCGCTTGTCTTCAGCTCACAAGAACTTGTAGTTCAGCAATTCCTTTCCCTCTCCAGCCCAAGAAATCTTCAGCCAATTATCCTCAGCTCACAAGAACGATCAAGAATCATCTCTCAGCTCAAGAACTCACTTCAAGAACCTTCCAGCCTGCCCTCCAGCCCTCCAACCTCTCTATATACAGCTTTTAGTCTGTTTTCAACACAATAATCACAGCTAGCTAGCCAGCTAGCCAGCCTATCTCCAATCTTTAGCCCTCAAATATCTCTATATACAGCTTTTAGTCCGTCCAAAAATTTCTCTCCCTCAAGAACAATTCAAAACTCTCCCACAAGAATTCGCAAGAACCTTCTCAAGAATCATGCTACAATCATGGAATCAACCCACACAAACTCTCAATCCAGCAGTAACCAATTCAACCACTATTCAGACCGCAATAATGCCGTAGCAACCGACCTCAAGAATCTCAAATTCTTGATTTCTAACATCAAGAACCTTGTCTAAAACACTCCACTGAAAGCTGTCACATATGGTGAGCTCAAGTAACAAAGTTGCTCAAAGCAAATAATCTCTATGATCACCTAGGAGTCCAACTTAACTAAAGCAGAAATGAAGATAATCACGATGCATGGATCTCTGTCGGTAATAACCTGTTTGCTGCCTTATATTCGGTAATATCCCCCTCCATTATATCACATATACTGATGCCGAGATGTGTCAAGAAATCTGGATCACTCTAGAAAGGCGTCTGCAACCTTCTAACCGTTCAAGAACTATACAACTCAAGAACGAACTCCACAATGTATCTCTAAAAGATAGACCAATGCAAGAGTACCTCGCTGAAATAAAGAAGATGGTAGACAAGATCAACATCAACGGCTCAAAGATCGATAAAGAAGATTTCATCCATACACCTTGAATGGCTTACCCTTGTAACAACCCGAAAGTTGTTAAACCTTATTTATCAGTCAAATTAGCTTTTAATTTTCTTCAACTGACTATATAATATTTTGAGTAAATCCTGAAAATTTAGAGCAATTTGGAACTCAATAAATAGAATATTTTGATTATTTTAATGAATTTATCAAATTAGAAAATTATGATAATTAATGTGGTCTCCAAATCAAAATTCGAGTTCAACATTGAACTCCCCTCCCCAAATTAGCTTGAGATGAAATTTCAGGAATTTCGAATTTTTTTAATATTTTATTATATTTTAAATACTTAGAAAATTAAGATAATTAAATAGATCTTCGATTAAAATTTCGACTTCATTTTTGAGTTCCTCACCCCCAAATTAACTAGAGGTTCATTTTTGAGATTTTTTGGAGCTCGTTTAATATCCTAATTCTAATTATTAAAGTATATTAATAAATAAATTAATTAAGTAATTAAGTGGTGAGACCCATCACCTGTTATTAGGCCAAACCCATTAGGATGTCATTCTCCATGAGTGCAGCTACAACAACACAGCCTTGATTGCCACTTACTCAATTAATGGAGGCTTAGCTCCATGATTAAGCCTATCCCTCCTCCCTCCTTATCTAGACACCCACTGCTCTCCTTGCATGTGTTAGGATCCATCAGAGAGCTAAGGAAGCTTCATACCAAGCTGAGAAGACCTCCATTTTTAAAAGTCAAGGTACTACCCTTCTCATGAATTTAATCATGCAAATATTTCATTTCAAACTTGCTTGCTTATTACTCCGCATTTGCAAAACCGTAAAGTGCTTGATTGAATTCAAACGATCTTGATCCGAGTTCAATTTTGAGGAAGATGAATAATATTTTTTAGTAAAAATTGAATTCTCTTTCCGATATTCGAAGCTAGAGCATCAATTTTAGTGATGTTAGAGTGGTCCAAATATGTCGATTTAGGTACCAATTGAAAGGTCTCGAAAAGACCTTTCAATCGGTATATGGCAAGATCAGTGAGGTACCTTGAATCGAAAGAATATTGATGCCCTAGGAGGACTTTTGATGCAGGGCAACACTAGGGTTTGGTGTTGCCGGGCTCTAATGCAATCCTAGGGTTCGTGAATGCTTGTGAATGCAGATTTGTTTAAGATGTATTTGGAAATTTAAACACTTTTAGCGCAGCCGCTTCAGATCAATTAAGCTTCAGCATTTGCCTGCAGAAGATTCCACAGTAATTTGAAAATAACTTTCGTTGGCAATGGGGTGTCCTGAGTCACGAACAGGAAGAGCAGTCGGCACCGGTTCCAGATCAAAGGAAAGGCTCCGGTCCGGAAAGGTAACTCGCACTTCGAGTTGTACTTGCAATGCGGGTGTGTTCGGAAGTGTTTCCGTTCCCAAACCACTCGCAACGATCGGATTTAGATTTGCGCTCCTACAAATAATTTCTATCCAAAAATTGCACGAGAAAATAATTAAATATATTCACTTTGGGGTATGGGAAGAACAAACACACGCCGGTTTAAACCGGGAGCGAGAAGGGTGATCCGAGTAGACTTCTTGCGGCGGCTAGGGCAACGACGGCTGGGCAGTGGAGGCGGCTGGGCAGCGACAGCAGCTGCGGCTTGCAGCGGCAGCAGGGGCAGCGGCGGCAGCTGGGCAGCGGCGGCGGCTGGGCGGTGGCGGCGGCTGGCAACGGCGGCAGCGGTTGGGCGGCGGCGGCGGCTGGCAGCAGAGTCTGGCAGCAGCTGCGGCGGAGGCTGGACAGCGGCGATCGGGCAGGGCGGCGGCTAGGTAGCGGCTGTCCTACAAGGAGAGGTCCGGAGGCAGCAATGGGAGGGGTCCGGAAGGTGGTGGCTAGGGTTTGGAGAGGGAGGATTTGGACACTAGGGTTTCCCTTGGGGAAACAAGAGCCGTTCTCGCTGTTTGGAGAAAACTCAGAATTTCTATTTATCAAAATTGAAATTAACATACAGATTTTGGGTATTTATATTACCCTCAAAGCAATCTAGACCTTAGAGTATTTTTAATAAACGATTGGAGGGCTACTATTCGTCCCTCCGATCAATACATGAAACGGACAAAAATAAATGCGAAAATAAAATCGAAACGGACGAAAATAAATGCATAAAATAAAACTGAAATGTCAAAGCCGGTATGGGTCTGGGCGGGCTTGGCGGCGGGACCTGCGTCGAAGATGGTCCCCATCAACTCTCCCCCGCTCAAAAGCACTCATCACCAGTGAGTGGTCTGTGCGGTAGCCGGCTAAGAGGTCAGCATCCAATCTCTCAATCTCCTCTGCAAGTACCCAACTGTCCTCCGTGTCGGGTCGTCCTCTCCAACGAACCAAGTATCTCTGAAAGCCACCCTCAGTAGTGGAAACTGTCTCCTCATCTAGAATCAGCTCTGGCAGTGTTTCTCCTGGGGGTAATCTTTCTGTGGACCTCGGTATCGGTAATAGGTCATCAACTGAAGCTCTGTCCTCTGGTGCTGGGGTGCTACCATCAGGGGTGGTATTAGTAGGGGAAAAAGTAGGCATGGCTATTTGTGGAGCTATAGCCTCACCAACACACTGCTCTCTCATACGTTCCGGTTCAGAACTATCTGCAGAAGGCTCTTCAGGTCCCAGTGGGTGTCCGTAGAATTGGGTTAGATCAGCCACATTGAACACTAGATGTACTCCCCAATCACATGGCAATGCTAACTGGTATGTGCATTTGTACAAATCCTTTTCGTCACCCTGTATGGTCCGGTTCTTTTGTCGGCCAGCTTCTTCAGGCTTCCCGAGGGAAGCCTATCCCTGTAATGAGCTTAGAGATCTTAGAGATCTTTCATATCTAAGTTAATTGAGGGACCTCAGTAGTCCCAAACATGAAGATAAGTAATTAAAAATAAAAAATTATGGATACCACGTGGTTTACAATGAAATTGATAAATCATTATAATATTGCAATGCATTGAAATCAATCCTTGAATCATATATTAAGATCTTTGTGCATATAATAAACATTTAAAAAGAATTCAGAGGGGTTTTTATTTAGTGAATTTTAGTACAACTGTCATTAAGTCTGTGTAGGCTATTGGAATATCAAGAGATCACATTATTCCTATGAGCGGGAATATCTGTATTTGCAGTTGATCCCATTTTTCTTATAGTTGAGTAGACGTACTCTACGCCTTACGTATTCTGTGCCCACAGAACCAAATACAAGATAAATAAATCATGAAATGCATTTTTCATAATTTTATTGATTGTGAATGATTATTATAGTCTTGTGACTATATTTATTTAGTCTCTTAGACTGAATTTGCTTACTTTATTGTTTTATAGTATTTTAATATTTCAGTTTTATTTATGCAGTGTAATTTCTTCTGCAAATATAATATACTTAACGTATTTACACAGTCTTCTTACTTAGCATGCAAATCCATTTGGACATTCATGTATTCTTAAAATGCACATTATACAAAATGCCATTCTAATCGATTTGATGCACAAGAATGATAGATCACTTGAAACTATGTGAGCCTTTCTTACTTTACAGCTTTTAGTAGCTATTTACTTATTCGTTCACTCAATGCCAAATGCTCCGCTTTTATTTAATTGTAAATGGCTAACGTGATATTCGCTTAACAAAAATAATATACTTAGTTACCCTTAGAATGTACTTGGACTTTTAAAAATCTAACCCCTTGTTTTTTTATTGGCTGTGCTCTATTGTATTATAAATAAAATACGATATCTCAAGAGTGTGGATTAGGTGCGGCACTCAAGGAAGAACCTGAATTATAGTTATGTTGAAGACTCCTCTTACTTATCTTTCATTTTCTTTCATGTGAGGAAGAGTGATGTATTTAAATTATCAATTTTTATATAAACTATACTTTTATGCTGTACACTTTTTTTTATGTGATAAATGTTTGATTAGATTGTTTGTGTTTCCTTCTACCCATAGATCCACAATATTATTAAGGTAGTACTCAATATTGGGTTAGCGTTACACCCATTGTTGGATTAACATATCAAATTTAATAATGGAGAGTTACAGTTGGTATTAGAGAGCAGCTTTGGGAGATATAGATGAAGTTCAAATTTTAATTAATTATTCATTATTCAATTTACAACAAAATGAATAAGTCTAAACATCCTTATAACTAATCTAGTAGCCCAGCTTAACCTAGTGTTATGATTCATTTGACTTCAGAATGAATCCCAATTCTAATCCTCCCTTTACTTTTGTTAAGAGAACAATTTCTGCAAGTCCTTCCTCTAATTCAGAGGAAATGAAGACTTTGATTGAACTTGTAAAGATTATGGTCGAAGCTCAAACCCAAGCTGCTCAAAGGACCACTAATCCTCCTGTTATTCAAGTTAACCCCCAGGCCCCACCCTCTTCTGCTATGAATGGATATCTTCAAGCCTTCCTTCGTTTGAATCATTCTTCTTTCAACGGGTCGGTACTACCCATAAAGGTTGTTAATTGGCTAAAAGCTATGGAGAAGAACTTGGTAAGTATAAAGTGCCCAATCAGTGAAGTGATCCATCTAGTTACGCACCTATTCTCAAAGGAAGCCGAATTTTGGTGGGATGAGGAATTAAAATCAAGCTTTATGGATAGGGAAGTGGAAGATATCTCATGGAGTGAATTTGAAGAAGTATTCAAGAGTCGGTACATTCCCCTTTCAGCTCAAGTAATCTTAGAGGATGAGTTAATTCAGTTAACTCAAGGTGGTAAAACTATTCTGCAATCAGCCTTGCTTAATCAACCTTGTTCTTTTAACTATTGGGACACCAGGTGATCTTTGATTGGATTTCTCAATCTTTTTAAAAAGCGACTACACCTTGTAGCATCTGACCTCACTAGATCAGGAGTAAATCGTGAGTCTCCTGTTTCATATTACAGAACAGTTTTACCACATTGAGTTAACTGAATTAACTCATCCTCTAAAATTGTTTGAGCTGAAAGGGGAATGTACTGACTCTTAAATGCTTCTTCAAATTCACTCCAAGAGATATCTTCTACTTCCCTATCCATAAAGCGAGATTTTAATTCGCCATCCCACCAAAATTCGGCATCCTCCGAGAATCGGTGCGTGATTAGATGAATTACTTCACTGTTTGGGCACTTTATACTTGCCAAGTTCTTCTCCATAGATTTTAGCTAATTAACTGCCTTTAGGGGTGGTACCGACCCATTGAAAGAAGGAGGATTCAGACGAAGGAAGGCTTGAAGGTATCCATCCATAGTAGAAGATGATGGGGCCTGGGGTTAACTTAAATAACAAGAATTACTGGCCCTTTGAGCAGCTTGGGTTTGACCTTCGACCATATTCTTTACAAGTTCAATCAACACTTTCATTTCCTCTGAATTAGAGGAAGGACTTGCAGGAATTATTCTCTTAACAGCAATGGAGAGAGGATTAGAATTGAGATTCATTTTTAAGTCAAATGAATATAACACTAAGTTAAGCTGGGCTATTAGATTAGTTATAAGGATGTTTTGACTCATTATTTTTGTTGTAAATTATAATGAATAATTGATTAGATTGTTTGTGTTCCTTCTACCCATATATTCACATTATTGTAAATGTAGTACTTAATATTGGGTCGGAATCTCTAATCCAGTGTTAAGTACTACCGTAACACCCGTTATTGGATTAACATATCAAATCTAATAACGGGATGTTACAACCCTCAGTCTACCAAGCCTTCAAAATAACCATTCGAACAAAGACTACACCAATTAGCCTAAACGACTTGTATTCTTTTATTTGCAGCAAGGAAGTCAACATCCAACAAGAATTACATAAAACATACACCTATCAGTAAACAACAACTCCTCGAACTTCACCTTATATTCTGGACACCAAAGGGGGCATGGATACGCAAGTCCACCGAGAAACAGAAAAAGGGTAAGCAATCCCACGCATCAATAGTGCCATGCTACAATTCTGTAGCATCGAAGAGCTCTATGGACACCAGAAGCCCACGAAATGCAATCAAGAACCTATCACCCAACAAACTGAGGACACCAAGTCAAAACAACTTACATTGAATGCTAAATTTGCTACAAACCAGGTCATACGGCCAAAAACTGCTGGCACATAATGAATCAAGCCTACAGCAGCCTCGCTGAACACAAAACAACCAAACCAACAGCATTCTACAATGAAGCACCATTGGACCCCAATTGGTACCTTGATTCAGGAGCCCCAAATCACGTCACAAATGATCTATGCCACCTATCCATAGCCGAACCTTATCAAGACAGTGTCAACGTTATAATCGGAAACGGTCGTTCCCTTCTTATCTCCAACATAGGTACCATAATCCTACCCACACTTAACTTAAGTGTTACCTAAACAAAATTCTTCATGTCCTAAATGTCATTACAATCTCTTATCCATTCATAAACTTGCATCCAACAACCCTTATTTTATTACCTTCAACAAACATGGCTTCAACATCAAGGATCTACGCACCAACACTCCTCTTCTCAAAGGAACAAGCCACAATGGTCTCTACATCATTCATTCATCAGATCTCACCTCAAGCAAGAAAATTTTGCACTTAACAATCACCGCTACATCTCCTCCTTGGCACTATCGGCTTAGACATCCTAATTTGGAAATTCACCAACTACTCAAAAAGATTCAACTTGACACCCAAACAGCAATCACTCTCCTTTCTGTACTAGTATTACATCAAAGCTCCTACTATTTTAAAAACATTCAACTAGAAATATAAAGCTTTTTAATTGTTACACACTAATGTATGGGGACATACCCCTATTATCTCGAATGAATGTTATAAATTCTATATTATTTTCATTGGTGACTACCATGGTTTACATGGCTATTTCCTTTAAAACAAAAATCTAAAACCATTCACAAATTCATTGAACTACTTAAATTCATCAAGTGCCAATACAACACACATCAAAATCTTCCAATAGGATGACGGAGGGGAATACAACTCCACCACCTTCTATACACTATTCAAAAACTTGGGAAATACACCAATCTCCTAGAGCACCAAGAAACAAAATATAGTCTCCCGCTCTTCCACAGAAACAGAATATCAGACATTAGCCACCATTGCAATAAATGTCATCTGAATTCGCCGACTACTTCAAGAATTTGGCATCTCTCAAAACAAACCCATTGCCATATTTTTCAACAACATCTTAGCAATTGCACTCACAAGAAATTCAATCTTCCAGGCCCGCACCAAGCACATGGAAGTTGATTTTCACTTCATCCGCGACAATATGCAGAAACAAGAAATTCATCTACAACAAATTCCCACAGAGAATTAGACAACCGACTTATTGACAAAACTGCTCTCCATACCCTGCTTCAACACTCACAAATCCAAACTCACCATGTCCGATCACAAGAGTTCGTTTGCGGCGGTGGTAATAGCAGCAATCAGAACATCCACGCCACACGATCAAAACATCTACATCAGACGGTTGAAGACTCATTACTTATATATTATACATATTTATGTTATGTCTCTATATATGAGGAGAAATATTGAATGTAATAAGTAGAAAATATATTCTAGCCTTTATTATCCTTTTTTTCTCCCTCTCTTGATATCCTCTACAGAAACTAGATACTCAAGTTAAGATTGAAGATGTTAAGACATGTTATAAAGAATGATTTAAATGTAATACTGAGAAATATTAAAAGAAATATAAACTAATTTGTTATGAATCAAAATAATAGTATGTAAATGCTAAGTGCAGCATTCAAGAATTTATATAATAAATTAGAAATTACCAAGGGGGAAAGATATTTATAAGTTAGCCAAATTAAGTGATAAAAAAAATTTGACTTATATTTAATACATCAAAGATAATGATTAAATTTTATTTTTAAGTATGAATATATTCAAAATATATGGATTGATTGTTTTACTAAGCTTTTTAATAAATGTGCGAGTTTAATTGATATATAAGCTTTAATCTGGTGGACGTAGCTATGGAGGACTATGTAAATAGATCTAAAATAGAAAATATGGAGTGCAAGTTTAATTGTACTAGAAGCCTTAATCTTGTGGACCTAACTATTGAGGACTATGTTTGAGTCAGGTGCCTTTTTTGTTTCTTACAGCATTTTTGAATAGTGACCTCAATTATGCTCAGTGATAGTTCATTGAACTGGCTAAACAACAAGACATTCAAAGCTCAAATCTTCCACATGCATGCCTAAAGACTGATCATTTAACTGAACTTTTTAAATGATTGACTCGGTGGATGTCCAAGTTGAACCTAATTTTTTGTAGTGGTTTCTGGTCAGCTTTTGTTATAATTTTGGGGATGATATTTTGAGGTTTTGGATTTGGATAGTTTTCAGGCTCGAGCATTTTTGTTGAACACCGATTGTTAATGTCGTTGAATGATGATTGTTTGAGTTGTTCGTTGGCTTAGAATGTTTATCAAATGATGTTGAACGAAATTACACATGTTGAGCCGAGTAGTATGTGGATTTGTGATATAGGCTCGATTCTGTGATATTTAACCTGTTGGGATATGAGCAAATACAACCTTCTATTTTAGAAATATACATTGGATTGGATGTTTTTCAATTTGTCCTGCTAGTTTGTACTGGACCTAGGTATAAGATGATATTTCAGGTGGTGGACAAGAGTTGTAGATAGTATTATGTCGAGTTGTAGGTAGTATGGTATGTCGAGTTGTTTTTGAGAATCTTAGTTTTCATTTTTGAGAGTTAGGCTTTATTTCTGCTCAAAATAATCATTGAACTCTTTTTAAAAGTTCAAATTAATCTCATTTTTATTTTTTTCACTCATTTTAAATAAAAAAGTAAATTAATAAAAGATGAACGTTATGCAATGTTATTATAATGCCCTTATTTTATATAACTTTTTTATTCAAAATGAATGAAAAGATTAAAATGTGTCTAATTTGACTTTTAAAAGGAGTTGGGGGATTATTTAAGTATTTCAATAACCGCTGGACTAAATTGGGCAATTTTAATAGTCAAGGGACCATTTTAATAAGTATCTTGATTTATTATATTATGTTTTATACTTGAAGGGTTTATGGTGGAATTCTTTAGTTATTTGAAAGTAAATAAAATGATAATGAAGAGAAAGGAAGATGAGAAGAAAAAGAAAAAAAAATGAAATAAAGAAAACCTTGTAGTTTGAAAGGGGAGAATGCACTTTAGGGTATTGTTGATGGTTTGACTTGCTGCTTGAAGGAGAAGGGAAGCTAAGCATAGGCCAAAAGAAATGAGAGATGCCCTACCTCTTGGTTATCTCTCATACTTCACAACTGGGTTGAGCAAGCTAAGGTTGGTGAGCAGGAAAAGGTTCAGTGAGGCCAGCTTTGTTCAAATATATATATATATATATATATATATATATATATATTTATATGTATATTTATACTCAATCATATCTATTATACATATATATTAAATTATTAAAATATACTGTTCAATTTGATTCTTTCTTTCCTTTGAAAAAAAATTAATCTTTATGACGACTCACTACTCTCAATAGTAAATGCTACAATTTTAGAAAGCATTTTTACATGGATGTTAATGTTAACTCCTAATCACATAAATGATGTGTAATGAACAATCACATTCATTCATTTATAATGAGCAATCTCATTCATTTATAATGAGCAATCACATTCATTCATATGTAATGAATGTCCACATTCATTCATAAGTAACTAACAGTCACATGAATGAATATGTAACGAATAGTCACATTTATTTATGTGTAATAAAAATGGCCACAATCATAAGTAATAAACGGTCACATGAATAATGTGTAATGAATGGTCACATTCATTTAAGTGTAACGAACAGATCGTAGTTACATCCCTTCACATGTATATGCTTATACTCATAATAAGAAATACATTATTTTTTCTCTCCATTCTTTGCCTCACCATTTACATCACCGTACACTTTCTATATGGTGTCAGAGACTAACAACTTTACAGCCTCATTCTCATCGATCCTCCACGGTTGGCCAACTCTAGCTCCACTTTCGACGATGCCATCATCAAACAACCTCCAGCTGAAACCGGCTGAACTATATCATCTAATCCGAAGTTCTTGATGTTCAACATTAAAAGCATACTCACCAATCAGCTCACCACCAAGAACTATCCATTGTGGAAAGCTCAAATCTAGAAACTATTCAATGCTAATAACTATCTAGGGCATCTCGACAATATCATCCCCCCGCCCCACAAGCTCATCCCTGACACAAATGGTACAGTGCTATTAGACTCTTATAATAAATGGCTTCTCGCCGACCAAAATTTGGCCTCAACCTTCTTTCCCACCATTTCTCCCTCAATACTTCCTCATGTGTTAAGCTTGGACACTTACTCGAACTTTAGCTCACACTAGAAAAACTACTACAATCAATGATTCGTTCACGGATCTTTCAATTGGAGAATAAGCTCAACAATCTCTCCATGAACGACATAATTATGATGCAATCTTAACAGAAATTAAGGCCAAAGTAGATCAAATCATTGCATCTGGAGTAAAGATCAATTCAGAGGGTAGCATATTCTACACGCTGAATGGAGTGCCCTCTTCCTATCAGCCCTTCAAAATGACCATAAAGCCTCGCCAAGACATCATATGCCTCGATGGATTCTACTCTCTATGGTGTAGTAAAGAGATCAACCTACACAATGAAACCATTCGCGAAATGCAACAATTTAACATGCACAACTCAGCTACAACACTCTTTGTCACTCACGGTCGCGGGCGAGGTAGATACCAGTGTGGCCACTGCAGGCATAACTCCACTGTTACTTCTACAGGCCACTCAAATCATAACATTAAACAGAGAACTCCAAAGAACCTACAAACTATCAAATATGTGGCAAATTCGGACACTTGACATTCAAATGTTGGCACAGAGTAAACCATATTAGATTCCAACAGCAAACAAGGCCTTGATATATGATGCATTGCAACCCGTCAACTCTTGGCTCCTCAACATAGGCGCGACCTCCCACCTCACCAATGAGTTGTCTCGAACTCAACAACTTACAAACTATTTCGGTAATGCGACGGCAGCGGTTGGCAATAATGACACTCTCCCCTTCATCTACATCGAAAAAGGTCTCTTACCCACTCCTCAACGTAAGCTTTTATTACGGAATCTGTTCAAATACTTACCTCCGATAACCATTGTTCTATCACCTTATTGGCTAATAATGCTCACATATAAGACCTCAAGAATAATCAAATTCATCTCAAAGGATAATCACGCAACGACCTCTACCGACTACTGTCTCCGCACTACACCCATTTGACTTTCCTATCTACATTAGACTCCACTGATCTCTGGCACCATCATCTTAGCCACCAGCATTGGGCCATACTCCAGTTTCTAACCAAACATAATTCATGTATTTCAATTTCGTCAAAAGAAAAATTATGTATCTCTTGTCATGAGTCTAAATGTGTCAAGTTATCGGTTCAACTTTCTTCTAATCATAGTTATGAAAATTTTGAACTCATTCACTTTGATGTTTGGGGCCCTCCCCCAACCACTTCCTCAAATGGATTTTGTGACTATGTATTGTTTATCAATGATTTCACATGCTTCTATTGGTTATTCCTCATTTGCAGCAAAAATGAAGTTACCGCCAAATTCATAATATTTCACAAAGATGTTTCAAACTAATTCAGCAAACCAATTAAAATATTTCACATGAAGACGACAACGAATACATCAACTACCTCATTCGATCCTACCTTCAAAACTATGCTTTCATTTACCAATCCATCTATCTCTACACCTTGGAACAAAATGGACTAGTCGAATGCAAGCAGCATATACACCTCATCAAAACAACCCGATCGTTACTCCACACTGTGCACATACCCCAATTCTTGTAGCCCGAAGCATTTCTCACTGTCGCATTCTTCATCAACCACCTACCCTCCCTAACCACATTAAAAAAATATCCATTCCAACTCCTATACGGCTACATCCCCGACTACCAACATTTTAAAGTTTTCGGATGCTGCTGATTCCAGCATCTCCCACTTAATCACTCCAACAAATTATTCTCCAGGTTCATCCACTTAACTTTATTAAAGTACTCTCCCCACCAAAAAAGCTTCAAATGCTACAATCCCCTCTCCCAACAAATCATTCCCTCTCGCCATGTCAAATTCCTTGAGAACAACTTCCCCTTCCAGCCCACAAACCATACTTACCACGACTACATCCTTCCTCGTATATATCAATTTCAATACCACTCTCCTCCTTCGTTCATCACCCTAATACTTCCCTCCCAAATTCACCTCAACCTTACACAATGGATCTACACTTCTCACTTCCTCAACCAATCGTGACATCCCACTCATTCTAGCCGATTCTTTACCACCATGCGGTATACATCCTCAATCACCCACTCCAACCCACACCTCAAACAAACACCACATGATCACAAAATCTATATACGACATATTCAAACCCCGTCAAATTCTTAATTTATCCCACCTTCACCATAGTACACCGATTTGCTACACCACCGCCATCAATTCTCTAAAATGGCGCAAAGCCATGTTAGGCGAATTTCAAACCATATAGAAACAAGGCACATGGGTCATAGTCCCCACTCTTCCTCTCAAACATCCTAGGAAATAAATGGGCTTATGACAGATTTAAAATGAGATGTTTGTGCTTGCATGTAAGTGTACGTGATCTAAAATAATAAGGGATTGTGAGATCACGACATTTATCGTCCTCTGAGAATAGTGTGTTTGTTACTAAAATATATTTTCTTTGAATAATGTTTAAATTAATGACTTGGGTTTCTGTCCTATATTATGCTAAATCATCCTAAATTTTGGTTTTGTGATCAGTTAGATAGAATAGGGGAGAGTTAGGTTTTAAACATGCAAATTGTTGTATATCTGTGCATAGAATTCTTTTCTTAATATTCTCTTTACTTTTCTCTCACAATGTTTAAGATTTCGATTATCAAGAGGTTTCGTATCATGATTTCAGCATTGATTTGATTTCAACCCTATCTAGTGTTATCATGGACACTCATGGATTCAAATTAAGCACATAGATATCTTTGTGATCTCTTTATAAATGAAAATCATTCTCTTTATAATTTCATTTATGGCTCACACGCTTCTATTTTTTACTTAGTTAATATAATAATCTGCGAAACTCAGTGAGTTTATGTTACGTCGCTCACGGCTCATCGCACTCTATTATCTCGCATAAATCAATAGTGAGCATTAAAGCTCAATAGATGGGTCTCAGCTCACATGCATTGAATCCATTACTTAACATAGAGATATGTAATGATGTACGTGAACTTATGTCACATCATCCACTACCTTACATGTCATCTCTATGTTATGGATTGAGCTATGGAGCTTAGAGATTTAATTAGATTGTTATCATCGGCTCATGTGATCAAGTCTTTGATTTATAGTTTATGCACGAGCAGTCACGCTCAGCAAGCTTATGTCTCATCGTTCGCGACGTAGACGCTCAAGGTGCATATACTTTAATCAAAGATGATCAACAAGCACAATAAGGTTTTCATGAAATGCAACTTCTTTTATTAGTATTTTCATTTAAAATAATCAACAAATCTAAAGAAAATGTATATGATAAATAGTTCAAATTCATAATGTTTCATTAAGATCGAATTTTATTACATGCACAAGGTCTACTATGTTTTACATGCTTTCCACTAAGACCTCCCCAAAAGAGGGTTTAGGCTGCCATTACAAGGAATACAGCAAGAAAAATACAATAATGTTTATTGGCATACATGTCGTTCTATAATAAATAAGATGAACAATAGCAAAGGTAAGAAAATGATACGCAGGAATTGTTCTCGGCGTTCTCTGTCTTTTCTTCCCTCTAAGCCTTTTCCCTAGCTCTGTACTTCTTGCTTTGGCTATAGCCTTTAGGAACTCTCCTTGAATTTTTTTTGTGGTGGCTAGGATTCCTTCCCTCTTGATGGGGTCCAATAAGATCAAAAAGCTCTTTCTTTTCCTTCTCTCTTACCTTAAATAATTCTCAATTCCTTCAGTAATCTTCTAGCTTTAATTTCTCCTTGAATTAATTCTTGAAAGTTGAATTCATTAAGTGCAAATGCTTTGAATATTCCATTGTTCTCTCTTGAAAATTGAAAGGTCTTCTCTTTTTCTGCATTTTAGTCTTGAGAGCTGGAAGGTTTAATTGAATTTAACCATTCGGATTCTCAATTGTTTAGCCATACTATGCAAATTCGTCTGCGGTCATCATGGTTTTGATCTGATTTCTGTGCCTGTCTTTTGGAAATTCTTTCTGGCGCTGCAACGCGCTGTAGCATTGGATTTCTGCTATGGAGCACTATGGCGCTTCACTTGTTACTCAAAATTCCTGGGTTCGCACCGAGGCGCTCTATGGCATGATAGTCGCGATTATTTTGTCGTTGCAGCGCGCAGCGGCGTCATTCCTGCGATTTTCTTCGTTGTCGCGCGCTGAGGCGCCGTTATTCTAATGAATACTCTGGTAATCAATCTTGTGGTAGCGAGCTGCGGTGTGGCATTTTTGGTGTTTGGCGCTGTAGCGTGTTACAACGTCCGTCTTCATTTTCTGGTTTACGCTACGGCGCTTTGTGGCGGCATTCTTGTAATCTTGGGCGCCGCGGAGCGCCATAGTGTCCCTTCTTGATAAAGTTCATTATTTGCCTCCTTTTGCATGGATGAATCATTTGAGCTGTATTATCACATAAAACATACTAAAATAACAACTAAACTTACTAAAAACACTCATTCTAACTAAGAAAATATTTATATGTATGGGGCTCATCAACTTCAAAATCAAACTTTATTTCGAACTCTTAACGGTACAAGGCCAGATTTGTGGCTCAAGGCTTCATAAAACAAGAAGGCATCGACTACAAAAATACATTCAACCCAGTAGCCAAAATGCCATTCATCAGAATTCTCTTCAATGTTGCGATATACTCCCGTTGGCATATTTACCACCTTGATGTTTCTTATGCATTTCTTCATGGAAACCTAGACAAAGAAAGTTACATCCATCAACCACATTGTTTCGAAGACCGGCGATACCTCCTCAACATGTTTGCCTTATCAAAATACCAATCTATGGCATCAAGTAGGCCTCGCGACAATGGTTTCCACAACCACCACTAAATTACAGCATTTCGGCTCCAGCTCCGTCGATCCGTCATTATTTCTTTACAAACCGCCTCTACCTTGCCATCTATGTAGATGACATTCTTCTCACCAGTGACTGCTCCACAACAACCGAATGATTCAACAACTCAACACAGTTTCTGATAAAAAATTTGAGATTTCTTCACTGTTTCTCGGGATCCAAATAATTCGACAAAACACCCACAGTCTGCTCTCCCAATCCTGTAGGAATGCACAATTGCAACCCGTTGCCAGCCCTTTCAGCTCCAAAGAAACCCCTCCAATCGATGACGACAGCCTCTTTACTAACCCTGAACTTTATAGATAACTAGTTGGTATTACAATCATGAGAACCGATATCTCCTTCGCTATCAATCGGGTGTGTCAGCACATCTATCATCTTAATCGACATTTTGACATTCGCAACGGATCCTTCACTACATCAAAGGGACTACAAACACTTGCATCCCCCATACAACCCGACTATCTAACCCTCCATTTCTACGACTCAGACAGGGCAAGTAATCCAACAATCGTCGATCCACTTCTGGATACTTCTCCTTCCTCAGGTCTACCTTGATATCCTGGCATGTTAAGAAGAAGACCATATCACTAGATCTTCCACCAAAGCCAAATACCGGGCTCTCACTACCGCAACAACTGACGTCATAGGGCTTTGTCGCCTTCTTTCAAACTTTAGCATTCCCACATATGGACCTACCACCATCAATAGTGATAATATCTCAGCCATCACACTCGCTAACAACCCGCTTTTCCATGCCAGGACCAAACACATCGAGATCGACTACCACTTCATCAGAGACTGCATAAAAAATAAGGACATCTCTCGTCCACTATTCGACCCAAGCTGACTATCTACTCTTTGAGCCTCAACTTGATGGGGGTGTTAATGCATTTGATCACATGAATGAAAGTTTAACTAATGATCACATTCTTGTATGTGTGATGAACGATCATATTCATTCATGTGTAATAATTGACCCACATTCATTCATAAGTAATGAACAATCTCATGAATGAACGTGTAATGGATTGGTACTTTCATTCAAGTGTAACGAATGTATATATATATATATATATATATATATACATATATATATATATATATATATATAGATATATATGCTTTATACTCTATGGAAAATGCATATTTTTTCTCTCCATTTTTCACTACACCATTTACATCACTCTACGTTTACTATAGTTAATTGTTAGGAAGACCTCAATTGGCTATTATCGGCCCCTGCAGTATCCTGAAATGGAGCTTCTGTATTAAACTTTGCGTTATATCAAACCCCAAGTTACTGATGCCTTAGGGGTTTATGGGTTGCTGTCAACTCTTAGAACAAACAACATAATGGCACCCACCGTTCAGCTAAGGCTAGCAGCCTGGTTCTAGCATCAGTGGTATGTCACGAGTTGTTTCTTGCCACCTGCTGCTTTAGATACGGCTCTCCGATTCTTATTCTGCTATAGGAAACAATCTTCAAACTCCCTACTACGTGTGCATGACTAAATCTCTTAGGATTTATTATCTAGTTTCTTCAAGTTTTTCATGAGAACCTATATAAGCTGCTTTTTTCTGCCGTCACTTGATTCTGAAGGTGATGGCGCTCAAGTACAATCTGCACTTGCAGAATGGACCGGGCAAAGAGCGGTACCTAATATCTTCATTGGTGGAAATCATATTGGCGGAAGATCAGGTATTTCACTATTGTCTCTCTTACATAATCTTCTATTTGTTCAGTTAATATTTTTTTTAATTTTTCCTTCAAATATATTTTCCTTTGAATATATTGAATGTGGAAAGCTTTACTGAATTACCTGAAACTATTATAGAATTAACTGTGCTTCTACTTGTGAAACAATGTTGAAATGAATTGCAGACCTTATGAAGAAGCACAAGGCAGACAACCTGATGCCCCTTCTCACAGAAGCTGGGGCCTTTTCGAGCTTTAATCCCGCTGTGTAGTAAAATTTAGAACGCTAGAGTTGAAAAACTGCAAATGTATTGTATTTGTGTATTTGTTCAGGAGTGCTGCTGTCAGTGACTGTGTCCTTGAGAAAATGCTAATAAGCTTGATTTGGCAAAAGATATATGACTATTTAATGCCTCATCTAGCTATGCTGTCTGCTTCTTCCTGTGCATCTTAAATGGATATATATATATATATATATTTTTATATATATAGTGCGTGTACATGAATGAACAATAGCTGAGTTAGTTAGTTGGCTATCAATTTCCATAAAAATTACAGGATGGTTCTTCTAGCAAGTTTTTGGCAGCTAGCCATTAATGACTTGCTTAATTGGAAATTTGTCTGATTTTTGGCAATTTTAGGAAAATTGAAGTGCAGGAATAATCTTTATTCAGTAGAGATTTTTGATTGTCACCAAAAAATAAAAATTGTAGTAATATATCATTTTATTTTGATTCTTTACATCATAATAAGGTTATTTATAATTAAACAATGTGTATAAACTATAAACTAATTCATTATTCAATTCAGAACTACAAAATAAGTAAATAATTGAAAAAGGGTGTTTCTAAAGTTCTAATGTCGAATTCATGAACATATAATGAGATTCACTCAGTATCATTGCAAAATGGTTATGTTAAAAATTTCATTGTAATATAGCCGTTGGATGGATACAAAATTGCAAATTATTTGCATTCTACAAAATCCTAAGTCCCAACTGTTGCGTTATAAATTTATTATGATCCTACAATAAAACAATTTAAACTTTAATTTATAATTAATCAAACAAAATACATGGAATGTATCAAAATAAATAAATTAACAAAAATGGTTGACTCAGAATGACTGAGCACGAGTAACTGAGTTTAACAATTGATATATTACAACCATACAATCATTTTTCTAAATACAACCATTCAACAAACAACTCGAGTCAATATTCAACAAAAAAGCCAAAAAATTAGAATTAACACTCTAAGATTAACATAGATGATAGATCAATAGTTATAAAGATTAATGAAGAAAGAAGACCCAAATTTCTTTACTACAACCAAAGGCTCAAACTCGAAGTTGATGCTTTAAACTTCGAAGCTGCACAAGTTTTTGAAGGGTTAAAAACTCTTAGATTCCAACTTCTAAGTGCACAACACTAGTATGCTATAAGCTTACTATTTTTGAAAGTGGAGAGCAAAGAACACAGGTCGAGGACTCGATGAGACAAGAACGACAAAGCTTGAACACATTGAGGGCTGAGGAGTTCGAGAGGCAAGATTTAAGAAGAGAGAACTAAGTTAGAAGAAATGAAGATTGAATAAAAGAAGAAGAGGTCGGTTTGCCATGATGTCACATGACGCAATCACCAATCCTCCATTAATAAATTCATGTTTGCCATTTTGTCTGCATTTTGCACTGGCACATTCAGCTTCATCAGAAGACTTAAGGGACCCTACAAAAGCTTAAAAACAACTTATAACCCCTGTGTTACTAGGTTACACGAGTCACTACTATGTTATGCGAGTTGATCGAATCCAAGCCAATACTGTTCATGGGTATAACTTTGTAGCACTACCTAGTCAATTTGATGCATGGTTTGACCCAAACCCATATTATTTTTAGTTTGTCATTTCAAAATTTGATTGGTCCTAGATTAATGGTTCAATTTAATGACTAACTAACAAATCATTAGCCACCAAATTGAATGGTGGAGATTAAATGCGTGGTTGGATACTTAAATCATATGGTTCATATTTTTTTCAGCATAATAGTTTTAACTTAAAAACTTGATTAGCCTTGCATAACCCAAATCTGATGACATAGAGCTAACTGACTGTAGGCAAACTCTAAAATTAGGGACATCCAATCTATGCACTCATTTGAGCTAAAGTTAATCTTGATCCATTTGTGAGACTAAACAACCCCTTTGGACCAATCTAGACACTCCAATTCAACTTGCAGCTTAAAATTTGTAATGGCTTAAGTAATATTAAGTGAAATTCTTAAATATCGAGGTGCCTTTTCAGATAATGATGGAGTTCTTGATAAGAACTCTAAAGTTAAAGCTTGCCCAGGTGAGAGAATTCCTAGGATGGGCAACCTACTAGGAAGTTATCTTCTGAAGACAAAATTGTGAGGCTTGTAAGTTAAAGAGAACAATACCTTATTGCTTTAGAGTTTGGGATATTACAAATAGTATCAGAGCAGGCCATAGGGTGTCTGATAGGAGATAAGTGGCATGCAGAGCAAACTACCACTTCATGTGAGCAACCTATTGAACACATGATGGTTAAGGTGTTACATGGTTGTGGGTACCTTTTGAGCTAGTAGGGACCACCTCTAGTCCTATCTACCTAATAGATAGTTTTTGGGTCCGTATGTGGATACTGATGAGAACGTCAGTTGCTTAAGTTGAGGAGATTGTAAACCCCTTAAGTAGTATTAAGTGGAATACTTAAACATCAAAGCACCTTATTAGATAATGTTGGAGTTTCTGAAAAGAATTCAAAAGTTAAGCGTGCTTAGGTGGGAGCAGTCCTAGGATTGGTGATCTGCTGGGAAGTAATCTTCTAATGACTAAATTGTGAGGCTTGTAAGTTGAAGCGGACAATATCTTACTGCTTAAGTGTTTAGGATATAACAAAAATTGACAGAGACACAAAGGGTGCATTTTTGATACGTTCAACTAACAAAGTCCATGAGGCTCACAATCGGTGAACTCAAATCATTCCACATGAGCTGGTGAGTAGATGTGCATCTTCAATTGGCAATCTCATTGAGGTTTCTTTCATTAAGCATCAAAGCATAAGTTGGTGGCATTTGAGTTTCATCTCCCTTTTGATTCTATAGATGTTTTAGATAGCTTGGAACACACTCACTCTTCCACAAACCTACTTGAGCTCTCATATCCGATTGAATCCCTCAACCTCTCTATGTATAAAATCAAAATTTCATCACCTCCACACTTGAATTATCATCGATTAAATGACTTTGTGCCCATGAAATGAACATAATTCCATGAGCTACCTATGTGGCATCCGGTAAAGCTTAATGGAAGCTTAGATCAATCATTGACA
Organism: Gastrodia elata; assembly: GCA_016760335.1. Classification (NCBI taxonomy): domain Eukaryota; kingdom Viridiplantae; phylum Streptophyta; class Magnoliopsida; order Asparagales; family Orchidaceae; genus Gastrodia; species Gastrodia elata. The sequence continues at coordinate 35,064,457 of CM028678.1, read as the reverse complement.
ACTAATATAGAACCCTCTCCTTTACATCTATCATCCTCTTAGGTCTCAGCTGACTATAACATTCTCTTGGGATAAGTGAGTCCTACTACTGCCTAGATGATTTCTTAAAGATTAAGAAGACAACCAAGAATCTAGTGTACAGAGCTAGCACCATGGAATCTAATATATCTTCACCCTTCTTTGATGTAAAGCTTAATTTTCTTATGCATGCTTGTTAACCCTAATCAATTTATTTTGATGATTGAAAAAATCTTAATCCCACGAAAATAAAGATCACCAATGTTTGTAATTTATAAAGATTACATGTTTATAACCATCTTCCTCTCTTATGGCCTAATCTCAAATTTAAGCTCTTCTATACCTTCTAAAACTAAATTCTATTCGTGAATATTATTAGTTAACCATTTTATTAATATATTTTAGGCTTGCATGTCTTGATGATCATATGAAACCTAACATAGTGTAGTTTTTTTACATTTGCATCCTTATTAGATTGACCCTTTTACTTTATTTTATAAATTTCATGAAATTTATGACTTATATGGACACTTAATGGTTCTAATATCCATTTTCGTTATTAGTTCATGTGCTTATCTCCATTCATGCATGCTTAACATTATCTAGATGATGTTACCTAAATAAGAATATATGTATAATATCTTAACTTAATCCCACAAATGATTAGCTTCATGAGATTGATGATCATATTTCATATGAAAATAATCAAGGCATTGATATATTGAAGCTTGATTGTTGATTTGAAAAGTGTATGCTTAAACTTAAAATTTATAATCCTATTTCCAATTTATAATTCTTAAAGTACTTTTCCTTAACCTCATTTCATTGATGCTTTGATCTTATACTTAACAAAAGCCTTTACTATTATGTTTTATATTAAATCACTTATACCTTTTTAAGGTTTAGTTCTCATCTTTATTACTTTATTTAGTTAATCTTGATAGATTCATGTATGTGTGGAAGTTTGCTAGTACATGAGTCATTTAAACTTATTATGTTCATTCATTAATTTAGCCCTACCATTTAATGATTTGCTTAGCCTTTTTTTTTGCATCTCTAATGCCACCAAAGACATTGTGATCCCATATATAATTATTATAGTTTGGATTTGTCATTTCCATTATGTATGACTTAACTAGTTTTGGAATATGTTGTAATCTTCTCATGTTTGCCTTTTTTGATTTAATGATTTTAGAAACACATACATGATTAATCAATTATCTTACACTTAAATTGATTCAAGTATTTTTTATCCTCACATGATTATTTACTTTAATTAATATCAATTTATATTGGGCCTTAGCTTGGAACCTTGTTGATGTGTTGTGCCCTAGGATTACTCTAACCATAAAACTTTCCCAAGAATTTCCTTGGTTTCTAAATGATTAATCTTACTAATTAGACACATCTTTAGAATTTTTGGAGGTTAGCATGCCTTTTAGTTTGACCTTAATTGAAGATAATTCACCTCAAGTAATCCTTTCTTCCCCGCTGTCTGATATTCATTTTCTTCCTAGTTTAATAATGAAATTAATCCCATTTATGTTCAAAGCCATAACTTTTTTCTCATATATTATAATGTAGCTAATTAATCTCTATATATCTCCCTTTGTGTTAGAACATGGCCTCCTATACTAGTGACTAGAAGAACTAGTGCTATAATGCTAGACATTTAAGGTTATTTTTTCACATCTAATTCATTAATCTTAAGCTTAGAATCTAGCAAATGACTCATGTTTTCTACCTTGATCTAAAGTGCTTGAAAGATTTAGGATATAGACCCCACTCAAATAAGCCAAATCATTAGATATTACCTTATAAATTTTTAAATAATGAATAACTATATGATGTTAAGTAAGAAAAAGTGTGATTTTTAATGTAAATTAATGGTAGTAAAATATACATTTTGTATTTCTTATAAGTAAATTAATGATATTAATATATATATATATTTCTATACTTATTTTTTAATTAATTTGAAGTAATTTATCAACACATTTAATGTAAAAATTTTTAGAGGTTGTTTAAATTTAAGAGTGGATAGAATTTTAAGTTGGGGAGAATTAGGAGTTATTTGCTAAGTTAATATTATAGAAAAACCCTCCTTAAGATTAGATTAGCATGTTACTATCTTATTATTAATATATGTAATATGAATGACAACCCCATAATCTAGATATACTTTGTAAGATTGCTTCTAAATTCATTTTTTTAGAATCATTAATTTTCAATTTTATTAGATTGCCATTAGATATACATTATTATTTTATAAGGATCAATTAATCTTAGTTTACTCTTGACCAAAATAGGGGTAAGATTGCTTCTAAATTTAGTAATAATGATCATATTATAATGATATCAGCTAGAATATGGGTGTTTAAGATTGAGAAGTGTTAATGAGTTCTTTATACACTGGAAAAAAGAGGGTATGAAAATTCCCATCATGCTAGAATTTTGGTGAACACATATAAAAGACTTATTTGCTATGTACCATATTACTAGTAAATTAAGAATTTAATTGTTTTCCATATGGAATACAATTAATGCAGATTCTCTTGATTTACTACTTGTATTAAATTTGAGAAACTACAAAACTAAGCGTTACCTTATATGTTAATAGTTTAAGTGAAAATGTAAAAGAAGGAATATAGTAATATATTCACAGTCTATTGTATATATAGAACATGCACGATTCCTTTCATTAGGAATGTTTGATTCAAACAAAGTTTGGGTTTTATCCCAATCTGCTATTTGGGAAGGACAAGGAAGAGGTTCCTTTGAGTAGGACTATTTGGAGGGAACAAGCAATAGGTTCATCCCAGTCTATTACATGGGGTGAATACTTTGGGATTCTCTCATAGTATGAAACTAATAGCTTGAATAATGTTCAACTCAATTGGTTAGTATGTGAGAATAGATTAGGGACCACAAACTCCATTGTATGGATCATATATGATATATAAACATAAATTCACAAACAAAAAGGTTGGTGATTTAGAACCACAACTAGAAAGGTTTGCTCTCATCATTATAATAATGGTTAGTGATACATATCTTGATGAGTACTTGTACATTTTTTGAACTAATTTTGATACCATAAAATAATTCTACTTCACATGAGAAAAATTTTAATCCTTCTTAAAATTTGATTGTAGTGTCAACTCTATTGATCATGAAGTTAGCTCTTAAATGCATACAAGATTAACCAAAAATTTCAATGTCTAATTTGCTTACCATAAATAGTCTTATCATGCCCAAGAAGGTTGGTTGCAAAATTACTTTAGAGAATGAGCAACTTGAGTACAATACATTTTACAAAAATTTAATACTTACCAAACTTCTTAATGTTTTTGCAAATCCTATCACAAGCCTCCCATGCCTTACACCACCTAATAATGTGGCCATATGCTAACATAGGTAATGGCCTTAAACTGACCTAAGTGTTACTCTTGTTGGTATATGCACTCAATTTCAAGCATGTTGCCTCCTCTTGCTGACCTAAGCTATCACCTCTTATTGACATGTATCACTATTCCAATTCATACTATAAACCCACTTTAAAATCACTAATCTTTATTCATTATCCTCTTTCCTAATGTTCTTAATTTTTTGTTTATACTCTCTTTTTGACAGCAAGCATTCTTCAATTTCTCCACTATTTGAACACTCCTCCTCATATCATTCCAGTATTCTTAATCATTCCTTTTGTATTTGATGGTGTGACAACTATAGGACTCTATAATATTTAAGCAAAATAGGAATGAAATAAAATGAAACTTACTTTCTAAATCAAAACTTTCAAGTTTCACAACATTCACAGTCTCTTACTAAATTGAATTATTGAGCAACAACACCATCATGTGTTCTCACCTTTAAGACTCCTATTAGCTCCTCTAAGGACCTGATTATAACACTAGTGCTCCCCATGGTGACCTACTAAGATGAATGCATTCACAATCCAATAGCTCTTATATCTGGTCATAAATCTCTTACTACTTCTTAGGTTCCATCCTATAGGAGGCCCTTAAAAGAGGATGCATACTAATTGGTAGTGAAGTTAATCTCTCTAATGTGTGGTGATCAAGGCATGTTTTCAAGAAAAATATTGGGTAAGCCATATAAAATTTATGTAGCTTCTAATGTAGCTTATGGCTTCTCAAATCCCATCAAGGTGACTATTAAAGAATTGCAACCCTTATGTATCATCCTCTCTACTTTGATGGGGTTGATGATAGAGAATAACAAGATTATCTTATCAATGGATATTACCTCAATGTTTTCTACAAGTAAATGAATTCACTTTTTCATACAGTCAACTATGATGTTATAGCGACTCAGCCAATCCATACCTAAAATGATGTAAAAATTTGAGATATATAACAAAATAAGTTTATATGGGAAAGGCTATTAGTAAAGGTTGAGAAGATAATCAAAATAAGCTTTAGCTTGAAGGTGGGTTCCAAAAAGTAATATTATTTATAGTGGGGATGAAAGTTCCTCAATTATAATCTTAGTTGAATTACAAGTGTGTATGCTTTTAATGAATGAATAGCTCCAATATAAAATAATAAAACAATGCACATTTATTCAATACAACCTCATGATCATTGTAAGTCTCTACTGGAGTAAGTGAGTAGACTCAGGTTAGTCTGATTGCTCATGGCACATTTTCCTTCTTCTGGGAAGCTAAGGGTGAAGCATTCCTTCTTATGGAATGTCCATACATGTGGTAGTAGCTCTGCAATCATAGACTTAATGGCATCAATAACCACACTTGAAGTCAATGCCCCTCTTATGATAGCACCTTCTAAAGGGATAAAACAACACACACTTTTTGGTGTCTTGTACTCAATGAAGGTCTTAATTCCTTGGAACAACTTTTTAAGTTGTTTTGCTTCACAGCTTGAGTATATGCGGGTACATACTTGGCTAAAAATGTGCAAAAAAAAATCATCTCAAGCTATGATCTCAATGGATCGACCCTTAGACTTGGTGTTTGTTGCTAACTATCACCAAGACTTGACCTCTCTTTCAAACCAAAAGGTAGCTAATTTTATTATGCTGTCTATTTGCACTTCACATTAGCCAACTTTTTTTTAACTTTCTTAACCTTATCTTCTATGGCACAAGGGTTAACATATCCATCAAATGGCTATGGTTCAAGCTTGAGGTATGCTTGGAGTCATGATCTATATGTCCAGTTGATAATAATTTTGGTGGTGGTGGCAATGTAATTTTGGTAATAGTTTGAATTTAGAGGTATCTTTAATAACCCTAGATGTACCAAAACAAAATAGCATTCTAATACTTGCTATGGTGCCCTGTACTAGATTAGGGTACTAATCCAATACCAAATGCTCAGTTTATTTTGCAAAACCTATTAGGTTTTGTAAATAGAGGGACACATAGATGTTTTAGAAAAAATGTCTCAAAGCCATTCATATAAAATAAAAAAATATAAATTTAGTTAAATTAAAAAAATGCAATATTCAAAGTTACTCATACTTCATCCATATTTAATTCTACAAAACTTTGAAACTTAAATATATTGGCAAGAAAAAAAACTTAATTTTTGATTTATCATTATCTAGCTAGCATTATGAATTTTTTTAAAGCTAATTCTAGCTCCTCTGATAATGATAAAAATTTAACATGATATAAATCCTGCACATTTACTTATTTTTAAGCTAAAATTATCATAAGAGGGTGATTTAAATCTAACATGCTATATGGAATGTGCAGGATATAAACCCCAGTTAGATTATCTTAAGTATTATATATATATCACTAGTTACATTATATGTACACACACACACACACACACACACACACACACACACATATATATATATATATATATATATATATATATATATATATATAGTACCAGCTGTGGCCATGCTAATACTGCGATTAACATAATTATGACAAATACGGTCACCAACTGTGGCAAACCATAAAAGTGTGCAAAAAATAGTAAAAATGCAACTAAAATATATGACTAAACAAGCCACTAAACTGGAACTAAATTGAAAAGTAGAAATATGCCTAAGTAAGTACCGCCAAAATAAGGCCACTGTACAAAAAGTTTAACATGTATCCCCCTAGGCATCCACAGAGCTAGGTCCAAGTTAACTTATAGAATCAGACATGTACCTCGCTAGCTAAGCATAGAGCTAGGTCTGAGTCTTTCTATATTCGAAGAATTGAACTGAAGAAGCAGACTAAGTTTAAACACACCCTACTGAACTGAGAATTGAATGAAACTAAATCTTGTGTATGCAATTTTCAAATTTAGCAAAAGATACTCATCAAATATATTATGCCCTACAAATACGTCCAAGGAAAAGGGCTTAAACATAAGGTGTACGAAGCAACAATTATCAAAGTAAGCAAGAGACTCAACTAAACATATGTGATATTTATTATTATATAATTTAATTTATTCTATTTTGTAACAACCCAAGTTATTAATCAAGCCAATTAAGACTACTCATAGTTCTAATTTTGATCTTAGTATATAAATTAAGTTATTAGGAGTTCACCACCGAGACCCAATCCAAATCAAGAATCAAATAGACCAAATCTTGATTTTTGGGAATTTCAGGAACCCTAGAATTTGACTTATCTAAACTGACTTCAGATAAAAAATTGGACTTCTCCATTGCACTCATTGCCCCCAAATTAGCTAGGGGTGATATTTTGGTGGCAATCGAAAGTCATCAAAATTCATTGAAACCAAAATTAGGAAAATAAATAAACTCATCGAAACCAAAATTGAACCTCACCGTTGCATTCCTCACCCCTCAATTAGCTAGGGGTGAATATTTCGAAATATTTTGGAAGTCATGTAAATAATTAAAAATAATTATTAAAATTATAAAATAAATTATTAAATTATTTAAATTATATTAATTAAATAATGCTTAACGGGTCGGATCCGCTATTTCTTAATGGGTCGGATCCGCCGCATTATTGGATCGGATCCATTAAGCTTAGCGGGTCGGATACGGAGGACCGAATCCGCATTCGATAATCGGGTGGTCTTATCCGAGTCGATCCGATAGTAGGGAGGTCGTCTCATTCCTCGTGCTGTCCGCCCTCATCCATGCGGCGGCTCGCCGCTAGGCATGCCCAACCAGCGCCTACCCGCCCTCGACCACTCCGTCGGGGCCTCTTAAGCTATCAGGAAGGGTTCTCGTTCGCATTGTTGATCCCTAGAGCACGTACCGAGAACCTGAGCTATCTTCCAACCTTCGAGCCCTCCACGATCGTCCGTTTATAGGTACTTCGTCTTCCCAATCCTTGCTTTCCATCATCATCAATTCAATTCGCAAAGTTATTTCATACCATAGATCCATCATTGATCGGACACGATCTGGTTCGATCGATCCGCATTAGGTTTGGATCAATAGTACTTATCGTTAGCTGTACGCCGTCCTGACCCTAATGGCTAGGGTTGACCCTTGCTCTCGTCATCGACCACTCATCGTGGTGAAACCGCCGGCAACGAGTAGTTCACACCATGGCTACCCGTTGATGTGCAGGTCAGACCCGGCATCGATTGGAGGGCCATCGTTTTGCATGTCCTAGCCCGGTGCTCGTGAAGAAGTCGGGTGATCTGACAGATCACCTCGGGTCGAGTCGGGTCGATCCTGACCCGTGTCTGTCCCTGCCACGCCAAACATGTGGGTCCCGCAACGCCGTGTGGCACCCATCTAGGGTTACGTGTGGCATGCGAGGCCAGATGGGGTTGCGTCATCTATGAAGTGGGTTCCATTGTTAGCTCCGCTAACATCGCATGGGACCCGCCTCTGTCGATTTGGTCTCTTCAGACCGACAGCTGGGTCCCTCCGCTCTGTCTCGTCTAATGCCTGGCTACCACGTGTCCCATGTCGTTCCTACCCGAGCCGCTGCAACCAGTCCTGCTCTGCCGCGTGTCAAATGGCGGGTCCCTCCACCGTAATTAATTTAATTAATTAATCTATTATATGTTATATAATTTAATTCTATTATATTTAATTCAAAAAGTAAAATTATTTAATTTAATTTACATATATTAGTAAAATTTAAATTAGAGAGTTTGAACTCTCATAACTCCCAAATTATTAATTCAAATATATTAAATATATATCTCATTTTAAATAGAAAAATAAGAGAAATATTATGATAGTGTCAATTTTCCTGTAGAATACCTATATAACATAGTAATATTTTAGGACCTCTACACAACTTCCCCTAGTCATATCTTGTACCTAGTGACACAAACATATCCAATATGAGTCTCATTTTAATCAGGAGAATGTCAGGAGTGTAGTGATAGTATTAGTTTTACTGTTAGATCATTAGTGTGACTAATCACTTGTAGGACCTTTCTTAATTACCCCTTAATGACCTAGAAATTGTTTTAGCCATAACTTAGTCGATTGGACTCCAAATTAGGTCATCTAATATACCATTTAGGTTAAAAAATTATAACCAATAGTAATATAAAATAGAATTAGGATTTTGATCACTAAAAACCCTAATTTTCCTTAATTACCCTAACCCTAATTAGGTCATAACTTGACCAATTGAAGTTCAATTTAGGTCTACTCTTAGTTAAAGTACTCTGTATAATATAGGGAAGCTATAGCCATTGAGTTTGTTGAATTTAAAAATCAAATGAAAAAGTTAGATTTTTGACCCCTCTTAATTTTTAAAATTATATAATTGCCCATAAACTTGAATTGGCCATAACTTAACCAATAATCATCAGAATTCAGTGTTCTTAGACTCTATGGAATCATTGGACTGTAACTAACAGTAAATTGAATGAATTATTGGACTTCACTAGGTGAAATAACCAAAATACTGCCATAGGTAAAAATCCTTAATTTAAACTTATAAGACTTAATCATTGTCCAAATTTAATGAACTTACTGTTTATCTTCATGTTAAATAGTAAGAAATCATTTGACATTAATAAAATCTAATTTGAAACCCTATTTAAGACCCTTAAGTTGGGGCAACATGGTCATTTTACTTAAAATTTAGATTAAGTGCTCTTAACCCTTAAAATATCATTTAAATTGTTAAAATTAAAAATAAAACTGATTTAGAATCAATTTAAGTCATAAATCTCATAATTTGGATAATTTGATAAAAATCCCCTTAAAAGGTTGATAATATGTGGATAAGGATGACGTACCTTACTTAGCTAAAATAATATCCTTAACACTTTTAATTGAACAAAAACAGCAAGTAGAATTAAATTGTAAAAATTTCTATCAACTCTTAAAATATCCCTAAGTCGTTTCCTTAGGACCTCTTTAAGTATTCAACACCTTACTTTAGGATCTTTTCCTTAGGAATATGAATATATATTAGGCTAGATTTCATTCATTGAGTATAATGAATGGAATTTTGGTTTTGTTAGTTTTTAGAATTTTCATACTTTAATTTTGATTATTTTATCTTTTAACTTTAGATTAAGAATAGGCGATTTATTCTATTATGCTTGATTTTACTTAATAGAATTTGACTTAATCATCAGTTCACTTTTAGAATTTAAAATCCTAAATCTAAGTTTTACCTTTGGATTATGCGATTAACAACAATTTATGGTGTTTCATATAATCCCTAGTTTAGTATATCTAGATCATATCTTAGATTAGAATATTTAAATTCATTAATAGGATGTGATGTTTTATTATTTAACTTATAATCGATTCTGATTGAATTAAATTAGAACCTAATCAGTTTTGATTTTTTTTAACTTATAAGGCCGTGCTTCTAAATTATATAACTTATAATAGTTAAAATAGTTAAGTATATAATAACTGATGTCACCATGTGTAGTAGAGTCCTTTGATCACTATTGATTTACTTGTGCTTAAGCATTCCTTGTATTTTGTGCCTTTACCTTGAACATGACATATAAGATAACATTGTTGCATGAAATAAAAACTTAGAATAATTAGGATAATATTTGCATTGGGTTCAGTTTTTTTGGTAGGTTATGGTGCTCATTTACCCCAATAGACATGGGTAAGGAGAAATAAGGATTAGTTAACATTACTCATTGAGGAATGTATTGTTAAGTTGGAACCTGTATAGTCTTGCAAACGTGCTTGACTCCTCAGTTACTTTTAGACATGTCCATAGGAGCAAAAGTAAAATAACTAAAATTTATTACATTTATATTTACTATCTCCTTAGTCATGCTGTTCTGTTATGTACTTTCTAGCCCAAAAATACTATGGGGGTTTCTGTTCTGCCCTAGCTTAGAAAGGCTATGGGGATTTATTATGGCCCGATTGACTAATGATTCTGATATGATAGTCTGTACATACATATTTATTGTTTACTATTTTACTGTAACATTTTACTTCAGTCAACTTTAGTTGATATGCTTACTTACTTATAGGATGTTATTTTCTGTTACTGCTTATTATACATATCATAATTAGATTGTTTATTTTTAACCTGTATATGTCACTTGATCATCAACATATTTAGGTTTAGTCTTTTCCTTCAGTACTTTCTTATTCTATTTATTTATGTATGTCTAGCCTTATCTTAGCTTATTATAGAGATATATCTTTTGCCTCATTATTATTTAGTTATAAATATTGTTATTTATAATCTATCACTTTTATTTGTATGCTTACTGCTCCTATGCTAGTATATTTTTATGTAGTCTAAGTAAATGGTGACTTAATGAATTCATGAAATAATATATCAGCTTAAAATGTACTTAGATAATTTCTCTAATAAATTTTTTTTTTTTGGCTGGGGCCATAGTAGTGTGAAATCGACATTGTTAGAATCAGATCATTTTGAGGAGATTGCACCTGAGGAGGAGCCTTATTTGGAGGAGCAGTAGGTGGGAGCAGAAGATCAGTATAAGAGCTGTTTTTTCTTTTTATATTATAGTGAGGATGAGTGATTCAGTCTTTATTTAAAACTTATTTAAAATGTTACAATAATATAGGTACCCATGACTGTGTTTCTTACTTTACTTTATATTCTGAGCTGCATATTTTCTGTTTCTTACCTATATTGTGGTGGATTGGATGATGTTCTACTTTCTTTTGGTTCTGCACTCTGTATTTGTATTTACTTAGTAATTGATCCTATTATATATATCTTAGGCACATCCTTCCCTTATTAGTGGATTATGAATTAGACTTAATCTAATGATAAGTGAGGGGTTTGCTAGAGTGGCACACATCCCCTTGACCTAGTCTTATGGATCAGGGGGTGGGGCGCCATAGTTGGTATCAGAGAACTCCATAAGGTGTCAGATTAGAATTTGCATTTTCTCTCAACCTAATGGATTGTTCTTCTTTTCGTTAGTCACTAAATAGATACTTGAGTTACATCCAAAGTACCATAAATATGTGCTCAGAATACTAAGCATAAAATAATAGTACGTATATGAGCAAGATAAAATGCTAAGATACAAAATATATAGATTAAGGAAACTCAATAAGTTATAACACTTTAACTGGATTAATAGACTTTAATTTAACCTTTGGAATCATTATACACTTGAATATATTGTTCTAGTGGTACCTTAGAAGATTCAAGGATATATGGGAGTATGACTTTTAGTTTGGCCAAAGGTATGGGAGGTACGTTGAAGGAGTGTTGGAGCAAGGAGTTCGAGTGTTAGATCGAATGCTCCAACACGCCATCTTCAGGGGATTCAACCTTCCTGCTTTAGCTAAGGAGTGGCTGAAGCGTGTGACCTTTGTCCTGGAAGCGATAGAGTGACTTGATGATATTCAGATTTCCATAGTATCCCTCCTTCTCCAGAACTAGGTTGAAGATTGGTGGGTTGTTACCTACTGGGCACCACCCATTAACGGGAGGGAAGGTAGCGTGAAGCTACCTTCGAAGATTTCCACCTTGCATTCACAGCGGAATATATTAGATAGAAGTTTTAGTGTTTTCTTTCATACTTCCTATTGTATTTTTCTATTACATGTATTCCAAATTGAAAATGAGTAATGTAAGAACTATTATGTTTTATTTCTCAAAATTCTAAAAATGTGTTATTTTCTAAATTCAAACTAGTACAAAATGAATCATGGTCATAGTTCTTCCCCCGCCGCATCTGGTAGCTCGTCTAGTGAGCTGAATACACTGTTGAAAGCAGGCAAGATCATGGTGGACTCACACAATAAGCAGACTGAGAGGATGGCAGAGTCACAAGCAAAGCAGGCAGAAAGTATGGAGTGACTGTTAACGACCCACATGAGTCAAGGTCGTTCAAATTCTGAAGTCACTCCTCCCTCTCACTACTCATTTCAGCATCATGTACAGTTCACAGATGGACTGCTACATAGTTTCCTTTGCTTAAGACCCCCTACTTTCAATGGGAGTCTTTCTGCTATCGACACTGTCCGCTAGATTAAAATGGTGGAAAAGAACCTCACCAGCATTAAGTGTCCTGATACTGAGATGATCCGTCTAACCACCTACCTTCTCCAAGACGAAGCAAAGTATTGGTGGGACAACACCCGCAACACACTATACGCTGACCTTGAGCTAGAAGACATTTCCTAGGATGAGTTTATTGAAGCATTTCAGGCTGAATACATCCCCACATCTGCAAAACATAACCTGGGGGACATGTTCCTGAAACTACAACAAGGGAACCATTCTGTCTCCGCCTATGAAGCTGAATTTCAGTGACTAGCAAGGTTTGCCGTCAACCTCATTCCTACTGAATCGGATTGATGCCACTGATTTTAAAGTGGTATGCGGCCTTCCATTTGGAGCCAAGTCATCCCTCTCCGCCTGACCAATTTTGCCAAACTGCTGGAATCCACCAAAGTGGTGGAGCAAGACCAAGCGCTGGAAGGACCCAAGAGGAGTTTTGGGTCAACCTCCTTCCAACACAAGCACCCTAAATGGACCTGGGTATATCAACTTGAGGCAGAAGCTCCCTCCGTCAACCTCTTCGATGGTTTTACTCGACCTCATCCTTATGATCAATGCTACCGCAGGACCGGAAACTATTTCAACTATAGGAGGCCAGGCCATTATTACTACTGGTGTAGGTTCACTGATATGATCGATGATGATCAGATTGATCACTCCAAACATCGATAAGTCTTCAATCTATTCTAGAGACCTACAGCAGCCCACCTAGCACTGCCTCCTCCTCTAGCTCAACAACGCGATATGACAATTGTCTCCCACCCAAATTCCCTAAGGACACCACCTCAGCAATCCTACAACAATAAGCCTACTGGTCCTGCCTGTGTTTATTCCCTCACCCCGATTGAGGCCGCTGAAGATAATCACATGGTATCCGATACACACTTCTGAACCAACCTATTTGTACAATATTACTTGCTTAATATAGTCAGTAAATTATTGCATATGTAAATATGTTCAATATATGTAAATAATAAACCCTGCAACATATTATTTGATACCAGAGCTAGTCACTCCTTCATTTATGATAGCTGGACCAAATCTCTTAACTTGCCATTATTCCGTCTAGCCAATCCTCTAAGCATAGGATTACCATATGGAGCTCAAATACCCGCTCACCAATTTTGCAAAATTTATATTCTTATTGAAGGCACGGAGTTCGAAGCCAAGCTCGTAGTTCTGCCAATAACTAATTTTGACATAATATTGGGAATGAATTGGCTAAGCCAACATGATGCCACTATCAACTGCCAGAAGAAGAAGATCACCTTAGGCAGTGGTAGTCAAAATAAGTCATTCGTTGGTGATTTTAGTATGTGAGCTTCTTTAATTAATGCCATCAAAGCTAAAAGGCTAGTGAATAAGTGTTGTAGCGCCTTCCTAGTGAAAATACTAAGAGAAAGAAAAGATATTATCCCCATATCCAAAAATCTTGTCGTTTGCTAGTTTGCCAATGTCTTCCCCAAAGATCTACCCGATCTTCCACCCACACGAGAAGTATAATTTGCAATAGATACTATCCTGGGAAGCCAATCAATTTCCAAGGCACCCTACTGTATGACACCCAAGGAATTACATGAGCTAAATAAGAAGTTACAGGAGTTGTTGGAGAAAGGTATTATCAGACCTAGTTCAGCTCCTTGGGGAGCACCCATACTATTTGTAAAGAAGAAGAATGAGTCAATACGTATGTGCATTGACTATCATGAGCTAAATAAAGTCATGATAAAGAACAAATACCCATTTTCCCACATAGACTACTAGTTTGATCAGCTGTCTGGAGAAAAAGTGTTCTCAAATATCGATCTGCGATCAAGATATCATCAGCTGCAAGTAAAGGATTCTGATATTGAAAGGATAACCTTCAGGACTAGATATGGTCACTATGAATTCCTAGTAATGTCTTTTGGGTTAATGAATGCGCCATCCATATTTATGGACCTAATGCAACACATCCTTAAACTTTACCTTGACAAATTCGTCATCGTCTTCTTTGACGACATTCTGATATACTCCAAGACTAAGAAGGATCATGAGGATCATCTGAGAGCCATACTAGAAGAACTGCGTAACCACCAGCTGTATGCCAAATACTCCAAATATGAATTTTGGTTAGATTCAGTAGCCTTTCTAAGCTATGTGGTATATGCCCAGAGCATTAAGGTTGATCAAAATAGAGTCAACACTATTAAAGAATGGGTTCAGCCTAAATCAATAATAGATATCAGTAGTTTTCTGGGCTTAGCTGGATACTACAAAAAGTTTGAGAAGGGCTTTCCCCAAATAGCCTCTCCATTAACTAAGCTAACACAGAAGGCAATGCCATTTGAATGGTCTCCAGACTGTGAAGAAGCCTTCCAAGCATTGAAAGATGCTCTTTCATCTACCCCCATCTTAGTTCTATCTAAGGAGGCTTGAACTACCAAGTCTATACCTATGCTTCTGGAATAGGCTTGGGGGTTGTTCTAATGTAAGAAGGGAAAGTCATTGCTTATGCTTCCCGCCAGCTGAACACCCATGAGAGAAACTTGTGGCGCCCCGCCCCTTAATCACCAGCAATCAAGGCTAAGGAGAGGTGTGCCACTTTGACAAATACCTCACTTATTATTAGATTAATGTGTAATTCTTCAATCCACTAATAAAGGAAGGATGTGCCCTGGATAATGTAGTGGAATTCATTCACTAAGTATATTTATTCATTAGAGTGCGGAAGCAAGATAATAAAATATGCTACATCCAATTTTTCATAATATAAGTAAGAAGTAAACATGCAGCTCAGAATAAAATAGTACAGTAAAAGAACATACAGAAATATCTGAATTATTACAAATAGTAAATAAGTCTTAATGAAAATGATAAAGTTCTTGTCCTCATAAAAATAAAAGAGAAGATAAGCTAAGGATCTCCTGTGGCAGCACACTCCTCCTCCTGAATTTGACCTTCAGAAGGCTCGACTACCTCGAATAACTTGTAATCTATCATTTCAGTTTCACAATGATAGGACCCCATCCAAAGAAAAAGTAGTATTGTTAGACATATTATCTAAGTACATTTTATGCTATTAATATTTCATGAGTTTTATAATATCACCATTTTACTTATACTATAAAAATAAGCAAAATGTAGGGGTGCAACAAGTATACAAAAGAAGGAATAAGCTATAAATAAGGCATTTATAACTAAGCAGCATATTAGGTAAAAGAACATACCTCAACACCAAAGTTGTAATAATGTTAGGCATATAAGTATAAGTAAAGTAAAGAAAATACTGAAGGAAAAGACTCATCCTAAATATGCTTATGATCACTTGACATAAGCAAGTTAAAAATAAATAATCTAATTATGATATATATAGTAAGAAGTAATAGAAAGTAGCAACCTATAAGTAAGTAAGTAGGTAAAGTAAAGTTGACTGAAGTAAAATGTAATAATAGACGGTAAATAGTAGACAATGAACAGTGAACAGTAAACATGTATATAATGACTGCCACATTAGAAGAGGGCTAATCTAACATGCTGCAATAAGTATATGTATATTCCTAGCATCATCTGAGGCTAGGATGGAATAACAAAATAGAAATTGAACTGAAGAGGTAGTAATCACAAATGCAGTAATGTTTTAGTTATTTACTTTACTTATATTGACATATCCAGAAGTATCTAAGGAGTCAAGCACATCTACAAGACTGTTCGGGTTCCAACTTAGCACAACACTCCTCAATGAGTAATATTAAGTAATCCTTATTTCTCCTTACCACTGTCTAGTAGAGTAAAATGCATAAAATTAACAAATAATTGAACCATATGCAAATATTATCCTAATTATTCTATGTTTTCATTTCATGCAATAATGAAATATTATATGACATGTTCAAGGAACAAGACACATAATATAAGGAATTCAAAAGCACAAGTAAAATAATAGTGAGCAAGGGACTCTACTATATAAGATGATATCAATTGTTATCTATTAAACCATTCTAACTATTCCAAGTTACACAAGTTCAAGATCTCCAATTAACACTATCAAGTGTAACTTAGAAGCACGATATTATAAGTTAAAGTCAATTAGAACTGATCAGGTTCTAATTTAATTCAATTAACAATGACTATAAGTTTAAATAATAAATCATCACATCCTAATTTTTGAATTTAGAAATTTTCAGCTAAGATCTGATCAAGATTTACTAAGCTAGGGATTGTGAATTAAAGACCACAAATTAGAGTTAATCACATAATCCAAAGGGTAAAGCTTAAGGACTAAAGCTTAAGTCTTAATGTGAACTAATAATCAAGGCAAATTATATTAAGCACAATCAAGCTTAATAGAATGAATCTCCTATTATTAATTTAGAGCTAAAAGATAAAATAATCAAAAATAAATCATGAAAATCTTGAAACTAATAACACTAAAGTTCCATTCATTGAATAAACAACTTTATTTAATGAATAAAATCTAACATAGCATATATTCCTAATCTTAAGGAAAAGATCCTAAGGTGAAGTGTAGATCCTAAGAAGCTCCTAATAAAGGACTTAAGGGATTTTAAGAGTTGATGATAGTTATTACAATTTATCTTTATGTGTTGTCCTAATTTACTCAAAGAGGTGTGTGATTAGGGCTAATTCAGAAGCATAAATTTTACTTAGGAGTTTTTAAGACTTGAAATGATAATTTTACCAAATTACTTAATTATGGGGTTAAGGGTCCTAAATTGATTCAAAATCAATTTTATTACTGGTTTTAATGATTTAAATGATGTTTTGGAGGTTAGGGGCACTTAACCTAAATTTAGGCAAAATGACCATTTTGCCCCTACTTAAGAGTTTGAAATGCTACTTTTTAACTAAGGGTTTTAAATTAGATTTTATTGATGCTAAATAATTCTTTGCTATCTAACATGAAGATAGACAGTAGTATGGCGACCCGCACCCTTAATCTGCCAAAGGATTAAGCTAAGGGTGGAGTGTCACTCTAGCTAACCCCTCACTTACCATTGGATTAGGATGGAATCCACAATCCATCTGATTAGGGAATGATTAACACAGAATCAATCTAACAGTCACTATATAAGTAAATGTACGGAGTGCGGAAGTACATAATAATGAATGACATTTAAGCATCACCATATAATATAAGTGTAAAACATAACTCAGAATATAAGCATACGATAATTCCAAACACGTAGTCATAGGTACCTATATTAATACATCAATTTAAAGTTCAAATAAAGGAAAAGACTCTCATCCTCACATGAAACTAAAGCTAAGCAACTGCTTCTTCCACAGGCTCCCCCTCTGGATATGGCTCCACACCAAGCTCCTGATTGTCTAACTGAAGACGATCTGCCATTGTCGATTTCACAATGTAGGGCCCCAGGCAAAAAAAAGAAAATCTTGTGTTAGATAATTTGTCTAAGTACATTTTAGGCTGATTTATTTTTATATATTTTATAATATCACATCTTTACACAATTTTCCTAAGCAACAATATATATGAAACAACTGACAATACAATAAGAAAGAGGAAAAGCTGTAAATAATATTTATAACTTAAGCAAAAGGAGGCTAAGACATGCCTCAAAAGTGAGGTAAACAAGGTAAGGCATATAATATAAGTAACTAAACATGTGCTGAAAGGAAATACTACATCCAAATACATGCTGGTGATCAAATGAAATATGTATATTACAATAATAAATCTCAGCAGTGATACATATAAATAACAACAAAATCTAACATCCTACTGTATGTAAGCTATATAAAAAAATAGCTGACTGAATAAGTGATGCTAAAACATAGCCAAATACTAAAACTGCACATCAAACTCTGTATACTGACTGCCATATCAAAAGACTTGGCCAAACTGGCCCACATATATATACATCTCAATTTGTAAACATACTGAACATACTGTATGATTAAAGAGACAGACAATACTTATGCAACATATTTTAGTTGTTTTACTTTTGTTTCTATGGACAATTGTTAGAAACAACTGAGGAGTCAAGCATGTCTGCAAGATTATATGGGTCCCAAGCATAACACACTCTCCTCAATGAGAATGTTAGGCATTCTGATCTCACCTTACCCCTATCTATCGAGGAAAATGTGCACCATAATCACCACAAACCGGACCCAAAGGCAACTGTTATCCTATTATTCTAAGTTTTTATTTTCATGCAAAAAGTTATCTTATATGAAATGTCCAAAGAAGTAAGCACAAATATACAAGGAATGCGTAGCACAAGGTATCAAAGTAAGCAAGGGACTCTACTAATATGGTGATATCATTTGTTTTCTATTATCCATTATAACTATTCTAAGTTACACAAGTTTAGGATCACCGTTTTCCTACTATCGAGTGTAGCTTAGAAACTCATCCTTATAAGTTACAAAATATTAGGACTAGCTAGGTCCTAATATACCAAATCAATGTCGACTATGAGAGTTAAATGATAAATCATTATGACCTAATTAATGATTTTAGATATTCTAACTTGAAACCACTAAACTATAGATTATGGATTAAACACCGTGAGATTGGGCTTAATCACATAACCCGAAGGATAATACCTAAGATCTAGGTTTAATTCTAATAGTGATCTAATAGTCAAGGTCAATCATATTAAGTAATCAAACTTAATAGGATAAATCTCATATCTTAGATCTAAGGTCAAAAGATAAAATAATCAAAATAAGTTGAAAAATTTTAAAAACTAATAAAACTAAGGATTCATTCATTAAAAAATCCCATTTTTCAATGAATGAAATTAACCCTATGATCTAGTCCTAGTCTTAGGAAGAGTCCCTAAGGTGTAGTGTTAAAGACTTAGGGAAATTTTGGAAGCTGACCAAATGGTTGATTTTACTCACTTAAATATTACTAATATAATTATGGCATTGATCTTAGTGTTAATTAGGGGTTAAGAGTACTTAGTCCAATCTTAGGGAAAAATAGTTATTTTGCCCTTATTTTAAGGGTCTAAAAGTTAACTTTTGGTTTAAGGGTCTAAATTGCATTTTCTTAGTTCCAAATTGTTCATTACTGTCTAACTTGAGGATAGATAGTAAGTACGCTCAATTTGGACGAGAAATGGATCATACAGGTTCAAATTAAGGTTTTTTTAAGGGCATTTAAAAAATTTTCACTCTACTAAAAACTAAGTTTTTATGCAGTTTATTGTCAATGACTATTCAAGGATTCCATAGAGTCTAAGAACACTGGATTCTGAGGTCAATTGACTAAGTTATGGATGTTTTAAGCTTGAAGGGCAATTTGGTAAATTCGAGTCAGTCAACGGGTGACAAAAACTAAACTTTTCCGTTTGAAGTCCAATTTTAGCAAACTCAGTTGCTATAGCTTCCGTATAATGCACTCAGCATGTTTGTAGGGAGTAAACCCAATTTGGACCTCAATTGGTCAAGTTATAACCTAACTAAAGTTAGGGGTATTTTGGGCATTTTCTAAATTTTTAGGATTCAGATCCTAAATATTATTTCACTTTATTGATGACATCGAAGTTCTAAACTAGTTAGCATCTTGAATTTTTGAATTTGGAGTTGAATTGACCAAGTTATGGTCATCTGAATCCTAGGGGTATTTTGGTCATTTTTTACTAAAGTCAACTCTTAGTTCTAGGGTTGACTTTTTATCCTGATATCCAAATGGGAAAACTAATACTACTACGGTGATGGGGATATTCTACTGAGTATTTTAAGACCCATATTAACTATGTTTGATCAACTAGATCAAAAGTTATGGGGTCCTAAAGAGGACCAAAAAGGTTACATCATTATGCGTAACCCGAAACTAAATTCTGTATTACGCCATTTGATTCCTTTTATTTTTCTGAGTATTTTGAGACCTATATTGGCTATGTTTGGATCATCCTACAAAAAGTTATTAAACTTTTAAGTTTTACTATTCAAAAATATAATTTGTATTATTTACTATTCATTCATAAAGTTTAAATTATATATTTTTTGTATTTATTATCTAATAAATTAATTATCTATAATTATTTAATAATTAATTTATTATTTAATTATCTATTTTATTTTAATTATATCCTAAAATTTCATTTTATATATATATATATATATATATATATATATATATATATATGCACAAATATTTATGTATCCTAAAGTTTCTGGTTTCATAATATTAATTAAAAAATATACTGGTTTTGATTAATGTTGATTAACTAATTAATTAACTTAATTAGTTTAAGTAATTAATCTTTCAGTTTAGTACTTATGTCTGTATTTCAGTAAACTGTTTATAATAATTCTAGATGTGTTTTCTTTTCTTTTCTGAGACGAATGTTTCATAAAACTTCTGTGATGAATATTTTTGGATATTTACTTTAGCTTCTGCACTCTATTTTTATACGACTTATATATAGTATTGTGATGTGATCAGTATATTGAAAATATTAATATCTTATACAAATATTAGATTCCACATGTGTTTTACATCAATGTATGTATTTGTAGCACCCCGCCCCATTACCGCGCGCAAAAGATAGGTACAATCAGATGGCGGCGGAGTGGCGGGCCACTCGGGGAGTATATTCATTGTTTTCAATTATGTTAATTAATTTGGTTAGACTAACTACTACTGTTAATTACCATAATGATCATTAACCAATAGAAAAAAAAAACCTAATTAAATTAATTAGACTTAATTAGTTACTAGTTAATTACCCTAATTTAATTAATCTGAATATGTATATATCTGTAATAATACTAAATCCTAAAGTTGCATGTATTTATATAAGTACTTAGCTGTAAATACATATATATATATATATATATATAAGTATTTATATATATTTATTACATATATTTATTTAATCTAACTCTGCAGGTTTTTAATGGCTGTGGGACCAGCCGGGACATGTGGCAGGAGCCGATTGGCTCATCCGTGTATGGTGGGACCCACCTGCTAATATGCGGGGAAACAGGCGGGGCCCGCAGAGGACACGTGTCGTCCATGCATTGGACGCGGTGCTGCGGGTGGGGTCCACGCCTGGCGGGGTGGACACAGACTGCCCGCTGACACGTCGTGGGCCCCATGGCCACGCGGCGCGCACGGATGGGCGCTGGAAGCGACGCGGGACCCACCGGGATGCTGACTTGGACACGCCAGGGTCGGGCTAGGGTCAATCCGGCTCGGCCCGAGAGGTTCCGCTTTTCTCCCCGAGCCGACGAGACTAGGCTTAGGAGATTGGGGGACATGCCGGCGGAACCAGGGTCCGGACCGCACGGCGTTGGAAAGGACTCGACGTGGCCGTCATGCTGAGGGTCGCGACGCGGCGCGAGGTGGCTCGGTCCGGCGGCACGGGCTAGCCCTAGCATCCTAGGGTTCGGGGAAGGGGAAGGATAACGATATCTACTGTGGATACATCCCTAAATTCCCCTAATCGACTTCGAATATTGGCGATCCAACCGTAGAAATTGCAATCTACATTATAAAATAGCTATATGAATAATTGGATTGAAGCTTAATGGAATGGAGGTTAGGATCGAGAGGTACCTGATTGAACAGCCGCAGACTCGAGGCTTCTCACCGACGAGTTTTGAGATTTCGGGGGACCCTTCGCGTGTGGCCCAATGCGCTGAGTCGGTATGGGCATAAAAGAAACTCCCGACGGAGCCTTCGAGGCGCGTTGCGCGGGGACGGGGCGAGCGCGCGCGGCGGTCAGCCGCGTGGCGCAGGCGACGCTGACGAGGAAGATGACGCGTCCTGAGCCGTTCGATCGAGCCGATGGAACGGCTCCAACCCCTCGCGCAATCAAACAGCACCGACAGACGGTATGAGCGAAAGTTGACGGTGCGGGCTGACTTTTGACGGCACCGTTTGGAATAATAATATTATTTAAATATAATTTAATTAATTCCTTATTTAAATAAAGTAATCAAATTATATTTTTGAAAAATATTCTAAATATTCATCCCTAGCTAATTGAAGGGTGAGGAACGCAACGGCGAGGTCGGATTTTTGATCCGACGAGTATTTTAATTTCCCAATATTCATGGCATTTAAATATTATTAAAATATTCGTCGAAATTTCGACGACTTCCGATTGACATGAAAACATCACCCCTATCTAATTTGGGGGCAATGAGCACAATGGCGAAGTCCATTTTGATGTCTAATGATTAAGTTATGGTCATTTTAATATTAGGGTTCTATTTTCATGTAAGGGGGTCAAAACCTAATTTTTCCATATTCAAAAATCACATACAATTTTATACAATACTTTATTTTACTAAAACTATGTTCATATTTGATATATTATGGCCCTATTAGGATCCTTAAAATGCAAAAAATGTGAAGTTTCGGCCATTCCGGACAGTTCTAGGCATTTCCGAACAGTTATGGGCATTTCCGGACAGTTCTGGGAACTACGGCGCGCTGTGGCGCCTTTTGGCAAAAAGCCAGGCGCTACGGTGCGCTGCAGCGCTTTCTGCGCTAGGGCGCGCTACAACGGATCTTAGTGCTGCGGCGCATGGTAGTACTTTCAGGCGCTACGGCGCGCTACGGTGCCAGAGTTCCGGAAAGTTGGATGATACGATGCGCTGTAGCGCTCCTTGGTGAGAGCCAGGCGCTATGGCGCGCTGGAGAGCGTTGTGGCGCGCTGCAGCGCTTTTCGGTGTAGCGACACGCTGAGGTGAATTTTAGTGTTGCGGCGCATTTAATTTAATTTCATCAAATTTATATGCCGCTGTGGCGTGCTGCAGCGTGCTGTAGCGGATTCAACCCGAGACTCGGGAGCTACGACGCGCTGTAGTGCCCGACGGTGATTTCGCATGTGCGAAAACTGCAACGGGTCACTTTTCACACTTAAATACTCTCAATCTAAAGCACCTCTCGTGCGATGCTATATACCGATGGAAAGATATTTTTGATACCTTTCCATGGATACCAAAATTGGCACAAAATGATTATTCTAACTATGCAAACAATAGAGTTAAAGGTCAGGGTATACAAAAAGAAAGGGAAAATAGAGCTGATTTTTCTTCCTAAAATTTTCTAGCTCAAGGAACTCTAATGGATTCTATATCCTAATCACAGATTTCTAAGAATGCAAAATAAGCATAAGAGCAAAATGACGTAGCCATTGAATCCATTCAATGGGGGAAAGAGAGGTACCATTAGAGATGGAAGAAGATCTCAGCTTTCAGTAGAAGTTTGGAGGAAGAAGGCTCAGATCTCTGTAGGATCTTGGAGGCTTGAAGGCTTGAGGAAGAAGAAGAGAGTTTGGGAAGAGGAGCAGAGTTTAACTGGCAAAATGGAGGAAGGAGAGGCTGAAGCTCCATTCTTATAGGAGAAGAGGAGGCTGGCCTTGGGATGGGACATGAATGAGTTATCCCATCCAAGGCATGGAGGAGATGATGGCAAAAAGGGAAGGAGAGGGGCTCTACCCCTTTTGCGTGTGACAAGAGAGGGAAGCACCGAATGGAGAAGAAAAAGAGGTGCCAGCTAGAAGAGAGAAAAGAGGGAGAGAGGAAAATGGAGATAAGGATTTAAGAAATATATGTTTTCTAATTTTTTTAATTTGTAAAAAATTCAAATTTAATAAATAGGCTCCGAAAAAATTCCAAAAATTCACCCATAACTAATTTGGAGGTGAGGAATGCGACCATGAATTCGGATTTCGATTCCAACGAGTATTTAATTTTCATATTTTTTGAGGTATTTAATTGCATTAAGATATTGAATAAAATCCGACAACTTCCATACACTTTCAAAATATCACTCTTAGCTAATTGGAGGGTGATGAGTGCAATGACGAAGTCGGATTTTGATTCTGAGATCAATTTAAATATCTTAATTTTCTAATTAATTAAAATTTATTAAAATATTTGACAGATTTTCGATAACTTCCGATTGCCACCAAAACATCACCAATAGCTAATTTGGGGGCAATGACTGTAATGGTGAAGTTTGATTTTTGATCTGAGGTCAAAATAATTAGGTCAATTTCTAGAGTTCCTGAAATTTCCAAAATCAGGGTTTGATCCATTTGACCTCTAATTTGGACTAGGTCCTGGCGGTGAACTACTAATGACTTAATTAATGCATTAAGATCAAAATCAAGACTTGGATTAGTCATAATTGGCTAGGATAACAACTTGGATTGCTACAAAACTACTCTGTCCATGATCTCGAATTAGCCGCTCTAGTGTTTGCCTTAAAGATTTGGTGCCACTACTTATATGGAGTCTAGTGTTCCATATTCATTGACCATTAGAGCCTCAAATATATATTTACTTAGAGAGAGTTGAATTGCAGGCAGAGGAGATGGTTATAATTAATCAGTGTAACAATTCAAACTCTTAAGCACCAAGGTATTGTCCGCTTTGTCTTGAAAGTCTCACAATTTTGCCCTCAGAAGATAACTTCCTAGTAGGTCACCCATCCTAGGAGTGCTCCCACATGAGTACGCTTAACTTTGGAGTTCTTATCAAGAACTTCACCATTATCTGAAAAGACGGCTCGATGTTTAAGAGTTTCACATTTTACTACTTAAGTGGGTCTTTACAATCTCCCAAACTTAAGTAACTGACGTCCTCATCAGTATCCTCACACAAATCCAAGAATCATCTATTGGGTAGATAGGACTAGAGGTACAGGCTCAAGAGATACTCACAACCATGTAGAACCTAAACCATCATGGGTTCAAGAGGATGCTCACATGAAGTGGTACTTTGCCCTGAATGACACTTAGCTCCTATCTGACACCTTATGGCCTGCTCTGACATAATTTGTAACAGCCCATGCTCTTAAGAACCAATATATTATCCGCTTTATCTTGAAAGTCTAACAGTTTTTTTTCTCAGAAGATAACTTCCTAGTAGGTTACCCATCCTGGGAGTGCTCCCACATGGGCATGCTTAACTTTGGAGTTCTTATCAGGAACTTCACCGTTATTTGAAAAGGTGCCTCGATATTTAATAGTTTCACTTATTACTACTTTAGTGGGTTTTTACAATCGGTGACTATGATCTTGACATCCAGTACCACCTTGAAATGGCAAATGTCGTAGACTATGCTCTGAGCCGTCATGTTACCCTTAATGCCATCATCTTAGAAAGCCCATTAGAAGAAGAATTTTGCAAGATGAATATCAAGTTAGTGCACGATGACCTATTAAGTGAAATGATCTCCTTGAGCAATGTGGAACCCACCTTCCATAGAGATGTTTCCATATCCCAAACTAAAGATGAGGACTACCTAAACCTTATGATCACAATTGAAAGTCATCGCCATCTCGAGCTAAATTTTAAGAAGGGAGCTATATACTTAAATAATCGTCTATGGATTCCTAAATCGATGCATTGTGAGGTCCTAGTTGAAGGCCATAATTCTAGGTAGTAAGTGCATCTAGGAAGCCCCAAGATGTATTAAGATCTGAAGCAATCAATCTGGTGCATAGGTATGAAAATAAGTATAGCTAATTTTGTTGCTAAGTGCCATGTGTGTTGTTTGGTTAAGGCAGGGCATCAGAAGCCAGGTGGTCTAATACAACCATTGGAAATCCCATAATGGAAATGGTTGGATATATCCATGGACTTCGTCATGGAGTTGCCTCGTGCAAGATCTGGTGCCGATGCGATATGGGTTATCGTCGACCATCTCACAAAATCGACGCACTTTAACCCGATCCGTCAGACTGATTCCATCAAAAAGTTGGCAAAATTATATATCAAGGAGATAGTCAGGCTACATGGTATTCTTAAAATGATTGTATCCGATTTAGACATCCAATTCACTTCTAAGTTTTGGCAGGCAGTGCATCAGGATTTAGGTACCACCTTTGCAATGGGCACGACATTCCATCCGCAAATAGATGGCCAAATAGAAAGGGTAAATTAGGTCATGGAGGATCTGCTACGTCTATGTATGCTTGACTTCTCTGGTTCATGGGAGGAT